>OY728134.1:1539314780-1540561209 GCA_963277665.1 Viscum album | reverse complement strand
AAAAACATCCTGATGTTTTTTTCAAATATGATATTGTGTGGTTTCTTATCAATTAAATTACTCTCTGGATACTATTAAGGGGATTTTGTTGTTGTGAAGATACACCTAGGAGTAATCTCCCTAAAAAATGCTCATTGAGTATCAACTCAATCTTTACTCTCATTCACAATGAGTGGATCTAAGACAACACACCTCACTAGAAACTACTAGGGTATATTCTTTAGTTAGTTCACACTATATTTATGAACCATTATCATGTATTTAAATACATTTGAATTAAATGATGTGTTAGGTTTGAAAATATAATATTCAGATGAACATAGACAACCTAGGTTAAACGAATGGAGTGATAGTTTGATCCAATTATGTTATAGTTGAAATGAATGTATCATAGGTTGAAATGATGGTCTCATTGGAGATGACATATTAGGATTGAGTCTTTATAAGATCATTTATTTATATTTTACTATAATGTATCACAACCATATTTTATTTTTTATTTTTCTAACAATAGGATCATTAAAATAATGCTATGAAAGTTATATCTGTATAAACTCTTAAAGAATTATATGTTGAACAAAACATGTCATAGTAATACCTAAGATACTTTATATCCCATTAGAAATTATATATTTACCCAAGTATATATTTTAGATACCCTTATATATTTTTAGTTTTAATTTTGTAAAATTGGATTAATTTTTAGGCCAATCTTGTATAATCTATATTAGGATGAATTTTTGGGTTTTATTTTTCTAAAATAGTTTATTTTTAAGTGAATCAGGAAAAATGTAGTTTTTAGTAAAATTGTAAATTTTGTGACTATAAAATTATATAATAAATAATTATAAATTTATTAAAAAATTTAATTAATAAAATATATACTTTAGTTATAAATTTATTCATTTTAAAAATTATTCTTAACATAGAACACCTATGTTAAATTTTTATAACTTAGGTAACATTTTATTCTAGTTTAAAAACTATTTTTTTTATTTTCTATAAATTAAAATATTTTAAGGTAAAAATCGGTTTTGGATTGATTTAAAAGGCATAAAAGTTTCATTTTTTATAAAATTAAACAATTTATTATATGTAAATTTATAATATTGATAACTTTAACCTACAAATAAATTTTAATGCTTAAAAACACACTTCTAAAAAAAATCTATTTTTACAAATCATGTGGATTAATTATAAAATTAGATTTTATGAACCTCATATATTTTATTTTATAAATTTTTATAAATATTTTATGTCATAATTTTCAAATTATTATATAATTCAAGTTTTAATTTTAGTCATTATAATTAATTACCCAGTTTAAAAACATTAGTTAACACAGCAAAAGTAATAAGGGTAAAAAGAGTGTCACTAAGGGTAAAGACATAAAACTTTTTAAAAATATTCCTCTAAGTGCGTGAATGGGTGTTGGATCAGATAAAACTCCAAAAAAATATAATTTTAAAAAACTTTATTCTTTTAACCTTGAATAGTGACATAAAATTATTAAAATTAAATGGGTACGTCCAAAATTACGCTTATCTTCACATATACAAGAGGATAACTTGAGCCACCTATTGATAGACCCATACCTAATAATTTTATCTGGAATATGTATAATTTTAACTGAAATATCTATAATTTATCCACTCTCATGTTCATATTCCTCACGTCTTAATTAGTTTTTCTAAGGCCTCTGTTTCTAAGGGAACTTCCAAGAGTAATCTCAAGTTATCGACGTGATCATTTATTACTCTTTAGTCTTCTTTTATTAATATTCCTCTTATAAAAATTTTATATCCACTATATTACAATTAAATTCTTATAATTAATATTATTTTATTCTATTATATTTATATATTAACCATTATTCAATCCTTTCAATCCACTAAGATAAAATAAAGAACTTCGATCATGCATACGTGTGGACTACCACCTCCATGAAGAGTTGTTGTTTTCTTTCCATAAATGAATTTCATTATTGTTAACAATGATTTAATAATTCAAAGATAAAATTATGAAATTATAATTTATCATATACCTCCATTCCACACCATTTTTAGAGAAATAGAATCATTAGGTATGCATATGCACGAACTATCGCCTCCACCAATAATGAATTTCATTTATCATAACCACCACACACAGATGTTTTTAAAAATGAATTTAATAAAGTTAAATTATATTTATAAAATATTTAATATTCTATAAAATTTATATTAAAAATATATAAAAATAGTTCCTTACTTGTTAAATCATTTTTATATGATCTTGTTTGGGTAAATTTTACCACCCATGTGAAAGATGCTATAATGTTTATATAATGATTGATTAACGAATTTTGTATAATTTTAATTTCATTTAATAGTAATTTATTTAATTTTTTTAACTATTTTAGAATGGAGTTATTATTATTTAATATACTTATTAATATACCACATTTCAATTATTAAATACGATGTATCTAGTTCCTCACAATTTCCTTTTTCACTAACCATATTCATGTATTTAACATAAATAAATTGGAATTATGGAATAATTAAAAAATATTATTCTATATGTAATAATCTAGGAATTATGAACTTTTAACCAATAAGATAGAATCTACCCTGTCACCATGAAACTTGTATGAAATAAACAATCTAAAAATCCTAACATCTGATGATGAAAATAACATATAAATGAGTAACATATTTATAATATATATTATTAATGATCTATATAAAAGTTAATATATACTTTTAAGGAACTAATATTAGTTATTATTATAGTAATATTCATTATACCGAAGATTCAAGCACTATTGTGGAAGTTAGGAATTTAGGTAAAGGTTATTTGTCTATATTTTCAATTACATGTTACATGCTTGATATTGTGTACAATTATTTCTTTTATATGAGGAATCATATTCCCCATTTCATTAAATTATAATTAATATATTTATTTAATGATATTTTAAAGTCCATTTTATGGTAACCATCATATGTTCTTTTGATTCTTATGTTACCACCACCATAAGGGTTTCTTCTTGTCTCAAATTATTCTCTTGAGTAATAATGACTAATTATTTGAATATGAATTCATTGGATGATTCTCTTCTATTATATGATGATAATATAATGACTTTTTCCCTTTTTTAATAGCATTTATGGATGTCCTTTTTCATAACTGCTGAAGAAATTGAGAATAATTCATATCCTCTCTAAATAATGTCTTCATCTACCAAGTCAATATTTTCTCTTCCCTCCAATGTTATACTTTTTATTTGGAAAACAAATGACGTGATATCTAATTTCACCTTTATATTTACCTTCTCATATTTTAAAAATAATAATTTGTGATACTTTTTTATGATGGGGGATTTCAATAATGGTATTTCAAAATATTAAAAAGGATTTTCATAATTTCATAATCAAAAGTGTTATCATCCACTGAACATTACCTTTGGATAACCATTATATTTTTTTAAATGATCTATAATTGATGATTCATTTAGAAGAAATTTTTTTCGAAAGTTTTCACTTCACCATTTTGTGAACTATTTTCGAATGCGATTCAAAACTTCTTATTTTAAGACAGTGACAAAAAGACTTTTAACAAACTATTTTATGGTTTCTATCATCATATGATAATTATTATTTATAAATATTTCTTTTTATGTTTAAAAATATTTTTTAAAATGATTTTAAATATTTATTATTTTCTTAATAAAATTAAATATTATTATATTTCACAAAATTTGTTTTTTTAAATTAATTATTTATTTTAAAAGGCATTTCAATGGATTGTGTTTTTAAGAAAGAATTATTCAGTGTTTATAAGTATTCTTAAAGAAATATTATGAAATAATATTTTTAGTATAGTTGTTTTTCTTCTGAAAGCCTTTTTAATGGATAATTTTTATTAATCTCATAGCATATTATTTTAAATAATTTTTTAAGGAGTTTTAAAACCTTTCAAAAAGGGGGTTTCACTACGAGTTTTCCTATTTATCTCTCAATGACTTATATCCTTGGAAGTTATTTCTCATGAATCATCCTCTAAAAAATCCTATAAAATCTATTTTGGGTGCTTGAATTTTTGTTTTCAACCATTTACATTCTTGAGGTAATTTTTGGAGATACCATAATGAAATTTTGTGACACTCATTTTTCATTCCATGAGTTCTTTATGATATGAATAATGAAACCCGCTTTATTCCAATGGGTTTTCATGATATTTTTAATGATTTATATTTTTTAGAATAAATATGTATAGATGATGATGGGTGAAGTCCTATATATCTCTTCAATTCATAGGTTATGGTTTTATATTTCATGGGATTATAAATCATGGACATGCTTGGATTTGTTCATTACTTAAAGGGTGGACATGGCTAGATTTGTGCACAATATAAAGCATTAACCCAATTCAATTTTTTACAATATAAAGTGTGAACATGATTGGATATTTTCAAAATATAAATCATGGAAATTATTTTATTTTTTACAACTTAAAGGGTATACATGCATGGATTTTTTACAACACAATTTTGGATATTCTAGGATTTATTCACAACAAAAATCCTATACATGCTTTAATTTATTTAGAACATAAAACAATGAATATATTATATTTTTTCAAAAATTAAATGGTGTACATTCTTGGATTCTTTCACTATATAATGGGTGGACATACTTGGATTAATTCATAATATGTTGTTTTTATATTCTAATGTTTATGCCATAATTTCTTATTATTATATGATTGAATGAAATCTCATATTTATATGTCATATGTCAATGATTATTCTCCACATATCATGATTATTATCTCACAATCTTATTCCACAGTTCATATTTTGTTTTTTAGATTGCATATCCTAATATCATAACTTATGGTGAGCTCTTATAATTCCTTATTGTTTTTAATAAGATATTTCACCCATGATTACATTTTATCATATGCTTATGATACAACCCATAATAAAATTTTGATGATATTTTCCCCTTAAAAATAATTTGAGATAATCCCTTTATTATATTTTTATTCCTTGGGATATGAGGATGTGTTTATCATAAGAGAAGTCTCTAAGGGGGTATAATGTGGATTAATTTTGGATAAATGTTCCCGAGTGCTATAAAATCATTTTCTTATATATCTAATACCCAAGGACACTAAACCTTTCATTATTGACATCATGTTACATTTTTTGTGAGATATAGTATTTAAGTTATGTAAATTATGTTTAATAAAGATATGTTTATCTTAGTTCATCTCACATTGTATCAATAAAAATGTTCAAAGATTGTTTTTTAGCACCAGACATGGGAGTCTGGGTCGAGGGTGCCTTGTGCACTTTTGTTCATAATGGATTATATATATCTATAATTATAATAAACTTCTATACCATTTAAGAAAACCCTATGGTGTTTCTTTCCATAGTTAATTAATGAGGGGAATTCTACCATTTCCTTCCTATCTTTTGAAATTTTATTTTTAACATGGCACTCGAAAACCCTTTTTTATCATTCTTCCCTTTGAAAATATAAGACATAGATAATGCTTTAGTAGTATTGATGGTAATTTTCATGATCTACATATAATATGAAAATGATTGATAGTATAATTCCGTTATAATAATTCGTTTTAATCCACCAAATAAATGATTTATCTTTTTTTCAAGGTTGCATAAATGATTCACAACATGTCTGGCTAACCTTGTAAATTTATCCTCATGTTCAGAAATGCCATTATCATAATTTTTTCCTAAATTCATAAATTTATTTTCCATGTTAGCTCTTTGTTCATGAGGAATGTATTCCTATATTAATATCACATTAAAGTATTTCCAATACATATTTTCTATCTATTCCTATTTCTTGACGTTTTGAATCATAGACCAATATTGGCCAACATAACCCCTTAGAAAATATATTATTATGATAACCTTCTATTATTCGCTACATCCCAAAGTAATAAATGTCTTCTATGAATACACGATCCATTAATCTAATACTAATGGGTTAGTGACCCCATTGAACGTTCTATATTACTGTTGTATTACATGATCTAATATTGTTACACTATGATAAGGCACAACCGATCATTATATACATGAAAGATTATTTATTATAACCTGAGTTATCTACCCCAATATATTCATATTTTTAGGTCCACAAGGCTGAATACCCTGAGAGGGGGGGTGAATCAGGGTATGAAAAATTTAAAATTAAAGCCCATTTGGATCTTGTTTCGCTATTAAGAAAAACACTCTTCTATTTCTTTTCCATTGCACAATACAAGAAGAAATTAAGTCATGCAAAAGACACACCAATTTTTACTTGGTTCGCCCTCACTGGGCTACGTCCAAGGAGCATACAACGACAATGTACTGATGTACCAAATTCACTATAAGAACACTGCTGATTACAATGTTCGGGATAGAACACTTCTATACCCAGGCTCACTGCTTTTACAAGGTTTAGGGTCAGCTCACTGCTTTCCCAAGGGTCACTCCCAATCTCTCTCTCTGGCTCACTACTGGTGGAGAGGATCACCTTCTTCCTCTTCCTTTACACACTTCTCTAAAAATGACCCACTCATAGTTTATAGACATATAGGTCTCTTCATTATCATTAATCAATGCATCCTCTGTTGTATGTAGATGCTCTGTTGAAGTCCAACTTTCACCCATAGATGAATCTCACTTTGCACCGAAGGTATCGAGCAATCTTCCAGCTTCTGCACAGCCCTGAATCACTGCTGGGAATCAACCTTACTTGGAACCCTTCTCTAAGACAGCGCGAAAGTCTTGGCACAAAAGTCAAAACTGGCCCAAATTCCACCTCAACGACTTGCGTGACACCAGCTTTAACTACTCCAAACTTTTGCGACACACTACCTTTTGCACCCAATCCAATTTTGGCGCGTAACCAACAACTTTCGCACTTCTTCAAAATCTGGCGCACAAGTGTCACCAAACCACTTGTGTTGCACTTCCTTCTTCAACTCAGAACCTCCGCGACTCTCTTCCTTCCTCACCCAGACCACCTTGGATGCGCAACTATCACCTGGAGCGCAACCTATACTTGCGCGACCACACACCATTTGCGCGACCACCACACCTGTGCAACGGGAGCTCTGATTTTTCTATGTGTTGAAATCTTCACATAATGAAGAGGGGTCAACCAGTATTTATAGGCATTTGGACACCCTGCACGACGTCATGTAAGTCTCCCCTCAGCAGGCAAGTTTTGGCTCGCAAGTCTCCTACTGCGCAAATCACTTTCACGACCAAACCCAAAACTTGCGCGACCCTTATCCATTTTCCATATTTTGATGTTTTGTACCACCTCCAGATCATCTATTCCTTTTTCGACGTTCTTGAATCAAACATGGATTGTTAACCACAACCCTTGAACTCAACATGCCACCATGAAATCCCCTTTGTCAAAAAATTTTTATGTCATGGTTTTCTTTGTCAACCATCACGACACTGATGTCCACTATGTCAATAAACACAATCCCCTCAAAAATTCTACAATGATTCCTTGAGGGATTTTTTCCCATCACATAATATACATAGTTCTTGCACCAAATTCATTGATTTTATTAGGAGTTTATGCACTGGTTATGGCTATTTTCATGATTTTCATTCCTTCTATTAGGTCTCATTTCTAAAAATGGAATATAATTGATTGGTTCATGAATAAAACCATGAATTATAAATAATAGTATATAATTAATATGTATTTATTATAAATAAACATCATGTAATCTATAAGTATTTCAAGAATATCCTAAGGCTTTGTTTGATGTTTTTTTCTCTGAAATTTTTCTTTTAAATCTCATTCCAATGGTGTCTACTAAACTTACATGGATAGAAATTGTGACATGAAGACTCGAGTAAAAAAATTCAATGGTTATTTTATTACATTTTTACATTATACATAGATAAAATTACATAGGATCAAATAGTGTATCATTCTCAGGATACAAGATATATAAGTGAGCATTAAAATATATTGAAAAAATAAGATACATCATTGGAAAAAAGTAAAACATTATTATTTATCCCTTAAATTTTATATGTTATACCTATTAGTCTTCATGGTTTCAAGGTAAAATGAAAAAAAATAAAGAAATGGGTGATCTCAAATGATCAGTAAGGTTTAGATTTCAGAAGAAGTTATCATAAAATAAGAATTGTATAAATAATATTACAGGAATAAATAAATTGAACAGTGTTATAATTGAGTAGAATATATTCGTGGATATCATAACAATATAAATAATCATATGGAAAACAATAATTGATTTCATAGTGGTGGAATTAATAATGCAGGAAATATTAATCTCACTATAAAGGCCTCATTCCAAGACATCTTACATCCCATCAAGGCCTTATTCCAATAAATTATACTTAAAATAGTAAGGAATACACCAAATACCCAAAATAGTTTGTAACATATAACATACTGATAAATTAAGGGGATACATAATTTCAATCCCCACCCATAACTTAATAATTCCAATGCATTAATCAAATGAAATAAATGAATAAAAATATAATATATATTTAACTTTAATTAGTAATAAATACAATATGTATTATAATAAAAAACATATAATATGTTAATACTTTACCCACTCTAGGAAACAATGAGACTATCTAGGTGAAAATACCATAATCAACTTTGAAATAACAGGATGTTCACATTGTAATGGAAACAAACATTATACAAATAATGATAATAAGGAATTATTTTAGAGTAATTTCAGGGTGTAGGGATATAAATACGAAATAATACTTTACTATGGTTCATAAATAGCTCATGATTCATCCAAAACATATCCCCGAGAGTGTCAAACTACGTGTGTTGTTAGGCCCACTAGTTGTGCACCAAGTGAATTTAATGATATTACCTTGCCATAATTATTTTGTATTATTACCGCTAGGTGCATCTATTATAGATCCCACATCCACTTTTTTATATATAAATTGGGATTCCATTTTAAGAAACCAAACACTCATTACTTTAAAAAACAATTAAGAAGTTTTATGGATATTATAGTGATTTAGCCTTATAAAGGATTATAATGGTGGTATAATGAGAAGGAATGTGATCTCTCATTGAATATATGATATGAAATTTACATTAATGAGGCATAATAAAGTTAAATGAGATAATTTAAAAAATAAAGGTAGAGAGAGGTTAGTAATCCATACGTCAGCATAATATCAACTTAGGAAAAGGATATAATGAGAGAGAATATGTAATTTTTCATTAAAAAAAATTTAATTGATGATAATAAAAAGTAATTAAAATTTAGGAAATATATTAAAAAATAATTTGAAATTATATTAAACAAATTATTTGTAATTGAAATGAAAAGAGAAGGATTAAAAACCATTACTTGAAAGGTAGCATCTTAAATCTTGTGAAGATCTCCTTAGATCATAAAAAACTCCTTAAAGAGACTCTTAAGAGGAAAAATGATAGATAATTCAGGATAAATGTATTTATATTGGAGACAGATGAGATAATGGGTGGAAGTTATCTCTTTTTATAAGTGAAAAAGGGGACATTTCTTTGTAAACATAAGTTTAGCGAGGGGAAAAGGTAGAATCACTTAGTTGTTAGGTGGGTTAGGTAAGGTTGTGTTAGTTAGAAAAGTGGGTATTACTTTAATACATAAAAAATTTATTTTAGAATGTATTTGTATCAAGTAAGTTGTTGGGAAAAAATCCCTCAAGGCGCCATTGAAGCATTTTTGAGGTGATTGTGTTTGTTGAAAAAGTAGGCCTCTGTGTTGTGTTTGTTCACAAAGCTGACCACGATGTACAATTTGTTAAAGAAGATATTTACATGGTGATTTTTGGGTTCAATATATGGTGTTGGCTATTCATGGTTGATTGGTGAACCTTGACAACAGAATAGATGATCTGGAGGCGGTACAAAAAGAGCAGATACAAGGTGGCTCTATTTTCCATTGTTTTCCAACTTTTTGGGCCTGAAAATTGGAACATGGAGAGTTGAATTTTTGTCAAAGGGATGTGCATGTAAAATTTATGTGGTGCACTAAAAATAATGTGGTGTGTGAAAAATTTGTGTGGTGCGCAAGAAAATAAAGAGGTGCACGGAAAATTAGTACGGTGAGTGAAAAATTAGCACAGTGCGTGAAAAAAATGTGGTGCGCGAAAAATTGGCGTGGTGTGTGAAATAGAGGATTGGTGTTTTTTGCGCAAGAGGTGTTTCAAGATCAGAATCTCAAAAATAGGCAAAGGCATGAGGTGTGCAAAAAATTGGATCATGGCACAAAATACAATGTGGTGAGGAAGATGTGTTTTTCACACTCAATGAGGATTACGCACGGAAGGAGGGTTTTCATGCAGGGGTCGATTTTTCATATAAATATGAAGTGAACGCCCTCATTTGGCAGATTTCAATACTTAGAGAATACCCGAGCAGTAGATCAAAAAATTGAAGTTCGCAAGGGAGTTGAGCATAAACTTTCAGTTTGCGCATAAAGTCTGGTGTTGCATGAAAAGCTAAGGCTACGCATAAAACTAGTGGTTGCACATAAAAGAAGTCAGTTTTTTGTAAAAGAGGTGTTGCGCGCAATGTGTATTTCGCAAAAGGTAGGAAAATTAGGCGCAAGGCAGTGCAGAGGTTTCATGTATAATTTGGAGATTGTGCGTAAAAGAGGTGTAGCGCGAAAATTGTAACACCCCGAGATTTTATGAGATATATTATTTTTAATTTATTGGATTTCTACTATTTTACACTACACCAAGATTATCTTGTACTCTACGCAACACCGTATTAGCTTGCAGTATACGCAACACTATTCTTGGCTCATGTTACACCCAATTTGAAGTTCGTTTTGTAGAAATTATTCTACGCAACATTAAGTATAGATTTTTTTAATGTATAAATGAAATAATTTTTGATTATGTTATACACAACACCAAAGGGAGCTTTCACTACACGCATCCCTGATTGGCTTGCATTACACGCAATCACGACCTTCCTCGATGGCGTGTGTAGTACGCAATATCGGGTTTCACTAAACAACGATATATTGTTATAATATTATTATGAACTAGCCGTTATGAATAGTATTAACTACATTTTGAATTTTATTAAATTATTATTCATCTTACACATTTTCTAGAATATGGTATGAGAACAAAATAAATTTTTCGGGTAAAATAAGTATTTTAAAAAAATGCACTTTTGCCGCCTTTTGATGGAAAACCCACCTTAAATATAGTTTTTGAAATGTTTATAAGTTCAATTTGACAAAATAAAATTCTTCTTTGGAATTAGGATATAAAAATTTACTTTGGATAAATTTTTCATATTATTCTAATAACATTGATATTTTAATGAATAGTAAAAACACGATATATTTTAATTAAAAACAGATTTTGAATCGTAATAATTTATATCGTTAAATTATAATATTGAATGGTTTTAAAGTATAAATAGAATATATTTTTACCATTTAATATAATGTATGTCATTATCATTGAATTGACATTGAATTCATAGTTAAAATCATTTCAATCTTTTGCAATGTTTTAACTTTTAAAACTCGTTTTCTTAACAGGATTAATTTAAAATTAATTTCTGCAACTTCTGTAATTTGAATTGGGAAAAATGGATTCCATATTTTTAATTAGTAGGTCCAAATTATGTTAATAGGATACTTTTTATTTTTGGGAACTATGAATTGTAACTACGGTAAATTTTATTTAACATAATTAATGGTAAATCGGGTAATTAAGGGTAAATATATTATTATAAAATTACCATAACACTTGTCATAATACAATTGGATGATTATAATGCATCCTAAAACATACTTGGGTCGAAATGGAATCTATTTGAACCCACTGGGATGTGATTAAGACCTTTAATTTATTTTATTTATTGGAAAGTGAAATATGTCTCACTCAAACTATAATAATTAAAGTATTTTTAAAATAAGGTTATACAGAATATAAATTCGATTATAAATACTCATTTAAAATCTAAAATGTTTTTCTTTGTTATGGTATTTTATTTTTAATTTTTAAGAAATATTTAATTCCCTTAATAGCTTATACATTAATGACGAGGAAATTATTTACTTAGTGAAAAATCAATAATATAGTTTTTATTAAAGTACTAATACCTATCAAAAGGCCCAAAAACTTGACCAAAACTTATTTTTAGAGTATATATATTCCATAAGAATCCCAGGGTCTACTTGGGGACCTTTTAGAGTCGTATAAAAGAGATTAGGACATTTATATTATTTTATTTTAAATGATGTCAAAGGTTTCACCTTTATAATTTAACAAATATAAAAATTTATATATTTTTATTTTAAGATTATAAATACTAGTAAAAGACTTATTATGAAATATATTATATTTATCTGAATCATAGTATTTTATTTTTAATTTTTATGCAAAAAATAGTTATATTAATTAATTATAAAAAAATGTTGTAGTAATTATTTCATTAAGAGAAATATCAAACAAATGCTATTAAAAATATTAAAATAAATATTATATGAACTACTTAATGATCTCCAAAAATTTTCTAGATGAATATGACTTATTAGGGGTCTATTTAATATGTTGGTTCTAATATATCATCTGTGTGGAATTTATTTAAATTCAAATAAATGAATAGTGTCTATTGTTATTTTATAAAAATAACATATTATAAGATTGTTTAAAAATAACAAAAATATTTAAAAATTATAAATTGAAATTTTTATGGTCTAAAATTTCATAAAGTATCAAATTATGGATAATTCACAACATATAAGTAATTATTTATCACAATTTAAAATTGAGAATATTATTACCACAAATAAAATTAAATAGATTAAATAAGGATAAATCAAGTTGATAAGGTTTAAAATAAATTACCAACATATATAAATCTTATTGGTTGATTCGACTTAAACCCTATATAATCTAAGCTTTGTATTTGAGTCATTTTTGGAGATTTTTAAGTGGGTTTTTAGTTTATTATAAATTAATATTTTAGAGGTTTCCAAAAGTGCCCCTCTTTTCTCTTATAAAAGGGAACCTCCTCCCTCTCCTCCTCACACCACTTTGAGCCTTCAAGCTCATCCAAACACTACCCATTTATCTTATACACTTTCTTAGAAACATACTATATATCCTGGTCTTTTTCAAAGACCAACTTTATTGCCATAAGAGGAGGTTTAGAAGAGGCGCTTCGAAGAAGAGGTAATATCCTTTACTGATTCTTTCAAGTTCATCTCTTCTTCTACTTCCTATTATTTTCTTGTTTCATCATAAAGTAATAGAATCAGTATCAATAATATAATGATATGTTATTATAAATATGATCCAACCCTATTTCAGCTTCTATCCATCCTATGGAAAACAAAATCACCGCACGTGCGTACGTACAGAATACCGTCTCCATGTCGTGGTGTAATCTATTTTTCCACCACAACCTTACATGGATCGGTATAATGGTGTAAATAATAACTATATATTTTTATTATAACATGATTCTAATTCTGATATATTATATCATCCACTCTAACTCCATTAAATAATTATGGGAACAATATCATCGCTCGTGCGTACATACGTATTACCGTCTCCACAACGCGATGAGATTCATTCTCCAAGTTAACCATTAAAGAATGATTATAAAGTATATATATAATAAATAATCATGAAACATATGAAATATTTATGATACTGGATTTATGTATATGTTATTTACTTACTTCCATTCAATTTAATAAAGAAACAAAAATAGTGATCATGTGTACGTACGACCTACCGTCTCAATGAACGGTGTATTTATTTCCATTTATCGATCTAGTATATATATATATATATGAATATTTTTAATATATATTATATATAAATCATATTTTACATTCTGGAATTAAGTAATCATGATCTATGTAATCATTTGAATAATTACAAGTCAAAACACAGACGATAAATGAAACGATTTTTCCCAAAACGCTGCTTTAACATGGAATTGACAAATGAACGGGTAATATAAAGTCGTAAGTGAATCATATATGATATCAAAAATGTTATTATGGTTATATTACAAGTTAATAATATGTTTAAACCCACTATACAGGATTCTCGGACACATATAGAAGAAATTGGACATAAGGTAAGGGAAAATCTCGCATTCTCATTTTTATCCGAGGTTGTTTATGCTTCAGAATTTACTGGAGAATATTTATCGTCCACATACATGTTTACTCAATATGTAATATTATTTATATCCTAATAAAATTGTTTAAATCCAATTTTACCTATTGGTAAATTTTTAGTAAAATATATGAAAGGAATCTATTTTCGTTTTCAGTATGAGATACTTTTTGACTTTTCTGACCAAGCTACGAGAAGAATGTTTTTTTAACTTATACGGGATGAATGGATTTTTACGGTTTCATAAAACCATATTTTCATGAAGATTAATCTAAAATATTTCATGATTATTTTCAATAAAAATCCTTTTCTTTTATAATTTCACGACATTTTTTGAAAAGGAACTGATTTTGAAGAAGAAAGGATATTTTCCTCAAGAATTCATTTCAAGTGTTTTATCAAAACTATTTCCCATCTAAGATGACATTATTTAGTTTGATTATGATTCAAGTATAATGTCTCTATTATTTACATGTTTTTATTTTTCTTATGATGAAATGATATCCATTTGTTTTATATGGATTATGTTATGATGGCATGATGTTTATGAAACCCATTTTATTTACTGGGTTATGATGAATGATTTATGTTTATTTTGTGGCACAAGAAAGAATGATTTCATTATTAGATGGGTGGGACCTATATCTCCCTCCAATGCATTGGGTAAAGATTTATATCTCATGAGATAGACATGGATGGAACAGAAAGTAAACCCGGTTCAGTAATGGACTTTGTCCACTATGATGGTCTTGGAAACAATGCCTTGGCTACTATGGAAATCATAACATGTGATTAATGGTTTTCCACAATTACATGTTTTATTACCATGCTATTTTATCATTATTTATGTTCCTTTATGATCTATGCCTTACGTACTGCCAAGATTTATTTCACAACTCAAGATTTTGATGATTAAACTTTATGTACATGTTTTTTTAAGTTCAAATATATATGGTTTGTTTTATTTTCTCCATGATTTCCATTACTAAGCATTTGATCTCACCCTTTATATGTTTTCTTCTCCCCATGATATAAAGATATGTTTTAGGTAAGAAAATAAAAGTGGAAGATCTTTATGGGATATGTTGAAGATCTTTCACCATGATTAGAAGATTATGTATCGAGTTTCCAAAGACACTAAACTATTACAGTCCTTGGGTGTCTATTTTTGTAATGTATTATGTATTCCGCAAAAGTAATGTAATGTCTATGTACGTAAAGTTTGGGTCTCTACAGTTGGTATCAGAGGAAAGGTTTAGTTAACCTTTGGAAACTAGGATATGAAAACTTTAGTGAGATCCCTAGAGATATTTCTACGGTCTGTCTAGGGATGTCCCAAAGGTTTAGTATAACTATAGTTTATAGTCATAGAATTATTTTTATTATCATGAATAACCTAGGGTGAACCTAAGGTGTCATGGATTAAATAATGTGTGATGAGTTATACTTTTTATTATTATGTGGTTCCTCGTTATTTTGACTGTTTCTTACACCATGGTGTTTGGTTTTAGTAAATGGAGGGAACCCGAAGGTATTGGGTCAACATTGAAACCAATGGAAAAATTGGTGACTATGAACAACAAAATTGTGTAATACCTAGAATTAATGATATTGTGATTATGCCGAATCAGTTATCGTGATATGTGATTAACAAGGTTAACTTTAGTGGTATTTCTAATTCATCAAATAAGAGGAAGATGGACTTTTATGCATGTTCGCATGGTGAGGAGAATAGAGAAAGGAAGATTGATATTTCTAAATAAGGGGATAAGAACCTTGATGAATACATAAAATGGAGGGAAAGATGTTATCTGTGTGGGGAGAAGGGTCATAGAGTGACAGAATCTTATGGAGTTCAATGTCTTATCTGTGGAGAACATGGGCATTACCCAACTCAATGCCCTGACCTCAGAGGTTACTTATAAATCAAGGAAGGCCTTATTCCATGCCAATCATTGAAGAGGATATATTGAAGTGTTTATGTATTGGTAATCAAGAATAATGTTGTTGAGGTACTTTTATGGTATGTTGGAATATCTATGTATTGTTCCATTGTGGTTTTCCATAAGAATATGGTACTAGTAACCATGAAAAGTGATTGAAATATTTTTGGAAAGCAGATGATATGTAAAAAATGAAGGGATAAGGAGAAAATAATATGTTTGATAGTATTAATGATCTCAAATAAGGACAAAGTGACATCATGGATTGAGTATATAGAAATTTTGGGATTTTGGTATGTGGAAAGAGTTGAATTTTGAAAGCATTCATGTTTTTACAAAGATTATATGGTAATTAATGTTTCAAGAGAATACATGATTAAGGTATTCACATGTTTGGAATGTGACCAAAAAGATATATCATATGATATATGGGAGATAAATGATGGTATTGACATGCTTGGTTGATGAAATTTCTAGTAATCGTTTTCTTTATACTATGAGCTTGTGTAGAAGTGTTTTGGATAAGCCTAAAGATTTGAAATGTATTATGTTGGACATAAGATAATATTGTTTAAGGATAAAACCTTTTTTTGATATTATTTCTGGAATGTTATAATAGTGTATTTTTAGAAAAAGGACAACCTGCAGGATGGGCGACAACCCGTCGCGTCGGATAAGGTTGCTGGAATCAAACCCACAAATGAAGTGAAATAGGCCTTTATTGCCTACCATTGGCCTATAGTAAGTCCCTAGTTATTATAAGTTAGTTTTATTTTATTAAGAAGTATGATAGTTGATGTATAAGTCCATTTTTGGAATCATATACAGCTAATCAAACCACATATGGACTTATTTATATTTAATAAATTTTGCTAAATTTTTGAGACAGATGGAATAACCTATCATTCTATCGCATGATATGATAACATTTCATGATGGAAAAATTCAACTTCATTTATTTAAATAAGAGATGAAGTGGAAATTGTTCATGGAATTACCAATGACGACATTACACTGAAATCAATTAAGTATTTATCCTTATGAAAAAATTCATCATATTTAGGGAAATGATATTCAAAACCAAAAATGTTGTCCTAGTGCCCTCATATCTGATGAATCAGATGGTACTTTTGATCATCACAAATTTATGGCTTTGTGATTGTTGGCTTTTTTATAGCCATGTCCTCTACCACTCTTCATCCGAAGTTGATGGTTATATTTCTCTTCAATATCCACATTTTCACCAATGTTCTCTTATGCAAAAATCCAGTGATGAGTTCATTTGGGTAACCGTTACGTTTTTTACTTCACTTTTTAAAATTATGTGTTAGTATTCCTTTTTACAATGTGGGTTTCTATGAAAGAAACTTTCAAGTAGTAAACGATTTATAACCCCAACAAATTTCGAGGGAGAAATTAATTTTAAAGGGGGTAGAATGTAATACCATGAGATTTTATGAGATATATTCTTTTTAATTTCTTTGATGTCTTCTATTGTACACTACAACAAGATTAGCTTGTACTATATGCAACACTGTATTAGCTTGCAGTATACACAACACTATTCTTGGCTCGTGTTACACCCAATTTCATGTTCGTTTTGTAGAAATTATTCTATGCAGCATTAACTATAAATTTTGTTTAATGTATAAATGAAATAAGTTTTTATTATGTTATACACAACAACAAAGGGAGCTTGCTCTACACGCAGCCATGACTTGGCTTGCATTACACGCAATCACGATTTTCCTCGATAGCGTGTGTAGTATGCAATATCGGGTTTCACTAAACACCGATATATTGTTATAATATTATTATTAACTATCTGTTTTGAGTAGTATTAACTAAATTTTTAATCTTATAACATTATTATTCATCTTACACATTTTCTAGAACACAGTATGAGAAACATAAAATTTTTTCGGATAAAATAAGTATTTTTCAAAAAATACAGTTTTGCCGCATTTTGATAGCACACCAACTTTAAATCTAGTTTTTTACATGTTTATAAGTTCAATTTGAAAAAATAAAATTCTTCTTTGGAATCAGGATATAAAAATTTACTTTGGATAAAAGTTTCATATTATTATGACAACTTTCATATTTTAATGAATAGTAAAAACAGGCGATATATTAATTAAAAAAAACTTTTTTCATCGTAATAATTTATAAAATTAAATTATAATATTGAATGGTTTTAGAGTATAAATATAATAAATTTTTACCATTTAATAAAATGTATGTCATTAGCATTTATTTTACATTGAATTCATAGGTAAAATCATTTTAATCTTTTGCAATGTTTTAACTTTTAAAACTCGTTTTCTTAACAATGGGATTAATTTTAAATTAATTTCTGAAACTTCTGTGATTTGAATTTGAAAAAATGGATTCCATATTTGGAATCAGTAGGTTCAAATTATGTTAATAGGTTACTTTTTATTTTTGGCCACTATGAATAGTAACTACGGAAAATTTTACATACCATAGTTAAAGGTAAATCGGGTAATTAAAGGCAAATATAATATTATAAAATTACCCTAACACTTGTCTTAATATAATTGGATGATTATACTTTGTCCTAAAATATATTTTGGTTGAAATGGAATCTATTTGATCCCACTTGGATGTGATTAAGACCTTTAATTTATTTTATTTAAAGGAAAGTGAAATATATCTCACTAAAACTTTAATAATTAAAGTATTTTTAATATAAGGTTCTATAGAATAGAAATTATATTATAAATAATAATTTTAATTTCTTTGTTATGGTAATTTATTTTTAATTTCTAAGAAATATTTAATTACCTTAATAGATTATACATTAATGATGCAGAAATTATTTACTTAGTGAAAAATCAATAATATAGTTTTTATTAAAGTAATAATACCCATAAAAAGGCCAAAACACTTGACCAAAACTTATTGGTAGAGTATAACTATACCATAATCATCTAAAGGACGACTTGGAGACTATTTGGAGGCGTATAAAAGAGATTAGGACATTTATATTATATTATTTTAAATGATGTCAAAGTTGTCACCTTCATAATTTAATAAAATATAACAATTTATATATTGTTATTTTAAGATGATAAATTGGATTAAAAGTATTATTATGAAATATATTATATTTATATTCATCATTGTATTTTAGTTTTAATTTTTATGCAAAATATAAGTAAATTAAATAATTATACAAAAATGTTGTAATAATTATTTCATTAAGAGAAATATCAAACAAATAGATTTGAAAATATTAAAATAAATATTATATGTACTAATTAATGTTCTACACAAATTTTATAGATGTATATGACATGTTAGTATTCTATTAAATATATTTTTTCAAATATATCTTCTATGTGGATTTTATTTAAATTCAAATACATGAATAGTGTCTATTGTTATTTTATAAAAATAATATATTATAAAATTGTTTAAAAATCACAAAAATATTTAAAAATTAAAAATTGAAATTTATATGGTATAAAAGGTCATAGAGTATCCAATTATGGACAATTAACAACACATAAGTAATTATTTATAACAATTTGAAATTTAGAATATTACTACCACAAATAAAATTAAATAGATTAAATAAGGATAAATCAAGTTGATAAGGTTTAAAATAAATTAACAACATGTATAAATATTATTGGTTGATGATATTATAACCATATATCATATAAAATTTGGATATTAGTCATTTTAAGAGGTTTTTAAGTGGGGTTTGAGTTTATTATAAATTAATATTTTAGAGGTTTCCAAAAGTGCCCCTCTCCTCTCTTATAAAAGGGCACCTCCTCCCTCTACTCCTCACATGACTTTTAGCCTTTAAACTAGCCCAAAACCTTCCCATTTAACTTCTCCACTTTACTAGAAACATTCTATATGTCCTGGTATTTTTCAAAGACCAACTTTATTGCCCTAAGAAGAGGTTTAGAAGAGGCGCGTCGAAGAAGAGGTAATATCTTTTACCGATTCTTTCAAGTTCATTTATTATTATAATTCCTCTTACTTTGTTGTTTCATAATAAAGTAATAGCATCAGTATCACTAATATGCTGATATGTTATTATAAATATGAACCAATCCTATTTCACCTTCTATCTATCCTACAGAAAATGAAATCACCGCACGTGTGTACGTACGAAATACCGTCTCCAGGCCGTGGTGTAATATGTTTTTCCACCACCACCTAACATATATGGGTATAATGGTGTAAATAATAACTATATATGTTTATTATAACATGATACTAATTCTGAGATATTATATCATCCACTCTAATTCCATTCAATAGTTATGGGAATGATATTATTGCTCGTGCGTACGTACAGATTTCCGTCTCCACGACGCGATGAGATTCATTCTCCAAGCTAACCATTAAAGAGTGATTATAAAGTTTATATATAATACATAATCAGGAAATATATGACATATTAATGATACTGGATTTATGTATATGTTATTTACTTACTTCCATTCAATTTAATAAGGAAATGAAAACAACGTTCATGCATACATACAGCCTACCGTCTCCATGAATGGTGTATTTATTTCCATTTATAGATCTATTATATATATGTATATTCTGATTATATATTATATATAAATAATGTTTTACATTCTGGAAGTAAATAATCACGATCTAAGTAATCATATGAATAATTAAAAGTGAAAATACGGATGATAAATGAATCAGTTTTACCCAAAACGCTGCTTTAACATGGAATTGACAAATGAACGGGCAATATAAAGTCATAAGTGAATCATATATGATATAATAAATGTTATTATAGTTCTGTTACAAGTTAATAATATTTTTAAAACCACTATACAGGAGTCTCATACACATACAGAAGAAATTTGACATAAGGTAAGGGAAAATCTAGCAATCTCATTTTTATCCGAGTTTGTTTATACTTCAGAATTTACTAGGGAATATTTATCATCCACATACAAGTTTACACAATATGTAATATTATTTATATCCTAGTAAAAAATTTTAAAACTAATTTTACCTATTGGTGAATTTTTATTAAATGATATGAAAGGAATCGTCTGTCATTTTCAGTATGAGATACCTTTTCACTTTTCTGACCAAACTACGAGAAGAATATTTTTTTAACTTATACGGCATGAATGGATTTTTACGGTTTCATAACTCCTTATTTTAATGAAGCTTAATCTACAATATTTCATGATTATTTTCAACAAAAATCTTTTTCTTTTATAATTTTATGACATTCTGTGAAAAGAAACTGATTTTGAAAAAGAATGGATATTTTCCTCAAGAATTCATTTCAAGTGTTTTATCAAAACTATTTCCCATATAATATGACATTATTTAGTTTGATTATATTTCAATTATAATGAATCTATTATTTACATGTTTTTATTTTTCTTATTATTAAATGATATCCATTTGTTTTAGATAGATTATGTTATGATGGCATGATGTTTATGACACCCATTTTATTTATTGGGTTAGGATGAATGATTTAAGTTTATTTTATGGAACACAAATGAATGATTTAATTATGAGATGGGTGGGACCTATATCTCACTCTAATGCATTGGGTAAATATTTATATCTCATGAGATAGACATGGATGGAACGGAATGTAAACCCAGTTCAGTAAGGGACTTTGTCCACTATGATTGTCTTGGAAATAATGCATTGGATACTATGGAAATCATAACATGTGTTTAATGGTTTTCCATAATTACATGTTTTATTCCCTTTATATTTTATCATTATTTATGTTCCTTTATGATCTATGCCTTACATATTGCCATGATTTATTCCACAACTCAATATTTTGATGATTAAACTTTATGTTCATGTTTTTTGTAAGTTCAAATATATATGGTTTGTTTTATTATCTCCATGCTTACCCTTACTGAGAATTTCAGCTCACAATTTGTATGTTTTCATTTCCCCATGATATAAAGAAATGTTTTATGTAATAAAATAAAAGTGGAAGATGTTTATGGGAGATGTTGAAGATATTTCACCATAATTAGAATATTATGTCCCGAGTTTCCAAAGACACTAAACTATTACGGTCCTTGGGTGTCTGTTTTTGTAATGTATTATGTACTCCACAAAAGTAATGTAATGTCTGTGTACATCAAGTTTGGGTCTATAAAAAAATTTCATTTCACACAAGGCAAAGGAATTATGCGCAAGGTGGAGTAAGGGATGTGCATAGAAATTGCATTTTCCCGGTATACCCGGTGCATAGTGAGATTCATCTTCGGGTGAAAGTTGGACATCAACATAGAATCTATCAATATTTAAGGATGCAGATTTCATTAGGGATAATGAATAATATTACAGGTCTATAAATTGTCAGTGGATCTTCTGAAGAAGCAGTGAGAACACTTCAGTTGAGAGAGAAGTGAGCTTTCATATTGTGAGTGGTACTAAACAAGGAGGGATAGTGAGTCCGCTTGGAACTTGTAAACAGCAGTGCACTTATAGTGGAATTGGTACATCGACACACTACCGGTGTAGCCTCGTTGGACGTAGCCCAGTGAGGGTGAACCAAGTAAATATTTTTGTGTCCTGTGCATGCTTTAAGGTTTATTCATACTCTGTAATGAGAAGGAGAGAGAATAGGGTTTTGTCTAACAAAAAAACAATATCAAAAGATGAAATTGTTTTAATCTTTCATACCATGGTTCACCCCCCTCTTGGGGTATCTAGCCTACTGTACCTAACAATTGGTATTAGTGTGAAAGGTTGATATCAGTGTTTCTCTCTCAAATAGAGGTCACCAATCACAAAGGGATTCCGATCTTAGACGAGAATCATTTATAGCTCCGTAAAAATCAGATGCAACAATAATTTTGATCTTTAGTAATGGATGTGTTCACAACAGCAGTGCATTGAATAATAGCCGATATTAATTGTGGTGCACAATCAGAAGTTGAGCATAGAGAATTGGATACTGATTCCAATGGACTTATTGCTTTAGGGGGAGCCTTATCCAAACCTATATATACAACGATGATGTCATGCAAAATGTCACATGAAATGTGGGAAAAACTATTAAATATATATGAAGGGGATACAAAGATCAGAGAGGAAAAGCTGAAAGTGTTGTGGAACAAGTATGAAGATCCAATAATGAACCCAAATGAGTCTGTTGATGCATTATTTGACAGAGTAAATTTTGTAGTGGAAGACATGAATGGTCTTGGAGAAGTTATTGAAGACATAAAGACTGTGAAGCACATATTGAGGAATCTTCCACCTTAGTTTAATATGAAAGTTTCAATTTTGGAAGATAAAGACCCGAAAGAGATGACATTGGATAACCTACACAACACCCTTGTTGCATATAAAATGATAAATGATGATAACGATGCTGTGGAAAAGGGTAAATCCATATAGGTGGCATTTAAGGCCATGAAGAAGTTCGCCATTGAAGACTCACAAGAAGAATAAGAGACAGATGAGGTGATTTCATTCCTCTCCTCAAACCTTCAAAGAGGAAAAGGAAAGTTTAAATGGAAGCTTCCACTTGCTTGTTTTCAATGTGGAATGGTTGGAAATCTTGACGCAAGGTTCCCTAAAAATTTCCAAGAGGATGATCATGTTGGTGAAATTGAAATTCCCAAGAAGAAGTCTACAGCCTTTGGGAAAGGCAAGAAATAGTTCAAGAGAAATTTCTTTAAGAAGAAGAACCTTATTTCAAAATAATATGAAAGCTAAGACGAGTCTAAGGTTGATGAGGTTTAATATATAGATAATTTTAGAGATAGGATAGAAAATGCTATGGTGGCAGTTGTCAGCAATTCTAAGAATAAGAATGAATCCAAAGATGATGAAGAAGAAGAAGAAGTTGAGGGAAGAGTTGATATGCAAGTTGAGTTAGAGGCTACTCTTTAGGATATAGATGTTTGGAGAGCCAAAACAAATAAAGACAACAAATTTTTTCATGACCCCAAACTCTATATGTAGCAGCAGGAAGATGAGAAGTCTGAGTTGATGAAAGAAATTGAGAAACTCAAGTCATCAACACTAGAGGACTCAGAATCAGTTAGTGAGTATAAAATAAAAATTAAAGAATATAAAATGGAGATCAATAGCTTGAATAGCACAATGAAAGATCAAATCAAGCACATTGAAGAACTTGAAGGATAATTTTTTGGTTTGTGGAAAATGGTTATAGATCAAGAAAAAATATTGACTCCTACTGGGTCATCAGGAAAGCAGATCACTTAGAAAACCAAGAAGATGAATGTGGACAATAGTGGTTCAGCAGAAAATAAGTATCAACTATGTTCAGATTCTAAGGATGATAGGGGGAATGATTTAAAACAAAAAGCTGTGAAAATTGAAGTCTGATCGCTAGCACCCATTATGAGATTGAAGGTTGATTTGGGAACAAATCAGAATTAGAATATTCAAAGATCCAAAGTCGAAACTCACAGTACAGAAGTAACATGAAGGGATGCACCTTACATCAGGTGTTATTGTTGTGGAAAGATGGGACATTCACAGTATGTGTGTTCCATAGCTAAGAGATATCGAAGGGCATAAAAAATGGTGGAATCCAAAAAGAGAATGGTTCTCTAGAACATATTTTTAAGGAAACGTTTTTTGGTGTGGAGGATTTGGGAACATGGCCAGGTACTACACTTCGACCATATAGAGGAATGTGCCAATGCAGAACCAAAATGTTCACAAGCAGCAGATCAATGAACCAACAGGTGAGTTAAAAACACAAAATAGATTTTCACCTTTTCAAAATGAAGTTGGTCCATCATACTCTGAGAAATAACAGAAGTCTCAATCCACTCTGAGTGTGAAGGAAAAAATATGGACCAAGAAGAAGAAGGATTAGAAGGTCGTGGTGGAAAAAACTTTCCCTTAAGGCATCAAATCGCTCTAGTGTGTGGATCCTTGATAGTGGTTCCACATATCAAATGATAAGTAATAAGGATCTTGTTACAGGCATAAAATATGACAAAGAAGGAGTTTTCAAGTTTGGAAATGATGAAGTCCTGATGAATATTGGCTCAGGAAAGGCCATGTTTGGGGGCCAAGAGTTGAGACATGCTGATGTCTTAGTAGTAGAAGGCCTCAGTCACAATTTTCTCAATGTTAGTCAACTATATGACTCAGGGAATTATAAAAGGTTCACTAAGAAGATGTGTGTTTTCAAAGGAAGAGACGAGGCAGTGGTTCTATAGGAAAAAAGAACAAAGGGAAATATCTACCTGGTAAGTGGAGAAGAAGATGTGTGTTTTCTGTCCAGAGAGGAAGAAAAAAAGCTGTGGCATAAATGACTTGGTCATTTTTACCAACCATCCCTAGAAGATATGGTAATGTGTGATGCAGAAAGAGTCCTCTCTAAGTTATCTCGTGATCGTACTCACATGTATGATGCATGCCAATAAGGGAATCTCATCATAAAGACATATAAGGAAAAGGAAAATAAGTCAACAAGAGTGCTCGAATTGGTGCATGATGATGTTTCTAGTCCTATCACACTAAGAGAAATTGAAGGAAAGAGGTACTATGTTCTTTTCATTGATGACTATAGAAAAATGTCATGGGTATTTGTTATTTTCCATAAGTTGGATGTGTTGATCTACTTAGAACAGTACCAAAGGGAGTGTGAAAGGATGCTTGGATAGAGAATTTTGAAGCTTCATACTGACAATGGTACAGAATTCACAAATAGTCAGGTGGAAGGATATCTTGAAAAACATGTGATAAGGCATCAAGTTTCCTCAATAAGAACTCCCCAACAGAATGAATTGGTTGAAAGGAGAAATCAGATCATCAACAACATGGCTAGAACGATGATCATTGAAAAATACCTACAAGAGAAATTTTGAAATGAAGCAGTTTGGACATCGGTCTACATTTCAAACAAGGCTCTGTTGTGTCCAAATAAAGTAAAGACTCCATTCAAGATGTGGTATGGAAATAAGACAATAGTGAAATACTTTTGAATATTTAGAAGTACGTTCTTTATCCTCAACAAGGAAAAACATAGGAAATATGAGTCATGAAGAGATTAAGGGATATTCCTTGGCTACTCAGGAAAAATTAAGTCATATAAATGCTTTAAAAAAAGGCTAGGAAAGTATTTTAGAACAATGATGTCACTATAGAGGAGAATGAGGAGATCATTCAACATACTAATGAACAATTTCTTAATGAGAGTGATGAGGAAGAAAGAAATTCAGGGGGATAAAAAGTAGATGATGTTGATTCAGAAGAAGATACTGATGATAAGCATGAGGAAGTAAAATCTATATCTACAAAAAAACCAAGGAGTCGAGCTGAAATTGACAGGAAAAATATAATCGTTGATCAGTCAGCTCCAGTTTAGACAAGAAGAATGAAATCACTATAGAAAATATCTTTTCTATCTGAGGTTGAGCCGAAGTGCTTCGCTGATGTAGCTGAAGATGAAATCTAGGTACATGAAATGAATGAAGAGTTTGATCATATTGAGAAGAATCAGACTTGGGAGATTGTTTCGAGGCCTGCAGACAAGAATGTCATTAGGACTAAATGGGTCTATCGCAACAAGATGAATGAATATGGCACAAAGATTTGGAACAAATCACGATTGGTGTGCAAGGGATACTCCCATATAGAGGGAATAGATGTTGATGAGACATTTGCATCAGTTGTGAGACTGGAGACAATCAGATTTTTTCGAGCCATTGTAGTGCAACAGAAGTTCAATGTTTCCCAGATAGACATCTAATCTACATTTTTAAATGGGGTTCTAGAGGTACAAGTGTATATTGATATGCTAGATGGCTTTATCATTCTTGAGAATGAGAAAAAGGTTTTCAGACTGAAGAAGGCGTTGTATGGGCTGAAACAAGCACCAAGAGCATGGTACTCAAGGATTGATCAGTACTTGAAGATGCTTGGTTTTCAGGATGGGGGAGTTGATTACAATATCTAATTCAACAACAAAAATAATCAAAGGATGATGGTCCTGGTTTATGTTGACGACATAATATTTGGTATATCTGATGAAGCTCAGTGTATACAGTTTTCTGAATTCATGAAAAGTGAGTTCTAAATTTCAATGATTGGAGAGATAACATTTTTCTTGGTCTATAGGTGACATGAAGAAGCAATGGAACATTAATTTCGCAATCTAAATATTCCAAAAAGATTTTGGAAAGATTTTGAATGAAAAATTCCAAGGAGATGAAGAATCTGATTGATACCTGGATGAAATTATCAAAAGATGATAATGGAAAGGCAGTTAATATCATATAATACAAGCAGATTATTGGGAGTTTACTATACCTAACAGAAACGGGACCTGATATTGTTTTTTCCACCTACCAAGCAGCACAATATCAAAGCAATCCCAAGGAAACCCACATGATTACAGCGAAAAGAATACTTTGGTATATCAAGGGCATGGTGGACTTCGAAATTATGTATAATGAGAAATCTCAGATAGAGTTATTGGGATATATTGATGCAGATTGGTCCGGTTCAGTGGATGATAGGAAATAAACGTTAGGAGTTGCATTCTATCTTGGTGGACTATGTATTTCTTGTCTAAGAAAGAAGCAAGATTGCATTTCATTAAGGACCGTATAGGCTGAGTATATTGCGGCCACTCAAGCATGCACACATTTATTATAGATGAAGCAACATCTTGATGATATGGGAGTTGAAATGATTTATCCTATCATAATCCAGGGCAATAACTCAAGTGCTATCAATATCAACAAAAAACCAGTCCATCACTAAAGGACAAAGAACATTGAGATAAAGTACCATTTTATCAAGGAGAAGGTTGAGAAGGGAATAATGAAGTTGGATTATGTGCCTACAGAACTACTGGTTGAAACCATTATGATGAAATCCTTACCCAAGGAAGCTCTTGAGAAGCATCGACTGGCTCTGGGAGTGTAGTCGACTCCCCACATCTGAAAAAGTGTGAATATGGGACCCCCTCCTTCCGAGGTATGGTGTGTTTTTTCTTAATGCGCTGATATGATTTCTCTACTCTATTGCAGACCACAAAGGAGTGACCTTTGGGTTCATTGAAAAAGGAGGAGAAATAATGACTCCTATAGTGGGAGAAACTTTGGATAAGTAAGGGAGAAAATGTCTTAGTCAAAGACACGGGGAGAAGCTGATAGGTGAAGCAGTGAGATTGGGGAGAAAAATGAGAAAGGGGGAGTATGATTATTAAATCTGATGATGCTATAAGTGATCGTTCAAAGAATAGATATCATGGTAGCTGAAGATCATGATAAAAGCAGAAGAGTGGTATTGGAATGGTGTCAGATGGTTTCCAACTATCACCAATTGGTTTTCAGAGTGGTATCATCAAGTAGTATCAGTTTGACAACTGGTATCAGTCGGGTGTCAATGGTTGGTGTCATAAATGAAGTGATTCATTGATGAAATTTTCATTTACTCTTGTTTCTCACAACAAGCATTACTCATGTGGGCTTAGATTATGTGTTGATTGAATCCCTAATTGCTATCAGAATTGAAAGCGGTGAATGATGGTAGTAATTAGAAGAAGCGTTAATGCAGTATCAAAGTGCAGAGAATTTTTTTGAGAAAAGATTTCAACAAACCCAAAGGGGGATATTTTTGGGAAAAAATCTCCCAAGGAATCATTGAAGCATTTTTGAGGTGATTGTGTTTGTTGACAAAGCAGGCCTCCAAGTTGCGTTTGTTCACAAAGCAGACCACGATGTAGAATCTGTTGACAAAGGGGTTTATATGGTGATTTTTCAGGTTCAATAGATGGTGTTGGCTATTAATAGTTTATTGATAAACCTTGAAAGTGTAATGGATGATCTGGAGGTGGTACAAAAAGAGCAGATACAAGGTGGCACAGGTTTCCAGTGTTTGCCAAATTTTTGGGCCTAAAAATTGGAAAATGGAGAGATTCATTTTTGGAAAAGGGACATGCGTGTAAAATTTAAGTGGTCCACGAAAAATAAAGTGTTCCATGAAATATTTGTATGGTGCATGAAAAAGGAAAGAGGTGCGTGAAAAATTAGTATCTTGCGCGACAAATAATATAGTGCGTGAAAAATTGGTGTGGTGTGTGAAATAGAGAATTGGTGTTTTTCTCACAAGAGGTGTTTCAAGATCAGAAGCTCAAAACCTGGCAAAGGCATGAGGTGCGTGAAAAATTGGTGCATGGTGAAAAATACGGTGTGCTGAGGAAGATGTGTTTTTCGTGCTCAATGAGGATTACATGTGAAAGGATGACTTTCACGTAGGGGTCGATTTTTCCTATAAATATGAAGTAACCCCCCTCATTCGGTAGAGTTCAAGACATAGTGAATACCTGGGCAGTGGCGCACAAAATTGAAGTTTGCAAGTGAGTTGCACATAAACATTAAGTTTTCACATAAAGTCTGGTGTTTCACGAAAATTTAAGGCTGCGTGTAAAACTAGTTTTAGCACGTAAAATAAGTCAGTTGCGCATAAAAGAGGTGTTGTGCTCAAAGAGGATTCTGAGAAAGGTAGGAAAATTATGCACAAGGAAATGTAGAGGTTGCGCGTAAAATTTGGTGGTTGCGCATAAAAGAGGTGTTTAGAAAAAATTGTATTTTGAACAAGGAAAAGGAATTACGCGAAAAGTGTAGTAACGGCTGCGCGCAAAAATTGCAGTTGTCCGGTACACCCGGTGCAAAGTGAGATTCATCCTTGGTTGAAATTTGGACTTCAACAGAGCATCTATCAATAGTTAAGGATGAATATTTCATTAGGGATAATGAAGAGACCAATAGGTCTTTAAACTAGGAGTGGATCTTTTGAAGAAGCAGTGAACACATTTCAGTTGAGAGAGCAATGAGCATTCATATTGTGAGTGGTTGTAAACAAGTGAGGGTGAACCAAGTAAAAATTTTAGTGTCCTACGCATGCTTTAAGGTTTATTCATACTCTGCAATGGGAAGAAGAGAGAAGAGGGTTTTGTCTAACAACAAAACAAGATAAAAAAGGGTAGTTGTTTTAATCTGTCATACCCTGATTCACCCCCCTCTCTGGGTATCTATCCTAGTGGAACTAACATAAGTTTAACAAAATTTAATCCATGGTAGATTACTACCTTTTTACCACTTATTAACTTCTTGAATTATTTAGCATGATAATTAGTTTTTACACAAAAAATTAATGACCCCTCTTACCAAGACTTAATGTATTTATTCGAAATTTGGAACCCATTTAATATAAATTAATTTCTAAAATTGAGAAAATTAACTTTTAAATGAAATCATCAAATGTAGAGAAAAACAATTTATATAAAAAAAATATATTTTTAAATATTAGGAATTCTTAATCTTATATCATACCAATAACCAATTAAATAATATCATTCTATTTATTTTTTAATTGAAAAACTACACCATATTAATATTTTATAAGCTATTAATTTTTTATTATAAAAAAATATAATGTTTAGAAAAATGGAATTTTTGTAACATTGTCTATTTACCATAGAAATTAATATTTACCTTGGTAACATATTTTTATGATAATTACCTTATTACTTAATTTGGATATGATAATTCCAAATTTAAGTCCCCTTTTATTATTATAATTCTCTATCTATGTGAAATTTAATTACTAAAAAAGTTTATTTTTTAAAATCATGCAATTGGCACCTAAAATTCTATAACTCTTATTCTAGTAAATCTAATTTTATTATAATTCATTTGTGTATATTTATATAAATAATAATTAGTTAAGATAAATTTTCAATAATTATTAATTATTAATTATTAATCATATTATTATTAAATGTTTTAATTCATTTTATTAGGCATGAAAATAATTAACGACCACATTACCTTAGTTGCATGTTATGTGTTATAGGATCTCATATATTGGATGTATTTATCTAACTTGAGAGAGATTTGGATATCTTGCTTGAACAGATGTTGGATGTATTAATAGGGAAAAATACTAATACTCATTAGAAACTGGGTTTAGATAAATTGATGTTTTGGACCAAGACATGGTTAGGTGGTTATACTATGTTCTTACTAGTTGATAAGTTTATTACTAGAAAATAGACATTGGGGGAGATAAATCAACATCTTGTTGAGAATTTTACTTAGTAGGAATATTTCCTTTGAGTAGTTTGATGCCGATTTACTATAGTTCTTCTAGTTCAACTTCATATCAAGAAACACTTTTCTCAATGTAAAGCACTTCAACTTCCTCTAGTGCTGGGTGGGAGGTGGATATATCTATATCTTTCATTCTCTTTATCCAAATCATATCGAGTATGTGGTAATTGGGAAAGTTTTAGAGACCCTAGATACTAATAATTCCTTGATTCTGTTGACTATTCCTTGAGTTATTTTGAGGTCATGTTAGTGTGGTGTGTTGGTTACTAAGACTTTCCACTATCGATACACATAATAGAGGATAACATAGTTCTAGATGATCAATTTTGACTCTATGTTGTTCTATTTGTGAAATTATAATGGACCGAAGGACATACTTATGGTATTTTCATTGGAATAACATGCAGTGAAGATTCATAATAAGTGGTATCAAATCATGAGGTCTAGTTCAACACACTGAAGGGATATCATGTTTATCTCTCTCATTACATGATATTATTTATTTATTATTACTATTTTACTATCAATGGAGAAATGTTGTTAGATAAAGGTAATATCTTGATAGATAAATTTTATATAATATATTTTGGATCACATAAAATAAAATTGGTGGTTTATATTATGGAGAGGAACCTTGATATTCCATTATCCAGTGAAAATAGAGAAGGAATAATGCGAATAGATAGACAAAAATTTCCTATAATTGGTGAAGATGTATTTAGAATGGAATATTTTCTTTAATATAAAAGAAAATAAAACCACTATAGAAGTGATGATGGAATTGGCAGATATCATTGAGAAATAAATAGCACATAACAATGTTTTTATGTTGTAGTGGTTTTTCAGGTTAGGGATATCAAAATAAAGATTGAAAATAAAAAATATGAATAAATTCAACATGATATGTGGGATTATCCAATAAGTGAAGGTTGTACTCATGAATGATTTATGGTAACTACATCAGTTTTCTTCCATTTTTGAGAAATAGGGTGCAATGGAAATTGCAGTTAGTAATTCTAGAAGAAAAATAGACATGGTGTTTGAGGATATTTGAAACTAGATCCTAAATATGGATCTCAAGAAGAGAGAATTATAAGTTCCATATAATAGTTTTTTCAATGTTAGTGGGAAATGATGATCACCTCAATAGAAGAAAGCCTATCAGAAGAAACAATCAAAAGATAAGTCCCATGAAATAATTTAGAAAATGTTGGATATCTTAGGTTGTACGTGCTAGAATTTCGGGAAGAAATAGAATGTTAAGAATAATTAAAATAGGTTCAAGGAAAACACTGAAAGATAATCTACTTTTAGTAGTTAAAATTACCTTAGCCTAATGGAAGGTTGAAATAGTTTCTTACTGAGTGTTAATACTATGGTAGAAGTTCAGTTGATTATCTCTAGAGCATCATATCATTCAACTAGTTATCAAAGATTCAAGGTAAATTATATATCTAGTAAATTTGGAAATGTTTATCTAGGAGATTATGAATCCCAAAAATTTATTGGAAAAGGATATGTCAACATCCAAATAGATAATAGAGGATTCATGAAGCTCATGAAAATTAGACACATCTTTTGTCTATGAAAAAAATCTTATTTCAATTAGAAAGCTTTATAAGTATGTTTTTTTCAATGCATTTTCCTAGGGGGTATAGAAAGTTAATCAAGGATCAAGGGTGATTGGAATAAGTGTTAAATATGGAAATATCTATATAACTAGAAATTCAATTGGAAATATATTTTTTTGTGAGTATAAGAACTAAACAAATATAAGTTTGTTTTCAAAATCTCGGTCACCTAAGGGATAAGAATATCAAATTTACAATAGAAAATGGAATAAAAAATATTAATCGCATATAAATTAGAAAATTATAAAGTTTTGTACTAGGGAAACATATAAGGGTGTATTTTTACTTATATGGATAGAATCTCAGAGCACGGAAGTTGGATCAAGTTCACTCAAATGTTTGGAGACACACTCATATTCAAAATCATGTAGGTTTTGTCTAATTTGTAACATTCATTGATGATACTACTAGAAAATTATGAGTTTACATTATTAAGAATATTTTTGATGTATTTCATGAATTTATTCAATGGAAATCCTTATCAAAAAGGGAATACCCTAAGAGGTTAAAATTTATTCATACATATAGTCTAGATGAGTATACATGAAACAAATTATGTAAATTATATAGAAATAAGGGAATAAGGGATGAGATGTAAATATCAAAAACACAACACCATAATGGAGTTATTAAATGAATAAATTGGAAGTTTTGGGGAAAGGCATGAAGTATAAGGTTTCTCTTAGAAATTCCCAAGTTAATATGGGAAAAAGCGGTCATTATAGTAGCTTATGTAGTAAATAAATGTCTAGAATTAGAAATTGGATGTGTACATTTAGAAGAGTTTTTTCTTGGTAAACAATCAAAATTTGACTATATTAAATTTTTTAGAATCTTATCATATGTTTATTTTGATGCTACGGATCATGATAAACTATAAGAAATTTCTAAAGTGCGTTTCATTGGTTATAAATTTGAAAAATATGGAAATCAACTATAGGAAAATTATAGGTTAAAAAAATCTAGAGTAAATATATTATTTTTAATGATAATATTCTATATAAGGATAGAAAATTAATAAAGAAATAAATTTGAAGGTATAGATCCAACTTTTATATTCCAAGTAGATTAGAGTGTGAGTAATAGAAGATCCCAAATTTTGGTGAACTCAAGTGATATTTCTAAAAGAAATGGAAGACCAGAGGTGTGACTAGTATAGGATATGTCAGAAAGTTAAAGAATATTTGAAGATCGAGTGGTATTACCATAAGTTAGGACTTCATAAGTTCAATTAGAGTTGAGTAATTCCGAGAATCCAGTTCAGTTGAGGAGATAAACTTGAATCAAAAGACTAGTTTAAAGGTATTTTTTTGAAATAAATTTTCTACTCTTAAAATGTCACACCCTGACCAAGAACACATATTATTTTATTCTTTTCTCAGTCCCGCGTCTTTTGGATAGAGTTGGGTTTAGCTCCATGTTTGATATTTTTGAAGATTTGATGTTATTAGCGGGTTTCAGACACATGCGTGGTCACTGCACGGTGGGCGGTAGCCGCGCAGTCGGTCCACGTACTTGTGAAGTTATCAAAGGTTTAAAATAAATAATGTTTTTTAAAAATGAAATGGGTTAAATGTTTAAACCATAATAATAATAATAATAATAATAATATTGTGTAGATAATAATAATATTATTACTATAGGCAGTGTTATTGTTGTCATTAATTATTATTATTATTATTATTGTTTTAGTAATTGGTTGTTAAAAGTGGTTTTAATATTTTTATGATAAAATTATCATTAATAAAATTATTAATGTTATATTATTATTATTAATGTTTTTAATATTGAAAAAGGAAACAAAATGATCTAGTTTATTTCTTTTTTATTCTTCTTAGTCTTATTATTATTATAATTAGGTTATTAGTAATATTAAAATTAATATCAATGTTATTATTAGTATTTTTATTATTATTATAATTATTATTTCTATTATTATTATTATTAATAAATAAAAAAACATAACCCTAAGTGGGGCGGCGCCCCCCCCCCCCCCCCCATTTTTCCTCCTGCGCGAGGCGTTGAAGGCACAACTCTCCCCTCTGCCTCACCGCTGCCGTCTGGCCCCTGCCGCACCTTCGCCTCACTGCTGCTGTCTGACCCCCTCCGCACTCCCGCCTCACTGCTGTCATCCAGCCTCCTGCGTGCCGGCCTCCAGCGCTCCGGCTACTCTACCTCCAGCCATAACCCCGCTCCGACCAGCCCACAATCTCCATGCTCCCGACCTCGCTGCTTCTCGGTCCGGCTTCTATCTCGCTGGAGGACACTTTTGGCCATGCCCGCGCGAAAAACTTTCTGAAGGCGAACCTGACCTTCATCTAGGTGCGATTTCGGCGAACCCGGCCTCCTTCCCAAAACTATTCCAGTGAACCTAACCTCTTTCCCGATGCGATTATAGAGAACCCGAACACTACTATCTGACGATCTTCCGGTGCAAACCTGAATTCGATTGCGTAGTTCCTCAGCGTGATCTGACGTGGCTGCGAATTCCCTCACTAGGTTGGCTAAGGGTGTCTTTGGTCATGTCGGATACCGTTCAGTCTGCCGTCGCTGAAGGCGAAGCGATTTAGATCACTTCGAATCATCCACTATTGTTTTTTATGCGTGTTTGGCCTCGCCACATGATTTGGTTCACCGCCACCATCCATGGTGAGTTTTAGTATCGCACGCACATTTATTTTATTGTCATTATTGTCTTTTTAATTCCTTATATTTTATTTTTATTATGGATAATTATGTTGGTATGCAATCTTGCCTTGATGTGTTCTCATGGGCCCTGTCGCTACCGAGGTGATGTTTTTAATCCCTTTATTTGTTGCATACTTTATTTTTTTGGGCCGTGCTTATATCTTTGAGTCCTTGGTTTTTATTAATAGTTGCATCGGTCTGTGGCACTTTATGTTGGGTGTCGAAAACTGTTGCAGGGAGTCGAGATCATTTCCATGTGAATGCTCGCATTTTCCTAGGTATGGAAAAATATACTTAGAAGTGTGTGCATGCAAGTGAGGCATTGCTTGAGTTAGAAAGTTTTTTCTAGACTTCCTTGAAGTAGGTGAATCCACATTTTTTTTTAAATAAGTCCATTTAATGCTTGCATGTTTTTAATAAATTATCTTACTAGATTAGTATGTTTGAAAAATAATTGGCCAACCTGCTATAGTGTTTTCAAGTTTTCTTTTGGGATTGTTAAAATTAGTTTGTTACATTATATTTTGGTTTGTGTAATTAGTCTGATTTGTTAATAATTTTTTTAACAAACTATGTAAATTGTTTATTGAATGAATAGTAAACTATTTGTGTTGTTTTAAGTGTTTTAGAAAACATGGTTTTAATGGGTTCATTAAGGTTTAACCATTGGGTTCGAGACATGTTTTGGTGTTTATCATTGTTTCAAAAATGGTTCGTAAATGTTTATTGTTTTGGCATGTATTGGTAAATGTGTGTTTGGGTAAATGCATGTTTTTGTGAAAGTATATTGGCATGTTTTGGCCCTTTCTGACCATGTTTTTAAGAAATGATGTTTATTACTATTTTGAAAACATTCCTAAATGTTTTGGTAAATGGTTGATGAGGTAAACCTAAAGGCCTATTTAGAATTTTAGATTGGATTTTTACAAAATTTTTGATGTGTGTGAATTGTATAAGGCCCATTTGGCATCTTTGAAGCTGTGTGTTTGGAAAACCGCTATTTGGTTAGGCCCTTTGCCTCGTTTATCGATCATGTGACAGGAGGTTCCTCGGCATGAGCCTCCTTTTGAGAATTTTTATGTTAAATCATAGGACTAACCTTGAGGTGGTTGGGGTGGTGCCGGTTTGTGTCGTGTGCTAGACTATATTTACATGGCTTGTTATTTGAATGTGTGGCACACCTCCTTGTGAATATAGCATGAAAACTTAGTATAGCAAGGGGGTTTACTGAGAATTATTTCTGCACTAGTTTAGACTACGCACTGGCTAGTGGCCCCTAATACAGATTATACTCTGCTAGGGGATTGGACCCCTCGGTTAGGCCATGTAGGGAAACACCGAGTGTTAGGGTGTTATGATGTCATCGAGAGTAGGCATGCCTTTAGGATGTGTCACATGTATAGTACATTATAGGCTTCCTCTGAGTTTCTAGATTTTCTGTGATCCTTTGATACGAGCACTATTATTACCATTTCCCTTGTTGTGTGTGTAATCATACCCTTGAACTTTGTTTCGGTGTTTCTTGGAAATGTTTTGTGTATATGGTTTGTTTTAAAAATGAACTTCAAAGTTGCTGTTTTGGGAATGTTTTGTGTGAACCCCTCTTTTGTTTTCTTTTTCCTTATTTCTGAATTATAATGGAAATGGATTTGTGATTTTTTGTTATCAAAATGCAGTGTCATATAAAAACCTTATTTTTATAACTGTAGATCAAACAAGTATTATTGGGCTGTTTTGGAACTGGAAAATGCTTGGATTCTGTGGTTTATTTTTTTGGCATTCCTACTGTGCATTTTAATGGTCACACCTACATTACCTTTTCAGATGCAGGTTCAACTATTTAGTTTAGGTTCTTCTTTCATCTGCCCGTGCAAGGCATACTGCTAGTTGTTGGAGGTGACCAAGAGGTCACATGAAGGTATGTTTAGTCTTGTTTTCTTGCCGCTGCTAGTTTTCTTTCAATTTGTTTAGTATATAAATTTATTTGTCTTCCTTTTATGGGCCAAATCATTCCCACATGTTTAATTTTGATTCCTCACACTAGTTTCCAGCCCATGGGGATCGGGAACACCCCTCGGACCATGCTGCGGGCCGACTCAGGTAACCGGTTCAGGGTCAACCATGGTTGGTTCATGAAAAAATGGTATCAAAGCAGGTTCTTGTTATTTTGAGTGTCTGATATAAGAATATTAGGACTTTCGGGACTCATGAGGTAAGTTACGGGTTGGTTCCTGATCACCACTACTTGCAATGAGACTTGAGTTACCAGCGATAGTCCAAGATTTGAGTCTTTTGTCTTTGGTTTTTTTGGATTGATGGATGACAATGTAGGCGAATCGGTTCACGCTGCAGCCTCACATGGGGTGGTGACCCATGTGGAGTCCAAGTGCCCGGTTTAAGGTCCACTTAGTGTTATGCCTTACTTGGGGCATGACTCACCACCATGTCATTTGGTTAGGCATATACACTAATTCCTCATTCCGATGGTTTATAGTCGATTATGTTTCATTTTGAACTTGGTCGATGTGTGTATGTTGAAAATGAAAGTGATTTCGAAATGAAAAAAATGGGTTTCTTCCAAATTGTTTTTGAAATTAGTAAAGTGGGGTTTTAAAGAGAAAGTGTATCGGTTTGGAAAATCGTGGTTTGTGTTAGGATTTGGTAAGGAAAAAGAAGTGTTTGAACCTTGGAACTCTTTATTTAGGGTCCCACGTGCATGGGTATGTACGGAGAGTGCGTAGGGGAACTTGTTTGTAGATGATGTGACCGAGATTGAATGAACGCACATGTGACTGTTCATAAGGTTCCATAGGTGGGTTTTAAAATTTTAAAGATATAATGGTTTTGGAAAGTGATTTATGCTGGTGTTTTTATATGTTTGGATTATGGGCATGTTTCCTTTGGCTTGTGTTACTGCATTAACTGAGTTTTGACTTGATGTTGGTTTCAATGTTGTTTGCATGTTGTTATGAGTTTTCCACCCAGAAAGCCTCCAAAAGTTGTTAACGAGTTGTGCCCAGTTCCTAGTTCTTTTTGTGTGTTGCCTGCTTATCGAGGTAATCAAAGTCTGCCAAAGGAAGTTGTATAGTTCAGAAAGACAGTGTGTCTTCGGTTTGTTGGGAACTCCTAGGGTAGTTAAGGTTATTATTGTCCTAGAGTTATTTGAGGTTTTAGTTCCAGACTAGCAAAGGTGGGACGTCTCATTGTCGTTAGAGTTTGGGGTGTAGTTGGTGGGGGTCAACACTTGTGAAGGTTCCCCATCGGGCAAGGAGTTAATGCTGGAGGAACCTATCTCCAAGAAGTTATCTTCATCTGTACCGACTCCCAGTTTGTTGGACCATTCTCACGCATGCCACTAGCGTGGCCGGTTCAAGAATTCTAAGTCTCCTTGTCTCATACCTCTGAATTCTTGCTATTATGTGACTTTTCGGGCCACCTTTGAGAGTTTTGAAAGAAGTGTCATTCAGGAGGAAGGAGTTAGGAATCAGAGTATGCAAATGATTGACTGTGAGGTTGGAAATTCTTCAGCCATCAGATCCCCAGCCACAAGTCTCGGGGTGAATCTCGCACACAGTCAGGAGTTGTTGAGGGTGTGTGGAACATCAGCTCAGATCATGTTTTCAACTTCAGATGGAAATATACAAGGTTTTCTTATTCGATTCTTGTTGCCTTTGTAAACTCATTCTCATTTTTGTGGTGTGATGAGCTCATTGTACCACAATTCAAGCAGCCTCATCCACTATAAATGTGGCATTTAAATTATTTGTATTCTTTCAAGGGTGTTGGTCCCGTGAATAGCAGGCCCATTCTGATTCTGAGTTGGTCTCAATTACATTCGTCTGGGGAATGTTTGGTGTCATGAGTTAATGGGTGGTGTTTCTAGGCCCCTTCTTAGTTTAGGCACCTCTCCATGTGTTTTCCTTTAGTGTGTTTTAGTTTTTTAGGTATTACTCCATCCTGGTGCCCCGATGTGTTCATTTTCCCTGAAATGGGTTTAAATACTAGTGGTTTAGTTGTTTTGTTAGCGTTGAGAAGGTGGGATGAGTTTGGCTTGGGAGTTCCCATGTTTCTCCCTAGGGGGGTGGTTTGTTCAGGTTCAAGGGTTTCTGTATTAGTGAATTCTTGTGGTGGGGAGAACCCTCCCGTGTTCTTCCCTCAACTTTGGGGAGTTATTTTTCGTGAGTTGGTCGGGTGTGATGTGTGTCTCGGTTTACTATGATTTTTTCTGGGCATTGACTCAACTTGGGTCAACTATTGGATTGGTGACTTTCTGGGGAAGAAAGTGTCTGTGGTGGGGATAATTATCACACCCTGACCACGAATGCCTACTATTTTATTCTTTTCTCGGTCCCACATCTTTTGGATAGAGTTGGATTTGGCTCCGTGTTTGAAATTTTTGAAGCTTTGATGTTATTAGCGGGTTTCAGACCCGTGTACAGTCATCGCACGGTGGGCAGTAGCTGCACAGTCGGTCCACGTACTTGTGCAGCTATGCAAAGTTTAAAATAAATAAATTTTTATAAAAATGATATGGGTTAAATGTTTGAGCCGTAATAATATTATTATTATTATTATGTAGATAATAATAATATTATTACTATAGGCAGTGTTATTGCTGTAATTAATTAATTAATTATTATTATTTTATTAATTGGTTGTTAAAAGTGGTTTTAATGTTTTTATGATAAAATTATCATTAATAAAATTATTAATGTTATATTATTATTATTAATGTTTTAATATAAAAAAAGGAATCAAAATGAGATAGTTTATTACTTTTTAATTCTTCTTAGTCTTATTATTATTATAATTAGGTTATTAGTAATATTAAGATTAAGAATATTATTATTATTTTTTGTTTTTTTGTTATTATTATAATTAGTATTTATATTATTATTATTAAGAAAGAAAAACAATAACTAAACCCTATGGGGGGCGGTGTGACCCCTCCCCTATTTTTCCTCCTGCGCGAGGTGCTGAAGGTGTAACTCTCCCCTATGCCTCGCTGCTGCCGTCTAGCCCCTACCACACCTCTACCTCACCACTTCCGTTCGGCCCCCGCCGCACTCACACCTTGCTGTTGTCTTCCATCCTCCCACATTCCGGCCTCCAGCACTCTGGCTACAACACCTCTGGCCATAACCCCGCTCCAGCCAGCCCTCACTCTCTGTGCTCCCGACCTCACTACTTCTCGGTCTGGCTTACACCTCGCTGGAGCACCATCCCGGCCAAGCCCACGTGTCTGACTTTCTAAAGGCGAACCCGATCTCCTTTTCAGTGCGATTCCGGTGAACCTGGCCTCCTTCCCAGTGTGATTCTGGCGAACCCGACCTCCTTCCCGGCATGATTCTAGCCAACCCGACCCCAACAATCCGATGATCTTCCGGCGCAAACCCGAATTCTTTTGTGCAGTGCCTTAGGGTTCTCTGATGTGACAAAAAATTCCCTCGCTGGGTTTGCGAAGGGTGTCTCAAGTCATGATGGACCCCGTTCTATCCACTACCACCGAAGACAAAGTGATTTAGATCACTTCGGATCGCCTGCCATTGTATGCGAGGCGCGTTTGGCCTCGCCCAATGTTTCAGTTTGCCACCACCATCCAAGGTGAGTTTTAGTATCGCACACACATTTATTTTATTGTCATTATTGTCTTTTTAATTCATTATATTTTATTTCTGGTACGAATAATTATGTTGGCGTGCAATCTTGCCTTGATGTGTTCTCATGATCACCATCGCTGTCTGAGGTGATGTTTTTAATCCCTTTCTTTATTGAACACTTTATTTTTTGGTCCATGTTTATTTCTTTGAGTCCTTGATTTTTATTAAGAGGTGCATCGATCTGTGCCGCTTTATGTAGGGTGTCAGAAACTGTTGCAGGGAGTCGAGATCATTTCCATGTGCACGCACGTATTTTCCTAGGTATGGACAGATATACTTGGAAGTTCATGCATGAAATCGAGGCGTTGCTTGAGTTAGAAAGTTTCGGTTGGACTTCCTTGAGGTAGGAAAATCCACATTTTCTTAATTTAAAATATGTCCATTTAATGCTTTCATGTTTTTAATAAATTATCTTACTAGATTAGTATGTTTGAAAAATAACTGGCCAACCTGCTATAGTGTTTTCAAGTTTTCTTTTGGGCTTGTTAAATGTAGTTTGTTACATTATATTTTGGTTTGTTTAATTAGTCTGATTTGTTAATAAAATTTTTAATGAACTGTTTAAATTTTTTATGGAATGACTAGTAAACTATTTGTGTTGCTTTAAGTGATTTGGAAAACATGGGTTTAATGGGTTCTTTAAGGTTTAACCATTGGGTTCAAGACATGTTTTGGTGTTTAGCGTTGTTTCAAAAATGGTTCATAAATGTTTATTTTTTGGATTATATTGGTAAATGCATGTTTGGGTAAATTCATGCTTTTTTGTAAGGATGTTGGATTGTTTTTGGTTTGTCTGACCATTTTTGTAAGAAATGATGTTTATTACCATTTTGGAAACATTCCTAAATGTTTTGGTAAATGGTTTATGAGGTAAACCTAAAGGCCCATTTGGAATTTTAGAATTGGTTTTTTACAAAAACAATTATGTGTGTGAATTGTATGAGGCCCACTTGGCATCTTCAAAGCTGTGTGTTTGGAAAACCCCTCTTTGGTTAGGCCCTTTGCCTCTTTTTTCGATCATGTGATAGGAGGGTCCTCGACATGGGCCTCCTTTTGAGAATTTTTATGTTAAGGCATGAGACTAACCTTGAGGTGGTTGGCGTGGTGCCAGTTTGTGTCGCATGATAAATTATATTTATATGGATTGTTATTTGAATGTGTGGCACACCACTTTGTGAACATAGCATAGAAACATAGAATAGAAAGGGGGTTTACTGAGAACGATTGTTGCACTAGTTTAGACTATGCACTGTCTAGTGGACCCTATTACGGATTATACTCTACTAGGGGACTGGGCCCCTCGGTTACGCCATGTAGGGTAACACTGGGCGTTAAGGAGTTATGATGTCATCAAGAGTAGGCATGCTTTGAGGATGAGTCACATATATAGTACGTTCTGGTCTTCCTATGAGTTCCTAGGTTTTTCGTGGTAATTTGATATGAGCACTATTAGTACCATTTCCCTTGATCTGTGTGGAATCATACCCTTGAACTTGGTTTTGGTGTTTCTTGGAAAAGTTTTGTGTATATGGTTGGTTTTATAAATGAACTTAAAAGTAGCTGTTTTGCAAAAGTTTTGATTGAACCCATCTTTTTTTTTCTTTTCCTTGTTTTTGAATTATAAGGGAAATAGATTTCTGATTGTTAGTTTTCAAAATGCAGTGTAATATGAAAACCTTATTTTTATAACTGTAGTTCAAACTAGTATTATTGGGCTGTTTAGGAACTGGAAAATGCTTGGATTCTATGGTTTATTTTTTTTGGAATTCCTACTGAGCATTTTTAATGCTCACGCCTATCTTACCTTTTCAGATGCAGGTTCACCTGTTTAGTTCAGTTTATTGTTTCTTCTGCCTGTGCGAGGCAGACCACTAGTTGTTGGAGGTGACCAAGAGGTCACATGGAAGTATGTGTAGTCTTTTTTTTCTTGCTGCTGCAAGTTTTCTTTCTCTTTGTTTAGTCTATTAATTTATTTTTTCTTCCTTTTATAGGCCAAATCATTCCCACCTATTTGGTTTTGATGCCAGTCACTAGTTTCCAGCCCATGGGGATCGGGAACGCCATTCGTGCCATGCTGCGGGCCGGATCGGGTGACCGGTTTAGGGTCAACCCGGGTTGGTTCATGACATAAAAGATGTAAGAGGACCCAAATTCTCAGAAGAATAATAATCACTTAGTAACTAATAAAAATGGAAATCATAAATTGTTAAATAAATGTATTCATTATAGTTCAATGTAACTTGGTCACTTACTAATTTATTAGAAGGTAAAATAGGACTTGAGAATAAATTGGTTCATCACATGAATGTGGTGGTTGGTATAAATAAAATTTACAAATTAAGGATTGTAGATAAATTATTTTAATTTAAGGAAGGTGTTTATTTCTTGGAACTTTTCTCACCAGTAATCATGAATTCCAATATTCATAAAATTCTTAGTATAGAATCATAGAAAAATCTATACTTAGAATAGTTGGATGTAAAGATATCCTTCCTTCATAGTAATTTAACAAAAGAAATTTACCTAAATTATCCAGTGGGTTTCATGGAATATGGAATAATAATTTGGAATATAAGTTTAAGAAAAGTTTTTCTGGGCTGAATCAAGCACCGTGGAAACAAAATTAGAATTTTGAAAGATTTATATCAAAAGAAGGATTTGAGAGGTGCAATGCAGATCATTATTGTTACTGAAAGAAATGGGATGATGTAATTTCAGCATTTTTCGGTTGTATTTTTTATGACATATTGTTGGTTGTATCAGATGTTAGAAATATTTGGAAATGGAATTTTAATATATTGATAAGTATTAAAATTAAAGGCATCAAAAATCCAAGAAAATATAAAGGATGATGATATAAAGGGATAAGTGGTCCATAATTTTGTTTTATCACATATGTATTAAATCTATATGATTTTTGAAAAGTTTGGAATGGATATATAAAATCTATTTTCTACTCCACTTGTCAGAAACTTTGAATTATCTAAGGCAAAGGCACCATAAATAGAAGAAGATAGATGATACAAAGTGAAAGTTAAATATTCATCAGCGTTCAAATTTTTTTAATATTCCATTATATGTAATCAATCAGATATAGAATGTTTAGTGGTATTTTTTGTTCTATTTATGAAAAAACATGTAAATTAACATAGTTAGGATATCAAATTGATCATTCATTACTTGAAACGAATGAAATACATGACTCTATGTTTTGGTAAGGATGATCTGTTGCATGGTTTTGTGGATTTGGATTTCTCTAAAGATTCATATACCTAGAATTTCATGATGGGTTTTTTTGATTAGCTATGTAGGAAAAATGATTTATTGGATGTTAGGAAAATATAATATCATTAAATTAAGTATGAAATAAGATGAGTGTTTAATTTAAATAATAGAAGTAATGGAGTTGATTTGATTGAAATATTTTCTAAAGGAATTTGGAATAAGTTAGGAAGCATGTGTTATCTTCTATTATAGTCATAGTGCAATTCAATTGGATAAAAATATAGTATTTTATGCTAGTAAAAAGAATATAAACCTAATGATTTAATTCATTATAAATGTTATAGTGGATAAAGTGTTATATATCTGTATGATATCCTAAATCCAAAATACATGGGATATGTTCACTAAAAATTTAGTTTATGAAATAATGAGTTAACATCATTCCTTGGTGAGAATTGGGTGAATGGAAATGAGAATATAGAAACAATGTAAGTTATGGATAAAGGATAACGTTTTTTAAATTTTTGGAGAGCTTCCATAGATATTTCCCTGACAAAAGTTTTCATGTGGTAGATTTAAGGGATATGAATCCTTCTTTAATTTTAACAAAAGTCCATTCACAAAAACTTTTTTACTAGAAATAGGACAATATAAGTTTATTGTATTAATGTGTTCATATCCAATGTTCAACCTCTACAAGACATATTAGAACTATTAGTATTTTATTTCTTCTGATGGAGTCGAGAAGGTTCAAAATTTTTGGTGAAAAATAAGTCTCTCAAATGAAGTATCTAGAAGTATTTATTCAAGAAGACAACTGAGGTTAACAGAGTCACTAGATATCAACGGTCAAACATCATAAATAGGATCTTCCATGAATATAGGATGGAAGTGAAACCTATATTACAAGATATATTTTTATATAAAATTAAGTGGGGACTAATCTATACAGTGAATCAGTGATATGAATAGTATATTCTACTTACATACATTATTATAGAGATTTAATCCTTTTCAATGAAGTCTTACTGACTTTTTTTTTCAATTTATTGTAATATTATACTTTTGGTGAGTAGGAATAAATCTTTAGTGTTTCCCCATGAATAAAGGATAACTCATTTGAAGCACAATATTCATTTTGTATTTTTCCTTCTTTCGTGTACTTACATAATTTTTAATTCTGACTACTTTAATGTTTGTGAGTGTTTCTTGAGTTTTTTTAGTGTGAATTAGTATTATGGGTGGGTAAAAATACCCTTACTTATGGAAAACTCATTCAACAGAAGAAAAGTTTTGGAGGTTCAATTTTTCCACTACGTTGATCTATCATGAAACATTATTTAGACTACATTACATAATTTTGGTGGTATCATTAGAAGAATAGGAGGTCAGAATTATTAGTATAGATCTAAATCCCACTACCTTATCAAGGGGAGTGTGATTACATAGAATCTACTTGGTAATATTTGAGAATAAATGACCTAGGGGTGGTAGAGATGATGATTTTCACCCAATAATGTCCTTTAGATGGGGTGGGATTTCACCTATCAATGATAAGAAACTTAGTGTAGTTAACCTAAAACACTCGATTTCTCTTCAATATTAGGTAAATCACAAAGAGTTTTCAATATGGAGAGTATCATTATACAAAAATGGGATATCATTATGGTGAGGTCCTTTATAATGAGTACTATGGGGAGGATCTCTTTGGTTTTTATCTTGTATTTTATGGGGTGGACCTCAGGGATTTCTTGTTATTTATGGGATGGAATGGATAGTAACTTATCTCTTATTGATATCATGTTGTGGAGAGGAATTTCATAGATTATATGATGGGGAGGGCCTTCATGGATGTTTGGTATATTACCATGAGGAGGACCTCTATATGTGGTATTCTAGGGAGGACCCTTGGAGTTGTTGATGTGTATGTTTTGGGGAGAAATTTTACTTTGGTACTTTATAGAGTAACTATATAGTTTTTATATCTATTCCATGTGGATGAACATTTTGGACACTTATACCCTCTCTTACTGATGAGGATTCAATAGGTTCCAGAGCTACTATCAAAATGCATTGAAGGTCCTCGAGAATGTTAGTGCTGATTGGGGTAGGAATATGAAATTGCTTCTAGGTTATATGATTTTATATATGATACCTAATTGACCATCATTTTTGGGAAACTATGGTCAAAACATTGATCATGATTAGAGTCTCATAGTTTGGGAAATAACCTTTATGCATAAGTACCCTCCAAAGTGACGCTCTTCCCATCATTAGAATATAAAAATAGCTCACTTGGGTGATTACGAAAATATATTAGCGTAACTTGAAATGGATATCTAGTATAGGGATATGACCCATATTTTGGTCTTTATCAACTTTTAGAATATTCAAATATGCATCTTGGATGAGGTCAGGAATGTGGGCCTGCTCCTCAAAAAGTCCCATTGGGATATGTTGGTTGGATTCGTATGCATGGGTGGGGATATGAGCCTAAACCAATGCTTCTAGTACATGTTGTTGATATTATCTAGAAATATTAAGAATATGATCCTGATCTTGAGTGAATAATGGAATATACCGATGAGATATTAGGGTATTGGTGGGGATATGAGCATGACTTACGTAATTGTCAGGTCATGCCGATGAACATAATTTCGAATGGAAATATGAGGTTGGTCATTTTCTTCATTCCTTTCTAGGATATAATAATGATCCTTATTAATTGGGTCATAAATATTGGCACATCCCTTAGTATTCATCAGGATGTGTTGATAATTTTCATTTATTTTTTTGGAGAATGAATATGGTATTTCCCCCTAATGAACACCAGAATATACCGATGATCATATTTCACTACTTATTGAATATTATACAATATTTTTAATATTCTAGAATATATATATTCTTATTCATTCATTTACTCTAGGATATACTGATTGTATTATCTAAGAAAAGAGAATTTGAACCTACTCTTCAATGGGAATGGGAATATGGTCCAACTATCATCTTCTATTTTCCGTCAGTATACGAGGAAATGATTTGTATGATGGATCAAGAGTATGGTATTTCTCCCCATTTGTTTCCAGAATATGCTAATATACTCCTTATGATGTTTCTAGAATATGATGATAAGGTTATTGAGGTCGCGTATTAATATGAGTATATTTTTCGGTTTCCACTAAAGAATAAGGATGATCTATTTTGGTGGAGATAGGGATATGGGATTGTTACCTTAATCTAGTGTGTTTTCTTCCTTAGTGAGACCTTCTCACGAGAAACCTAGTATGGGTGACCGAGGAAAATTTCTTCTATATGGGATCATTAGTGGGTTTCTGAGGGGATGAGGCAGTGCGACATTAGCGATGTTGGTGGATAAATGCAGCATCCCTCATAGGTGGTTCTTGAATAGAGACAAGGTATTGATGACATCCTCCCCTACATCTTCAGAGTAAGGAAGATAGAAATTTTCACGCTCTAGGGAAATACTCTTGACGTGGTTGGATTTTCCCATAGGATCCACATGATTCATCATATCCTAATGTTGATAGTCCTAATTTTAATGAATCTAGTTTTGTTGTTATAGTCCCTTAAATATTTATATATATATCTATATTTTTTCATGGAGTGGGAACTTTTTTTGGGTGTTGTGGGATCCTAAAAATAACATATTAAAAATATTAGTATATATTAATGAAATCACATGCATATTTTTAGAATAAATGGGTTTCTCATTGATAAAGACCTCATATGGGAAATATGAGACCATTGTTGTTTCCCAAATGTGTGGTTTACACTAGGAATGAAATAAAGTTAGTCAGTGTCAGGAATTTAGTTGATTGTGAATATTGGTGGGTGAATTAAGTAAATTAAATAATTTAATTATTTTACTTAAGTGCCCAAAACCATAATACCAATAAATTTAGATTTAATTTTGACTAATCACTTGGGTTATTCTCAAAACCCTGGGAGATTATAGAGGATAAGGATAGATTCATTGGCATTGATGACTAGGGAAGGTGGATTGATTGGAATGATCGAGGGGAATCTTGGTACAAATGACGAACATGGAGCAATCTTTACCTCCATCACTATCTCATTCATTCTTCACCAATGATTGATATTTTCTTGAGAAAGGGGTCATTATATTATTGATTTACACCCTCTTTGTTTCAATTTATGTGCATGGATTATATATTTACTTAATTACTTTGATTTACATTCTTTTCCTGATCCTGATTTTAAATATCATTCTTAAATCTACTGGTTCATCATTAAAACCTTATGTTTCATCCTTGTTTCTATAATATGTAATTTTATTATATGATCCCACTGACCAATTCTATTTTTTTTCTTTGTTCTTATCCCTTTTCACCATCCTTTTTCATGTTCTTCATCGTTTCCCCATGGGGTCTACAATTCAAAATTTCTTGAAAATATTCGAGAATGATAAAACCCTTGGAATTGTTTTGGATGTGTGAAAAGCCTTAAAAGTGTTCTTTTTAGGAAGGATCAAGGAATATTGTGTGTTTCGAGTGATGAAATATTTGATTGAGACACCATACTGTGAAGATAGGTGCAGTGAGTACCCCCAAGAGAAATCAGAGATCTGATTTTCAGCCATCAAAGGCATGAAATCTGTAATTTGAGTCCTCCACCCATCAAATTTGGGTATTTCAGGTGGGTAAAATAGTGATGAAGGTGGTGAAAATGGAATATATAGAATCATCATGGAGAAAGGATTTTATTTATACGCAAATCCCAAATACACTCTATGTATCTCGAAAAACACATGTCATGTATCATAGTTCTCACAATGGATAGGGTTTCAACCAAAGTTTAATATCACATACCATATAGCCAAACCCACATTCCAAGTTATCCTAAAAAACTATCCAAATTATATGTCGAAGACCCATGCCCAGGAACTTGTGTGGTCAGACAAGTTGTGTACCCAGAGGGACACACCCTCTATATATACATGGCTAGCCAATCCATGTACCGTGTGTATACACCTAGTAAATCAAGAGAACATACACACCATGTGACCATATGTGCACACCATGTGACCCCATGTACATGCCATGTAGTGTCACATGGCTGGATAATCCATTTCTAGTAAAGGACACACCCAACTGTCCAGGTAGAGTCACACATCATGTGAACCTATCTACATGTCGTGACCTTTTTCAAGAAACTTCTACCTCACATGAATTATTCTCTTGATCTCAGATTTGGGCCCATGAGTATTATATCCTGAGTAGTTTTCCACATGAGATGTTATCGTGGCCTTCATTTTATCATCAGTGATACAATACTAGGATATGTAAGGGGAACTTATTTCAATGATTCTTATCCAATGGTAGAGTTTGAGTGTGATCATCGGAGTGTTACCATGATCTGTACTCCCCTATCTCTCTAGGTAGAAGGTCCCCCATATCCTTTATATAGATATTGAGCAGGTTCTCCATTGGAGTAATGCTCCCTAGGATGCACTATATTGTGGCAAGGTGTAGAACCTCCATACTCATTCTTGAGAGGTTACATGAGATGAATGTCTAGGAGATACTGCTACCTCATATGTTTTATGTAGTAGCAAGGAGAGGGCCCTCCACTCTATACCTTTTGAGGTTATGTGGGGAATTTTGGAATCAATGATGGGTCCTTTGGAGTTGTGGGAAAAATCTTCATTCTTATCTGGTTGTATATATTGATATTCCATTTCTCTCTTAGATTGAGTTTCTTTTGAGAATATATGGTGTTAATTTTATTCACCCACTTGCTTTATGGGTTGAGCTGACTAGTGTTTCTTTATGATTCCCCCTTTTTCATTTTGAGGGAATAATACTAGGTATATATATACTCACCCCTACATGTTATTTTCCCACACATGTTGTGCCTTATGAAGATGACATAAAGATCTGTGGTGACCTTGGTGGACCTGGTTTTGGTGTTGCTTAGTGGTTCTTGATGAAGATTGTGTTGTGTGTTCAAAATTAGATATCATGAGTTGGACACTCATCTGTTTTTCCTTTTTCAATTATTATTAAGTTAGGGCTTCACTTATTGTTAAGTGTATATTTTTCCCCTATATATCTTCTACATTGCATTTCAGTACTTTAATGCATTTTCCTAAGGCTATTTCATGAAGGGTTTACACTATAGACTTTTCAAACTTTTATTATATCTCTACACTATTTCATGGAGATTATTGGGTGTTTTAATAATTTTACTTTAGTCTAAGGCCTACCATTTCAATTTTATGACACATAGATACTATTCTAAAACCCCTAACCTATTGGATGTAGGTTTGAAGAGTTACCCTTAACTTTATACCATCCTAGGAGGGTTCCTGATGGGTCAGGTCATGAAATAACTAGTGTGGCTTTTCCTCCCAGAGTATTTTGAGAGCTGCCTCCAATATTGGGATATATCCACTAAGATAGAACTCCCTGACCAGCTCATCCATCACTTTATTATGGACAAACTAAGTTTCTGACAATGTTATCTAGGTCTTTGGGACCATATCCTTTTCATTGGGTGAAACATGTGTGGGTGCCTTATTTGTTGACAAATAAATTGAGAGGCACCATGACAACCCCAAGTCTGTTTCGATAACATGAATGTGATTATAATGAGCATAATGTCACCATTTTTTTGGATTTAATAGAGCTCTTGTAAGGGATCCAAAAAGTCCTAAAAATATTAATAAACCAATATAAAAAACCTATTAAAGAATTATCTCAAATAAATAAGAGCATGTTTGATCAATCACTTTCATAATTATGGATTCATATCAGGGTCACCATTCTATTTCTATGGAAACTCTAATTTATTTTCAACCATGGAATTTTAAGTCATTATATACCAACTTTCCTAAGTTATTTAGTCATTGGGACTTTAATTAAGATTCCATAAAATATGTGTTGGTCAAGAGTATGGGATTTTAGACTCATAACACCCTTTATGGAGGAATTATTTTTTACTCTAAGGCTCTCTTATAGATTTAATATTTTTTTCAATCTTTCCCAAATCCTAGTTTGGTACTAGTTACTACTATGCAGATGATCGATCATCGACATGTTTGAATGGAAACATCTGTATATATCAAAGGTTCTCTATTATTGGGATCATTTGTATGTATCATATAATCCCCTTCAATGATACCATTTTTATATATATCATAGGTTATCTATATTTATGTTTTTTTATTAATGATTCTTTGGTTAAAGCCATGGAACTCTGTACTCTAGAGTTTATATCCATCCAAGGAGGTGGTAAGTATGGTGAAGTTGAGATCTGTCCCTTGAGAATGGCTTCCAACATATCTCTATGAGTGGAATTAGAACTGATGTATCTTGGTTCCACTAAATTGGACACATCATAAATTTTATATTCTTATGAAAAGGAATATTATGGTTCCTTCTAAGTTTGTGAATCCATGCCTTCTTTAAATAAGTTCAAAGTCATTAAAAGAGTACTTCAAGGTTCAATATGTCTATTAATTTTTAATTTTAGGCTTTCAAATGGGTGACCCTTTCTTTCTAACCTTTTCTTTTGGTAATGATACAGGAGAAGGTGTGAGGGGATATCAGGTGAATATAAGCCCATTAGGAATGGATTATACAACCCATCAAGGTGTATAAACCAAAAAAGGGGAGTGAAATATCTCACAAGGAATATGGTCTAGTGAGGATTGGTTCTATAAGGAATATGGCATAGTGGGGATAGTTAATAAATGTAATGTAACCCGATGTGGATAAAATTCATATTGAATGTGAATCAGTGAGGCTATGTTTTAGAAAGTTGGGTTAGAACCCCAAAGAAGAATCCTACACATCCTAATTTATAAGAATCAAATCCAATATAGTTCGAGTGGAATAGTTCGAGGTCTTATGATATAACTGTACCATATAGTTTAATGTAATGAGGTAATGAAATTATATTGGTGCTTTTATTTGTGAAAATAAGAAATTTGCATCATGAAATGGGGGAAAATAAAGGATTGACTGAGGATTATGAATAAATTCCACTTTTTGGTTCACCCTATTTCTTGGTAATGAAATAGAAGAGGATGTGATTGAATCATAGGAAATATATTCCTTTTAGAAGGATGTCTCATGGGGAAGATGGAATTTGGAGAAGGATGTCATATATGGAATATAGTCCTTTGAGAAGGATGTATCGTAGGGAATATAAAACATTGATAAGGATGTTTCATAAGGAATATGGTGCTTTGAGAAGAATATATTTTGGAGGATATGAATATTTGAGATGGATATAATAGAAGGAATATGGTCTTTTTATAATGATTTCTGGTAGAAAATATGGCCCTTTGTTAAGGATATATCACTAGGAATATGTACCTTTGATATGATTGTCTAGTAGGGAATATGTCCCTTTGAGAAGGATGTCTTGTATGAAATATTACCCTTTGAAAAGGATTTCTCACTAGGAATATATACCTTTGAGAAGGAGTTGGGAATTGCACATGGGTGGTCTAGGTATTACCAAGGGAATATTAAGGATACAAGTGAGGATTACATATATCCTTCCCTTAGATTCATAACACGATTGATGACTAAGGTGATGATAGGATTTCAGGTATTACACCTATATGGAGGACCCTTGAAGATAGGTTGGGGGAATACATATAATAATAGGCCCATGAAAGTTTTTAAATCCTTCCAATTGATGGCTGGAAAAAAGTATGACTAGACACATTTGGGATATAAACCTATGAGAAACCTGATGGAGTACTGCCCGGTAGTGGGTTTCTATGGTTTGGATAGTGTTTTTGTCAACCCCGTGATTTCTTTTTTGAGGTATTTTTCTATTTATTTCTGGGATATCATTTTCCCCTTTGGATATTGCATGTGTTTTTTGAGAAAAAAGAAATTTTTTGGGTAAACAACAGGTGGAACAATGTTTGGAAAACAGTGCTCCCTTTCCCTTGTAACCATGTAGCTAATTGGTGTTTTTGGACAGAGTCTTATCACATGGTTAGTTCATGATTTATAAACCTTGATAGATAATAATGTGGAATTTATTTCTTTGATATTAAGGGGTTTATGATTTTCACATGGTTTTGGAAAATCATAGGGGAAAACCATGCAGATTTTCCAGGTCATTGAAAATTCAATATTTATGTTTTCTCTCTCCCTGATTTTTATCCCTAATCCTCAAAACCCCCACCCCACTCTAGATTATATGACCCTATGAGCCTTCCCAAACCCTCTAACACCATTGTATCTCAATTTTTGTGGGGTATTTGGAGTTATTTCACCTCAATTCTTCAAGTAAGTACCCTTCTCTAATGGTTTCTCTTGGTGTGCAGTTGTTGGTTTCCACCGAATTCAGGAATTTTCTTCATTAGTGGTAGGTGGTTCCACACTTAAACATTATTTTATGAATTTGATATGATTTATTGGGTGTTTAAATTTGTTATATGATTTATTTTTGTGGTAATAAAGGTTTTCTTGAAGGTATTTGATATGCATATGTCTTGAAAGTGGTTTTTCAAAAATAAATTGGTTGTATATAAAGTGTGAGCACTTTTTATGAATTTCAAATATGATTTATAAATTACGAAACATGTTTAATAAATTTTTCAAGTGGTGAAAATATGTATTAGAAAGGTTTTTTGTGTGAGTTTGGATTTTAAAGTTGTTTTGGTTGTGAAGGTAGTGATTTATCAGGATTGTTTACATTGTTTGGATTATATTTATGTGAAATTGATGTTGTACATTACATGTAAAATGGAAATTGAGCACAAAGAGAGACATGGATATCTATGTGGGAGGTCTAGGACTAGTATGTTATTTTAATTAGAAGTGGATCAGCTGAATTCATCTACCAGGATCGTTGATACAACCCTAACAACATGATCATGCTGATTACAGACCACTAGGCCCATGGGGTGTCCCCTCCTAGTGGCTCGTACAAGAGAACTCTATTGGTCGTGGTTGTTGTACAAATTTTCATTGATATGACGTACCTAGTTTCCCATTGATCTAGTTGCTATATGGTTTTCCTATGAAATAATTATCTTTTATGATATTGTACTTATTGTCAACATACGTTGCACTTGGTTGTTTATTTTAAAATGCAAGCATGTTGTCCTTTAAAATGATTTCCATAAAAATGTTTCTAGTTTTTCTTTTATAAAATTTTCATATGAATTGTAAATTAATGTTTATAGCATGGACCCATTTCATTGGGTGGAATCCTAGTAGGATTTGGTTCAAACCTTACTTACACCTTTGGGTGTAAGTAGACTTGGTTATGTTTGACATAGGTAAATGAAAGATTTTTTTAGATGGTGGTTTGGGATGCTTGCGGTATTCCCTTGAAGTTGTTATAGTGGTGCCTTGAGGAGGATTATACTCTTGTTTCATGGTGGTTTTGAGATTGTGGTTGGTTTCCTTTTGTTATATCCCTTCTTAGTTTTCTTTTAAATGTTGTAAACCTTGAATCTGAAAATTCTTATTCCATGATTGGTTATGATTAGTCAGTTTTGTTTTATTTATTATAGATTATTGTTTATGATTATTTACATGGGTGAAATCATTCTAAAGATTAATTTTTGATACCCAGTCACTTGTTTCCAACCTGTGTGGATCAGGAGTACCCTTTAGGCCATGCCACATGCCAGGTTGGGTACCAGGTTGGATGGAACTCCAACTTGGTTCATGAAAATATGGTACCAAAGGGTGTCACTCTCTTTTTCAGTCAAGTTATATGGTAAGATTCTAGATAGACTAGAGATATGATTGTTGGATATTGGGATTCTGGTAAGTAGTAGGGTTCCTAAAAATCACACCTCATGAAAAATATTAAGTCATCATGGGATGTTTGGATTTTGTTGAATTCTCCTCTAGGTTAGACGTATAGTCTGTAAACTATATATATAAACTGTGTGGAGGTGGAATGGTCATGTTGTCATGTTATTGTGTTGAGATTTATTTTTTAGTATTTATGGAATGTTGGTGTTAGATGTTATTGCTGAAAATTTTCAGAATCAATTTTTTTTTTAAAATTACTCCCGTGGTTGTTGCCTCTTATACGAAAATTCCTCCCCAAAGAATTTTTATACAACCAAAGGAAGAGTCTGAATAGAGTTCTCCCACAGAAATTAATCAGAGAGTAATAGAAGTTCTATTTTGAGTTGTACAGACCTTAATATAGAGAGTGGGTCCCGGTCCTACTCTGGTTAGAGAAGTTGAATTTGGAACAAGGAAAAAGCTCTGGAGTTCCTTAAGAACAATCCTCCTTCTTTCTAAGGTAGCAAAAATCCTCAGGAATAATAAGAGTGGCTTGAGAATATAGAATATATGTTTTAGTTTATTTTTACTCTTGAGGAAGTCAGGAAAAAATGAACTTCATTCAATCAAGAAGGTCCTAGTCGGTTGTGATGGGACTTATTTGTGCAAGCTGGATAGCATGAGTATATGAACTGGAAATACTTCAAGGATATTTTCAACGATCGATATTGTCTTAAGTTCTAGGCCTATGCTAGATAATGAGATCTTATAGATCCTTTTTAGGGGGATCTGTCCTTTATGGATTATGATAAACTATTTACTAATCTAGTTTGGTATACACCCTAAATTGTTTCAAAAAAGAAGATGAAGGCTAAGAGGTTCAAAAGGTGGTTGTGGCCAGAGATCTATTCTCATGTCTTTCTGTTCAAGATGAAGACCTATGCCGAAGTGGTTTAATGTTCTTGTATAGTGAAGATTGACTTCATGGGAAAGTATAGTTCATTTGGGGATATTTTTAAATGGGTAGTGTCAATTCATTAGAGAAAAAAAGGAATTAGGACGAGATGGGGAAGAATAGAGGTGGTAGTTTAGGTCATCCTTCCTAGCAGTCTTCGTCTGTGTCTTCTGATGTTGGGTCGGTTGTGTGCCATCATTGGAGAAAGGTAGGATATATTCTACCAACATTAATATCTCCTCCCAAAACATACCATAAATGTATAGTTATGTGACACCTATAGTGTTTTTGAAAAGTGACACACCCATATTAGAGTGGCGTGGGATTTGTGGATTCTAGGGGGATGTGAGCCCAGTCAGATCCATTCAAGATAGTGGGATCTCTGTTTTTTAATCATGAAGGTAGGGTTGGATCATCTTATAGGTAGTGCATGTTTAGGGAAGATCCATAAGCTAGTGTTCATTCTCAGGCCTAGGCTAAGATGAGGAAGCTTCATGTTGTTGATTTTTCAGTAGCAGAATCAGATGTGGGACCTACAATAGTTCAAGGTACCATTATCATTACATCATATTTAGTTATTTTTCTCTTTGATATGAGTGATTATATCTCTTTTATCTCATTCCACGTTGTTGATGTACTAAAATTACCAAATAATATTATGTCATATGCGATGTATTTGGTAACGCCACTTGGTTAGAAGTGAGATCAGGGTTTCAAGAGTCCTTCTTGTGCACTCACCATGTCACGGGTCGAGCTGGAATGAGATTTCCTGGTCTTTAATAAGATTTTTTATGTAATCTTTGGTGTGGATTGAATGGTGAATTTTCAAGAACACATCGAATACTATAGGCGGAGGGTGAGTTTTGTGGCAACAGACAAAAGTGCCCATGCTGTTCATGGAGAATGAGATCCTCGGTCGAGTCATGAGGGACAACCACTCCCGGAATTGGGTAATCCTATTTTTCAATTATCCTCACTTGTGTTATAAGATGATGGTGGATCTTTTGAGGGTGGGTTACCTCCTACGGGGGATGAATTCCCCGATATTTTCCTAGAGGATATATCAGGTTTTCCTGTAGAACGGGATGTAGAGTTTGCTATTGATTTGGCATTGAGAACATAGCCCATATATCTTTCCTCATATCGTATGGCCCCCAAGGAGTTGATGGAATTAATGTTATAAATGGATGATTTGGAATTTAAGAAGTAATTCACCCAATTGTCTATCCTTGGGATGCCTAGTTATTTTCATGAAAAAGGTTTATGGATATCTCCAATTGTTCGTTGATTACCGAAAATTGAACAAGTTGATAGTCAAGAACACGGATCCTTTTCCCCACATTGATGACTTTTTTGATTAGCTTAAAGGGGAAATGTGGTTTCATAAGAATGAATTGAATTCTGGTTATCAACAAGGTAGAGTTAGAGGGGCGTATGTTCTGAAGAGAGCTTTCCAAAGAAGGTACATCCATTTTGAGTATTTGGTCATACTCTTCAGGTTGAAAAATGCTCTAGCAGTCTTCATGGAGCTTATAAATAGGGTGTTCCACTAGTATCTCAATTATTTTGTCATGGTATTCATGGATAGAATCTTATTTTATTCTAAAGCTAAGGAGGATCATGAGTATTATTTGAGGATTGTGTTGGGAACACTTCAGAATCATCATATCAATGATAATATATCTAAATGCACCTTTTGGATTAAAGAGGTAAAGTTTTTGGGTAACTTGATCTAGAAATGTATGGTTTTAGTGGGCCTTGAGAAAATTTGTGCAATAATGTCTTGGGAGTATCCGAAGAATTTTTTTTAGATCATGATTTTTTTGGGATTGGAATGTTATTATAGGTGATTCTTTCAGGATTTTTCTCATCTTTCTTCTCCTATAACAGTGCTCACCTAGAAGGGGGTGATGACTGAATAGGAGCCATAATGTTAGTAGTCCTTTAAGAAGCTTAAGCGGTGACTGAACACCACCCCTATACTGATATTGATGGAATATAGAAAGGGATGTGTTGTTCATTGTGATGAATGATGTGTGGTTTTTGGGTGTGTTCTTATGTAGGATAACCACATAGTGGTGTTTGGCTCTCCCCAATTCAAACCACATGAAAAAAACTACCCAACCCATGACCTGGAGCTAGTGATGATGATGCATGCCCTAAATATGTGGCTTAATTATCTTTTTAGAGAGAAATTTTTGGTTTATTATGATTATAAAATTATAGCCTACATATTCCCCTAATAGTATTTAAACTTGAGGCTATGTATTTGGGTTGAATATATTAAGGGTTTTGATTTCGATATTGTCTATATCCAATGAAAAGGTAATGTTTTAGTGGACGCTTTGAGAAACAAGTTGTTGGTGGAGGTGTTGAAATAATCTAGTGATGAGGGGATCATTATGAGGATTTTTTTATCAGATACACCTTTTAATCAAGGAAAATAGTGGAGGTGTGTTCTTGAACAATGTTAAGCTAGCTCCTTCTATTTTGAAGCTGATTCAGTAAGAGCAATCTGGTGATGAGTTGTGTCCATGATCTATAAAGTTTCTTCATGGTGGAGAGATGACTTGTGATTTGTCATTGTCTCTCAAGGGAATGTGGTGCTTCAAAGTTCTATTTATAGTATCATTATCATTAAAGAAGGTGGTAATGCAAGATGGTCACCAATCTTAGTGGGTTGTTCATCCTAGTGATACCAAGAGGTACTATGATGTGTGTTAGATGTTTTTGGGTCCATTTATAAGGAGAGATGTAGATGAATTCATGTTTATGTGTTATACGTGTCAATAGGTCAAGGAATAACATCAAAAGACCTTCAGTTTTCTCCATCCACTGCATATTCCTACCTATAAGTGGGATGTGATCTTCAGGGACTTTATTATTGTCTTACCTCATTCACCTTAGGGAATGAATGATATTTGGGTGGTCAATTATTTTATGACCAAATCAGCTCATTTCGTCCTGATCATAGATTCAGAAAAGGTGGATGAGTTGGGACGATTATAAGTTCAAGAGGTTGTGATGCCTCATAGTGTTCTTTTAACACTTTTTTTTGATAGGGACCACCCATTTCACCACTCATTTTGAGGAAGGCCTTCAAAAGGAATTGGGTTCATATGTTAAATTGATCATGGAATACCATCCTCAAACATATGGCCAGATAGAGAAGGAAAATCATATTTTGGAAGACATTATCCAGACATGTGTGTTTGATTTTAGCGGATCTTAGGATAACCATTTGGGTTTTCTCAAGTTTTCATATAACAATAACTACCAGTCCTTAATCTAAATGGATACTTTTGAGGCACTCTATGGTTGGTCATGTCGGTACCCCTTGTGTTGGGTTGAGGTAGATGATACCTCATTGTTGGGACCGAGCTTAGTGCAAGAGACATCTGAGAAGTTTAAGATAAGAAAATATTGGTTATTAATAGATTAGAGTATCTAAAAGTCTTATGTTTATTAGAGGAACTAATATCCTATGTTTTATATTGGTGACTAGGTTTTCTTCAAAGTGGAACATCATTTAGTTCATTGCCACTTGTGAAAACAAGGGAAGCTAATGTCAAGGTATGTTGGACCTTTTGAGATCACTGATCGGGTTGGGAATGTGGCATATAATTTAGATTTTCCCTTGTATTTGATGTCAATTCATGATGTGTTCACATCTCCTCACTGAAAAAATATAATTTGAATTCATCTCATGTTATAGACTGAGAAGAGTTGGAAATAGAGCCCGAATATTTTGTGTTCGAACGACAAGTGCAGATTGCATATTCCCAAGAGAAGGTGATTTTTGGGAAGTCTATCCTTTTGGTCTGGGTTCTTTGGAAACATGGTAATTATATTCATGAGACTTGGGATTTTATGTATTATATGGAGGTGGAATGCCCATTTTTATTCTTTTATAAAGCTTCGAGTTGACTTTCTAGGGAAATAAAGTTTTTATGGTGGGGAGAATTTCCACACCTGTGATTTCATTTTGAGGCATTATTCTATTTATTTATGGTCTATTATTGAACCCTTTGTATTTTTCTTGTGTTTTTGAATAAAAATGGAATTGTTTCATAAAAACAAGGTAGATCAAGGTTGGTGCATGGTTTGGAAAACCATGAACCCTTTCTTAGGTAACCGTGCAACCAAGTGGTGTTTTTGGGAGAGTCTTATCACATGGTTAGAACATTGTTTGTAAAATATGAGGGCTGACAATGCAACATGTCCTTCTTGGATATTAAGGGGTTCATAATTATCACACCGTTTATAAAACTATGTGGGTTATCCATGCATATTATCCAAGTCATTAAAATTCTGATTTTTATGTTTTCTTACTCTATGATTTTTAACCTTAAACCCCAAATCCTCCCCCTTCAGGATTATTCAGCCTATGGACCTCCCTATACCTCTTCCTCCATTGGATCTTTATTTTGGTGGTGGATTTAGAGCTATTTATCCTCGATTCTTCAAGTAAGAACCCTTCTCCCATGCTTTATTCCTCTTTTCTTGGGGTTTTCTACTTTTTCCTTGGGTTTTCATCTCTCCAATGGGTTAGGAGTCATTTTTATCACAAGATATTGATTTTTGGGGTTTAATCTTGATGTTAATGGTTTGATCTTGTCTCTATAGTGTTCTATTGGTGTGTGGTAGTTGGTTTCCACTGGATTCCAAATTTTTCTTCATTAGAGGTAGGTGGTTATGTGGTTAAACACTATTTATTGAATTTAATATGATTTATTGATTATTTGAATGTATTATATGATTTATTTTTGTATGAAAAAAGGAGTTTAAGAATGGATTTCATGTGTGTATGGATTGAAAGTGGGGTTTTAAGGGAAATTAGATTTATTTCAAGTGTGAACCGTTTTTGTGAATTTCAAATGTGCTTTATAAATTATTCAACATGTTTTAGAAAGGTATTGGTCTGTGTTTGGATTTCAAATTTGTTTTTTTGTGAAGGTAGTGAATTATAAATCATGTTTACATTTTTTCGATTATGTTTATATAAAGGTGATATTGCACATGGCATGTGAAATGGAAATCAAGGACAATGGGAAACCTGGGTATCAAGGTTTCCAGACTTGTAATAGTATGTTAGTTGAATCGAAAGTGGGTCGTCTTTTATTCATCTAGAAGGATTTATGATACCATACTAACAAAAACATAATAATGATTGGTGGACACTAATAGAAAGGGGTGTCCCCTATTTGTGGATCTTGAATGATAATACTATTGGTCATGGTTGTTATACCACTTTTTACTAAGATACAATGTACCTAGTGTCCCATTGAGATAGTGCCTTCATGGTTTTCCTATGACATAGTTCCATTTTGTGATACTTACTTAATGTCAGCATAACGTGAACTTGTTTATTTATTTTAAAAGTCAATCATGTGTTCCTTTAAAAATTATTCCATGAAATTGTTTTTTGTTTTACTTTTATGAAATTTTAATGTGAATTTTCTTATAATTTTATAGTAGGAAACCTTTTCATTGGGTGGAATCTTACTAGAATTTGGTTAACATCCTACTTACACCAATGGGTGTAAGTAGACTTGGTTATGTTTGAAATAGGTAAAGACAAGATGTTTTGAGATAGTGTTTTAGACTCATAGTGGTCTTCCCTTATAAATGTTGTGGTTGTGGCTTGAGGATGATGCTACTCTTGTTGCATGGTGGTTTTTGGGATTGTGTTTTGTTCCATTTTGTTGTATCCATTATTAGTCATAATTTAAACATTTTAAACATTGAATCTAAAAATTGTTATGCCATATTTATTTATGATTATTCATTTTTGGTTTGTTTATTATATTTGTTCATTTATGATTATTCATATAGGTAAAATCATTCCCATGTTGCATTATTGATACCCAATAACTTATTGCCTACCTTTCTGTATTGGGAATGCCCTTCGAGCCATGCCATGGGATGGGTCGGATGTCAGGTTGGATGGAACTCTATCATGGTTCATGATTGTTTTCAAGGTCTATTGGGAAATATTATTAACCTATTTGGGAAACATGAGTGAATGAGATTTCTATGAGGTTATCATATAAGTATGGAACCCAAGACAATGAAAATGGCGCCCTAGTAGGGATTCTTGAGTGAAGAGTTTCTAAAGTGTAAATTAAGGGTTAATATAGAACATTTAAGGAATTTCAGGAAAATAGGGTTCCCCAGTGGACATCCATGGATATGTTTTATCCTAGTGGAATCCTATGAAGAATTAGGTGAGTTAGTGTGATCCTAGAGTGAAAGGAATATCTATTAAGATACTAGGTTGAAGGATACTCTAGAGAGATCCTAGGGAGAAAGGGGCACTATCATGGTAGGATGGGAGGGAGTGGTCACCCTTGTGGAACTATAGGAGAAGTGGTCAACCAAGTATTCTACTCTCAAGGTGAGTTGGGAATGTGGTCCCTTAGTTGGCATAACCTGGGAGGAGTCATTTTCCCTAGTGTTAGAGCATCGGGGACAAAGTGATATTCCATGAAGGTTTAAATATTTTGAAACATTAAGAGACAAAATTACCAAATTTTTCATTTACTTCCCTTAGCTTTTAGGATTAATTAAGCTATCTAAAAGAGATTTAAAAAATATGGCATGTGGAGTATCATTCTCTCAATGCATCCCATTAAAATTATCCAAGTGTGTAAAATGTGGACTCCTAGGAGTCTATTTATAGAAAAATCAGATAACCCAAGCACATGAAGGTAGGTCGATAAGGCGGTTCACATAGGTGACCAGGGTGTGTACCATGGAATTTCTAGTGATGCCTCATTCGGGTCGATCAAGAACTTTATTAGGGTATACATGGTGCACTCATGGGATAAGTGAATTCCAATAGGGTGAATGACTTGGCTCCAGGCTATATTTTTTATTTGAGGATTTTCTTTATTCAATTCCAATTGCAAAAGGGTGAACCAATAGATATTTTCAGAAAAATACTTCAATGAAAATACATTTCACATTCCCTTAAAAAAAACCATGAAAACATAATTCTAAAATCATATACATAATTTGAAAATGATCTAAAATCACCATGAGATTAATAAGTCTAAACACCACTAAATATTGGCCAAACACACCCCTTCATATAAACATAACTTAAAAGTACATGAAAAACTGTTCTAAAAACCAATATGGTTCCACACACACCCCATTTTTATTCAAACTCATATAAAAGAGACCTCCATCAGAGTTTTTTTCAAACACTTGGTATATATGAATACTCTATTTAGAAATCAAAACTATAAATACATAGATAAATCCCTTTATGATGAGTCATAAGATCATTGAATTTTTTTTATAAACCCCTCATGGGGGTCATATCTAGGAATATATTTATATGAAAATAAGTTTAGAAATAAAAATTATCCCATTATATCTTAAACAAATGCATTGCACAAAAATACATACCACATTCACCAGAAACAAGTCACCTTTAATAGAAAAATTAAATCCGAGTAGGGTGACGACCACTCCAATCCCTATAAATCCAAAGCCCCAAATTAAACCCAATATGAAACCTAAATTTTGAACCACATGTTTATTAGGGTTTTGAGAAGGAAAGAAATATGAGGGAAAAAATAAGTCAGAGGAAGGAAAGAGAAGAAAGAAATAGGATAAAAACCTTTCAATCATCTTGAAAACCAATGAATAAGGGATTGAAATCATAGGAGGAATATGCTGTGAATGTATTGTCTCAATAATACTTTTTGAATCATATTGATTTTGATGATCACAAATAACCTAGTTTGTTTTAATAATGAAACTACATTAAGTGTTTTTCCTGGAATATATTTCTTGATTAATCTATATTATTTAATGTTTAATGTATTTGATTAAGTATTCAAGACCTTTTTGTAAGTAATATGGAATTTTTTTAATACCCTACATTTGTAAGTTTAATGTATGGTTTGGGAACCCTATGTTTGGAATACAATGTATGGATCATGAAACCTGTATTTTTGGAAATTTATGGATCAACAACCCTATCTTTGGAAGAAACCCTTCATTCTATGAAAAAATAAATGGTTCAATAAATCAACTATTATAATTAACTAAACATTTTAAACCACACTTTTGGATTTTATCGCTAAATGAAGAAAACCTATGTTTGACTTGGTCAATGGTGGTGTTTTAAATTCAAAATATTATATACAATTTATGAAATGGTCTCATCAGAAGTAAATATCTCTTTAAAGCAGTTTTATGACTGATTCAAAGGCTCGTATTAAAAAATTAAATTATTAATAATTCTAAGGGAATTTATGTTTTTATTTTAGTTGTTTAATATTTAAATGATCACGATTTATCAGGGGATATTCTTATATCTGTTAAAAAAACAAACCAAATTTCTCTTGTTAAATACAAAGATTGATTTTGTTTTATAGGTGAAGTGTTATATTTTTTAATTTAGAACTACTACTAAAAATATAATAATTAACATCTCTATTTTTTTGAAATAGATAAACTTTAGAGACATACATGTTTTGATCTTGTGCTGTGTAAATTTCTGATTAACATTTCCTCTTTCTATTTGTTTATTACAGTTTTTTTTGAAGATCCTTTATAACTAGAATCTATTCAAAGGTGATATTTTTTGAATAATTATAACTTTAAAGGAGAAAAACAATTTCCCGAAAGTTTTTGTGGAAAATATTAACTAGAATCTTGTTTCTCAATCAAATAAATTACTATTTCTTTATTATAGTATCTGATGCTTGGACTCAGTCATGGTGCAGTTTCAGTTTCTTGGACTAATCTTTGGATATTTCAGTTCCCTATAAAACAACCAAAAGGCCCTATAATCGCCTTATTTTAAGGTTTTAAAATTTTTATACATACTTGTTAATGTATTGTGATAAGAGGACTTATCTAGTGAAAATCATCAATCACATTGAGAGAGTGTTGGTGGAGTGCACTAGGGGATCTTTCTGCTCTGAACTACTATAAAAATTGATGTATTCTTCTTATCAATTATTTTGTTACTCAACTTACTTAAATAGTAGAACACTATATATCTACATAAATCATAAAAGGGATTAAAGTTTTAATATGTATAGATTATTAAAAAGGAAAAATTCACCCCCAATCTTGTGTATCTTTTTATTATTTTAACCTAATTATTGGTATTGTAGGGAAGTTTTTGAAAAAGACAGATAAAATCTAGCAAGCACAAAGGAAATGATCTATAAAAAAAATGTCAATGACAAAACTAAAGGACAACATATTAATGATTCTTGATCCTTATATTAATGGTGATAATTATGTATATTAAAAATCTCACATGATTATCTATTTGAGAAATATTATATTCAAAGTGTACATGAAGTTTTTTAGTATTTATGAAATCCCTGAAAAAATGGGACACCACTAAAGCAGCTGAGTATGATTTCAATTCAAGAGAAATTAATGCTATTATATGTAGTCTTATTCTAGATGAATTCAATCGAGTATCTCAATGTTATATTGACTATAAGGTATGGAAAACTATTTTTTTCCTATAAAGGAATTGAAAATATCATAAGATTAAGGTACACTACTTTAAAGATGAAATTTGATACTTTCAAAATGTATGATGGTGAAAGAATCTGTATAATTAATAGAATATGGACTAAAATATTCAATAGTGTTGCTTCCTTAGGAACTTCAATTTCATAATCAGATCAGGTGTTAAAAGTACATATAGATTTACCATCTATGTGGAATGAAATATCTTTAGCTATATAAAAATCAACAATAGTTAAAAATTTGAAAATGAAATAATTTATCAAAAAACTAATGATGTATCAAGATAAAATTTGAGATGAATATAAAGACAATAAGATGATAAAATGTGAAAAAAATACTTGCATTAAAGTTGCTACTCATAATAATAAAAAGAAATAAAAACAAGATGTTACATTCTTAAATGATTTGGAATTTTTAGATTTTGAAATGGTATTGTCTCAACTATCTAGAAGATTTAGAAAATTTTATAAAAAGAATAAAGGCTTAAATAAGAACTTCGAGAAAGATGAATGAGGAACAAAATAAGTATGATGTTATAAATATAAGAAAATGTATCATATTAGACCATATTTCCTAAATTTAAAGGAATAAAAGATAAATATAGACTAGAAATAAACGGAAAATCAGATGAGAACTGATTATAAGTGAAAATGAATGAATGATATGAAGTTGACTTTGATTGTATGTAAATATTTCCATATTTCATCAAAATTTGAGTAAAAAAAATATAAAAAATATTAAAGAAAATGTTTTCTTTATGTCTAATGAAGAATATGAGGTACAAACCTATTATTTTTCTTCTTATTTTTATGAAATATGCTCTAATAGAAAATCAGATGCCAATTACTCCATTCTTAAAGAAAGATATAGATCTTTAGTAAAAAACAAAAAATCAGTAAAAAATATTTATAATGTTATTTTATGAAAATAATATCCTATGTCAAAACACCACCAAGTCTTAAAAGTAAAATTTAACAAATCTACATCGAACTATGATATTCATAAAAATACAATAAAAGAATTACAAGGAGTTTAGCCATTGAAAAGTTATTCTAGAATATGAACTAAAGGGTATGGATATTTAAATAATATTCTTGGTAACAATAAAATTCACAAAGGAAAACACCAAATTAGTAGTAATGGTGAAAAATTAAAAATATATATAAATTATTTTGTACCTAGTTATAAAAATAAAAACATGTCAAGAGTCACATGTTTTTGTTATAAAATTATGTGCCATTAATTTAATGTATGTTGTTTAATAAATATCCAGATAAGTGGAATTAAAAAGTATTGTATTTATAGAAATATTTATGAATCATGTACTATAAATTTTGAAAAAATAATTTAAATTTGGTTACCCTGAACTTTGCTTGGTGACATAGTTGTACCTAAGAAAATATGGGTACCAAAACAAGATTTTTTTTAAATATTTTAGAGGAAATGGTCACAAGAATAAAAAAGTGTTATTGTATGTGGATAGTGGGCGCTAAAGACACATGAGTGGAGACTCTAAAAATTATTATTCATTACAATAATTAGATGGAGGGATGGTTACTTTTGGAGATAATTCTAAATGGAAAATAGTTGTAGTTGGATCAATTTGAAATCCAATATGAATTTTGATCATAAAAGTACTACATGTTCAATGGTTAGAAAAATAAGAAAATTATTTTTTAACTCTATGATGATGGATTTTATATTTATTTCTTTAGTAATTCCTTCTTAGTTTTTATAGATAATAGCTTGAATATAGAGCACTGAGAACTAAAAATGATTATAACTTGGATATTAATACCTTATGTAATCAAAAATTAAATTGTTTAACTAATGATACAAAAGAATATTAGATTTGGAATAGTATAATTAGAAATAATAATGTATTTAATATATATAAATTTCCAAGAAACACTTAGTTTCTGATTTTCCAAGTCATAAATTTGATAAAGATAATGTATGTGATGCATGCCAAATTAGAAAGCAATAAAAAAAATCATTTAAAGATATTAAAAAAATTTCTACATCCAAACCACTAGAACTTATCTACATGTATTGTTTTGGACCATCTAGAGTAGAAATATTGGATGGTAGATCATATATTTTTTATAGTTGATAAATTTTCAAGATTTATAATTTTTTATTTTCTAAAGCTTAAAAGTGAGGTTTTATCTGTTTTTGAAATATTTTTTAAATTATTAATAATAAAAGAGATTTTAAAATAATCACACTGAGAAGTGATCATGGCAGAGAATATGAGAATCTAGAGTTTAATTCTTTTTTTCTTGGACTTAGGTATTAAACACAGCTTATATAAACTAAGAAAGCCTCAATAAAGTGGAACAATAGAAGGAAGAAATAAGACTATTAAAGTAATGTAAAGAACTGTGTTAAATGACTATATTCTTCCTACTTACTTTTTCAAAAAAGTTGTAAACACATATTTTTAAATCACAAAAAAAGTTTTAGTAAGACCCCATCTTAAAAATACACCCTATGAAATATGGAATAACAAAAAACCTAAGGTTATATAATTTAATGTTTTTGCATAAAATGTGTATATCTTGAATACTAAGTAAAAACTTGGTAAATTTGATCCAAAGGCTAATGAAGGAAGATTTTTAGAATATTGTTCTACCTCTAAATCTTATAGAGTGTATAAAAAAAAGTCTAAGATTATTGAAGAATCTATTCAAGTGAATATTTATGTAAGTGACCCTTTTAATCATAGGAAAAATCAAATAGTTATTGTTTTTGATTACTTAGAAAACACGAGACTTGAATCACCTAAATATTATTTGAGAAAATAAACTAGATGAGATTTAGTCTAGTTTAGAAGAAAATGAAACTGATGAACCTAAAACTATCTTTCCAAAAAAACCTAAAACCTTAAAGGATCATCCCTTAGAAATTATAATATGATATCTATATACAGGAGTAAGAACTAGAAGGAATGTAGGAAATCTAGATGGATTTTTAGCCTTCCTATCACAATTAGAACCTAAAACTATTAAGGATGAACTAGAATATAAAATCTAGATAATATCGATGCAGGAGGAACTTAACCAATTTACCAGAAAAAATGTTTGGGAATTACTTGACATACCATCTAATAATCTAGTTATAGGAACCAATTAGGTTTTTATAAATAAACATGAAGATCAATTAAAAATTACTAGAAATAAAACTAGATTAGTAGTTAAATGATATAATCCAGAAGAAATAATCGATCATGATGAAACATTTGCACTTGTTTCTATATTAGAAGCTATTACAATCCTTTTAGATTATTAATCTCATATGAATTTTAAATTATATCATATTGATGTACAACTAGTTTTTCTAAATGGATATTTAATAGAGAAAGTTTATATTTAACAACTACCAAGTTTTTTAAATATTTATCTACCAAATTCATTTTTTAAACATACTAAATATCTATATGTACTTATAAAACCTAGAGATTTGTATTAAAGATTAATTTCATTTTTGTTGAATAATATATTTTCTATAGGGTTAGAATATCCTACACTCTTCAATAAAATGGTTAGTTAAAATATATTATTAGTGTAGATTTATGTACATGCTATTATTTCTGGTTAAAAATATAAAAAAAATTTGTAATTTTTATTTAAATCACATAAAAAAGTGACTTGCAATTATTATGATGGGAGAATTAAATTTATCTGTTCTTTTCAAATATATCAAATATATTTTTGAATTTTTTTAAATCAAAGTAAATATAATATTAATTTACTGCATAATTTTTGACTAGAAAATAGTAAGACATATGAAAAACATGATTTGGATGAAACTAGAAAACCAGTTGGATGCAATTTATATAGAGGTATGATTGATAATTTTTCATATCTTATTGCTAGGACACCAGAACTTATGTACTCTATTTGTATATGTGATAGATTTAAATAAAATTTAATAGAATCCCATCTTAATAATGTTAAAAAAATTATATATTTAAAAGAAACTATTTTTCAATCCTTTATTTACCCAAAAACTTATAATTTTATTTTAATATCATATTTAGATGCTGATTTTGGAGGTTATAGTTTAGATAGAAAAATTACATCCTAAAGCTTTCAATATTTAGGGAAGTTTCTAGTTTCATGGTCAAGTTAGAAACAACATTAAATTTCTATATCAAATATTTATCTGGAATATATATCTTCTACAATTTTATTTGGACAATTATTGTGGATAAACCACACACTATTGTACTTTAGACTCAATTTCAACAATATTCCTATATTATGTGGAAATAAAAGTTAAATTAATATTAAAAAAAATCATATGAGTCCCTCTATAACTAAGAATTTTGATATATAGCGTCATTTTCTAGGTGATCATGTTCTCAAAAAGAATATATCTTTAGAATTTTTAAATATTGAATATCAACTAGTGGTTATTTTCACTAAACCACTTACCACTAGTGGTTTTTAATTTATTAAGGGGGAGTCAATTATATTTAATTTTAAATAATTTTTTATTAAATTTTTTCATTAATTTTGTATTAATTACATTATAAATTATATTTAGTTATTTATATTACTAATTGAGAATTATGGATTTAATAATCATTTTGAAAATGTGACTGTTGGATAGAGTAGATAACTCAATAGGGGGTGAATTGAGTATCTATAAAAATTCCTATTAAAATTGGTTCTTTAAAATAACATCCCCTTATTAAAATAAAATCAAATTCAGTTTGTAGCGAATTTAAATAAGTCCTAAAAGTTCAATTAGTTTCTCAGAAGATAGATTAGTTCTTAGTTTTAACAATAAAAAGATTAGTGATACTTTTGAAACTAATATGTTGATTCAAAGTAGATATAAACACTTGCTAAAATAACTATCAAAGTTTAGTTTATCTTAATGTGAAAAATAAAAATCATATTAAAACAAAAGACAAACATCACAGTGGGTAAATCAAGAGGTTCAGTCTCAAGCTAAGACTTAGTCCTATCCACTTGGTGATCACCTACCACCAAGCAGTTTATATTAATAAACATTGGATCCACAACCTGGATTGTGGATCACAATAGCACACAGAGCTATCCAGGTTACACTTGACCTCTAGCATAGTTATTCATGGTAAAAATATCAAACAGATCACTCATGATCTCTTCCATAGTTCTACGTGGGATACAAGAGTAGAAAGGGATTGAGTGTGAGAATATGTTAGTATCCTCAAGTTAAACTCAGGAGACAGTGTGTGTGAAACATACAAATGAACACATTGCTCCAAAAGTAAACATAATAACACAATAGAGTTATAATAGGAAAAATAGAGTTTAAAATCTCTGTGTGTTGTGCAGTAAAGCTCTGAACTCATTGGATGTAGAGAAAATGATATTTTATTCTTCTTCTAGAAGTTGGATTCAGATGAAATTATCGTATTCTCTAAATTCTAGTTTCCAGGTGTTTAAAGGTTGAACTCTTCTTTTTGAGGAGTTTCAGAAACCTTCAGAAGGATGTTTCTTATAAAGATTATTTTGAGCTCAAGCTTTGAGTTCTTCTCTTTGCAAAATCTTGTGTATTCTCACAGTCTGTCGTTTTTGTTTTAGAAGTGTGGTTTCTGAGTGAGAGAGCGCCCACTTTAAGGTTGAGCTTGTAATCCTTTTACACTTCATGGTCCACTAGGAAAGAAGATATCCCCATATGCATGTACCTCATACTGTATATTAATAGTATTATAGACATCATTAAATAATGTCAGAAACATTAATTTGTCTAAATATGACCGTTAGAAATAAATTTAAATTAATAAATTCAAAATAATTATTTATGACTATCGGTGAGTCATTTTCATAGGTTTGTCATCTTTGGTTTGTTAATATCAGTCTATCATCTTCGGTATGTCATCTTTGGCCTATCATCTTCGGTCTATCATCTTCGGTCTTTCATCTTCGGTCTTTCAAATTTGATTTGTCAACTTCGGTCTGTCATCTTTGGTTTGTCAACTTTGGTCTGTCAACTTCGGTCTATCAAACATCGGTGTGTCGAACATCGGCAAGTCGAACATCAGGGTGTTGAACATTAGTGCCTCGAACATCGGTGTGTCAAACATCAGTGTGTCAAACATCAGTGTATTGAACATCGGTGTGTCTCACATCGGTGTGTCAAACATTCTATCAGTTCCAGGGACTCTAAAAAGCTTATGAAGAGTCTTTCTTGTACGTAACATTACTAGACTAAGAGACATCCAAAAATACATGTAAAAAATACACTTGAAAACATATTGATTCATAAGTATAGTTAATTGAATTATTTATGTATATTGTTAGAGATATTAAATGGCATGAAAGAGTATAATCTGTAGATTGATATTATATGTGATTATGAAAACTACTATATCATAGAGGGTCTAACAATCTCCTCCTTTTTGATAATCACAAATTATGGCATTCATGTAAATATAATAAATCTCCCCCACAATGAACCCCCACAATAAATGGATTATGATGGGTATATACCATGTGTCCTATATAAGAAATTCCCCCCCTTAGATTAATAATGTATGCCTCTTATTTCTCCCCCTTTTGGGATTAGCAAAAAAGAATATCAGAATATAGGAGGAGAAATATTAGAAAAATAAAAACACCCTAAACATTTCCATTAAAAAGAAGAAGAGTACATGCCAAACAAATGAACAAATCCCTATCAAAGATACAATACATCCCTAAGGGTTTGGCTTCTGAGGAGCTTTTCATTTATCTGATGGATCCGGGGTAGGATGAGATGGTTTGGGAGTGGAAGAGGGAAGAGGGGGTCTGAGGACAACACCAGGTAGGGCAACAGCTATAGGGACATTGGCTGCAAGACTAGGCCTTCTCTATAACAACATGCGACTGGGTGATTGCTCTATAATGACCGGTCGAATCTGGGAAAGATCCTCAGAGATAGACATTAGAGAAGGAGGCCGAGAGGGAGTACAAATAGAAGTAGCAGGAGGAACCAGAATTTCTTCAGCTTGAACATGCAGATATGTCTTAAGAAGATTGATGAAATCATTAACTATTTCACCACCATATTGCATAGATTTCTCAAAGAAATCCTTATTCTCCAAGAATTTGTTCAGCAAAGGGGTAAAATTCTTCAATTGAGTAACTTTTTTCTTGAATTCTTATGTGACTGGAGGTATTCAGATATTTTATTTTAGAAACATTAAGCTATTTATGGAATCATGAAATCTTTGAAATGTACTTATCCACTTTCTCTCAAATCACTTTCTGAGTAGAAGAGGCTTCATTTGTGCTCTTCCTTACCATATTGTACACAAGATATGTATGTTGATGCACCTTTTCAAGAGTTTCATTATCTGAAACACTCTAAAGAGTTTGGAGTTTCTCTCTAATCACAACCTTGAGAGGCTCCAAATCAGCAACAACATCTTTCCCACTCCAAGAACTGGAAGGGCCAATAATCATTTTTCCAAGATCCTCTTTCAATTTATTCAGATCTACACCTAGTAGATGAGTCACCAAGTTCCTAATAACTTCCAAAACACCACTAAATGAGGTCTTGAAATCAGAGGTTAGAGAATTTAACACATTTCTAATCTTCTTTACTTATTCTTTTAGTAAGGTATTATTCCTAATAATGGTTTCTGATGTGGTAAGGAGATTTGGTTGAATCTCCTGGATTACCATCCTTGAAATATTTGCGGCATCTGCATCTGAAATACGGATTGTAGTGGTGGCTTCACTTCTCAATCCAACTGAGGATTTCACTGACTCAAAAATATCATTTTTGAATTTCTCCAGATCAGACTGAGGGACATAGTCTCTAGGCACTGTCTATGCTATTGGCTCTACTGTTGGATATGCAACTGGTGGAACAGGTTATGCTCTATCTTGCGCTTGTGGAGCAGGAGGAGGAGGCACCCTATATTCATTTGAGTCATATTCCAACCCAAAAATAATGTACCCTAGATCATTATTCTACTCTCTAGTATAGGTCCAGTCTCTTGGATCAACAGTATCAATCCTGATTCTACTTCCTTGAGGACCAAGAACAACTTCAACATCATCAGCTTCTCCATCCTATCTTCTAGCCATAATAACATTTCTGGAAATAGGGACCAACTAAACTTCAAGTTCTTCATGTGCTCCACTCACTTCAAATTCACCAGGAACTTCCTCAATTTTAGGCACTTGATCCTCATATTATTCCTCAGGGCCACCATCTATATGTTTATTCAATTCTTTAATGATGTCTTGATTTTTATCATTAGGATGGGGTGATCTGTCCTCATGACCAACATCTCTATGATCAACATCTTCCTGTTCAAAAGGCTCATCACCATTACCAGCTCCATGTATAGACTCCTCACTGGTTATTTAAACTACTTGTTGTCCCACTTTCAAAGGATCACCTACATGCTCATCATTTCCTCCTTCATCATCATCATCTCCATCATCATTAGACTCCTCATCTGATTTACTTACATAACCTTCAACTCCAGTAATCTCAGTCTCTTCCTCACCCACATCACCTAATAACGATTCTCTTGAGGGTAAGTCTAAAGTTTGACTAGTAGGTACATGTGAGATATCATTGGGGCTTTTAGCAATATCAGGATCACTCCTATCATCAAAAGGAGATCCTTCATCCCTTGGCACTTGATTCTTAGCTTCATCATAAGAATAAACAGATTCTTCTTATAGTTTGAGACCTGGATCAACATGATCCTTTGGTCTAGTAGGATGTTCAATTGGATTGAAATCCTCATACATCCTTTCCTCATCACCTACCCAGAATTGCTTCCCTGGGTTCTGGAAGATTTTCATCCTTTTACAAAGATCTCATTCAAGACAAAAACCACTACATGCACTTACCACTTCATCTCCATCTTCCACACAACCTATCTTTTTTAACATGGAAGAGATCATCCTCGGATAGTAAAAACATGTTTCTTTATTGGATGGATTCATCAAATTAGAGACCTGAACCATTAGATGCCTACAAAGGTTAAAGTTTATCCCATGTTTCAACAGATAGATCAGAAATACATCCTGATACTTCACAGCAGAGAAATCTACCTTCCTTGGGCAGATTTGATGTTGTATGAACTTGAAAATCAATCTTACATCTCCTTAAAAATGACGTGAAATAGTTCTCTTAGATACTCCATTTCCAGTCATCTCATTCAGTGCATCTTTATAAGAGAATAAATTATATGAAGGTGGAATATTACCTGGATAATCATTATAGACACCTTCATGAGGCATCTCCAATCACTCGACCCATTCCACAGACAAAAAATCTATTTCCTTTCCCTTTACCACTGACTTCATCCTTGCAGCCTCAGTTTCATCCAGATATATCTAAAAATGTTGATCAAATTCATGTACTAGCTGGGGATAGTAAGGCCTTTCATTATTAGAGAACCATCTTAGCCATCCTTGTGATTCCAAGTCTCTTAATAAAAACAATTTGCTTGAAAGAAGACACTCTACTGATACTTCCTTCTCAGCTATAACCACTCAACTTTCCAAGCCCAGTTTTTCAGTCCCACTGGACTCACCTTTCTAATGCCTAGCAGAATGAGATTTTATTGGCTCTTCTATAGCGTGCTTGGTCCTTTCCATTTCAAGGTTTTGGATTCCAAGAGAGTCTAGAGGTCGTGAGTTGATAGACAGAGTAACAAAGGGTAGAATTCTTTATGGAAGTGGGAAGGTGAATGTTCAGGATAGATTGAAATTAATATATCATTTAGGGATAGCAAATTGTAAAGCATAAAATTTAAAAGAGGAAAATATAATAATAAAACAAAGTCATTTTATTTAAAATAGATAGGCTTATAAAAGTATCCTCAAATACATCGGTGTTATTGAATCAGTTTTACTTGATCGGTTTTAGGGATGGATTTCACAAGATATGTTTCACATGATTAGTTTCAAGGATCAGTTTCAGGAATCAGTTTCAGGGAACAGTTTCAGAAGATCGGTTTCACAAGATCAATTTCAAAGATCAGTTTCAAAGATCGGTTTTAGAATATTGGTTTCAAAGATCTGTTTCAAAGATCAGTTTCAACGATCAGTTTCAAAAGATAGGCTTCAGAGATTGATTTCAATGATCAGTTTCAAAAGATTGATTTCCAAGATTGGTTTCAAAGATCAGTTTCAAATATCAATTTCAAAGATCGGTTTCAAAGATTGGTTTTATGAGATAAGTTTTACAGGACTTTAGATATTTATCATTCACAGTTCATGTATAATGTAGTTCATTCTCTCAAAGTTTAAGGGTTCAGTGAATATATCAGTAAGCTGATGCTCATTCCCAATAAACTCAAGAGTTATATCACCTTTTTGATAATGATCTGTCCAAAAGTGATGTCTTACATCAATATTATTTTTTATAGAATGAGAAATTGGATTCTTAAAAATGTTAATAGAACTTGTGTTGTCACAGTTAATGGGGATATGTCTAAATTGAAATCCATAGTCTAATAAGGTGTGTTTCATCCCCAAAATTTTTTCACAACAACTTACAGCAGTAATGTATTATGCTTCAGCAGTTGATAATGCAATTGAGTTTTTCTTTTTACAATACCATGATATTAGAGACTTTCCCCCAAAGGGACATGTTCCAGAGGTACTCTTTATATCTAAATTAAATTCACAAAATTCAGCATCTGAATAGCTAACTAAATCAAAAGGCTGTACTTTAGGATAGAATAAGGCTAAATTAGTTGTATACATGGGGTATTTGAAAATTATTTTAACACCATTTAAATGTGACCCTTTTGGGTTTTTCTTGAAATCTCGCACACATACACACACTGAACATAATATCTGGCCTACTAGCAGTTAAGTACAGTAAGGATGGATTAAGAGTATTGGATACATTAAGTGAATGAACATATGATATTTTAATATCCCTGATTAGATGTGAAAATATATTATTCTTTTCTCACTAAAAAATAAATTCTCTAGTTTTATTGTGAATTATAATATGAGAAATATTCAGGAGAATCTTTCAGAACATCTTACTCTTATTCACTATGTTGATAAAGAAATGGGGTGTGACCAAACCACTATACTTATGGTAATTAAGAAGAGTAAGAACAAGGAAAGGAAACTAAAGACTCATTCCATGTCTAAGGATCTAGCGAATCATCCTTTCAAGAAGAAGAATATCCAAAGGAAAGGGAAAGAGCATGATGTGGTATGTTTTTTATATGGAATGAAGGGCCATTGGAAGAGGAATTTCACCTAGCCAAAGAAGAAAGAGGAAGATTCAGGTGCATTAATTATTGAGTATAATGTTTCTATATATAAAATTTATGTATTAAATACTTCCTATGGTGATGGAATTTGTATCTAAATACAGAAACCAAGTAGATTTAAGAATATTACTAGAGATTAGGTGGATCTATGTGCTACCGATGGAGCAAGGATGGATTCTCTATCCATTGGATACTACCCTCTCACATTGACTATATGATTTATTTTGGTTTTAATGAACTGTTATTATGTTCCTACTATTACCAAGAACATTATTTCCATTTATTTTTGAAATATAGAAGAATTTATTTTTAGATTAGGAAATAAAGGTAGATAATTTTATAAATATAGAATATGACATTGTATGGCAGAATTGAATAACGATATTTATGTATTGAATTATGAATTTTTTTTTGAAAATTTATAATGATACTAATATGCACAAATCATAATACTCCCAGTTGTGGCATCAATATACTAGTCATGCAAAGGATAAGCCTTAGACAAAGATCTATCAAGATGGTTATTTAGACTTTTTTGATCTAAGTACACATGAAAGATGTCATGCTTGTTTATAAGGAAAATGATGAAACCACCATTTGGTAGTCAATGATAAAGGGACACAAATCTTTAATAATTGGTACACACTAAAGTTTTATGACCTTTTCAAGTAGAATCTAGTGGTGGATTCTAATACCTTATTACTTTAATTGAGAAATTGAGTAAGTATGGTTATATCTACTTAATGAGGTGTAATTATGAATCCTTTGAGATATAAATTGAGTTCAATAATGACATTGAGAATCATGTTGGTAAGAATGTAAATAAACATTGATATTGAGGTGGTGAATATCTTAATCAAGAATTTATTGACATTCAAGGAGAATATGATATTTTATATAAACTCACTCCACTTTATACACCATAGTGGAATGGTATTAATGCAAGGATGAACCGTACCTTATTTGATATGGTATGGTCTATGATGAGTTAATAAAGTATTCCATTATTTTTTTGGGGATATGATTTACATATAGCAGTATACCTACTAAACTGAGTACAAACCAAACTAAAAAATGGTATTCTATTTGAGTTATGGTGTGGAAAGAAGCATGTTTTTTCACATGTTTGAGCATTGGGTTGTGAGGTGTTTTTAAGGCTATATCAAGTGAAAAACTAGCACCCTGATGCATAGAATGTATCTTTGTAGGGTATACCAAGAAAAAACATGGGATGATACCTATAAAATCCTTTAGATAAGAAAGTTAATATTTTCAGATAGGTCCTCTTTATTAAGAGGGATAACTTCTTCAAAGAGTATAATGTGAGAAATATTGACTTTTATTAAGTTTATGATTAAGATACAAGAGAGTTAATACATGAACTGATTACACAAATCACTATTGAAAATGTTGTTTCTAAAACACAAGTATTTCATAGGATAAATAAAGAGTAAGATAACAAAAGAGATATGGTTTTCTAGTCACTGATGATGGTAACTCATTATTGGTTTTCAATTATGATCCTCTCTCCTATAAGGTTGTAGTGGAGAGCTCAAAAACTACAAGGTGGAATGATTCCATAAATTATGAGATGGATTAAATGTATCAAAATGATGTGTGGATTTGATCAATATTACAATTAATGTCAATCATATTGGGTGTAAATGAATATTCAATAGAAATATGGACATAAAATGTAAATCAAATACATATAAAGCATAGCTTGTGGCCAAAGGGTTTAGATAACTTCAAAACACTGACAATGAAAAAACCTTTTCTCCAGTTTCCATGTTTAAATCAATGAGAATCCAACATTCCATAGTATCTTACCATGAATATGAGATTTATAAAATGGTTATCAAAACTTCATTCTTTAATGGGAACCTTCAAGAAGATGTGTATATGACACAAAAAGAAGGGTTTTTTATTCCAATAAATTCCAAAAAGCTATGAAAATTGCAAATATCTTTTTATTGATTAATGCAAGCATCATGGTCATTGAAAATTTGATTCTATGAATCAATAAAACAATTTATTTTTATTAATAATGAATGTGTTCCATGTGTTTATAAGTGGTTTAGTGGGATTATGATTATTTTTCATAGTAGTATATATGGATTAAATATTACTAATTATAAATGATATACCAAACTTATAAGAGGTTAAAGCATGGATGAGAAAATTATTCTCCATGAAGGACATAAGTGAAGAGGCCTACATTATAGGGATCGAGATCGTGCATGATAGATCCAATAGGCTGGTTGGACCTAGTCAAGGTACAAACATTGACCAGATACTGAAGAGGTTCATTATGGAAAAATCCAAGAGGATATTGGTTCTAGTTTCACATGGTATGCCTCTTTCTAAGAAAATGTGTCATTATACACAAGAGGAATGAGATAGAAAAGGTATGTTCGCATACGCTTCAATGATAGGATCTATCATTTTTTTCATGTTGTGTACAAGGATTATTGTTTCCTATACTTTGATAATGGTAATAAGATATCAAGAAGATCCAAGTGAAAAATATTGGAATCCTGTTAAGTCTATCCTTAAGTATCTGTGATATGCTAAGGATATATTCCTAGTGTACATAGAAGATAATTAACTATTCCTTAGGGGTTATATATATTCCAGTTTTTAGACAGATCATAATGATCATAAAATATAGTCTATAATGTCTCTTTTCTCAATAAAGGAGTTGTGAGCTGGAAGAGTTCAAAAAAACCAATTTTTACCAATTGTATAATAGAGTCTGAGTATATTAATGATTTTGATGTATCCTAGGAAGTAGTTTGTATTTTTATCTTTTTAATAGATATTGATGTAGTACCTTACTATAAATATCCTATTATATTTTACATTGAAGACAATGAAAGTGGATCTCTCCAAAGAACCATGATCACACCAAAGGAGAAAATCACAAACATCAGAAGTTTCATTTATTGAGGGGTTTTTTTTCAAAATGGTGAAGTTGTAGAAAGTAGAGTATCAATAGAGGGAAACATGGAAGATCCCTTAAACAAGGATTTGTCTTAGATGACTCATGAGTGTTATGTCATAGCCAGTGGATTGAAAACTATTGATAGTTGGATCTAGTGTAAGTGAGATTATTTTAGGGTTGTTACACGAAAAATGACTTGTTTAGTGATTGGTTACATTTTTTAATATTAAATAAGTTTTATTATCACATCATGATTAATATTCTATGTGATATTTCCATGTGATAATGTAAATAAAATATATTTCATGTTAAATGGTCATAGAGGTTCCCTGCTATGATGAGATCCTAAAGGTTCCACAAGATTTTTCTAGAACCTAGTTTTATGTCTGGATGATATTGTCTAACAAGACACATAATATAATGGTCATCAGGGGTAGGAGACTCAAAAAAACATTTAGACACCTTCTCATGGTGTTATCCCTTATTAATATCTAATAAAGGATGCCATGATAACAAGTTCATCAATAGGAAATCCACATTTCCATGTATCATTGGATGTTCCTATCTATGGACATGTGTATTGATCCTTATAATTTAAGGTTATCATTAATTGATATCATGTCTTGCATAATTTGATATATTGATGCATACCAAGACAAAATATGTTCATGGAGAAGTAGGAAATGTTGAGTGTGTCATGAATGATATTGAATTAATAGATAATGTGATAAGTCTCTTGATGAAAATTAATATCTCCGGCCCTTTGATGAGAATGAAAATTCTTAAATAAATTAATGAACATGGTGTTTGTTAGGTGTTTTTGTTTCTAAAAATTCAAAGAAGGATACATCAAGCATATAGGTTGATGGAACCAACATGAAACTAGCTTGATTTGATATATTGTGATAAAATGATTAAATTACTTGGTAAATGATTGTAGGAGGTTTGACATCATTGCAATGTTAAATTATTTCTCTATAGAATCCTTTTGATGTTTCTAGATGTTGAACTTGGACTTCAGGCGGTTTTGCCTAATGCCACTAAGAAATAGTTCCTTTATCCATGAGTTTGTACTTTTTATATACATAACCCTCAATGAGGTGTGATTCATATCTAGGGGTCTATAATCCCTTGATCAATATACCTTCCCCTGATGAGGTGTGGGTTCCCCAATACAGATTCAGAGAGGTGATGTGGGGGTTATAGAAGTTGAGTAGTCCAGATATTATGGGTTTTTTGATATACCATGTATCTTGTGTTTCTTGTAGTGTACAATATTTATAGAGTTGATATTTGATGTGAGGACTTTTTTACTTCTTTGATTGTCTTAATCATTAAACCCTAACCCAACCCTTCATATCATTATCCATATATCTATATTTTATACTGGGATTGTCTTTCTATCCCCCCATGTGTTTTTAGAGCATCTTATTAGTTAATTTTTTTTTACCCATCTTGGCATAGGTTTTCCACTCACACATGTAATGTCTTACACTGGTGATGGAAAGAATTGTGGCAATCATGGAGGATGTGGTGTAGATGGAGTAAGATCTTAGTGGTTCTAAATGATGATGGTTGTAGTTGGTAGTCATGATAAAAGATAGTGTGATGAGGATTTTCTCCTTTAGAGATGATTTATATTTTTTTGACCATGGGATATTGGGAATCTAAGTTTTCCTTTATTTCTAGAGTTTGATTTTTTATTCTCAAATATTTTACATTCGTCGCATGTATGTTTATTCTACAACTGGTTATTATTTCTAACATAAATTGTTCATATTTTTTTATGAAGATATGTGTTTTTTAGAATTTTTATTATTATGAGGCCTACCATGTTTGTGTTATTCATTATTGTTTTCATTAGCCATCCCCTAGCCTTTTTGAGGTTGAGTTAGTATGGCATACTCAGCCTAAGTTCTACCCTTAGTAGGGTCCCAGTAGGTTGGGTCGTATCTAAGTGGTATCAGTGTGGGTTTTCAATCCTAGGAGTAGAATTCATAGTTAGTTGTATTTTGATATTTGGTTTGGGAAATTTAGGGAAAAGGTTTCAAGGGGTTTTTAGAATGGTTTTTTGATTAGGAAACTTGATGTAGGTGATAGCGGATGATGTATCTTTTCTCCCAGACTTTGATAATATGATGATCAACTAAAAATACTAAGACATAATTTGTAGATATTGAAAAGGTGATACATTCATCATGTAGAATGCATGTTTTTGATTTTTGCTTGTCCTTCTTATGTCTTCTTACCTAGATATTCTTTAGGACTATAGGTTATTCTTGTCAGATGTAGGATGATGCACCTATATGTCGGACTAAAATTATAAGGTAGAAACTTTATGAGATAATTCCAATGATTGAGGATCATACCAATGATAAGTTAAGTGACGAGGCACTGACTCAAGGAACTAATTGGGATATATCTTTACCCAGCGAACAAAGGGAAGATCCTCGACCAGTTGGGAATGATGACGATCCTCTACTTATCGACTAACATATGATTCCATATGAATAATATGTGATGAACCATTTGCTAAGAACACTACATGATTTTTAGTGACATTTACATCTAGGTTTTGAGGTGAGATTAGCTCTTAGGCAACTAAGGATTTACTAAAGGTGATGAATTGGGTGTTCCACTTAGTTTGGACACATACTGATCATATGGTAGTGGGGAGTCTCATATCAAACATGGAATAATGATTCATTGGTGGGATCCAACTATGAAAACAAAAGATGAGGCTACTTTTCTATGGTTAGAGTTTGAGTGCCTCTTTGGAGAGGGGTAATAATCTATGACTCTGAGGATGGTTTGAGTACATATTAGATTGGACCTTCAGTATGGATATATTATTGTATCTAAGTATGAAATGAGATTTATAGACCATCAGGTGTACTATCCTAACATGGTGTGAGATGGATTTCTTTGGTCATGGAATTTTGAGTGAGGTATTTAATGAATGATTTGATCTAGGTGTTGTACCTCTATGCATCCCCATATATGGTAGAGTTTTGGATAGATCCCTAGTGATCAAGTTTTTCTTGAGAGAGATGAATCCATTGACTAGGGAAGGGTTCAGTTTCTTTGGAGAAGAGTCATTACAAATAGATGGTATAAGGAAGGAATCAACATCTTGTAAAAATATCTACTTACATTTTCAATCCTAGTCTCGAGGAATAGGGACCAAAGAGTTGTGTAGATGATCAAACCAAAAGATATACAGGGTTTTCTATGCCTATGGAGGTTGATTCCACATTCTTTGATACTGAATGAATAGTCATGAAATTAAGGGTAACCGGTGTAGAAACATTTATGGACCTCTATTTCATAGGTATCATCAGGTCTGGATCCTCCCTGAGGTGGGAAAGGTGGCCCACTAGAATGTGGATTCCAAAGAATAACTAATGGAACTATAGGAGGAGCTAAAAATGGATGATTCATTGACCTGTTTTTCCGACCACCACATCTAGGTGGTCCACTCTAGGATTAGTGGGGGTATATTGACATTTAATGGGGAAAATATCTTTTAGGAGTTCCATAATAATGTTTTCTAGGTAGAAAACATTTTTGGGTTAATGGGGTATTAGTAGATATTTATGGTGAACTTCCCATGATTCCTGCTCCTATAGCTTCACTTACTTGAAAGGGGACATCTTTTATATATCATGACTGATCCCATAGATGTTTGGAATAACATAAGCGATGGTTTAATGTTTATATTGTTTTATGATTACCAAGGGTATGAGTTGGTTATGTGGTGTTTTACAATGTGTTCAACAATAAACATGGTTATGTGCAAATGCAGAGGTGGGTGGTGCATGTGTATAAGTACCAAAGGCAGAGACATTGTGAGAATAACTACACAATCCATGACATGGATCCCATAATAGTGCAATTTTCTTGAAGTATGAGAGGCACTATCTTCTTGATGAACAATTAGTGGTTAACATGGATCAAAAGAGTCTTAGATACATTTTCCCCCAGCGAGATCTTAACCCGAGGTGGAGGCAATGGATAAAATTCTTACTGAATTATGACTTTGAGATATTTTTCACTCCTCTTATGGGGAATGTGGTGGCTGAAAACCTTAGTAGGAAATATCATACTCAACTAGTGTAGGAATAATTTGAGTAGCTAGCCTCACTGTAGTTGGATTTGGTGGAATATGAAGGCATTGCTTACTTGTGATTAATGGTGGTGGCCCCTACACTTCTACATCGAGTAAGGTAGGATCAAATAGCAGATGTATATTTTGAAATATTTCATGATTATATATTCTCAGGTGATACACCTGATGGATTTTTTGAAGGGGGGCATTATCCTCCTCCAAGGGAAGACAATGGTTTTGGTTGAACTATATAGGGAGGTGGCAAGGAAGTTTCACACATCCCCTTGGGAGGTATAAGCTAGTGTTATTAAAATGTACCAGGATCTCATGCATTAGTATTGGTGACCAAAAATGAAGAGGAGTGTTTCTAAGTTCATGTCTCAATACCTAATTTGTTAATAAGTAATGATAGGGCCCCAGGTTCATATAAGATTGAGAAATCCCCTCGAGGTTCCAACATAAAAGTGGCATGGGGTATCAATGGAATTTGTTACAATGTGTCCCTATTCAGTGAAGGATCATGATGATGTCAGGGTGATTATTAACTAATTGACCAGGTTAACCCACTTCTTCCCTGTTTAGGAGTATAGTTCAAAGGATCGCTTGACACATTTTTATGTAGATGATATTGTGTGTATGCACATGGTAACCTCAATGATCATTTCTGACCGTGACACTAGATTCACATCCCTACTAAGGAGGAGTTTTCATGTGGATTTTGGGACCCAGTAGTGGTAGAGTATTTTATTCCACCCCAAGAAAGATGACTGAACTGAGATAACCATTTAGGTTGTCGAAGATATGTTGAGAGTTTGTGTGCTTGATTTTTCTAAGAACTAGGATGATCACTCACCATTGGTGGAGTTTGTGTACAATAATAGACACCAATCCACTATTATAATGATAAATTTTGAGGCCCTATATGAGACCTCACATGTCACCGTTTTATTAGAAAAATTTTGGCTAGTCATTGATTGTTAGGATAGATCACATGTGGTTGATGATATAAAAGGTGCAGGTGATCCAGAGGCAAATATAGAGATCACACAACCAAAAAAAGTTGTATGTAGATAGATGACTGATGATTTGAGTTTCATTGTTTTTTTTCGATGAAAGCTTACTTCTAAAAAATTGGGTATAAATGCAAAAGTGGCACATGACGCAACAAAGAAAATATAGATAAACCGATGGCCTAGGTAAAATGCATTTAGTTTTATTTTTATGCATTTAGTTATTTTTTTTTGTAAATAAGTAAAATAAAATTCATTCTTGGACCTAAATGATGATAATACATATTTAATTTGTAAGTTCACATTTGAAATATTTTTTTATCATAACATGAAAACATGCATTTGTGCTTTTATATTCTTTAAAAATACCACTTTTTTTCTAGGAATTAAATTGTATGAAGATTTATATATTGTTCTACAAAATTACTCTCTTAAAATCCATTATAATCTAGATTTTTTTATATCTTCAAAAATACATTTTTTTGTTGGTTTTGTATTTAGAATGTAAAATTTTGAATTTTTGTTTTAGAAACTAGATACAATCTGAAATTTCTTTGAAAATTGTTTATTATAGGAATTTTTTAATGGTATATGTGCCAATGCCTTATGTGTCCTAAAATATAGATTTTTGGGGAACAATTTCATTTATGGACCTATTTATAGACCAATTAAATAATTTAAATATAATAGATAAGGGCTTATTAGGTATTCCCAATGTGTTGTAACCATATAGTGAGGTTAAATCCTAGCTTTGCCAGGGTTGTGCAGTTCTGTTCGATCTATTCTCATCCGCTACTGAGATGTACAGTTGTGGACCAGTCTTCTTTTCCAAATTAGAAATCCATTGTTCATTTGGATCCATAGAAAAGGGAGTTATTAGCTCACACTAGTGATTTTTGGAGAAATCGGAGGTCACATACATAGGCTTGAGTTCGGGTAACAGGGTTTGATGCAAGAAGGATACCTGTGTCCAGCTAAAGCAATTTAGTTAAACTCAATAGTCCACTTAGACTCATTCGAGCTCATTAAACTCGACTCATAGACTCGACTCGTAGACACGTAAGAGTCTACTTCAACCTGATCAAGCACCATCATTTGAAACACTATTGCGCCTAGAAGGTTATCAACCAAATTTTTTGTAAACAAACTAGATTCAACCACATAAAAATCAATTATAGAAATTAAATTAGATAAAAATTGGTCCTCATGCAGCTCTAATTTTTCATTAATAATGTTAGGAAACAAATAGAAAAAAATTACATTCAAGAATTTCCTCTTTTAAAAAATTTCATAATCACAAGGTCAATCTTGAGCTAGTCCGAAGATGGAATATTCAAAGTTCTTTAATGCATGAGGGGTTACTACTGGGTGTCTTCTTGTTTTCCTCTTCTTGTGTTGGATTCTTCTTATGTTCTTTTGGGTGCATTGGATGGTGGATTATATTGAGGCCTATGTCTGGTGGAGTGGGGATTGGTGGGGTAGAGATATGCTACTTGGTGCATGGAGGTGCTGCTGTTAAGGCATCTAGTCCTGGTGTGGTTTCTATCTAGGTATGGTTCTAGGTGATTGCCAGTTGTGGTAGTGTGTTGGGGGTCCTCTCTGGTGATTTGTTCTTGGTGTTGGGGTGTTGTGGCTATGGTTCGGATGGGCTATGGTAGTCTGGTTGGGAAATACTGATGTATTCTACAGGTGGTGTTGTTGTCGGTTTATTGCCCGTTGTCTTCTCGGTTGGATGAAGAATGGAAGGTTGGGGTTTTGTGTTGTGCTAACTATGTTAAGTCTTGGTTTATGGATGGTTTTTCTGGAGGAGAACAATTGAAATCAACATACCTGCATCAATTAAAGATAATATAGGAAAAAACGACTCCTTTGAGCACCCAAATTGCATATATAGACATTGACCTGCCAACTATAGATAGCTACTTCTACCCCTTTTTCTAGCAACCCATCTACCTAATGCATATAGAAACAAAGTTGTTATTTTCAATAGTTTAAATGAAAAAAATAAACAAGATCAATGGGATGTGAAATGGATTAGATCATCCTACCTGGACATCCTTGAATTTTTCAAGGATCAAGAGCACCTCACCATATCACTATCTTCACAGAGTTCATTTGAACATAATGAAGTATTTGTCAAGATAAACAAGAGTGGTACATTATTTCCCATGGGACCATGCTGCATCCTGAAAGTGGTTAAATATTTCAATTTGGAAGGCAAGGATTACATAAACAAGGTTTAGAATTTTCCAAAAACCTGAAAAATAATTCCTTGTTAATATGTAATTCGATTACCAATGCATATTATCAATAGATTGTTGTATTCATTGAATTACCATCCATCCATGCTTGAGATTTCAGAAGTACCATACATGGAGTTCCTAGATCAAGTCCATGCTTCAGAGATGAAACTTGAAGCTCAATATGTGGAAGGTATCTCCTTGGTATTAGTTGGAATAACAGAACATGAGTAGTGACCCCAGATGATGAAGTATTATTCTACCTGGTGGCATTCCTATCCTCAACAGCGCCACCCACACAAAAGATGACATGCTCAACTACTTCCCTGATCAAACGAGGAGGATTATAGACTACTGTGAAATAGCCAACCTGGGAATGAAGCAATATTTGCCTCTTCCAACCCCAAAACCCACCCATTGAATATTCCTCATCCGGTCCTTAAAAGAGTAGTCAACATTGAAACAAAAAGAAATAGCAGAATAATATTTCCATGAATGCATGAAGTATACAGGTCTAGGGAAGGAGAAATTCTAAAGCACAAGCCTAACCACTATACCAGAATTCATTTAATCCAGCCAGTACAACCCCAAAAAATGTAAAAGTTAAAATAAAGAGTAGTTCTTAAAGAGTCCTTAGAAACAAAGGCCAAAACGAAAAGGCTGAGATATTAGATAATTAAGAAAACAAGTCAATAAAAATCCTGAATAGATTTTATTATTCCACCACCAAAAAGATCTTCATCCTCATCATCATCATTTTCAGCCTCACTAAAACCATGATCATCTTGAAGATTTTGAGAAACATCCTCATCACCATATTTATCACTATCATTTCCAATATCATCATGAATTACAATGTCATCTAAACTGGGATTAGAATCATCAAATTAAACATTTTCCTCATAGTTTTACAAAAGTTCACAATCATCTACTTCAGTTATCCACTTGGTGCAAGAGGTTTCTCCTCTATGTATGAACCTAAAAATACAAGAGAAAAATATGTTAAATGCATTAACTAAAAATATTAATGTAAGTAGATTTATAATCATTCTAAACTTACTATCTCAAATGCACTCCAATTATTCTCACATCGAGAAGAACTAGCAGTCAAACTCAATACACCGATCACAAATCTTTTCAACTCAGGAACATCATCCCCATATGAATCCCACCAATCAGCTAGAGTCTTTTTATCCCTCATCCTTTTTACAAAAATCCATACCCAGAAATCCTATTTCATTTTTGAAGTGGTCTAGCTAAAAACCTATTTGGTCTCTCTCCTCCTGGGTGGACACCAATCTATTCAAGCAATCATATAAGCCAATTTTGACCATTGCACCAGCCCTGAAGTTAGAACTATAGTGAAATTGAGGATTTAAATAATAGGCAGCAAAATGTAATGGCCTATTGAGTTGATCATCCCATGTCTCATCAATTATTTCCCAAATTGGTAGATAACTGCATATTAAAAGATAACATAATATTGTTATTCAATGAAAACCATATAATAGTAATAAAAAAATAACTCTTTAAATGATGTACCTTTTCCTGGTATTATTGAAATTGTCCATAATTTTGTCCTTTTCTCAGTCCATCTCCTCATAATGGAATCCCATGGATGGTTTCTCATCAGAATCCAAAAGATGAAGTACTATAATGAGTGGTAATGTAGCCCTTAAATAATTCATGACATCACGCCAAAAGGAAGTATCTAACACGGTTAATTTCACTTTCTTTCCATCTTTCTCTTTTTTAAACCTACTACACTTCCATTTTTGTGATGTAACCATATTCATCATAGCACCCTTATTGTAACGCCACGACCCCAGTTACCCAGAGTCGGTGAATTATTACATAACATTGGAATGATCACAAAAGATCAATTCTTCTAAAGACTGATTATTTTTGTAGCATTGGAAACAAGATTCACACATATGTTCAACTTTAAAAATTGAAGAGAAATACAACAAAAATATATTTCATTAGAAGCATCCAAGCCTCCTAGATTATGTCTGCAGGTCACTCATAACTAATTTCTTCATATCATGGGAAAATAAAACATAAGAAAGGGGTGAGCTCAAACGCTCAGTAAGGGTAAGTAATACAGCGAAAAATGACCTAAATATTAAGCATGTTGAATAATTGAAATCAAATGCCTTTACCAATAATAAACATGAATACTTTTATGGAATGAATATGAGATGAGTATGTAATGCAATAATAAAACATAATCATTGTAATTCTACTAGTTTAATGACCAGATTAACCATCAATATTATTTCCAAATGAGGGAATGTATAATGCCAGACATTCTGAAACATTTTTTCAAGGCCTCATCCAAGACGTCTAAAATGATTAAGGCCTCGGCCAAAACCATAAATCAAATTGGGAAGGGGTCTGAGCCAATTCCACATCTAGTTGTCTCATGAGACCTACCGATGCATCGAGGAGCAATAGAGGGATCCACCTGTCACTTACTAAGTCCAATACATTCCTCATATGAAAAGGTTTAAACATATCATAAACATTCGTATTAAAACTAGCATACGAAATGTCAATAAGTTAACCATAAACCATAAATGGTATAAAAATAGCACATCCACAGTAAATCATATCACAAAAACATCATTATAATATGGAATTTTTGTATCATAATAACTCAACTTCAAATAAACTTAAAATCCATCAAAGGATGTTGACATAGATGAAATCAAAACTATTTGGGAGAAATATATCTTTTTTAAATCATTTAAAGGTCACATAATTATAAAATAAAACATTTACTTTGAAAATATCATTATAATCTTGTAAGGGAAGCTTTGATGATTTTATAATGGCGTAAAATAGCCACATCCTCCATATAAGTTAAAAAAAATACATTCTTACCTTTATTCTGTCGAAAAGGTTTAAAAGGACCTTGTTTGGAAAACGATGAAAATATTCCTTTATACGTATTATAAAAAGTCCAAAAAGGGTATAAATGACTTTAACCCATATTATGTAAAATATTAAGAATTATTTGAAATAAATTTTTAAGAAACATGGATGTGGATGATAAAGCGGTCCCAGTAGATAATTACGTATAAACACCCTCGGATAATGAAGAGATTGTAAAATGAACCCTTACATTGTAATTTTCTTTTGTCGAGGGTAGGTTAACCTCTTGTATAATGTTGAAATAATTTTTATTAAATTATACAAGAATCATATACATTAATATGATATCATATATGATCTTTTAACATTGTTTTGTTAATAATATCATATTATTATCGTTGTTTTAGGTGTAAACTTACTCATTTTCTTTTATATGTTTTGTGACATAAGTCATGTATATTATGGATAGGATGTATCTTATTCATATCCAAAATGATATTATTTCCTTAAATATTATTTTTAATCATCAAATGATAATTATAATTGCATGGATACTATGGGGAATGAATCTCATCGCGTTCGTGGAGACGATAGTCCGTACGTACGCACGAGCGACAAAATCATTCTTTTGATATTAAAATAATATATAATTGGATGGTATATTATATATATCATAATCATTATCATGTTATATTTATTATTTACTTTAATTATACATCATTATTATACCCATATAAATAATAATATATTGAATAACAATTACACCACAACGTGGAGACGGTAGGTCGTACGTACGCACATATGGTGACATGTCATTCAAGGGTTAGATAGAATAATTGATTTGGTTGTTCCATAATTATAATAAAATCATAGTATATAGAATATAATGGATTTGTTATTTTAGAATGGAAATAACAAGGAAAGAAGAAGTTGAAGAAGAAAGAAACTTGAAAGAGTGTGGTGAAATCATTACCTCTTCTTCGGGTTCTTCCTTTTGATTTGATTAAAAGGGCTCCATAGGATGGATTTATTATCAAAATAAGAAATCTAGGTTTAATTTAGGTATTTTTAAAGAGTATTTGGTTAGGGTTTGGCCGAACCAAAAGGCTTTGAAGGTGTTAAGAATTGGTTATAAGTTGTGCCCTTTTATAAGGGGGAGGTGGGGCTCATTAGAAAAAACTTAAAGTATTAATTTATAATAAATTAATTTTCTATTTATAATGGCTCCAAAGTAGATTATGCAAAGTATAATGTGGTTATGGGTCGAATTAAGTTTAACCAATATATTTTAGACATGTTTGGGTCATTATATTAACCTTATATTTTAGTTTTAACTCTTGGTTAATTAGTTTAACACTTACCATGTCACTTTGTATTTTCGTAATATATACTTAATAAACATACTATATAAATCCAAGAGACACCCAAGTGTTCCATTAATGATACAACTATCATTATATAAGTCCTTTTGAAGAATTTTAGATTTCTAGGAATAAAATATCAATTAATAATATAATATTTGTTTTAAAAACTCTTTTATGTCAATTTTGACAATATTTAATAATTTATTTTTGATAAAGTATTAAAAACATTATTAATTCGAATCAAATTTATTTAAGCAATCCTAACATGTCATATTAACCAATAAAATTCTTTGATGTCATTAAAAATTTAAAATTTGTTTTATTTTAACATTTATAATACCAATTATTGGATTCTTTCATTAATAAGGAAAATATTGCATCATTATTGCGTCATATATATTTTTAATTTTTCAATGTCTAAAAATTATAAATAAAATACCATTATGTAGGGAATCGTTTTATCTTTATAATGAATATTTATAGTCGAAATTATAATATATATAACCCTATGTAAAAATTGTTTTTCTATAATATATATGCTTATGTCATTTTTGTATTTACTTTAACTTAATTAATATAAAGTGTCATTATCACATACAAGGGGATCCATGGGGTCCCAAAATCGACCCAAATATGCCCATGGTCGGAAATGTATCAACAAATAGGGTTAAGACACGTTTTAGGGTAATTTATTATTATTATAATATTATTTTGTTACCCTTATTTACCGGATTTACCCTTTAACCATGGTAAATAAAATATTTACCGAAGTAATTATTCAAAATGTCTAAAAATAAAAGTTACCTATTTACACAATTTTTAAATCCTGATTCCAAATATGGAGTCCATTTTTCAAAATTCAAAACACAGAAGTGGTAGAAATTAATTTAAAATTAATTTACGTTGTTAAAACAAAAAACGTGTTTTTAAGAGATAATAACTATCAAAAGATTGACACTTGTTTATGTCCGGTTTAAATGTGAAATTATGTCCAATGACCAAAATTTTATTAAATGGTAAAAATATATTCTAAATATACTTTAAAACTACTCAAATTCATAATTTATCACTATTAATTATTTTGATTAAAAAAGTTGTTTTTAATTTAAATTTTGTAATTTTCACTATTCATCAAAATATAAAAGTTATCCGAAAAGTACCAAAATTTAACCCTAGGCTAATTTTGATATTCCGAATCCAAAAATGAAGTCCATTTTGAGAGTTAAAATTTATAAAATTTCAAAAAGTGGGTATTACTATTCATAACGACTGCTTTGATTAGTCGCGGTGTGTTAGAGTCTTGAAGTTGCGTACAATGCAAGCTATTTCTTTATTCAAAGGGAAACATATCGTGGAAGCTTGGGGTGTTACATTCTACCATCCTTTAAATAATTTTTCCCTCAAAATTTGAAATTCTCCTTAAAAAATAACAGGTTAAAAATAGAAAATACCTTTGTGGAAAACCCATATCAGAAATAGGGTTAATAAAATTTAGTTTTAATAAGAGGGAAAGGGAAATGAGAATGTCACCACCAAATTAGGGTTTCAAATAGGAGAACATTGGTGGAAATTATATACACGTAATTAGAGGAAGAATGTAAATATTTATAGCGAGTGATTGAGGTCATCAATCACAAAGAAGTGCAGAATTAAGGGTCTTAAGGCCATCAATCTGTGATGATTTAAAATATAATCAGTTCAACAAAACATAAGGTATTAGGAGAACACATTTTTAGTTTTAAGATGCCTTACCTAATGTTTAAGAATTTATTTCTTCATAGAATAAGAGAATGAAAAAAATGTATAATTTTCAAGTACATTTCCATCCTTTAACTAATTTCTACCACAAACTCATCTTTCACTCTAAAAGATAATAAAACTTAAAAAAGATATTATATTTATCCTATTCGTATAGGGTTCAAAAAAATGAATTTATAATTCATCTACCAGACCCTTTAAAAAACTACATTATTCAATCCTGGACATCACGTGGGTTAGTGATAGGTGATACATCATTGTCTCCCTTTGGTTGTGAGTTCATGTCTCACAGCCTTGCCGGACGCAACGGGTTGCCGCTCGACCTCAGGGTTGTCCTTTTTATGGAAATCCAAAAATAACCTTAACAATAGTTTCAAATTTCAAACATAATCTATTTTGGCCTTTATAATTATACAAAATACGTATATCCAAACTCTCAGTCCAAAATTTATAAGGATGTTAAACATAATGAGGATCATTTTTTCGAGGTAATAACATGTGAACGCCATTATCATGTATTCTTTTAAAACACCGCAACATCCTAAATTACCAAAATCAACCAACTCTTATTCCAAAAAAACTACCTCATTATCAGTACCATATTAAAGATTACCTTTCCTTCAACCATGTATTTTCAAAAAAGTGTAGCTTACTATTAAGTCACATTTATTAGAACCATATAATCTAAAATCCCTTATAAAATAGTACTACAATACAATCCTTATTTATCTCCATAATTCATGTAACCAGTATACTGTTGATAAAACACTCAAATGAAATAACAATCATAAGAACACTAGTTATTCCTATTCATCTAAGGTAGTATCGTAACTTGATTATAATCCAATAACATCATTTGCTGTATACTCTTATGATTTGGACATTGGTTCACATAGTTCCCAACTCCTTGCAGATGAAAATTTTTACATTTGAAACCTTTTTCTTACCCTTGCAGTCACGTACTTGGTGTCCTTTTTCTCCACACTTATAACAAACTCCCATTCCCTTTAGGAAAGTTCCAGGGTGTTTCTTCCCACAATTATCACATATGGGAAAATTCTTCTTTTCCCTCTTCCCTTTTTTCATCTTTCTCTGTTCCATCCTTTTCTTCTCTTGCATCCCTTCAAAGCCATAGGACTTAGAAAGTTCTTTACTTATCTTATTAACACATGATATTATTTCTTCATATGTTGAGAATACACGGGATACTATTTACCTTCTTACTGTTGGATTAATACAGTGAAAGATATGATCCTTATTACTCTTTGGTTCATATATATTGTTGGACTTCTCATTCATTCTATTGTTCACCATTTCTAAACAATGGCATACAGTAGGTCAGTTTATGAACTGCAATTCATAATTCCAAACATGTAAAATACCTAACGTAAATTGAACAGTTTATGGATATAATCCATAATCACAAAAAAATTCTTTGAGAAGATATATACTCATAAACCCTTAATATTGGTTTGTAAAGAAAATGAGAATTATCCTAAGCATATCCCCCGGGAGTGTTGTAACCAAGAGTGCAACAAGGCCCATTTTCGTGCACCAGTTCACGTTCGAGTCTTGCTCAAAGAGGTGTTTTCGGGTTTTACCCCTAGGAACATCTGTGTCAAAGCCAACTCTACCTGCTCGTATCCAAACAGGGATGTATTTTCTTGGAAAACTCACAAAATCTTTACATTACCAAAATTTTAGGAAGTTCTTCTATACTAATCCTCAAAGTCTATCTTAGGGTAATGTGTTCTAATCAGAGCTTATCTAATTCTAGTTTCCAAGGTTATTTCTAAAATTTCTCTGATACCAACTATTACGCCTCGACCCCAGTTACCCCAAGCTGGTGCATTATTACATAATATTGGCATGATCAGAAAAGATCAAATCTTTGAAAGACCGATTAGTTTAGTATCCTTGGAAACAAGATTCATACATATGTTCAACTTTACAGCTTGAAGAGAAATACAACAAAAATATATTTCATTAGAAGCATCCAAGCATCCTAGATTATTCCTGCAGGTTACTCATAACTAACTTCTTCATATCCTGGCAAAATGAAACATAAGAAAGGGGTGAGCTCAAATGCTTAGTAAGGGTATGTAATACAGCAGAAAATGACATAAATATTAAGCATGGTGCATAATTGAAATCACATGCCTTTACCAATAATAAACATAAATATTTTTATGGAATGAATATGAGCTGAGTACGTAATGCAATAATAAAATATAATCATGGGTATTCTACTAGTTGAATGACCACATGAACCATTGATATTATTTCCATAATGAGGGAATGTATAATGTCGGACAATCTAAAACATTTTTTCAAGGCCTCGGCCAAGACGTCTAAAATGATTAAGGCCTCAGCCAAAACCATAAATCAAATTAGAAAAGGGCCTCGGCCAATTCCACGTCTAGTTGTCTCATGAGACCTACCGATGCATCGAAGAGCTATAGAGGTCTCTACCCGTCACTTACTAAGTCCAATACATTTCTCATATGAAAAGGTTTAAACATATCATAAAAATTCATATTAAAACTAGCATACGAAATGTCAATACTTTAACCATAAATCATGAATGGTTTAAAAATATCACATCCATAGTCAAACATATCACAAAAACATCATTACAATATGGATGTTTTGTATCATAATAAATCAACTTCAAATAATCTTAAAATCCATCAAAGGATGTTGAAATAGATGAAATCAAAACTATTTGAGAGAAATATATCTCTTTTTTTAAATCATTTAAAGGACACATAATTATAAAATAAAAAATTTACTTTGAAAATATCCTTATAAGCTTGTAAGGGAAGATTTGACAATTTTATAAGGGTGTAAAATAGCCGCATCCGCCGTATAAGTTAAAAAAAGACAATCTTACCTTAATTTTGTCGAAAAGGATTAAAAGGACCTTGTTTGGAAAATGATGGAAATATTCCATTATACATCTTATAAAAAGTAAAACAAGGGTATAAATGAATTTAACCCATATTCTGTAAAATAGTAAGAATGATTTGAAATACATTTTTAAGAAATATGAATGTGGATGATAAAGAGGTCCCAGTAGATAATTACGTATAAACAACCTCGGATAATGAAGAGATTGTGAAATGAACCGTTACCTTGAACTTTTTTTTGTCGAGGGTAGGTAAACCTCCTGTATAATGGGGAAATAATTGTTCTTAAATTATACAATAATATTATACATTAATATGATATCATATATGAACTTTTAACATTGTTTTGTTAATAATATCTTTGTATTATCATCCTTTCAGGTGTTAACTTACTCGTTTTCTTTTATATGTTTTGTGACATAAGTCGTGTCTATTATGGATCAGTTGTATCTTATTCATATCCAAAATGATATAATTTCCTTAAAAATTATTTTTAATAATCAAATGAGAATTATAATTGCATGGATATGATGGGGAATGAATCTCAACCCGTTCGTGCAGACGATAGTCCGTCCGTACGCACGAGTGACAATATCATTCTTTTGATATTAAAATAATATATAATTGGATGGTATATTATATATACAGAATAATTATCATGTTATATTTATTATTTAAATGAATTATACAACATTATTATACCCATCTAAATAATAACACATTGAATAACAATTACACCACAACGTAGAGACGGTAGGCCGTATGTACGCACGTATCGTGACTTGTCATTCAAGGGAAGGATAGAATAATGGATTTGGAAGTTTCATATTTATAATAACATCACATTATATAGAAAATACTGGATTTATTATTTTAGAATGTAAATAACAAGGAAATAATAAGTTGAAGTAGAAAGGAACTTGAAAGAGGGTGGTGAAATCATTACCTCTTCTACGGGTTCTTCCTTTTGATTTGATCAAAAGGGATCCATAGGATGGATTTATAATCAAATTAAGACCTCTAGGTTGAAGTGAGGGAAGTTTACATAGTATTTGGGTAGGGATTAGCTGACAAAAAGGCTTTGAAGGTGTGAATAATTGGTTAGAATTTGTGTCCTTTTATAAGGGGGAGGAGGGTCTCTTTAGGAAAAACATAAAGTATTAATTTATAATAAATTAATAATCTATTTCTAATGGCTCCAAAGTGTATTATTAAACATATAAGTTGGTTATGGGTCTAAATACGTTATACCAATAGATTTTAGACAGGTTTGGGTCATTATATTAACCTTATCTTTTATTTTTAACTATTGGTTAATTAGTTTAACACTTATTATGTCACTTTTTATTTTTATAATATATAGTTTATAAACATACTATATACATTCAAGCAACCCCCATGTGTTCCTTTAATGATACACCTATCATGACATAAGTCCTTTGGCCGAACCTTATATTTTTAGAATATAATAGCAATTAATAATATAATATTTGTTTTAAAAACTCTTTTATGTCAATTTTAACAATATTTAATAATTGATTTTTTTTAAAGTATTACTAACATTATTAATTCGAATAAAATTCATTTATGAAATCCTAACATGTCATATTAACCAATAAAATTCGTTGATGTCATCAAAAATTATAAATTATTTTTATTTTAACATTTATAATTCCAATTATTTGATTCTTCCAATAATAAGGAAAATATTGCATCATTATTGTGTCATATATATTTTTAATTTTTTAATGTCTAAAAATTATAAATAAAATACAATTATGTAGGAAATATTTTTAACTTTCTAATGAATATTTATAGTCTAAAATATAATATATATAACCCAATGTAAAAATTGTTTTTCTAAACGATATATGCGTATGTCATTTTTTTATTTACATTATCTTAATTAAGATAAAGTGTCATTATCATATAAAAGTATATCCATGGGGTCCCAAAATAGACCCAAATATGCCCATGGTCGTACATGTATCAACAAATAGGGTTAAGAAACGTTTTAGGGTAATTTAGTATTATTATAATATTATTGTTTTACCCTTATTTACCGAATTTACCCTTTATCCATGGTAAATAAAATATTTACCGAAGTAATTATTCAAAAATATCTAAAAATAAAAGATACATATTTACACAATTTTGAAATCCTGATTCAAAATATGGAGTCCATGTTTCCACATTTAAAACTAAAAAGTGGCAGAAATTAATTTAAAATTAATTTCTGTTGTTAAAACAAAAAATGTGTTTTTAAGAGATAATAACTATCAAACGATTGACACTTGTTTATGTCTGGTTTAAATGTGAAATTATGTCCAATGACCAAAATTTTATTAAATGATAAAAATAAATTCTAAATATTCTTTAAAACTACTCAAATTAGTAATTTATCACTATTAATTATTTTTATTAAAAAAGTTGTTTTTAATTAAAATTTCGTAATTTTCACTATTCATCAAAATATAAAAGTTATCCGAAAAGTACCAAACTTTAACCCTAGGCTAATTTCGATATTATGAATCGAGAAATGAAATCCATTTTGAGAGATAAAATTTATAAAATTTCAAAAATTGGGTATTACTATTCATAACGGCTGCTTAGATTAGTCGCGGTGTGTTAGAGTCTCGAAGTTGTGTACAATGCAAGCTATTACTTTATTCAAAGGGAAACGTATCGTGGAAGCTTTGGGTGTTAAATTCTCCCCTCCTTCAAATAATTGTATCCTTGCAATTTGAAATTGTTCTTTGAAAATAAAATGTTGAAAATAGAAAATACCTTTCTGGAAAACCCATATCAGAAATAGGGTTAATAAAATATAGTTTTAATAAGAGGGATAGGGAAATGAGAATGTCACCACCAAATTAGGGTTTTGAATAGGAGAACATTGGTGGAAATTATAGATGCGTAATTAGAGTAAAACTGTAAATATTTATAGGGAGTGATTGAGGTCATCAATCACAAACAAGTGTAGAATTGAGGGCCTCAAAGCCATCAATCTATGATGATTTAAAATATCATCAGTTCAACAAAAACATAAGGTTTTAGGAGAACACATTTTTGGTTTTAAGATGCCTGAACTAAAGTTTAAGAATTTATTTCTTCATAGAATAAGAGAAGGAAAAAAATGTATACTTGTCAAGTAGATTTCCATCCTTTAACTAATTTGTAACGCCCCGACCCCAGCTACCTAGAGTCGGTGCATTACTTCGTAACATTGGCATGATCACAAGAAAGATCAAATCTCGAAAGACCGATTGGTTTAGTAGCCTTGGAAACACTAGATATATTCATAAGTTTTACATTACATCATAAAATCAAAAACTACTACAACAACATAATGTTTCCACAGTCCACACTACAATCCCCTCATAATATCCCTGCAGGTCATTCATAACTTACATCTTCACTTCCTGGAAAAAATAAAACATAGAAAAGGGGTGAGCTCAAATGCCCAGTAAGGATAACAATATAGCGGAAACTTTCATCAATAAGAATAAACATTTAAGGCAATGTATAACTAAAACAAAAGCCTTTTAAACATGAACTTTCAACATGGTATGGCATAAATAAAATGAAATAATGCCATTTACTTATTCACATGGATATTCCACTAATCGAATAATCACATGCAAAAATAAATAACCACTTTCATAATGTTGGAATGCATAATGCCAGACTATCATAACCACATAGCCAAGGCCTCGTGCCAAGACTACAAATAAGATTTTGTCAAGGCCTTGTGCCAAGACACTAGTTTGTCTCATGAGACCTACCGATGCATCGAGGAGCTATAGCGGGCTCCACCCGTCACTTATTAAGTCCAATGCATTCCCATATGAAAAGGTTTAAACATAACATAAACATTCGTATTAAAACTAGCATACGAAATGTCAATACATTCACAATAAACTATGAATGGTATAAAAATAGCACATCCACAGTCAAACATATCACAAAACCTTCAATACAATATAGAAGTTTTGTATCATAATAAATCAACTTCAAATAATCTTAAAATCCATCAAAGGATGTTGACATAGATGAAATCAAAATTCTTTTTAAAGAAATATCTCCTTTTATTTTGAAATCATTTAAGATCCATATAAAATAAAACATTTTCTTTGAAAATATTCTTATAAGCTTGTAAGGAAAGCTTTGATGATTTTATAACGGCGTAAAATAACCGCACCCGCCGTATAAGTTAAAAAAAACATTCTTACCTCAATTCTGTCGAAAAGGTTAAAAAGGACCTTGTTTTGAAAACGACGGAAAGATTCCTTTATAAACCTCTTATAAAAAGTCAAAAAAAGGTATAAATGACTTTAACCCATATTCTTGTAAATAGTAAAAATGTTTTGAAATACATTTTTAAGAAACATGGATGTGGATGATAAAGAGATCCCAGTAGATTATTACATATAAACAACCTCGGATAATGAAGAGATTGTGAAATAAACCCTTACCTTGTACTTTTCCTTGGTTGGGGTAGGTTAACCTCCTGTATAATGGTGAAATAATTGTTATTAAATTATACAAGAATCATATACATTAATATGATATCATATATGATCTTTTAATATTGATTTGATAATAATATCTTAGTATTATCGTTGTTTCGGGTGTTAACTTACTTGTTTTCTTTTGTATGTTTTGTTTCGTAAGACATGTATGTAAAGGATAGGTTGTATATTATTCATATCCAGAATGATATCAAGTCCTTAAACATCATTTTTTTAAATCATCAAATTATACTTGAATGGATACGATGGAGAATGAATCTCATCGCGTTCGTGGAGACGGTAGTCCGTACGTACGCACGAGCGACAATATCATTCTTTTGATATTAAAATAATATATAAATGAATGGTATATCATATATACAGAATCATTAACATGTTATATTTATTTTTTACATGAGTTACACATCATTATTATACCCATCCAAATAATATTATATTGAATAACAATTACACCACGACGTGGAGACGGTAAGCCGTACGTACGCACGTATGGTGACATGTTATTCAAAGGGTGGATAGAATACTGAATATGGTTGTACCATACTTATAATAACATCACAGTATATGTGAGATACTGGAGTTATTATTTTATAATGGTAAGAACAAAGGAAGAAGAAGTGGAAGAAGAAATGAACTTAGAAAAGGGTGGTGAAATCATTACCTCTTCTTCGGGTTCTTCCTTTTGATTTGATCAAAAGGGCTCCTTAGGTTGGCTTTCTGATCAAACTAAGGCCTCTAGGTTGTAGTGAGGGATGTTGGGAGAGTATTTGGGCAGATTTTGGCCGAACCAAAAGGCTTTGAAGGTGTGAAGAAATGAGAAGGAGGAGTGCCCTTTTATAAGAGGGGTGAGGGGCACCTTTGGAAAAGCTAGAAATATTAATTTATAATAAATTCATATTCGGTTTCTAAAGGCTCCAAAGTTGACTATTCAAAGGATGAGGTGGGGATAGGTCAAAAACAACTCATCCAATAGAATTTAGACAGGTTTGGGTACTTATATTAACCTTATCTTTAAGTATTAACTCTAAGTTAATTAGTTTCACTTTTACAATGTCTCTTTGTATTTTTATATATTATGGTTAATAAACTTACTATATACATCCAAGCGACCCCCAAGTGGTCCATTAATGATTAACTTATCATAATATAAGTCTCTTGGCCGAACCTTAGATTTTTAGGAATTTAATATCAATTAATAATATAATATTTGTTTTAAGAACTCTTTTATGTCAATTTTGACACTATTCAATAGTTGATTTTTGTGAAACTCATAACAGATTTATTACTTCGAACAAAGTCAATTAAATCAATCCTAATATATCATATTATCCTAGAAAATTAGTTTAATCCATTAAAAGTTTCATATTATATTTATTTGGGTATTTATAATATCAATTATGTTAATTTTTTACTATTTTAGTAATTACTGCATCATCATTGTGTCATAAATAAAATAAATTATTTAATGTCTAAAAATTATAAATAAAATATCATTATGTAGGAAATCGTTTTATCTTTCTAATGAATATTTATAATCGAAAATCCAACATGTATAACCCTATGTAAAAATTGTTGTTCAAAAAGATATATGCTTGTGTCATTTTTGTATTCATTTTGACTTAATTAAAATAAAGTGTCATTATCACTTACAAGTGGATCCATGGGGTCCCAAAATAGACCCAAAGATGCCCATGGTCGACTATGTATCAACCAATAGGGTTAAGACACGTTTTAGGGTAATTTAGTATTATTATAATATTATTTTTTTAACCCTTATTTACCGGATTTACCCTTAACCATGGTAAATAAAATATTTACCGCAGTAATTATTCAAAATATCTAAAAATAAAAGTTACCTATTTACACAATTTGAACATCCTGATTCCAAATATGGAATCCATTTTTCTAAATTCAAAACACAGAAGTGGCAGAAATTAATTTAAAATTAATTCCCGCTGTCAAAACAAAAAGCGTGTTTTTAAGAGATAATAACTACCAAAAGATTGACACTTGTTTATGTTCGGTTTAATTGTAAAATTATGTCCAATGACCAACATTATATTAAATGGTAAAAATATATTCTAAATATACTTTAAAGCCACTCAAATTCATAATTTATCAATATTAATTATTTTGATTAAAAAAGTTGTTTTTAATTAAAATTTAGTAATTTTCACTATTCATCAAAATATAAAAGTTATCCGAAATGTACCAAAATTTCACCCTAGGCTAATTTCGATATTCCGAATCCAAAAATGAAGTCCATTTTTAAATATAAAATATATATAATTTCAAAAATTAGGTATTACTATTCATAACGGCTAGTTTGATTGGTTGTGGTGTGTGTTAAAACTCAAGGTTGCGTACAACACACGCTACTGTATTACTCAAAGAAAGCGTACCGTGGAAGCTTGGGATGTTTCATTTTAAATTTTTGATGTCCCAATTTAGTCAAAAAGATTAAAATATTGTATTTAAAAAGGTTTCACTATTAGAAGTTGATAATACTGAAAATGAATCTGTTCTTGCAATATGACTAAGAAACTCATAATAGGGATTCTAAAATTATAAGGATTATATAAAGTTCAAAATGTAGTTAATACTATTCATGAACTCTTTTAATGGTGTGATTGAACTCGGTGTTGCGTGTAGTGCAAGTTATTGAATTATTTTTAAGAAATAACACACTCTGAAATCCTGGGGTGTTACATTCTCCCCTCCTTCAATAAATTGCGTCCTCGCAATTTGAAATTGTTCTTCGAAAATAAAAGGTTGAAAGTAGAAAATATATTTGTGGGAAAACCCACATCGGAAATTGGGTTACTAAAATTTAGTCTTAATATGAGGAAAAGATAAATGAAAGGGTCACCACCAAATTATGATCTCGATTAGGAGAACATTGGTGGCAATTAGAGACATATAATTGGAGGAAAAACGTAAATATTTATAGGTAGTGATTGAGGTCATCAATCACAAACAAGTATAAAATTGAGGTCCTTAAACTCATCAATCTATGATGATTTGAAGTACCATCGGTTCAACAAAATATAGGGTATTGGGACAACACATTTTTGACATTTCAAAATATCTTAGTTGAAATCCCACATCGAAAAATGAATTAATGAGGCCTCTATTTAAAATAAAGAGTGGAAAGTATGAAGATTACCGAAAATAACACATACTAGGGTTCCATGTAGGAAAATATGGATATGGAAGAGAAATCTAACCATTAATTATCTGATGGAGAGTGGTAGAGAACATGGCTATGAAAAGGCCAACAATCCCAAAGCCATAAATTTGTGATGATTTAAGGTACCATCTAGGACAACATTTTTGTTCTAAGTTTCTATTATTAATGTTGAGGAATTTATTTATGAGATTAGCTAAGATAATAAGGAGATATACTTACTTTATAATTAGAATTTCACCCATTAATAAATTTCTACCACAAACTCATCTTTCACTCTAAAAGATAATAGAACGTAATTTTTTTTTTCTATTTATACTATTCGTACAGGGTTCCAAAATAAATGAATTTATAATTTATCTACCAGATCATTTAAAAAAACTACATTATTTAATTCAGGACATCTCGTGGGACAGTGGTAGGTGATACACCCTTGTCGCCCTTCGGTTGCGGGTTTAAGTCTCGCAGCCTTGTCGGACGCGACGGGTTGCCGCCCGACCTCCGGGTTGTCCTTTTATGGCAATCCAAAATAATCCAAACTAGAACTATCCAAAATACTTCTGTCTAAACTCACAGTCCAACATTTATAAGGAAGGTAAACATAATATAGATCCTTTTTACCCCGTAATAGAATATGAATACCTTCATCATGTATTACCATATTCCTTATTGATTACCTTCATGCTCCCTTATTCCATATAGAAAGCTGGATATACTTCATTAATCCAAAAATGTTTTAAACCCCAACAATGATGGAATATACAAATCATTAACCAGCTTCAAGGTAGTCAAGAATATCCAATATAATTTATCCAAATCAATCATGTATTATTCTAAAATCACCACCTCGGTATCTGAACCATATTATGGTTTATCTTTCTCTCAACCATATATTTTCCAGACATTTAACCTGCTACTGAGTCACTTCTCTTTGTTCCACACCATCTCAATTCCTTAATGAAATAGTACTGCAGTACAATCCTTATATACTCCATAATTATTATAACAAGTACATTGTTGATACAACACTCAATTGACATAATCAACATAAGAACTCTAATCATTCCTCTTCAGCTGTGGTAGTATCATAACTTGGTTATTATCCAATAACATCATTTGCGGCATAGTCTGATGACTGGGACATAGGTTCGCGTAGTGTCCAAACTCCTTGCAAATGAAGCATTGTACATTTAAAACCATTTTCTTACCCTTGCAGTCACGTACCTTGTGCCCTTTTCCTCCACACTTATAACAAACTCCCATTCCATTCAGGCAAGTTCCAGGGTGTTTCTTTCCACAGTTACCACATATGGGAAAATTCTTCTTTTCCCTTTTCCCTTTATCCATCTTTCTCTCTTCCATCCTTTTCTTCTCTTGATTCCCTTCAAAGCCATAGGACTCAGTAAACTCTTTACTTATCTTATCAACACATGATATTATTTCTTCATATGATGATAATACATGGGAGACTATTTCTCTTATAAATTCTAGCTTAAGACCATGAAAGATATGATCCTTCCTTCTCTTTGAATCATGTGTATTTCTGGAGTTCTCATTCCTTCTACTGGGCGCCATTTCTAAACAATGGCATAAACTAGATCAGTTTATGAATCAAAATACATAATCCCATACTTATAAAACACTTAACATAAATTGAACTATTTATGGATATAATCCATAATCATAAAAATGTTTTCTTTGAGGAAGTATATACTCATAAACCCTTCATAATGATTTGTAAAGAAAATGAGAGTTATCCTAAGCATATCCCCCGGGAGTGTCGTAACCAAGAGTGCAGCAAGGCCCGTTGTCGTGCACCAGTTCCCGTTCGAGTCTAGCTCAAAGCGGTGTTTTCGGGTTTTACCCCTAGGTACATCTGTGCCAGAGCCGCCTCTACCTGCTCGTATCCAGACAGGGATGTATTGCTCGGAAAACTCACAAAATCTCTACAATACCAAAATTCTAGGAAGTTCTTCTATACTAATCCTCAACGTTCATCTTAGGTCTACGTGCTCTAATCAGAGTTTATCTAAATCTAGCTTCCAAGGTTTGTACTAAACTTCCTCTGATACCAACCGTAACGCCCCGACCCCAGCTACCCAGAGTCGGTGCATTACTTCGTAACATTGGCATGATCACAAGAAAGATCAAATCTCGAAAGACCGATTGGTTTAGTAGCCTTGGAAACACTAGATATATTCATAAGTTTTACATTACATCATAAAATCAAAAACTACTACAACAACATAATGTTTCCACAGTCCACACTACAATCCCCTCATAATATCCCTGCAGGTCATTCATAACTTACATCTTCACTTCCTGGGAAAAATAAAACATAGAAAAGGGGTGAGCTCAAATGCCCAGTAAGGATAACAATATAGCGGAAACTTTCATCAATAAGAATAAACATTTAAGGCAATGTATAACTAAAACAAAAGCCTTTTAAACATGAACTTTCAACATGGTATGGCATAAATAAAATGAAATAATGCCATTTACTTATTCACATGGATATTCCACTAATCGAATAATCACATGCAAAAATAAATAACCACTTTCATAATGTTGGAATGCATAATGCCAGACTATCATAACCACATAGCCAAGGCCTCGTGCCAAGACTACAAATAAGATTTTGTCAAGGCCTTGTGCCAAGACACTAGTTTGTCTCATGAGACCTACCGATGCATCGAGGAGCTATAGCGGGCTCCACCCGTCACTTATTAAGTCCAATGCATTCCCATATGAAAAGGTTTAAACATAACATAAACATTCGTATTAAAACTAGCATACGAAATGTCAATACATTCACAATAAACTATGAATGGTATAAAAATAGCACATCCACAGTCAAACATATCACAAAACCTTCAATACAATATAGAAGTTTTGTATCATAATAAATCAACTTCAAATAATCTTAAAATCCATCAAAGGATGTTGACATAGATGAAATCAAAATTCTTTTTAAAGAAATATCTCCTTTTATTTTGAAATCATTTAAGATCCATATAAAATAAAACATTTTCTTTGAAAATATTCTTATAAGCTTGTAAGGAAAGATTTGAAGATTTTATAATGGCGTAAAATAACCGCACCCGCCGTATAAGTTAAAAAAAACATTCTTACCTCAATTCTGTCGAAAAGGTTAAAAAGGACCTTGTTTTGAAAACGACGGAAAGATTCCTTTATAAACCTCTTATAAAAGGTCAAAAAAAGGTATAAATGACTTTAACCCATATTCTTGTAAATAGTAAAAATGTTTTGAAATACATTTTTAAGAAACATGGATGTGGATGATAAAGAGATCCCAGTAGATTATTACATATAAACAACCTCGGATAATGAAGAGATTGTGAAATAAACCCTTACCTTGTACTTTTACTTGGTTGGGGTAGGTTAACCTCCTGTATAATGGTGAAATAATTGTTATTAAATTATACAAGAATCATATACATTAATATGATATCATATATGATCTTTTAATATTGATTTGATAATAATATCTTAGTATTATCGTTGTTTTGGGTGTTAACTTACTTGTTTTCTTTTGTATGTTTTGTTACGTAAGACATGTATGTAAAGGATAGGTTGTATATTATTCATATCCAGAATGATATCAAGTCCTTAAACATCATTTTTTTAAATCATCAAATTATACTTGAATGGATACGATGGAGAATGAATCTCATCACGTTCGTGGAGACGGTAGTCCGTACGTACGCACGAGCGACAATATCATTCTTTTGATATTAAAATAATATATAAATGAATGGTATATCATATATACAGAATCATTAACATGTTATATTTATTTTTTACATGAGTTACACATCATTATTATACCCATCCAAATAATATTATATTGAATAACAATTACACCACGACGTGGAGACGGTAAGCCGTACGTACGCACGTATGGTGACATGTTATTCAAAGGGTGGATAGAATACTGAATATGGTTGTACCATACTTATAATAACATCACAGTATATGTGAGATACTGGAGTTATTATTTTATAATGGTAAGAACAAAGGAAGAAGAAGTGGAAGAAGAAATGAACTTAGAAAAGGGTGGTGAAATCATTACCTCTTCTTCGGGTTCTTCCTTTTGATTTGATCAAAAGGGCTCCTTAGGTTGGCTTTCTGATCAAACTAAGGCCTCTAGGTTGTAGTGAGGGATGTTGGGAGAGTATTTGGGCAGAGTTTGGCCGAACCAAAAGGCTTTGAAGGTGTGAAGAAATGAGAAGGAGGAGTGCCCTTTTATAAGAGGGGTGAGGGGCACCTTTGGAAAAGCTAGAAATATTAATTTATAATAAATTCATATTCGGTTTCTAAAGGCTCCAAAGTTGACTATTCAAAGGATGAGGTGGGGATAGGTCAAAAACAACTCATCCAATATAATTTAGACAGGTTTGGGTACTTATATTAACCTTATCTTTAAGTATTAACTCTAAGTTAATTAGTTTCACTTTTACAATGTCTCTTTGTATTTTAATATATTATGGTTAATAAACTTACTATATACATCCAAGCGACCCCCAAATGGTCCATTAATGATTAACCTATCATAATATAAGTCTCTTGGCCGAACCTTAGATTTTTAGGAATTTAATATCAATTAATAATATAATATTTGTTTTAAGAACTCTTTTATGTCAATTTTGACACTATTCAATAGTTGATTTTTGTGAAACTCATAACAGATTGATTACTTCGAACAAAGTCAATTAAATCAATCCTAATATATCATATTATCCTAGAAAATTAGTTTAATTCATTAAAAATTTCATATTATATTTATTTGGGTATTTATAATATCAATTATGTTAATTTTTTACTATTTTAGTAATTACTGCATCATCATTGTGTCATAAATAAAATAAATTATTTAATGTCTAAAAATTATAAATAAAATATCATTATGTAGGAAATCGTTTTATATTTCTAATGAATATTTATAATCGAAAATCCAACATGTATAACCCTATGTAAAAATTGTTGTTCAAAAAGATATATGCTTGTGTCATTTTTGTATTCATTTTGACTTAATTAAAATAAAGTGTCATTATCACTTACAAGTGGATCCATGGGGTCCCAAAATAGACCCAAAGATGCCCATGGTCGACTATGTATCAACCAATAGGGTTAAGACACGTTTTAGGGTAATTTAGTATTATTATAATATTATTTTTTTAACCCTTATTTACCGGATTTACCCTTAACCATGGTAAATAAAATATTTACCGCAGTAATTATTCAAAATGTCTAAAAATAAAAGTTACCTATTTACACAATTTGAACATCCTGATTCCAAATATGGAATCCATTTTTCTAAATTCAAAACACAGAAGTGGCAGAAATTAATTTAAAATTAATTCCCGCTGTCAAAACAAAAAGCGTGTTTTTAAGAGATAATAACTACCAAAAGATTGACACTTGTTTATGTTCGGTTTAATTGTAAAATTATGTCCAATGACCAAAATTATATTAAATGGTAAAAATATATTCTAAATATACTTTAAAGCCACTCAAATTCATAATTTATCAATATTAATTATTTTGATTAAAAAAGTTGTTTTTAATTAAAATTTAGTAATTTTCACTATTCATCAAAATATAAAAGTTATCCGAAATGTACCAAAATTTCACCCTAGGCTAATTTCGATATTCCGAATCCAAAAATGAAGTCCATTTTTAAATATAAAATATATATAATTTCAAAAATTAGGTATTACTATTCATAACGGCTAGTTTGATTGGTTGTGGTGTGTGTTAAAACTCAAGGTTGCGTACAACACACGCTACTGTATTACTCAAAGAAAGCGTACCGTGGAAGCTTGGGATGTTTCATTTTAAATTTTTGATGTCCCAATTTAGTCAAAAAGATTAAAATATTGTATTTAAAAAGGTTTCACTATTAGAAGTTGATAATACTGAAAATGAATCTGTTCTTGCAATATGACTAAGAAACTCATAATAGGGATTCTAAAATTATTAGGATTATATAAAGTTCAAAATGTAGTTAATACTATTCATGAACTCTTTTAATGGTGTGATTGAACTCGGTGTTGCGTGTAGTGCAAGTTATTGAATTATTTTTAAGAAATAACACATTCTGAAATCCTGGGGTGTTACATTCTCCCCTCCTTCAATAAATTGCGTCCTCGCAATTTGAAATTGTTCTTCGAAAATAAAAGGTTTAAAGTAGAAAATATATTTGTGGGAAAACCCACATCGGAAATTGGGTTACTAAAATTTAGTCTTAATATGAGGAAAAGATAAATGAAAGGGTCACCACCAAATTATGATCTCGATTAGGAGAACATTGGTGGAAATTAGAGACATATAATTGGAGGAAAAACGTAAATATTTATAGGTAGTGATTGAGGTCATCAATCACAAACAAGTATAAAATTGAGGTCCTTAAACTCATCAATCTATGATGATTTGAAGTACCATCGGTTCAACAAAATATAGGGTATTGGGACAACACATTTTTGACATTTCAAAATATCTTAGTTGAAATCCCACATCGAAAAATGAATTAATGAGGCCTCTATTTAAAATAAAGAGTGGAAAGTATGAAGATTACCGAAAATAACACATAATAGGGTTCCATGTAGGAAAATATGGATATGGAAGAGAAATCTAACCATCAATTATCTGATGGAGAGTGGTAGAGAACATGGCTATGAAAAGGCCAACAATCCCAAAGCCATAAATTTGTGATGATTTAAGGTACCATCTAGGACAACATTTTTGTTCTAAGTTTCTATTATTAATGTTGAGGAATTTATTTATGAGATTAGCTAAGATAATAAGGAGATATACTTACTTTATAATTAGAATTTTACCCATTAATAAATTTCTACCACAAACTCATCTTTCACTCTAAAAGATAATAGAACGTAATTTTTTTTTTCTATTTATACTATTCGTACAGGGTTCCAAAATAAATGAATTTATAATTTATCTACAAGATCTTTTAAAAAAACTACATTATTTAATTCAGGACATCTCGTGGGACAGTGGTAGGTGATACACCCTTGTCACCCTTCGGTTGCGGGTTTAAGTCTCGTAGCCTTGTCGGACGCGACGGGTTGCCGCCCGACCTCCGGGTTGTCCTTTTATGGCAATCCAAAATAATCCAAACTAGAACTATCCAAAATACTTCTGTCTAAACTCACAGTCCAACATTTATAAGGAAGGTAAACATAATATAGATCCTTTTTACCCCGTAATAGAATATGAATACCTTCATCATGTATTACCATATTCCTTATTGATTACCTTCATGCTCCCTTATTCCATATAGAAAGCTGGATATACTTCATTAATCCAAAAATGTTTTAAACCCCAACAATGATGGAATATACAAATCATTAACCAGCTTCAAGGTAGTCAAGAATATCCAATATAATTTATCCAAATCAATCATGTATTATTCTAAAATCACCACCTCGGTATCTGAACCATATTATGGTTTATCTTTCTCTCAACCATATATTTTCCAGACATTTAACCTGCTACTGAGTCACTTCTCTTTGTTCCACACCATCTCAATTCCTTAATGAAATAGTACTGCAGTACAATCCTTATATACTCCATAATTATTATAACAAGTACATTGTTGATACAACACTCAATTGACATAATCAACATAAGAACTCTAATCATTCCTCTTCAGCTGTGGTAGTATCATAACTTGGTTATTATCCAATAACATCATTTGCGGCATAGTCTGATGACTGGGACATAGGTTCGCGTAGTGTCCAAACTCCTTGCAAATGAAGCATTGTACATTTAAAACCATTTTCTTACCCTTGCAGTCACGTACCTTGTGCCCTTTTCCTCCACACTTATAACAAACTCCCATTCCTTTCAGGCAAGTTCCAGGGTGTTTCTTTCCACAGTTACCACATATGGGAAAATTCTTCTTTTCCCTTTTCCCTTTATCCATCTTTCTCTCTTCCATCCTTTTCTTCTCTTGATTCCCTTCAAAGCCATAGGACTCAGTAAACTCATTACTTATCTTATCAACACATGATATTATTTCTTCATATGATGATAATACATGGGAGACTATTTCTCTTATAAATTCTAGCTTAAGACCATGAAAGATATGATCCTTCCTTCTCTTTGAATCATGTGTATTTCTGGAGTTCTCATTCCTTCTACTGGGCGCCATTTCTAAACAATGGCATAAACTAGATCAGTTTATGAATCAAAATACATAATCCCATACTTATAAAACACTTAACATAAATTGAACTATTTATGGATATAATCCATAATCATAAAAATGTTTTCTTTGAGGAAGTATATACTCATAAACCCTTCATAATGATTTGTAAAGAAAATGAGAGTTATCCTAAGCATATCCCCCGGGAGTGTCGTAACCAAGAGTGCAGCAAGGCCCGTTGTCGTGCACCAGTTCCCGTTCGAGTCTAGCTCAAAGCGGTGTTTTCGGGTTTTACCCCTAGGTACATCTGTGCCAGAGCCGCCTCTACCTGCTCGTATCCAGACAGGGATGTATTGCTCGGAAAACTCACAAAATCTCTACAATACCAAAATTCTAGGAAGTTCTTCTATACTAATCCTCAACGTTCATCTTAGGTCTACGTGCTCTAATCAGAGTTTATCTAAATCTAGCTTCCAAGGTTTGTACTAAACTTCCTCTGATACCAACTGTAACGCCCCGACCCCAGCTACCCAGAGTCGGTGCATTACTTCGTAACATTGGCATGATCACAAGAAAGATCAAATCTCGAAAGACCGATTGGTTTAGTAGCCTTGGAAACACTAGATATATTCATAAGTTTTACATTACATCATAAAATCAAAAACTACTACAACAACATAATGTTTCCACAGTCCACACTACAATCCCCTCATAATATCCCTGCAGGTCATTCATAACTTACATCTTCACTTCCTGGGAAAAATAAAACATAGAAAAGGGGTGAGCTCAAATGCCCAGTAAGGATAACAATATAGCGGAAACTTTCATCAATAAGAATAAACATTTAAGGCAATGTATAACTAAAACAAAAGCCTTTTAAACATGAACTTTCAACATGGTATGGCATAAATAAAATGAAATAATTCCATTTACTTATTCACATGGATATTCCACTAATCGAATAATCACATGCAAAAATAAATAACCACTTTCATAATGTTGGAATGCATAATGCCAGACTATCATAACCACATAGCCAAGGCCTCGTGCCAAGACTACAAATAAGATTTTGTCAAGGCCTTGTGCCAAGAAACTAGTTTGTCTCATGAGACCTACCGATGCATCGAGGAGCTATAGCGGGCTCCACCCGTCACTTATTAAGTCCAATGCATTCCCATATGAAAAGGTTTAAACATAACATAAACATTCGTATTAAAACTAGCATACGAAATGTCAATACATTCACAATAAACTATGAATGGTATAAAAATAGCACATCCACAGTCAAACATATCACAAAACCTTCAATACAATATAGAAGTTTTGTATCATAATAAATCAACTTCAAATAATCTTAAAATCCATCAAAGGATGTTGACATAGATGAAATTAAAATTCTTTTTAAAGAAATATCTCCTTTTATTTTGAAATCATTTAAGATCCATATAAAATAAAACATTTTCTTTGAAAATATTCTTATAAGCTTGTAAGGAAAGATTTGAAGATTTTATAACGGCGTAAAATAACCGCACCCGCCGTATAAGTTAAAAAAAACATTCTTACCTCAATTCTGTCGAAAAGGTTAAAAAGGACCTTGTTTTGAAAACGACGGAAAGATTCCTTTATAAACCTCTTATAAAAAGTCAAAAAAAGGTATAAATGACTTTAACCCATATTCTTGTAAATAGTAAAAATGTTTTGAAATACATTTTTAAGAAACATGGATGTGGATGATAAAGAGATCCCAGTAGATTATTACATATAAACAACCTCGGATAATGAAGAGATTGTGAAATAAACCCTTACCTTGTACTTTTCCTTGGTTGGGGTAGGTTAACCTCCTGTATAATGGTGAAATAATTGTTATTAAATTATACAAGAATCATATACATTAATATGATATCATATATGATCTTTTAATATTGATTTGATAATAATATCTTAGTATTATCGTTGTTTCGGGTGTTAACTTACTTGTTTTCTTTTGTATGTTTTGTTACGTAAGACATGTATGTAAAGGATAGGTTGTATATTATTCATATCCAGAATGATATCAAGTCCTTAAACATCATTTTTTTAAATCATCAAATTATACTTGAATGGATACGATGGAGAATGAATCTCATCGCGTTCGTGGAGACGGTAGTCCGTACGTACGCACGAGCGACAATATCATTCTTTTGATATTAAAATAATATATAAATGAATGGTATATCATATATACAGAATCATTAACATGTTATATTTATTTTTTACATGAGTTACACATCATTATTATACCCAACCAAATAATATTATATTGAATAACAATTACACCACGACGTGGAGACGGTAAGCCGTACGTACGCACGTATGGTGACATGTTATTCAAAGGGTGGATAGAATACTGAATATGGTTGTACCATACTTATAATAACATCACAGTATATGTGAGATACTGGAGTTATTATTTTATAATGGTAAGAACAAAGGAAGAAGAAGTGGAAGAAGAAATGAACTTAGAAAAGGGTGGTGAAATCATTACCTCTTCTTCGGGTTCTTCCTTTTGATTTGATCAAAAGGGCTCCTTAGGTTGGCTTTATGATCAAACTAAGGCCTCTAGGTTGTAGTGAGGGATGTTGGGAGAGTATTTGGGCAGAGTTTGGCCGAACCAAAAGGCTTTGAAGGTGTGAAGAAATGAGAAGGATGAGTGCCCTTTTCTAAGAGGGGTGAGGGGCACCTTTGGAAAAGCTAGAAATATTAATTTATAATAAATTCATATTAGGTTTCTAAAGGCTCCAAAGTTGACTATTCAAAGGATGAGGTGGGGATAGGTCAAAAACAACTCATCCAATAGAATTTAGACAGGTTTGGGTACTTATATTAACCTTATCTTTAAGTATTAACTCTAAGTTAATTAGTTTCACTTTTACAATGTCTCTTTGTATTTTTATATATTATGGTTAATAAACTTACTATATACATCCAAGAGACCCCCAAGTGGTCCATTAATGATTAACCTATCATAATATAAGTCTCTTGGCCGAACCTTAGATTTTTAGGAATTTAATATCAATTAATAATATAATATTTGTTTTAAGAACTCTTTTATGTCAATTTTGACACTATTCAATAGTTGATTTTTGTGAAACTCATAACAGATTGATTACTTCGAACAAAGTCAATTAAATCAATCCTAATATATCATATTATCCTAGAAAATTAGTTTAATTCATTAAAAGTTTCATATTATATTTATTTGGGTATTTATAATATCAATTATGTTAATTTTTTACTATTTTAGTAATTACTGCATCATCATTGTGTCATAAATAAAATAAATTATTTAATGTCTAAAAATTATAAATAAAATATCATTATGTAGGAAATCTTTTTATATTTCTAATGAATATTTATAATCGAAAATCCAACATGTATAACCCTATGTAAAAATTGTTGTTCTAAAAGAAATATGCTTGTGTCATTTTTGTATTCATTTTGACTTAATTAAAATAAAGTGTCATTATCACTTACAAGTGGATCCATGGGGTCCCAAAATAGACCCAAAGATGCCCATGGTCGACTATGTATCAACCAATAGGGTTAAGACACGTTTTAGGGTAATTTAGTATTATTATAATATTATTTTTTTAACCCTTATTTACCGGATTTACCCTTAACCATGGTAAATAAAATATTTACCGCAGTAATTATTCAAAATGTCTAAAAATAAAAGTTACCTATTTACACAATTTGAACATCCTGATTCCAAATATGGAATCCATTTTTCTAAATTCAAAACACAGAAGTGGCAGAAATTAATTTAAAATTAATTCCCGCTGTCAAAACAAAAAGCGTGTTTTTAAGAGATAATAACTACCAAAAGATTGACACTTGTTTATGTTCGGTTTAATTGTAAAATTATGTCCAATGACCAAAATTATATTAAATGGTAAAAATATATTCTAAATATACTTTAAAGCCACTCAAATTCATAATTTATCAATATTAATTATTTTGATTAAAAAAGTTGTTTTTAATTAAAATTTAGTAATTTTCACTATTCATCAAAATATAAAAGTTATCCGAAATGTACCAAAATTTCACCCTAGGCTAATTTCGATATTCCAAATCCAAAAATGAAGTCCATTTTTAAATATAAAATATATATAATTTCAAAAATTAGGTATTACTATTCATAACGGCTAGTTTGATTGGTTGTGGTGTGTGTTAAAACTCAAGGTTGCGTACAACACACGCTACTGTATTACTCAAAGAAAGCGTACCGTGGAAGCTTGGGATGTTTCATTTTAAATTTTTGATGTCCCAATTTAGTCAAAAAGATTAAAATATTGTATTTAAAAAGGTTTCACTATTAGAAGTTGATAATACTGAAAATGAATCTGTTCTTGCAATATGACTAAGAAACTCATAATAGGGATTCTAAAATTATAAGGATTATATAAAGTTCAAAATGTAGTTAATACTATTCATGAACTCTTTTAATGGTGTGATTGAACTCGGTGTTGCGTGTAGTGCAAGTTATTGAATTATTTTTAAGAAATAACACACTCTGAAATCCTGGGGTGTTACATAATTTCTACCACAAACTCATTTTTCAATCTAAAAGATAATAGAACTTAAAAAATATATTCTATTTATCATATTCGTATAGGGTTCAAAAAAAAATGAATTTATAATTCATCTACAAAGCCCTTTAAAAAATCTACATTATTCAATCCTGGACACCACATGGGTTAGTGATAGGTGATACACCGTTGTCTCACTTTGGTTGCGGGTTAAGTCTCACGGCCTTGCTGGACGCGACAGGTTGTCGCCCGACCTCCAGGTTGTCCTTTTGATGGAAATCCAAAAATAACCTTAACAATAGTATCCAATTTCAAACATAATCCATTCCATCCTTTAGAATTATCCAAAATACGTATATCCAAACTCTCAGTCCAAAATTTATAAGGATTTTAAACATAATGAGGATCCTTTTTTGAAGGTAATAACATGTGAACGCCTTCGTCATGTATTCTTTTACAACACCGCAACATCCTGAATTACCAAAATCAACCATCTCTTTTTCCAAAAACACTCCCTAATTATCTGGGCCATATTAAGGATTACCTTTCCTTCAACCATGTATTTTCAAAAAAGTGTAGATTACTGTTAAGTCACTTTTCTGAGAACCATATAATCTCAAATCCTCTATAAAAGAGTACTGGATTACAATCCTTATTTATCTCCATAATTCATGTAACCAGTATACTGTTGATAAAACACTCAAATTAAATAAAAATCATAAGAACACTAGTCATTCCTCTTCATCTGAGGTAGTATCATAACTTGAATATAATCTAATAACATCATTTGTAGTATACTCTTATGAATTGGACATTGGTTTGCATAGTGTCCCAACTCCTTACAGATGAAACATTGTACATTTGAAATATTTTTCTTACCCTTTCAGTCACGTACATGGTGTCCTTTTTCTCCACACTGATAACAAGCTCCCATTCCCTTCCAGAAAGTTCCAGGGTGTTTCTTCCCATAGTTATCACATATGGGAAAATTCTTCTTTTTTCCTTTTCCCTTTACCCATCTTTCTCTATTCCATCCTTTTCTTCTCTTGCATCTCTTCAAAGACATTGGACTCAGAAAATTATTTACATATCTTATTAACATGTGATATTATTTCTTCATATGTTGAGAATACATGGGAGACTATTTACCTTCTTACTATTGGCTTAATACTGTGAAATATACGATCCTTCTTACTCTTTGGATCATATGTATTGTTGGAGTTCTCATTCCTTATATTGGGCACCATTTCTAAACAATGGCATACACTAGGTCAGTTTAAGAATCACAATTCATAATTCCAAACATGTAAAATACATAACGTAAATTGAATAGTTTATGGATATAATCCATAATTAGAAAAATGTTTTCTTTGAGGAGATATATACTCATAAACCCTTCATATTGGTTTGTAAAGAAAAATATAATTATCCTAAGCATATCCCCCGGGAGTGTCGTAACCAAGAGTGCAGCAAGGCCCGTTGTCATGCACCTGTTCCCTGTTTAAGTCTTCCTCAAATCGGTGTTTTTGGGTTTTACCCTGAGTTACAACTGTGCCAGAGCTGCCTCTACCTGCTTGTATCCAGATAGGGATGTATTTTCTTGGAACACTCACAAAATCTCTAAATTACCAAAATTTTAGGAAGTTCTTCTATACTAATCCTCAAAGTCTATCTTAGGGTAATGTGAGCTAATAAGAGTTTATCTAAATCTTGTTTCCATGGTTATTTCTAAACTTCCTCTGATACCAATTGTTACGCCCCGACCCCAGTTACCCAGAGTTGGTGCATTATTACATAACATTGTCATGATCACAAAACATCATGTCTTCGAAAGACCGATTAGTTTAGTAGCCTTGGAAACAAGATTCATACATATGTTCAACTTTACAGATTGAAGAGAAATACACCAAAAATATATTTCATTAGAAGAAACCAAGCCTCCTAGATTATTCCTGCAGGTCACTCATAACTAACTTCTTCATATCCTGGGAAAATGAAACATAAGAAAGGGGTGAGCTCAAACGCTCAGTAAGGGTAAGTAATACAGCGGAAAATGATATAAATGTTAAGCATGGTGAATAATTGAAATCACATTCCTTTACCAAAAATAAAAATGAATACTTTTATGGCATGAATATGAGCGGAGTAAGTAATGAAATAATAAAACACAATCATGGGTATTCTACTAGTCAAATGACCACATGAACCATCAATATTATTTTCATAATGAGGGAATGCATAATGTCGAACATTTTGAGACATTTTGTCAAGGCCTCGACCAAGACGTCTAAAATTATTAAGGCCTTGACCAAAACCATAAATCAAATTGGGAATGGGCTTTGGAAAATTCCAAATCTAGTTTTCTCATGAGACCTACCGATGCATCGAGGATCTATAGAGGGCTCCGCCTATCACTTACTACGTCCAATACATTCTTCATATGAAAAGGTTTAAACATATCATAAACATTCGTATTAAAACTAGCATATGTAATGTCAATAATTTAACCATAAACCATGAATGGTATAAAAATAGCATATCCATAGTCAAACATATCACAAAAAATTCATTAAAATATGGAAGTTTTGTATCATAATAAATCAACTTCAAATAAACATAAAATCCATCAAAGGATGTTGATATAGATGAAATCAAAACTATTTGAGAGAAATATCTCTTTTTTTGAAATCATTTAAAGGTCACATAATTATACAATAAAACATTTAATTTGAAAATATCCTTATAAGTTTGTAAGGGAGGATTTGACAATTTTATAATGGTGTAAAATAGCCTCATCCGCTGTATAAGTTAAAAAAGACATTCTTACCTTAATTCTATCGAAAAGGATAAAAAGGACCTTGTTTGGAAAACGACGAAAGTATTCCTTTATACATCTTATAAAAATTCATACAAAGGTATAAATAACTTTAACCCATATTCTGTAAAATAGTATGAATTATTTGAAATACATTTTTAAGAAACATGGATGTGGATGATAAAGAGGTCCCAGTAGATAATTACGTATAAACAACCTCGGATAATGAAGAGATTGTGAAATGAACCCTTACCTTGTACTTTTCTTTTGTCAAGGGTAGGTTAACCTCCTATATAATGGTGAAAAAATTGTTATTACATTATAAAAGAATCATATACATTAATATGATATCATATATGATCTTTTAACATTGTTTTGTTAATAATATCTAAGTATTACTGTCATTTTATGTGTTAACTTGCTCGTTTTCTTTTATATTTTTTGTGACATAAGTCATTTCTCTTATGGATATGTTTTATCTTATTCATATCCAAAATGATATAAAGTCCTTAATAATTATTTTTAATCATCAATTGAGAATTATAATTGCATGGATACGATGGGGAATGAATCTCATCGCGTTCGTGGAGATGGTAGTCCGTACGTACACACGAGCGACAATACCATTCTTTTGATATAAAAATAATATATAATTGGATGGTATATTATATATAAAGAATCATTATCATGTTATATTTATTATTTACATGAATTATACATCATTATTAGATCCATCTAAATAATAATATATTAAATAACAATTACACCACAACGTGGAGACGGTAGGCCGTACGTACGCATGAATGGTGACATGTCATTGAACGGATGGATAGAATAATGGATTTGTTTGTTCCATATTTTTAATAACGTCACAGTATATAGAAGATACTGGATTTATTATTTTAGAATGGAGATAACAAGTAAAGAAAAAGTTGAAGAAGAAAGGAACTTGAAAGAGGGTGGTGAAATCATTACCTCTTCTTCTGGTTCTTCCTTTGGATTTGATCAAAAGGGCTCCATAGGTTGGATTTATGATCAAACTAAGGACTATAGGTTGAAGTGAGGAATGTTTAGAGAGTATTTGGGTAGGTTTTGGCTGAACCAAAAGGCTTTGAAGGTGTGAAGAATTGGTTAGAAGTTGTGTCTTTTTATAAGGGGGAGGAGGGGCTCCTTAGAAATAACTTAATGTATTAATTTATAATAAATTAATATTCGGTTTAAAATGGCTCCAAAGTGGATTATTTAAATTATAAGGTGTTAATGGGTCTATATCTATTCAACAAATAGATTTTAGACCAGTTTGGATCATTATATTAAGCTTATCTTTTAGTTTTAACTCTTGGTTAATTTGTTTAACACTTACCATGTCACTTTGTATTTTTATAATATATAGTTAATAAACTTACTATATACATAAAAGGGACCCCCAAGTTTTCCATTAATGATAAAAATATCATGATACAAGTCCTTTGGACAATCCTTAGATTTTTATGAGTATAATATCAATTAATAATATAATATTTGTTTAAAAAACTCTTTTATGTCAATTTTGACAATATTTATTAATTTATTTTTGTTAAAGTATTAAAAAAATTATTAATTAGAATAAAATTCATTAAAGAAATAATAACATGTCATATTAACCAATAAAATTCGTGGATGTCATCAAAAAGTTCAAATTATTTTTATTTTAACATTTATAATACAAATTATTTGATTCTTTCATAAATAAGGAAAATATTGCATCATTATTGAATCATATATATTTTTAATTTTTCAATGTCTAAAAATTATAAATAAACTACCATTATGAATGAAATCGTTTTAGCTTTCTGATGATTATTTATAGTCTAAAATATAATATATATAGCCCTATGTACAAAATGTTCTACTAAAAGATTTATGCTTATGTCATTTTTGTATTTACTTTAACTTAATTAATATAAAGTGTCATTATCTCATACAATTGGATCCATGGGGTCCCAAAATCGACCCAAAGATGCCAATGGTCAGGCATGTATCAAAAAATAGGGTTAATAAACGTTTTAGGGTAATTTATTATTATTATAATATTATTTTTTACCCTTATTTACCGGATTTACCCTTTAACCATGGTAAATAAGATATTTACAGAAATAATTATTAAAAATGTATAAAAATAAAAGTTACCAATTTACACAATTTTTACATCCTGATTCCAAATATGGAGCCCATTTTTTCAAATTCAAAACACAGAAGTGGTAGAAATTAATTTAAAATTAATTCCCGGTGTTAAAACAAAAAACGGGTTTTTAAGAGATAATAACTATCAAAAGATTGACACTTGTTTATGTCCGATTTAAATGTGAAATTATGTCCAATGACCAAAATTGTATTAAATGGTAAAAATATATTATAAATATACTTTAAAACTACTCAAATTCATAATTTATCACTACTAATTATTTTGATTAAAAAAGTTGTTTTTAATTAAAATTTAATAATTTTCACTATTAATCAAAATATAAAAGTTATCCGAAAAGTTCCAAAATTTATCTCTAGGATAATTTCGATATTCCGAATCCAAAAATGAAGTCCATTTTGAGAGACAAAATTTATAAAATTTTAAAAATTGGGTATTACTATTCATAACGGCTACTTTGATTAGTCGCAGTGTGTTAGAGTCTCGAAGTTGAGTACAATGCAAGCTATTTATTTCTTCAAAGGGAAACATATCATGGAAGCTTGAGGTGTTAAAATTATGATCACTAAGGCATCCCAAGGTCAAGTATGATGTAGCAAACCTAGTGATACCTGGTCTAATCAAATCTATCCCTTTTGTGAATTCATGTAGAAAAAGAATGAGCATAGTCCTCGAATAGATATATGTTGTATCCTTTTCCCCCTAGAATTGGTCACCTTTTGAACATCTAATTTTTTCTCCAAATCCTTTAATATAAAATCAATACAATGAGCAGCACAAGGACTCCAATACAATTTCTTTATTTTTTACATCAAAATATCTCCTGCAGCTTTATAGTTTGAAGCATTATAACTAAGTACCTGAACAACATTTTCTTCTCTAAAAAAGTAAACAATCTCATCTAACATTTGAAAGATTTTATCAGATATTTTTGATATGTCAGATGTATCAATTTATTTAAGAAATAAATACCCTTTTGGGATATTTACCAAAAAATTACAGATCGATCGTCTCTTCTTATCTGTTTATCCATCAGACATAACAGAACAACCAGTTTCTTTCCATTGTTTCCTATACTCTTCAAGTATCTCTTGTGTGTAAGAAACTTCATTCTTCAAATTATTCTCTCTTATATCATGATACAATGGAGGATTATATCCATTTTACACCTTGAAATCATTTCACACATCTTCTCAAACTCAGGATTTCTAGAACAATTAAAAGGTAAAGCACTTATGTAAAACAAAACAGAGCTAATTGGGCATTTGTTTCCTAAAAGAACTCCTTTTTCAAAACTTGATTCATAGAAGGTTGTGAATAATTAAATGAATACTGAGTCTCACTAGATTTTTTCAAAAACCTGTCAGTTGTTGTGTCATCATTCCCTGGATAAGAAGAATTTATTTCATCCCCAATATCATGAATATATTTTCTTTTTTTATTACTCAAGCCAATATTTATAAGAATCGTAGTTTAACATTCTTGTTTCACTTCATCTGACACACTTCATCATGGTGATACATCTATATTATTTTGAGCCAAATGGTGTTTCAATCAATTAATCCCTCATGAAAAAAAAATTTCACAGAACTTTCACTTCACCTTTTTCCCATTTTCTCAACATCAAAACCAAATTTCGAAGCAGAATCAAACCTATTTCCACGGCTATTTTTGAAAATAAATTTCCTTTGGACAAATGAGGAAGAAATTATCCTGAACCAAAATTAATATTCAATGTATCATAAAAATAAACAATCCAAAAAAAATTATAGCAATACACATGAGACCTCAAATTAACATCACTCCAACAACAATTAAAATCAAAAAATTTAAATCGGAATTCAGGCCAACAATTCACATTAGTTTAGGCATAGAACAACGATTCATATTAAAATCATTAGTAGTAAATAAAAAAAAATCAAGCACTAATAACTAAATTTAGAACACCCAAAATAATAATTAAGAGATTTAAATAGAGATCTTACATAAAAAATGAATGGATTCTTGAAAGGAGGGATTCCAATAACACGTCACCACATTTACCACTTCTTTAATAAATGAAAAATCTTTCTTATCATATTCCTATTAAACTTCCTGATGCAACCACCAACATATCTGACCGAATTAGTGAATTATTCCTCAACCTAAACCTTTTACATACCAATGTACTATATTTACAAGATTTTAAATTCAGTTTGTTTTCAACTGTGAAAATACTTAAAATCCATGCTCATAATCCTAAATATTTCATGGGAGACTGCATTCTAATTTCTAATATCTATAGGACTTATAAATTACATGTAATCCTCTTAGTTAGGAGGGAAAAAACCATGTGAGATCCTTTAGGGTGAAATTCCAAATGACTATTTCTGGTGTTTTCTCCTAGGAAATTCATAAAACAAAATGGCTTACATAATGAATTGATTTAGAATTATAGGGAATAAATAAAAACCTCAATCAACTATCCTGCCTCCCCTGTGCGATGCAAGGTTGAGGTCCCCCTCTCACTCCTCTGTGAGATGCGAGGTCGAGAGAGATAGACATGAGTCTTCGAGTATTTCTTCAGTCGATTGGTGCCGCACAAGGCTGAAGAAGAAATAGAGCAGTAGAAATAAATGAGTGTGAGGGAGGGCAGACAGAGGGGAAGAAATCCAACCCAAAAACCCTAGGCAGGCATGTGATGCGAGGCACACTATTGCGTTAAATCCACCCTATTCGAATTTTGATTTTTTTAAAAAAATTCAAAAACTCGTTTGACACGTCGAGTTTGCATGAGTCAATGAGTATGCTCCGAGTTTACACTGTTGCAGACCGATTGTACAGAAAATTGATTCCATCAACGATCTAAATCGGTGGTGAAGAGCCAAACGTTAAACTCATACAAGCCTACGAGTTGGATCACGAGTTTAGCTACCTTGTGCTAAAGGAGTCATTTGGGCAGTCAATGATTCATGGAATCAGGGGTTTGTGCGGCTACCAGCTCATGAGATGTAGGACCCATGTTGATGGATCCACTACTCATGGGAGATCCATGCTGTATAGAGGATACATCCAGAAATGATAGAGGCACCTATGTCTACATAGTTGTAGTGATTTTTTCATTAGGTTCAGCACATTAGGAGTGCAAGCACTATAACAACACTCCAAGTAAAACCCATTCAAAGGATTCCTTTCCCACATTATTTCCATCCTCATCTAAGCTCCCTCCTAGCCTGACATCCACGATAATAAAACCCACTACCATGCCCTCACCTAATTTTCAACACAATCACAAAATCCCATCACCTACACTTCTCCTACCCCTCAAACCTCAACTAAACAATCTCCATCACCTTAATTGTAGACAGATTTGAGTTCAATAAAATATTGAGTTGAGTTATTTTAAAAATTATCTTGTATGATAATGAAGCATATCATTATTTATTCATTTTCTATTATTTATCTTGGTTGTTGGTACTGGGATTCTACCTTGAATTTATGAAGAAAATAGTTAATAACATGCATGTGTTTTTTCAATTCAACTTGAAATAATTTTTCTTTATTATTTAGTAGTAATTGATAAATATAACCATTGAATTCATAGAAGAACATTTCAAACAACTCAATTACTTTTGTTATTGCTATTTTTACCTCTACTTATTTTTCATCTTCAATGATTATCAAATGAGGCAACTTTTTCAAGGTAGAGCTAGATGCATCCTACCATTTTGGATGATGATTTTTTTAATCATCCAAAACACCTTTATTCTCCAGTTTAATTCAATGAGATAAACTGTAAAAAAGGGGAGGACAAACTCATTGGTTGGTCATGATGGTGATCAAGTCAATTAATTTTATTCAAGTCTAGAAATCATAAAATGGTCATTTTAAGAGAAATTTGAACCAACATCTAAATAATGTAATCACTATTGTGGAGCTTGAAAAGATAAATCATATCTAGCTCAAATGATTTATTCTAAGTAAAATATCATCCTTGAAGACATTCCCATTTTGAGGGAATACACTGATGTATTTCCCAGGGAATTTCTTAGTCTTCCTACTAGCCAAGAGGATGAATATTTAATAGAGCTTATACCTGGGAAATTTCTATTCTCCAATACTCTGTCTAAAATGGATATTGTAGAGCTTGAGGAGAGGGAGAAACAACTATAAGAAAATATGGATAAAGGTTTCACACTCTCAAGTGATTCACTATGAGGTTCACCAATCCTCTTAATCAAGTAAAATGATGGGTCAATGTGCCTTTACATTGATTATCGCAAGATCAAAAAAATCATGATAAAGAACAAGTACTATTTTCCCTGAATTGATGAATTTTTTTATCAGTTACATGGATCAAAATACATCTACAAGGTGGATCTCAAGTCAGGATATTACCATGTTTGGGTGAAGAAGAAGGATATTCCCAAGACTGATTTTTTTACAAAGTACAGGAACTACGAGTTCATTGTGATTCCTTTCAGGCTCACTAATGGTCCAATAATCTTCATGGACTTAATGAATAGAGTCCTTATAAATTACCTAGAAATTTTTTTGGTAGTTTTTATCAATGATATTCTAACATACTCAAAAACCAAGTAGGATCATGAGAAGAATATTAAAATTGTGCTAAAGACTATGTGAAAGGGGAAGATTTATGAAAAGTAAAAAATTGTGTGGTTTGGTTGAAGGAAGTCTCTTTGTTGGGACATATCATCCCAAGTAATGGGATATCTATGGACACTTCAAAAACAAAAACAATTTAAGGATGGATGGCACCAACATTTGTGAAAGATATCCACAGTTTTCCTAGATTAGTTGGGTACAATCAATGATTTTTGGGAAATATCTTACAATTTTCAAACCATATAACAAAGCTAACTAGGAATGGATTCACGTTTTCCTAGAATGATGAATGTGAAGACAGATTCAAATAACTGAAAATGAGGCTTATCACTACCCTTATGGTCACACTACCCACAAGAGGATAACTTTTAATGGTATTCCGGGATTGTTCAAAGAACAGACCGGGTTGTGTGTTAAGGAAGAATGAAAAATTCATAGCCTATGCATCAAGCCAGTTGAAAGTTCACGAATAGAACCACCCAACACATGATCTGGAGTTGGTTGTATTAATCTTAGCTTTAAAAATATGGATGAATTATCTATTTGGGGAGAAGTGTGAAATATATATGGATTAAAATAGTCTCAAATATATATTCACACAAAAATATCTCAATGTGAACTAATGAATATTGTTATAGATGATCAAGGACTATGAATGCTCAATCCCCTACCATCCTGATAAAGCGAATAAAGTGGCATATGATCTAAGTAGAAAGGATCTAGAAACTCTATCATTGTCGATAATTTAGGGGGATACAATCTTCTTAGATTTCAAAAGGATGGACATGCGAATCAATAAGGAAAGATCATCATCAATCCTTTCAAAAATGATTCCTTAACTTCACCATCTAGAAAAGATAAAGGATGCTCAAAGAAATGATGTGGAATTTTAGAAGAAAGTGGAAATAATAAGAAAAGTGAAATCCTCATATTTCAATGTCAATGAAGGAGTTGTGATATTTGGGTCAAGACTATGTGTACCACAAAATACTAAGTTAAATATGGAGATCTAAGATGATGCACATAGCTCAGACTTCTCCATCCACTAGGAAGAAAAATGATGTATCGAGATCTCTGTGAAAACTGTTGGTGGGAGAATATTAAGAAAGAGATTTTGAAATATACATCAAGATGTATTTTATGTCAGTAAGTGAAAGTAGGAAGGTAAAAATCCAAGGGCACTGAAATGGTACTGTTGCAGTAGTGGAACTATTCCAATGCGACACTGTAGTGGTGAATGCACTATAGCGGAGGCGAAACTGTAGCAGAGTGGGTACTATAGTAGTAATGTTCACCAAGGGGTCATTTCAGCCAAAAAAATGGGATTTCAAGACTTGTATTAAGCCCACTTGGCCTTGGGCCTTCGGGCTATGTAATGGGTCTCCCTCTACCTAGTCTTAAGTGGTATTTGCTTTAAATAATAAATTGAGGCTTCGGCCACAACTTTTAAAAAATGTGCACTTCATTGTGATTTGAGGGGATTTATCACTCGATCAAATTGAATGGATATAAATTATGAAAATGGTGAGGTTTCATGGAACACCACTATCAATTATATTCGATCGAGATCCAATATTCACCTCTATGTTCTTAAAGAGTCTACAACACACTCTGAATACTGTTTTGAACATCAACATGACTTGTCACAACTAAATTGATCGAAAATATTTGTGGGATATCCAAACACTTGAGAACATGCTGAGAGCAAGCTCAATTGACTTAAAAGGAGGATTAAACCGACATATCCCTCCGATCAATTTCTCTCAAAACAATAGTTTCCACTTGAGCATACTAATGGCCCCCTATGATACCCTTTATGGGAAGAGGTTCAGAACACTGTTTTGTTGGGATGAATTTGGGGAATGGAAAATATTTGGTACTAAAATTATAGAGGAAATGGTGTAAAAGGTTAATACCACTCAACAACACTTCAAGGAATATAAGAATCCATATAAGATCTATGTTGGAAATCATCAACAAGACCTAGAGATTGATGTTGTCCCCATGCTATTCCTATGAAAATATCCATGGATGAAAGTGATGATATTTTGGAAGAAGGGAAATATTATTCTAAGATACATCAGAAACTTTGATATCCTTGATCACCTCAGAATAGAGGCCTATCGACTAGTACTTCCACCTAACTAATCTCAAGTATTTGATGTATTCTATGTATCAATCTTGAGAAATTACATAACAAACCCCTCACATGTACATAATCTAAATGTGGTACCATTTTAGAATGATCACTCATATGAAGAGAGGTCGATTAAGATCATAGATCGTAGAGACAATGTTCAACAAAAAAAGAAAATAAACATGGTCAAAGTGCTGTAGAGAACCAAATATTTTGAACAAGCAACATGGGAACCAGATGAAGTGATGAAACAGAGTTACCCTCATCTATTTTAGTGTGAGAAATGAAAATTTTTGAGGGAAAATTTTTTTAAGGGGGGAAGATTTTAACGGCCCAAATAGTTATAAATAAAATTTCCCTTATAATTTAATTAAATGTTTTATTATGTAATATGGTTATAGAAAACACATGAACTTATTTGGTTTTATTATATCATATTATATTTAAATGAATGTTAAGCATTTTTACCATTGATAAAATATACATTGAACAATCATCACCTGATAAGTATTAATATAGGGTTTTAAAAAATCCAATTGACATAGATAAAGGAACTGATTTCTTAAACCAGTAGGATCGTACCCTATAAAGCCCATTTTTCAGAGCTTCCGAGGGATATAAATGCATTGGGATTTCTCTTGACCATGACCAAGCTGAAATGAAACAACTTAAGCATGAGTAAAAACAATTACATGATAAGTTCAAGCTCATGAAGATCACAACCCAAACCACGTATGTCGAACCACCACATAAAAGCATCATCGTCATGCTCCTTAATCATAGAGAGTCTTCTAGTGTATTAAAGCAAAATATGTAAATACCCTAGAAATATGAGTATGTACAATATTTTTTATAGAATAATTAATATATTTTCTTCCTATTATTGTTACTTTATAAATGTTTTTTTATTTTGATCTGAAAAACATAAATTGTATTTTTTATAAATATTCAAATTCAATTAAGGAATTTATTTTGATGAATTAATGGATTTTTTAAATAAATAATATTTTTATAAAATATTTTTATTGAAAAAATTTATTAAATAAAAATTATCATATAATTTTTATGAAGTCAAATGTAATTTTTATAAGGGTTCAAAAATTATTATTATTCAACACCACAACATTTTTTAAAAATATTTGTTATTATTTTAAGACAGAAAATTTAAATATTTGGAAAATTATTTAGATAAAATTAATATTATATTTTGACTCATAATTTCAAAATTGTCCAATAGTGAATTTTTCATAATTTTCAGAGACAATCGAATTTTCAGGTAAAAATTAAATACCATATAAATATACTTTGTGTATTATGACATCATAATGACCCAAAAGTGATGTAATAAAGCCTATAAATGGGATGCACAACCAAATATATATTTTTTACCTTTAAAATAATTTTAATTTATGTTTTTGTGGTCAATTTTATAAAGCCTTTCTGAATCCTCCAAAACCATTAATATATTTTAAGGTTTTAAAATAATTTCTTTAAGAGTATGACTCACCTATAAATAAGAAAGGGTATTATTTTATTAAGTTAGACCATTTTACTTATAAAATAATTAAAAACACTCTTGTTTGGACGACACCATGGGAATAATCCATGGGAAGTTTTGTGGGTTGGTTATTTTATTATATAAAGTCCAAAACCAATGTTTGAGAAATAATAAAGAAATTACCACTATTTCCTATATAAAACCACCCAATATCCCATTTATATTGACTAAAATTCCTTTTTTAACGTCCTTACTCTATCATCATCTCTTTATAGTCCCACCAATGTGCCCCAAGCTTTCAATATTCTCCTCCCAAGTATTTGGAGTCACACAGTCAAGTAAAGGATCCTCAACTTCTCTTCTTTATTCAAGTTTATTTTTTTATATTATGCCTTATATTTCCAATAAATAAAGTTGGGATATTTATTTACAATTCCTAATTAATACCCATTTCGTGTGAAAATGATGAGATACACCTTTCACTCTCATCAACCAATTTTATGAATTTCTATGTGATGTCACTATGCTAGTGAAATTTCACTACGATTTTTCCATGCCAAAATAATTGAATAGTGAATACCATACCCATTTCCTCTCAAGGGTGTTCACCTTTATAAAATCATACTTCATTGAATTGGGAATTAATTTTATTTATTCCACAATTTTTTATTGTGGAATAAAATATGATGATGAATGAATCCATTTTGAATGATCTATGTGACACACTTAAGCATGAGCATGAAATAAAAGTGACAGGTGCACCTAGAATTATATAGAACTCCAATGAATTGGGTAATGTTTAGTCTCATAAGACATCATGTTAGTAAAGAGATTGAAATTCATTAATTTATGGTACCTTTTACATCATGATTCCCTGATATTTATCCTTGACCTATGTTTATGATTCAGTGTTTTAAGTTGTTTCCACATTTCTCATGTTATGACTATCTTGCTATATAATGACTTTTTATTCATGTTTATGATTCTCAAAAATTTTATTCCTCATTTATATTCATATTTCCTAACATATATCCCCACATTCCATGTTTATTTCCTTACTTGTATTTATATGTCATCACTTTCTTATGTTTTTCCCCAGGTAATCCCATGTTGTTTTAAAATCCATGTAATTTTAGAAGCAGGTTAAGGAAGTTTTTAATAATGATATTGTATCCCATGTTCAATATGGTGTGATATGTACCAAATTAACAATTTCATAATACTTCTTGATCTTCCAGATTGTATTAAGTGAAATCTTATGTAATAAATCATTTATTAACAAGTAAAAAAAAATCAGGGTTGTTATACATACAACCCCTCCCCACCAACATTAGTACCCAACCTCACCACCAAGTACATATCACTACCGCCCCCTTAAAAATAACCTTTTAATAAAGGTTATAAATATAATGAATTACTAGATAAGTCACCCTAGATTCCAGTTACATTCATTGATCGTCTGATCATACACTATGTTGTTCTCACACTTTCTCTCACTTTCTTGGATTGTGTTTGTTGCACAGGCCATGTTTGACAACTAGGTCCTGCCCTTGGTGACCAGATTCTCAATAGTTGGAATTACCTTGATAAAAAAGCCATTGATTTGGTGGATATTAACCTTTATAGTTTTTTTAGTGAGTTTACAAGGTCCCTCCAATTACTTTTCACACTCCTACCGTCGATGGGTGACACTCTTTTCTTGCTATCGTGTGATTAGCCCTATTTCTCCACATTTAAGACTCTTTAGCTTGACCAAATAAGGTGGAATAAAATACTTCATGTACTCATTAATTACAATATGATGTAATTGATGGAATATACATGTTTTTAGAGAAATATCATTTAGTAAACTAGAATTGAGCTTTCCTTTCTCTTTTCACTCATATAATTCTGTTATATAAGCAGCTAGGCCAGTAATTTGATGGGCATGCATGCCAACCAAGATTGGATACAAATATTTTAAATAACTAGTGATTATTCTCTCTAGGAAAACTCTAATGGGAATAAACATTCCATCCAAAATATGTTGGTTATCTAAAACTGCACTTTGGGTAGGGTATTCCCAACCTACCCATAGATTGTGTGATATGATCTTGTCATTTAACATGTCCCGTGTGATAAAATTGGTAGATGACTTGGTCATTTTCTCAGCTTTATTACCATCATAGAAGACCCTTTTATATGTGTGAGAGTGCACCAAGTATTTCAACACATTATCCATCGCACGCATGGAATCACAACTATTATTTCTCATCCCCCTCTTCCTCACATATTGTTCTAGAACATGTGTTTTTTTAATATTTCTTCCTTTAGCTGGAGGAACCCCTGGTGAATGGAATGCATAACACCAAAAGATGACCCACTTGTATCATATCCGGTGTACTCTATTCCATCTCCTTTAAATGAAATTTTGATGTTCCTCATATCACATTCTTGATCAGATCACCTTTTCTCTCCCTTTTTTTAGTAAAACCAGCTATGGAATTCTAAAAGTGTCAATAAAGGATGAATCCAACTATAAAGATCTAATAAAAGAATATTGTGACAAGGTTATATTATGAGATATACTCTCATTCTATACCAAAAACTCATTCTTGTCACCTTCAGTCAAGAATACCCCCAATGATATCTTATTGAGTATCATCCAATCCTTATGGTTAGGTTTGTAAGTCATTGTTCCTTTGAAAATGAGTTCTGAAGCTATTGTAATGTCAACATATAGATTAGTATCCAAGGATAAAAGTGCATAGCATGTAGGTAAGAACTTCTAGCTAAAGCCACAACTACACAACATGTCTTTTCCCATGAACATATGGATCTATTTGAAGCATCCTCATCATTTTTTATACTCATTCCTTCTTCCATCCATAGTAAAATTTTGGTATATGCATGAGGAATACAACCATGAAACTTCTAGATAAATGATAAATTCCAAGATAAAAACATTCAAGTATTTTCAACCTTAAATACCTTGTCTAGTAGTGAATCCAACCACATAAATGCCTCCAGATTGATACATTATTTTTATAATCCCAAAAAAGTAAAAACACTAAACCCATAGGTGGGAGTAATTTTTTGAGGGTTGGGTTTTAAAACACAATTTTTATGTATATTGAATATGGATCTTGTAGGTAGTCCATACATTCCAAGTATCCTGATTGTTTTAGTTCCAATGATGTATCCTTCCTCCTCCATTAAACTTTTTCTATATGGTTTATTCCAAGGATGTTATGGAAGAGTCAAGAATCTAGACCACATCCCATTTAGTTCCAAGCCTCCCCCATAAAATTAGGCACTTATAACTCACTCATTTCTATGAATCATATAAATTATGAAATGAAGTTGGACAACAGTAGTCCCAATAACCATGTCAAGTTCATCTCTTACAAACAACGGCTTCATATCTAAATTCGTACTAATTTGTAACTTTTTCCATGACTCTTTTTTTCATGATCCTCCATTGTTAATTCATTCATCATTTAGGTCCATCTGTGATTTCTAATTTTTATATAGTCTATATCATTCATTCTTCTAACTAAATTCACTAACATCTGCAGATGGATTTTTATATGTTTTCAATTGTCTTTTCCAACAAAAATGAATCTAGGACATTTGTGTTCAATATCCTGAGTGCATGCCTCTTGGTCACCTTGTTTTCATCTCCATCTTGTTTCATGCTTATCTCCTCCCTCATGGAAACCTCTTTTCTGTAGTGGGTTGTATGTAGGAAATTCACGTTTGATATCACCAAAATTTTCTTCTCTAGGTACACATTCCTCCCCAAAATTGAACTGAGCCAAACCACTTCATCACACTATGGACCCTTTATTTCGCTAGTCCCTTATGATGGGTTCATACTATTGAGGTCATCCACCAGAAACATGAGAGTGTGCATATTGCATTCCCACTCTATCTGACTCATGTTTCTACATCATAGCTTAGCATTTATATCCGTGAGTTTCTGGTCCACCTTGTTGAGCATAGTAATCTTCTCCTCTCCCCTAAGAAAATCTGGAATATCAGACCGATTGATAAGAACAAAAGGATTTAATTCATTGTATAAAGAGAAAAAAGTGAAGAAATAAAATCATAAACATAGATAAAGAGGAAGAGCAGAGTTCTTAAGAGTCCCCTAAAATATCTCATCTAAGACAAGAGGTCAACTCAGAAATTTTTTTAACGGTGTCCCTCTATCCACCACAATTCCCTCCTTAAAAACCCTGTCCTATAGCCAAAAACTCACTATCCCAACAAACCTCCCTCATATAGAGTTACAATATTACCCTTAGTTATTAATACCTCATACCCACTTGTATAGAGTCGCTCACTATCATAATTACTGCCCAACCCCACCACACCCCTGAAGTACCTATCACTGTTTAAAGATTTTTTATATTGATTACTTTGTATTTTTGATCAATGTTGACTTTTGTTCACTTGTAAATAACTTGTTAGTACATTTGAAATTTTTTCAATGATAATATTTGTTAAAATATCCACTGTTAAAACTGGTTCTCTAAGATATAATATTGTAATTCTTTCACTATGTTGTTGTAAACTAGAGTTTAAATTACTGTGTATTCTTTTAAAAAATGGACATAAAATCCTATAAAACATAAGTGTTTTAGAGACTGGGTCTTAAACTTCATTCATGAATTTGAAGAATACTTTTTAGAGAAATGGGATGGGTTCATTGAATTGATAAATCAATTTCCATAACATAAACATTCTTTAATATATCTCATATATTTTTTCTATAAGGGATTAATAAAATATGATCAATATGCATTGGATAGAATAATGCTGGATTTTATGTGTGTAGCAGTGACAAAAAACTTTTGGAAATCAATGTTGAAATTTCATGAAAACAAAGAATGTTTTTAGAACGACACATTTTGGGAGTTATTTTACCATTTATAAGAGACAATGATAAGGATATTTTGGTATTGAATTCTAGTAGTCAATTTGAACAATTCACACCCCATAAAAACAACATATTTGGATTTGTGAGTGATGGTACAATTTTTTCCCAATTTTTTCAATCCAAAATTGATGATATGAAATTGAGGTTCACAGATATGGAATAAAATTTTTAAAAATTGACCAATTATCCATATATTTTTTTGTATTTAAAGTGATAAAATCCTTCAAGATACTCCAACTAAAATTCAAGATGTTTAAAATAAATATGGTCAAACTTTTCATCAAATTGGTCAAGTAGAGGTCGATCCAATTGTCCTTGTGTTAGAAGAAAATATTATACTATCAAAATGCACTGATAAAGTTAGTGATCAAATGTTTGTTGTGATTCCCAAACCCACACTCCTAGATCTAGTTCTCATAAATACTTTCTTTACATACAATTTATGAAATGAATCAATAAATCCCAATTTTAACCACTAATAACTAAAATATCACCAAAATATATTGAGTCACATGTATTTGAAGGACCATTTTGGTTTAGAGTTTTACAAAATTAGGAAACACTTTTAACAAAAAAATCCCATTTTTTCATCATAAAATTGACATTTTTGGAACTATATATGAAAATAATTAATCCATAATAAGTCTTTAAAATCTATCATAAAACTCTACACACATTTCACTCTGGTAAACATATCTTGTGTAATAATTTTCGTCATAACTTAGGGAATTGGAAACATAATAAGGGTGAGGTCAAATGATTAAAAATATAAAATGTATATCAGTAAATATAAATTTCATATGAATAATTATATAATCTTAAAACAAATCCATGGTTAATGATATAAATAAACACATGGAAAATAATAACTGAATTCTAGGTGATAGAATTCATAATTCAAGAAATCTTTTACTATTAATTCCTTATCCAAGGCATCATTTTTTATATCAAGACCATAACTAAGACATCATTTTTTTCATCAAGGTCACAACCTAGTCATCATTTATGCATTTGGTAGACATACATCAAATACTTGAACCTGTTTTCTCATGAGGCCAACCTATGCATCAAGGGGATATATGTATAGATGGTATATATAATACCTGGACCTACTCATCACTTATTTAAGTACAATGCATTCCCCAAATGAAAGATATGAATAATAATGACTTTCATAATCAATTTGTCTTCATAAAAATACATATTGTAAAAACAACGTATAGAAAATAAATACCTTTAACAATGTTTATAAAAGAAATAATATGATCATAACCCATATAGAGAAAGAAGGTGGAAGGTTAAACAATACATAATTAGATTTCTTGAGTAATTAATAAACATTAGTAACAGAATTAAAGATATATGGATTACCCAATTAATAAATGGAATAAGTTTATATGTAAGAATCCCTCAAACTAACAAAAAATAGAGTAAGGAGTGTATGGTTAAGTTAATTTTTCCCCCAATCAATCGATGTTTGACATCTAGGTGACCACTCTTTATTAAAAGGAGGGAAATGTAGAGTGTGCACAGAAGAAAGGCATTATAAGGAAAGTCATTCCAATAAAAAGGATTTGGAAAGACAAAGAAATTGATGGATCTCCAGGAGATCAATCACCCTAAATAGTATTTGAGAATTTAGAGTGCAATTAATAAAATAAAATTCACTAATGAAAAAATGAACTATTCCCATGGTTCTAAACCGTGGGTATAGACCACAAAACTGTGGGTATAGGCTATACCCATGGTTTTTGGAACCATGGGAAACTGAGGCATCAATATAGATCCACAAAACCAAACATCACACTAACCAAGCTTCTTGAATTAAGGAAATAAATAAAAATTACATGTATTTTCATATACATTATCTTATATAGATATATATATTAAAAAACTACGGTTATAAAAAACTAGTAATGTTGCACTCAAACCCTCACCGCTACTCCGCTTTTGAAATACATTACCACTAAAACATTTGGGATTATGTAAATTTATAAATATATTATCATATATATATATATATATATAAATCGAGGGTATGAATAAAATGTTTCCAATGAGAATAAATCTTATACCACCATTCGGCCACTGATGTCCCTTACCACAACACCATTTAAACATACATATAATGATTTATATATTATCTTATATATATATATATATAAACCATAGTTATAGGTAAAAAAATAATGGCAATAGGTTTCCCCACCTGATTTATTTTTTACACACAAACATAAGGGGCCCTATACCCACAGTTCAATAGAACCATGAGTATAGATTTCCCATATACCCACAGTTTTTAGGAACTGTGGGTATAAACATAGGTATTTAAGAATATACCTATATTTTTTAGAGACCGTGGGTATAAGCTTATATATTACATGCTATACCCATAGTTCATGAAAAATGTGGGTATAGGCCCACCTATACCCATAGTTCAGTGTGAACTATGGGTATAGGTTTTCCCACAAAATTCCTGTGCAATTTATTGGCTTCTTGGGCATACACGGGTACCCTATACCTGTGGTTTACCAAGAACCATGAGTATAGGATAGAAATTGTTACCTATTCCCATATTTCATGAAAACCATGGGTAGCGGTGGGTCTATACCTTTGGTTTTTTGGAAAATCATGTTTATAGACCCATTTTCCTGTAGTTATTTCCAAAGAAATAAATGTTTTTTAGATGAGGTGGAAAATATAAGTTAAACTATAAGGGTTTTTTGTAAAATGTTTATAGAATTTTCATAAAAGAAGATTTTAAGGGTCATATTCAAAAGTAAAATTTAAAATGGTGAAGTGAAAACTTTGGAAAGAATGTAGTTTTAAAAAGGATAAAATTCAATAATGAATATTTTAAAATATATAGGCTATCAAATAAAATGTGGGGTGAAAGACAAAATATTTGATTTTGAAAGGATGGAAATCCTTTTTTACATTTTTAAATATCTTTTTTGAAAATCCATATTGTAAAAAGAGTAAAAACATCCTTTTTAAAATAAGGTAAGAAAAATATGAAAGTCATTTGAGATAACACATAATTAGGTTTCCAATTATAAAGGATAACATTAATGGGGAAAAAATATGTAAAAGTATGAGAAACCATCATTAAAAAGGATGATAATTATTCTTAACAATGATATAATTTTGGGAGAGGATATTCTTCAAGGTAAAATCCTTATATTAAAAGGTAATTCTCCCCATAGATGAATAGAAAACACCATGGAATAAATTATTTTTTGGGATGTAACTAATATTTTAAGAGATAAGTTTAAAAGGAAACATTTTAACTAAACAGTGGGAGTTGAGTTAAAAAAACCATTATTGTAATTATTATATATGAATTCAAAGAACATAAGAAACATTACATGAAATGGACATTAAAATATCATAAAATAAAAGATATTAATTATACTTGAAGGAAATTTGGTATTGAATACACCATATAGTATAAATTATGGTGCCCACTATTAAACATGTTTTGAGGATTTGAAAATGAGACAAAGAAACCCTTACCTTAAATCCGAACTTCCATTGAAGCGATAGAATCATCAGTTTAAAAAAAAATTAACCGCCTATTTCAAAACCTTATTCATCTTTATGACCTTTTATGAACTTCATTTATAATTAATCCCTACATTTATATTATTTTTTATCTATTTTCAATATCGAGTGTGAGTAATGTCGATCATTTTGAACAAGTTTCAAAATAGTAGTGTTGTTATACATTATTCTCCCAAAGATAACCATTCCAAGATCATAAAAGTACTAAAATTTATTTTTATATTATTTTTAATGTTATACTTATATTCCATGGGTTTTTTGGTTATTATCCTTAAATTTGAAATCAACCATGGCCATATTTTGGTGATTTTTCATGAATAGATGTTGGTATCTTAATTAACATGTTTAAAATTAATGTTATTGTTCTAGAACAAAAATAAAATATTTCTTTTATTATTTATATTGTGTACTAGTAGTAATTAATTTTTCATATATATCTATGATATTATTTTATATCATTGTTCATGTTGGTAGTTAGACCAACCCAAACATGAACATACCATAATTAATGCATAATTATGATTATGAAAGTAGTTTTTTGGAATAATATAATTATTATCAAATAATAATTATATTATTTTGATAATTTTAAGGTGGTGAATCATATTTGATGTTGGTTTGAAAAATAAAATATAAACTAGATGAAAAACTAGATATGTTTATTTCCAATAGAGATCCACCTTTTTTTCACAGTTGATTGCAGGGGATTGAGTATTGCGAAATCATACAGGTTGAGTTCAATATTTATGAATGGTTTCTAATAGAGTTATTTGTGGAACCAGAAACAGTCAAAATTTCTATATTTATAGGGACCAACTTTCCAAAGTTATGTGCTCGTTGGGGAGTTTTTAAAATGATGCTTAAGAACTTACATTGGTCAAGAGGATGGGAGGTCAGGATCATCACACACTTTTGGGGGGGAATTTTTTCCTACTCCAAGAATTTCTTATAGATTTAAGATATGTTAATGAATCCTTCAATAATGACCAAGAATAACATGATACACTCTTTAATTATTAATCAATTATTATAATTTCTGTAACTTAGAATCATCTTTATTTATATAATGTTCTTCATCATTTAAGATATTTGTATGTATATGAGGTTATCCATTGATGGTATCCTATTATGTACTAATTATCAATTCATTGTTAATTATTACGGTTATTTTGGTTTTATAGACACATAGTGGGGATCTCTATTGTCATCCATAGAGATGAATGGTATTTTGATATTGGGATCAGACCCATGAGATGGGATTACTATGTATCCTTGAGGAAGGAATAAAAATGCACATAGTTTAGTTCAACTTATTGGGAAAATTCATACATTTTATGGTCATTTAATAAGGAAAAACATATATTTTTGCATCGTGCAATAAGGAAGTATTAAGTGGAATGTCCCTAGTCAATGTTTTGTATGGGACTTATGCCAAAGCAGCCCAGGGAACTAGAAGGGATATTAATTCCCATTCTGAATTAGACCCTACTGATAATGTTTCCTATAGAGAGTAGGGTTGACTTGGGATGTTGGTTTTGGACCCTTGGTAGGATTTATAAATATCCCACTTATATGGGAATCAAATCCCACAGAGTTTTTTTGTGAGGACCCACACTTATAAAGGACCTAATAATGTTTTTCTTGTAGGGGAGTATAAACCTTTAAGAAGATTAAGTTGGCGCTTACTCATATGTGGGATTCCTTAATGACTGTGTTTGGGGCCATGAGAAGTGACTTGAATCATGTATATTTGAGGGTTTGGTTCAGCTATTACACCTAAGTATGGTTACTATTTAATTTAATGTTTGTTTCGGGTTGACTCTTGAAAAGGATAGACAAAGGTCTAGAAATTTTTTTATGGATTACTCCTCAAAAGGATTCCCATGAAGTTCGTTTGGGAATTATAATTGTATTTGATGGCCAAAGGTGAGATATTGGGGCTTATACCAAGTAATAGACCCATAGTTTGTTTGGGATAATACAGATTTTAGGATCAACAAATACCTATAAACCCACATGAGTCATGCTCAGTGTGAGAAACAAAAGGAAGTGGATGATTTGGGGAACCACAAAATCCGCTTTCCCCCAAGGTTGGATACATAGACTTGAGGACCTAAGTTTATAGAGGCACTCTGAAGTAAGGTGAGAGGAAGTTCTGTAAGAAGGTTATCTAAAAAAATATGCACCACGTTGTGTGAATTTCGTGGTCATGGATATCCTCTAATACCACAATTAATGATGATAAATTATTGAATGTGTGAAACCTCTAGAAGTAGATGATCTAGAAAACCATACACTTCTCCACTATTGGGGGAAGAAGACGATGCGACGAGAGAAGAAAATTGGGCTAGGTTGCACCTGTAACCTCTTCTTTTGCATATACTGGATAGTTAGGTTTGAATAACCATATAGACATGGCCCTCATTGAGCGAGGAGGATCAATAGTGGAACCTCTTGTAAGAAAGTATAGTGGATTATTCCAAGAGGGATGCCTGAAAATTGGTTTCATAGTAGGAGAGTAGGATCTCTTTCCCAATAAAAAGTAAAAGAAAGTGTGATTCTTACCCTCCCTACTAAGAATTAGAGGCTCTGGGTATTAGAAATGATAAGGGGATGAAATATTCCACATCCTTATCTTTAAGACCAAGAACTCCCTAATAACATCCCTAGGTTTGAGGTCCTTGTGACTATAGGGAATCACATCCATGTGCTCACCGAGAGCCCTAATCACCCGGTAGGATGAATGCAGGAAACCTATTACCGTAGGAATACATATAAAAATGAGAGAGAGAATGGTGTTCCTTTTCCCATGGATTTTCATGTCCCGAGGCTTTAGTAGAAGTTTCAATTTGGTTCTTCTTGGTTAAGGGAACCAAAGGAGGAGAGGCCCTTCCATGAGTGGCTTAGAAGAGGGCCTGATCAGAGGATCTCACATGGTAGATGTTTGGGTGAGCCAAGGGGGAATCACGTAGGTAATTCTATGTAACATGAGGGTGCTTCACGTAGGTAGTCCTGCATGAGCTAATGGTACCTTGGGTGGTAGACCACCTGAGAAAAAATAATTAGGCGAGGCTTTCCTCAAGCCTTCAAGTGTCTCTAAATGTGTTCCCAGAAGTTTCTCGCACATGTCCTTAGATATGAAAGGGGACCTAGATCTAGTTTTCACCCACCATGGGAGAGAGGGTATCTCACATTGTTATTTCACATTTTAAACCTTAGTTTAACTTTACTTCTACTATAACCCCCTTAATTTCCTTTTATTTAGGTTTTTTGAGGGCTACCTGGAAGGTTTCAGAGGGTATGGGTGAAAAACTAGGGCTATTAGAGAATCAGAAGTTCTTTAAGAATATCCATCCACATAAATGAAAACCCCAGTGTCCTATTTATTGGAAGATATGGGTACTAGGAGAAGGGTATCCTCTAACTGGGGGTTCTGCAAATGTGTTCCATGCTGGCTAGTGCGCAAGTTGCTCGCACAAGCTAATGCATAGGTACCTTGTGTTTCGAAGTTGCTTAGGGGTTCCTCGGTGAAAGGTTTTTGATGGAATTTACAATAATTGGGATTATTTATTTATATTAATATCTTAAATTTAATATATATTTTCCTTAAAACCTGTTTCATCCATGTGGTAAAATGTACTGTCAATATAATCCCCCCCTCAGAATTGGACCCGATCGAAAGTAGAGGGACTAATCCTAAGGTAAAGGAATGAAAAGGTTGGGTAGATCGCATAGGTCATCCATGTAGTTCATCTTCATCGATCATCCAAATGGGCAAGGTGCACACAAGGGTGACATAGAGGGGACACTTTATTAATAAATACGGTGACTATTTCATCGGCCGGTTGTCACGCCTTGGCATTTCTAATCTCACCTCACTATTATTACCTAAAGTCCTTCCATTAAATCTCCTTTGATAAATCACAATTCATACAGACATGGTATTAACAAACCTATATGATGAATAAGTTTGGGAGAGCTACATATGCATTCCCCTTGGGAGAGGGACCTCCATGAGGTCGCCTACATGGATACCCTGTGCCATATCATTCCTTTACTAAAATTCTATTTTTGAAAATTTTATAAATGAAGAACTATCTAATGAAAAAACAAGATGATTATTTGTAGGTTCAATGGAAGATTATAAGACTATAGTTTCTAATGGAAAATATGTAAGAATAATTAAATATATGATAAAATCTATAGGGCATGACTACTACGATTCTCATGACATTACTCTACCCGATATCAGATGATATCGGAAGAAATGTCATCATAACATACCTAAGAGTAATTATCTTCTAATTTATGGACATGACCATCTAAAGGAGATCCTCATACCAGATTCAAATAATTACACTCCTATTTCCTATTTTCATTACTATGAAAACTTAACTATTTCCATAATTTCAATCATGGGAGAATATATTAATACTAGGACATCATCCATGGATTTATTCATGAATCACAGTCAATGTGATCTGAATTTGAAGTCTCGCGTGTCTGAATTGAATCCACACAATTATACATTCATCTTCTATGACTATTTGACATACCAGTTGATGGGTTGTAATGAAGAATGTGACTTCCACATGGAGGGGGTGTTTGGAATGATTAGATGTGGTCATACTGGGTGCGCTAGAAATATGAATAATTCAAGGATCTACTCGACGTCCAAATATATGAGGCCGTTTGGGTAGGTAAAATATTTGTATATAAGAACTCTGAATTTATCCCTGATCTATTAAGAAATTAGAGTCATGAGACAAACTCTTTTCACCTAATGCATTAATAAGCTTACATCATCTTGCAGGACATCCACAAGATTTTTGGGGATCCTATATTTGGTGATATATATGAAGAGTTCATCCCACCAAAGACAATGTGGGATGAAACTGAAAGGAATTAACCTATGGGACCCAATCTATTGAAGATAACTGAAGATATTAAGAAGGAAGACCCCTGAACAAATAGGGATATCTATCCTGAATCATGGATGAGTACATTCCTATAGAAGACAGAGCAAGGTCCCACTTAAAAACATCCAACAGGGTGTCCCAAAAGGGTGAAGGAGATAAATATTGGTTTATTCTGGCCATCTTTAAAGAAGGAGAGTAAAATAAATGGGGGTAAAAGACCAAGTACTATGTGCCTAATAAGACATGTCTCGTATTCTTTTTATCAATGTGTCTAAGCATTTACCAACCGCTTGTCTGTGATTCCATCAGTGGCGTGAGGCCAAAGAAATTTTTCATAACAACCAAGTATGCATATAAGAAACATGTGGGGCTAGAAATACCCATCATGGTTAAAATTCATTGAATCCAACTACATATTCATGTAGGTAAGGCCCCGTTCTGAATTGTAGGACTTTTCTATAAACTATGGGGATGGGGCGTGACATAATTTATATCCTATGTCATGTTAAGAGGGGCTAATATTCCCATGAGATGGTTTTGAAAATATGTTTAGGTTGTATCTGGTATTCATCCCTTTCCTTGAATCCTACTAAGACCCTAATGAGGATGATTCTATTCAAGGAGTTCAATTTTTTCTACATGGGGACCCACTTACTAAAATATTCACTAATGATAGAAATGATGGAGATGCACTATGATCGTATATGATGGACTTTAGGGATGACATGATGGAAACATGTATCGATGGAGAAGTTATATGCATGGCCTATGAATAATATAGGTTAGAATTCCATATCATGTTCCTACAACTAAAAACCATATCACTTATGGCATGTGTTTGATCAGAAAAGCATCCAATAGTATCATGATAGCTATGGATTCTTACAACGATGGAACTGACTCATGTGCTAATCAATTTTCCTCCAAAAGATTTCTTTAGTAGATTAAACTCTTGGTATACCAAGGCCTAGATGAAATCATATCTCGAGGGAGTGTTGGTGGAAGCCGTGTCTCGATTTGAGACTGGAATAACCACCAAGCATGGGAAGTTAGGTATAAAGGCTCCTCCTCCTATAGAAGGTACCTCATCTCTCCTGGAGGATACTTCATCCCCTTCATAGGATGAAGAGGAATAGGTTATAGGTTCATCCAAATGACCTCATGAATTGTTTAGTCTGAAAACCAGAATCAAAAAGGATATGCCAAATGTGGCTGAGCCCAAACGGTCCTATCATCACTATCAATAAGAGACCCGAGTTCCATTTTACTAGACTTCATCTATGACAGAGAGTGTCAGAAAGCCCATGAAATCAAAGATTATCAAGTTGGATTCATAATAGGACATGATGGCCTTTGAATTCATGTGACAATAGGTCATCCAATTTTGGTAGGACATGCCATATGATGATGAAGTTGTGTAGTCTCTTTTTCATGATGGGTCGTAGATTCTAGAGATAAGAGATGTTTGATCCCCACCCAATCTTCATTATGAGGAAAATACCATTGAACTGGGGATTTATATCTTGGAACTAAAGATGATTATTTATGCAACTAACAACTAGATCACTATTATGATACAGGTGGAGGACATAATGAGAGAGGGTGCTACTAAAGGGGTTGATCACCCATCTTCTGAGGAATAGATTGATTATGTCTATCTTGAGGGTGTAATTTCTTCTTCTTATTCTTATCACTTCCTATATTCTTCCATTATTTAATTTCAAACAAAGTACTTTTGTTGAGGGGAAATTTCCTCTTGATTTACAGCGGTATAGGGGGAAATTAGTTGAGATTATGTCACCAAAATATGGCATGCATGTCACCTCTCTCAGAAGCGACGAATCATCCCCTAAACCAAGAGAGATATCCCCAAGTGAATAGAAAATAAAGGATGAAATGGCAGGATAACTTCCATTTCTTCCTATAATACCTATTTTTGAGGAGGTTAGTTCTAGACATCCTTTGTTGATGAATAAATAATGCCAGAGAATAAAATATTTCACTATGTGCCTCATCAGTGATGGTAAATCACCACCGTACCATTATTATATTCTCTATCTAGGAAAAATGTTTAACCTTGTCTGTGGTTGCAGAATATAATTCCCTTTTTTTCTTTCAAGGTTCTTGGAAATGAGACTCCAAGATCCGAGGAGAACATTCTAGGAAAAACATGGATTCCCACTGGCCAGTCATATCCCTTGATTGGAGTGTAAAGGGTTTAGGATACATCATCTCCTCCGGTTACTACTCTGGATACTATAGAGAGAGTGGAGTATTATAGTAATGTCAACAATACATCATAATGTGTCATCTTCAAAATACTAAATTTTATCTGTTTGATGTTTTAGGTTCATCTCATGCACCAGAGGACTCTGTGATGACAAATACTAACCCTGAAACTATCACAGAGAAAGTTGTTCGGGGTCTCAAGTCGTTAGAATAGGGTCCCATACTATGTCTCAAGTAAAATATTTCAAGAATATCCATAGGTAACATTATCACGAGGATTTGGACATAAATAAATACCATGAAATATTTTGGCATGACCTTTGCTGAAATATTGGAACATATTAATATTCCCACTATTTTAGAAGGATTTTAAGATCTTAATAGGGAATTACATGCATGTGAGTCTTTTTTTTGCAACCAATTTTTATGTTCAATTCTATGACTATGACTGGTAAAATGATTATCTCCATCCGCATAGAATGTCATAGTGGTGGTGCACGAACAAGATGTCGAAGTACATCCTAATCCCACTATTGATGGGGAACTGACTCAAGTGAAGCTTGAATTAGGGGGTATTTATGAGCCTCCTTTGGTTAGTTCTAAGCAGGGCCGTGAGAGTGCTTCTAATTAAGAGGTTCTAGATCAAAGAGATAAGTTTGGGGATGCTAGGTAATAATCCTCCCAATCCACTGACTCATTACTGGGTGAGTGTTTCTCACTATTTTAATCACCAAATATTTCTTCTATCTATTATCCTTTTGAGGATAACAAAGATTCCATTGTACCACACCATCAAATTCCATGGATTGGTGTGGGGATAGAGCCTCTATTAAAATTTAGAAGATACCAAAAGGTAAATCCTCCATTGTCACGGAGGGAGTGGAGAAAGGTGCCTCATTAAGTGCTCTGATTCCAAAATACATTTATCATACTGAAAGTGGATATGATTCCGATGTGGAGATGAAAAATGACTTTTGTTTCACACATAACATTTCATTGAAGGAAATTCCAAAATTAATATCCAAAATACATTTTGAATAACTGGATTTGTGGTTCATTAGACCATCCATTGTGGTTTGGTATGATAGGATATGGTGAGTTTGACTACCACAAGATTCATGCTACCACTAAGAAGATCATTTGAAAATGAGTGCGAGAACATAGGTTTTAACGGGACCACATAAATGCAAAATGCCTGTAGATATTAATGATATCCAAGATGTATTATCTCAAGCAGAGGAAAATCATGCTAAGAATCTGGTGGAATTTAAACAACAAATTAATTAGAAGACAACTCAAATATCACACATTCAACAATAACTAGATACCGCTCAAGGGGATCTCATACAGCTTCACCATTCCTTAAAAGGAGACATAACTAATGGTTCAACTACTATTCTGAATGCAATGGAGGAACTTCACAGGGATGAGGAGATCAAATCTGTTTAGTTGACTAGAATATTACAAACCTTTCTGGGGGATCATGAGTCTTTTCAAAAAATGAAGATTTATGTTGATTGTATTTTATAAAGTGTGATGGAGAGACTCCATTTTTTGGATGTTCCTCTAATTTTTTTGTCTTATATATTAAAATAATATTGTTTAAAATTAGATATGTATACATCCCTATTTTTTCTTAAGATCATAACCTAACCTTAAAACTACTTTTTATTGAAAAACAAATTTTATTCATCTAGTAGTAACCATAATGATAGGGATTGAGAGAAACTATAACCTTTTCAAAATCCATGGGGCCTAGAGAGCATAGTTTAATTATATATATGGTTATATGGACATCCCTAAAAATTTGGTGTATTTTGTGTCATCACCCCTATTTTTTCCTAAGTCTAATACAATTTTGACTTATTAGGTGAGACAAAGATTTTTCTTAGGATTCACTTTATGGGTTTTCATCCTGGAAAGTTGTATGACTATTTATTTTCATTGATCGATTGTTTCCTAGACCACATGGAGTGAGGGTCTAGAAAGCTGAGACTCAACCTTTGTTCAGGGTTCCCTTTGTGGGTTTTCAACATAGTGATTATTGTGTATATTTTTGTGGGAATTTTATTGTTTTTCAAAATTAACTAATGATATTAGTGTTTGATGTCAAACAACATTGAATATAGGTTTTAAAATAATTACCTGAACAAGGATTGTTGGCCACGAATATTCTGACATTCTTCATATACTCAATGGGGAATTTTGGGCCCCAATTTTGTGTTTTTAGAATCCAAAAAATATTTTGCAATAGAGAAGTTCTATCCAAAGTATGAAGTTAATGCTGGTTGATGAACCTGTTTTGAGGGCTACTTTATATAAAGCCAATTGGGACATGTTATTACATAGTCAATAGTTGCATCCTTTGGCTGAATGTTTTTGTGGGATACGTTATGAAAATACAATTGGGACGTGGTATATCATAGTCAAGCAAATGGGTTCTTAGGAATTCTGAAATTCCATTACTGATGGTTGAAGGATGTCTATGGAGATTCATATTTTTCAGAGCCATGATGATTGGTTTTTATGATAGAAACAAAGGTCTGATAATGAAGAGAGAATCCGTATTGTCATTGGTCATTATAGTGACCCAATCATTTTACACATATCATTACATGATTTTAATCATAGTAAAGAATTAAATTATAGTCCATGTATCATACGTCTAACGTCTTTGGAAGACTATGTACATAAAACATAAAACATGGAACTAAATATAACATTTCATTATTTAGTCTTCATAAAGAGACCCTAACTTTAATTATTCTCATACATAGTTAAAGGATAACTTGTGGATAATATAAAAAAATGGGTGAGTTAAAAAACCCAGTAAGGGAATATACATAAGAATACATCTTTAACACATTTTTTTGAAAGAAATATAATATGAATATTAATGATGAAGATCAACAACCGTAAAAAAGTATATCCATGAACGGAAATTGTCCATCCATAGCTGGTTGACATCGAAGGGGCCTGAGGCTGCTAGCTGATGGGCTGCATTGTTTCCTTACCTTTTGGTAAATGTGAAGGTGCAGTAAGAGAAGCCTTGGAAAAGTGAGTGGATTCTCCTGATGATGAAGACAAAAGGCTGAAGTCTGGCGTCATTGTGGTTAATATCATTGATAACCGTAAGGTAGTCAGACTCAATGATGATATCATCCCATACACATTCTACAACGAGCATCATACCTGCAAGGATGGCATAAGCCTCCACAACAGTAGGTTCCCAGAGGGCATGATGTAATTCATATTTTGCTGCAATGATCATCCCCAGATGTTTTCGTGCCCGGAGGCCGAGAGAAACAAGCCCATCCTTTGGGAGAGAAGCGTCCATGTTAATCTTAAGACTCCCTTCTGTTGGGGGGGTCCAATGATGGGGACAAGAGGGGGTAACACCTGGAGTAAGGTTTCCTTTGTGGTCCTCCAACCCTCAATCCATGAAATGGCACGTTCAATCCAGAATTCAGGTGGTTTATGGATGTAGTGGAAAATCGAATCGTTACACCGAACCCAAATGATCCAGGCTAGGGTGCAAATAGAACCGGCATCAGACGATGAAAGAGAGGAACACCAGTGCATCAAAAGTTCGGGGAGGTCAGATGCAATGTCTAGTGATGCATCCGAAGCTTGTCCCCATTTATTTCAAATTTCCTTAGCTCCCAGGCAGTGAATGATGGCATGCCAAAGAGTTTCTGGGATATTCAGGCAGATAGAGTAGGACTCGGCACGAGCCATATGTCGAAAATAGAGAAGGAGTATTGAAGGGATGGTGCCCGTGCATACCTGCCCCCAGAAATGGTGGATTTTTGGGGGATGTTGAGCTTCCAAACCACATTCCATGGTCCCTCATCATAGTCGAAAGAGTGGATGCTAAGTGCCAGTCTGTACCTAGATCTCACCGTGTAATCGCCTGAAACATCGTTGGTCCATAAAAGATGGTTGGGGCCTACATCAGGGACCCATGGGATACTGAGGATAATTCTTTGGCCCCTTTCATTAAACCATTCCTTGATCTTTTCCACACACCACCCCGAGCCCTGGTTTGAAAAGAGGCAGTGAACAGTGGCTTCTTCAAGACCTAGTTGGGTGGGGGAAGTGGACATCATACCATCCTTATCGACAAGACGAGGATCGGTCCAGATGTTGACAGATGATCCATTTTGAATCCTCTAGCCCAACCCTTTTTTTTGAAGATTTCGGTCCCCCCAAATACTTATCTAGTGGAAGCTTGGTTGGGGGCCAAGAGAGGAACCAAGGAAGTCCGTGTGGGGAAAGTATTTGGCATAGAGTACCCGCACACATAGAGAAGATGGGCAGATAATAAGGCTCCATACTTTCTTGGCCAACAGAGCATCATGGAACAGAAGAAGATTCTGGAATCCCATCCCTCCCTTTGACTTGGGTTTGCAGAGTTTCTCCCAGGCCAACAAATGGTGTCTATTCCTTCCATCATTTTCCCCCACCAGAAGTTGGCAGTATGTGAATGGATCAGATTGACAATGGCCACTGGGAGCTTATACATGGACATGAAGTAGCTGGGGATAGACTGAATGACAACTTTAATGAGGGTTTCTTTTCCAACTACATAACATGGGTTAGAAGACATGACATAATTATATCCAAAGGCATGAAATATATGGAATCATAACATTTATGCATGAGATCGTATAAACAATGATTCATAGTAATGTTTTAGCAACATAAAACATTAATTTAGCATGATTCAATTCACTTTGCACATGGAGGAGCACAATTGATGGTTATCCACCAAGTCCGTTGCACATTGTAGCATGAGTCGTGGATAACATCCAAGACTGTTGCACATAACGTCTCTTGATACTTAACTTTACCCAATGCATTAGAGTGAAATCTAGTCACACTCATCATAAAATATTCATGAATATGATTTCATCATATATAATCATACATAATCAATCATACATAAACATAAGGGTTACCCATGGTAAGAATTGGGTATCATAATCATGTCATAAACAATAACAGATGAGAGTATCATAAAAATGTCCAAGAAGGAACTGGATTATATCATGAATACAAAATAATTCTATAGAATAGGAATATATTATGAAAAGTGTTATGACAAGATGTAATTTCATGTAGAAATATTACTTAAGAAACTTTGGAATTTAAACACTTTAATGTAGTTGAAGGAAAATACTGATGAGAATTTAAATTAGTAAAGGGAATAATATTTTATATAAAACTATAAGTGAACCAAGAATTTATTCATAATAAAAAGAATAATTTTATAAAAATAATGGGTAAAGTACTCTCACAGTGTACAGTACTACTACAATAGGGATTTTGGGCCACCTTTAAGGCCTTCAGGCCTCCTTAAGGCCTTCGGGCCACATGCAGTTTCCCTAGACACACTACAATAAAAGGAGAAGCCCCAGAAGAGGATTCGGAGTAGGTGCACTCACCAGAGCAGAGCCAAATAGATTCGTCAGAATTAGAGGGTATGGATATGCCATTGGGACTAGCCTGTGCTTGAATAGAAATCCTATCCAGATGACCATGTGAAGGTGGAGAGCTACTATCATGATGTAGATGTTTGGGAGGGGAAGTTCCTTGTAGATAGTCTAGTTGAATTACTTAAGACCTTCGGGTCATGTAATCTCTTAAGCCTACGGGCCATGTACTATTTGATATTACAGTCCTTGTAAGGGTTCCCCCTCATCCCTTGAAAGGTTTTTTTTATCAAAAATGAATAAAAATTAAGGCCTTTGGGCCATTCGGACAATTTACTTGAAAATGGGTAAGAATTCAGGAAGTTCCCTTAAACGAGTTTGCTTATTGGGAAGTACTGAGGAGGGAACCACTTAAAAAAAATTTATATCGCCTCAAGAGAATGATGATTGGAACATTATACATGTGTTTGGATCATGTAAAAAACATTTATAATATGTGAATAAAAATAATATATTAATTAATTTGGGTAATATGAAATATAGAACCATGCAAAGGAGAAATGGAGGTTCGGGTAGAATCTCTTAACTTAAGTATGATGGTGTCCTTCACTTGAACTTAATGACCTGGATAACCAAATTAAATTTCTTAATTATTATTTACATAACCTAGTTTTTATTTAATTTAATTATTATAACCTTTTTAACTTCATTCATGACCTTTTTTATGGGTTAAGTGGTTCAATTTCATTGTTTGAGAGCATTTGTTTCCTTGAGTTTCATGATTGGTATAGTTATATACTTGTAAGGATAAACTTGTAAGATGAGAATGGTTTTCCAGAATTGGATTTATATGTTATTAGTTATCATATATTAAATATCTTGGTTATAAAATTCATCTGGTTATTTGGATTAAATATGAATCATTATATAAAACTTTAATGATAACCCTTTTGGTTAATTTACAATTTTTTATCACATCGACCACATTTTACATTATAAATTAATATTATGTGTACAAAAGATTCCATAACCCTAAATTATACATAATACATATATTATAGCATGCTTAAATCGTACAAATGGTTTCATGACTAGAATTGAATATTTTAAAATAAATTGAAAACCTGCCATCCTTTAATGTGATAAATTAACACATCTCAGATGGTGTTTTCATTTCTAGTATAAAAGGATTGGAAAAGAGAGATGATGATAAATTATTGAATTATCATAACATAATTCCATTACATGTAATGTATTGGAGTTATAATAACATTTTTATGAAATTATTTGAGGAAAGAAAAATAAAAGAATGGAACTTGAAACAAAATAATAGAATAAAAAGAGGAATTTACCTCTTTAATATATCTTCCTTGAGAACCTCTTTAAGGGAGAGTATTTGGTTTTTTGAATCTTCTAATGGATGATAGAAGTGGTATAGGGTATTAGGCATGGATTTGAGTCAAATTTAGACTAGACACAAGGCTTGAGTGGAATGAAGAGAAGAGGGGGGTTAGGTTGGTTTTTATAGTGGAGGAGAGGAGGGGTTTCTCAATATTTTATTCATTATTTTATTATTTTTCTCAAGAAAAGCAATAGTATTGATTATTGTGACAAAAAATAGTAATATGTGCTTGTGAGTTTAAAACCAAGGTTCTTACATCATCCATGACTCAATAAATAGTGTAGTTAACATATAATGTATATATACATCAAATTACCGTATTTTTCTACTCACCAAAATTTCAATAATTTCCAAAAACACCCAAAAATTCCCCCCAACCATTTTTCAACATCTAGGATTGAAAAATGATTTCCATTTTATGAAAATAAGTTTCAAAATATTTGAAATATAATTTTTAATTATAATTATAATTTACATGAAAAATACAAATTTTAAAATCAAAACTACTTTTCTAACACTTTGAGAAATTAATTAAGTCTCATAAAATTATGATATAATCATAAGTCATCAAAATACTTATGTATTAATAACTATTATGAAAATAAATTAACTTCTAAATTATTAAATTAATCATCAAATTTTAATTAAATATACTAAAATACCAACACTACGATATAATCATATCATATTGTCACTTATAAGATTGATATTTTTTTCATACATTCATTGGTAAGGTTACTTATTCACTTGGAATATTTACTATTTATAAGGGTCATATTACTATTCATAAGGGTAATATTACTATTCATAAGGGTCAGTAACTATTAACCAAAAATTATGTTTTTCTTATCAGACTCCAAGCATCATACTGATCGCAACCAGGTTTGTAAGATTTTTGAAATTCAAATAACAGAAAAGAAAATATTATGTTCAAAGGTCACATAGTAATTAATAGTACATTGTTTTGTGATATCATGTGATTATACTATATGAAATAATTATAAGAAGGGAATTTACATTGATAAAACTTTGGGTCATTACATTCTTCCCCCTTAGGAAATTGCACCCTAAACATTTTAATTTACATTCTCAGCTGTAAAATAGTCTAAGTACTTTTCCTTCACTGCCTACACCAGTTCCCATGTTTCCTCTTCATACCTATGGGTCTTCCATAGTACTTTGACCCGGTGAGTAGTCTTGCTGTGTAGAACTTTATATTTAAAATCCAAGATCTTCGCTAGCTACTTCTTGTAAGAAAGATCATTCTCCAATGGTGCCATCTCTGAAGACAATACATGTGAAGGATCTAGTATGTAATTCCTTAAGAGGGATAGATGGAAGACATCATGTACTTTAGAAATGGTAGGTGTAGGTTCTTGTAGATAGGCCCCAACTCCAACATGATCAAGAATCTCAAAGGGATCAATGTACCCAGTACTTATATTTCCTTTCTTCTCAAACTTCATGACCTTTATCCATGGAGATATGTGGAGGAATACCGTGTATCCAACTTTAAACTCCAGGCACCTTAGATGATTTTACTCTTAACTCTTCCTTATAATTTGGGAAACCTTGATGTGCGGCTAAATTATTTTCACTTTCCCCACCCATTCTTCGACCATTTCAGGTCCTAGAATCTTATGCTCAGCAACTTCACCCCAACATTCCAGTGTTCTACACCTTTTCCCATAAATGGATCCATATGCTTTCATTCAGATGACGTAGTGTAAACTATTGTTGTAGGATAATTCCACAAATTGAAGATGTTGGTCTGATCCTCCTTTGAAGTCCATAGAACACACTCTTATCATGTCATCTAATGTATGAATAGTTTGCTTATATTTTCCATCAATTTGAGGAAGAGTGGGTGTGATAAAGTTTAGTTCAATTCTTAAAGGATGTTGAATACTTTTCTAGAACATTGAGGTGAATCTAGGATGTCTGTCAGATACAATTGATAGTGGTTACCCATGCAGCATTACCACCTCTTTGATATATATATCCATGCAAGTGGATCCTATGAGAATTCCTCTCGAATTGAGATAAATTTAGTTGTCTTTACAAGATGGTCCAAAATGACCCATATAGAATTTTTTCCTCTAGATTTCCTTAGAAGCCAAGTGAAAAAGTCCATGGTGATATTCTACCACTTCTATATTGGCATGGGTAGTAGTTACATCATCCCCTTATACTTTGGTCTTTCAGCCTTCACTTACTGAAATACCAAACACATTTATGTATACTCAGTGACCTCCTTCTTCATATTGTCCCACCAATAGTTTCCTCAGAAATCTCGACACATCATTGTGCTCCCTAGGTGAATAGAGAAGGTTGATCTATATACTTAATTGAAAAGATACTTTCTTTATCTATAGATCGTATGGTACACATAATCGTGACCGAAATATTACTACTCCTTCTTCATCAATCTTAAACTCAGAGGATTTCCAATTATTAATAGCTTCCACCCTTTTTATAATTTCCACATATTTTCTTTGAGCTTCCATTATTTTATCCATATTCTCCTATAAATACTTTTTCAGCTCTTCCAGCTCTCTGGTGGCCATTTTATAAGGTGTCTTTGATATAGTCTGAGATCCAGGAATATGTTCAATTGATAACTCAACCTCTCAATCTGGAAGGATACCAGTCAATTCTTTAGGGAATACATCAGTGTAATCCCTCCTAATGGAAATATCTTAACGAAATATCATCATATTTACCTCAATAATTTGAGCTATACATGCTTGCTTCTAAGTCATTAATATCCCCACTTGAGACAATGATTCTAAATGAGGTTAATCTCCCCCCTTACAATTATAAAGAGTTGGAGTATGTATAAGGATGTGAAGATTGATCTACCTTTCCCAAAATTTGATGTTTTCTTTGTATAAATATATTCAATCCATGCCCAAGATAACAATGAACTCCACTAAAGGATGTATAACGGTATTTTCTGGGAGGTTTTGTCCCAAAATGTTAACTGGGTAAGAGTTATGTAATATGGATGCAGTAATTTCCCCATTTTATGTTCTCACAAATAACTCAACCTCCAAATTTTGAGGTGGCATTTGAATAGTTCTACTAATCTTAAAAGATATGAAAGAATGAATAGAAACAGAATCAAATAGTACATTATCTATTCATGATTGAATAACTAGCAAACCTATCACCACATTGTTTTCTGAATCCACCTCAGTAGTTTTGATAGGATAACACCTTCCTTGTTTCCTTGGAGGTTTTGGATGATTTCCTCTGACAACACTTGGATTAGGGTAATTATTCACATAATTCCCATGATCCTAGAAGTTGTAACACTGCATTACATGCTCAGTGTTGATCTAAAACAACCTTTCTTCATCCACATTAGTGGGATTCTTCATACCCCATTGGAAGTTCATAGTAATATTTCCCATTATTCAACATTATAATCAATTAATGTTCACTTTAGAAGGTTCCCAAGATGGTTCTTTCCACAATTTTGACCCGTGGGATGTTCGATCTTCTTTCCATTATAAGATTTGTTTTCCGAACCACCCAAATTAGACTCTATATTATGCTATTTATCACTGGGCCCTTGAAACCATTGAGAGTCTATAATCCCCATTTCAATCGTGAGGGTACAACATAAAATCTCCTCATAACTGTCAAGGTCATGAATTGCCGATGCTTTTTATAGACTCAATTTCAGTCCCTTAAAGAAGAAATCCATATTGATTTTAGTGTTCATAAAAAATATGGAGGTGTATCTTGCAAGCCTTGTGAAGTTTTATACATACGCCCTTATGGACTCATCTTCCTTCTTCTTAAGTCTGAGGAACTCTCTTTCCATCTTGAGATGGAGGGTTTGGGGAAAATATTAATTGAAAAACATTTTCTTGAATTCCTACCAATTCATGGAATCAATTTCCTCTTAGAACATTGTATTCTTGATCAGTTTCCAGCACTAGTTAGCTTTCCCTTCAAAACGATAGACTACTAGAATTAATTTATCTTCTTCTGAGAACTGAAGGATAGAAAATATATTTTCAATGGAGTTAATCCACTTTTACATGAGTAGGGGATTAGAAGATCCACTAAACATGAGAGGCCTTTTCTCTATGAAGGATCCAACAACAACTTGTTCTTTCCTTGGAGGAGGATGGAATTCCATATGATTCATGTTATTATTCATAACTTGAGCCAGCTGAGCAAGTACTATCATGAATTTTTAAGAACATAGTCCCATCATATATGGCATATCATTTGGAAAATCTTCAAACTCCCTATCAAATTGATTATTAGAACATGTTCTTCTATTTATTTCCATTAACTATGAAAACGAATGTACAATTAGAGTGATTGAATTCATAACTATTAAGCCTAAAAAGGAAACATTAAAAATAAAGGGATAAACTTTTAATGGAAAATTATATCCTAACATGTGATTCCCTAGGTTTAAATGTTGGTTATACTTGATATTTTACAAACAAAAATATTCTTATGGTATCTTTGTTTTGTTCCCTTAATAATGGTCCATACTATGATTATGAATTTACCAAAGGATATCCCACAGGAGTGTCAAATCAGAAGTGCAGCACAACCCGTTATCATGCACCTGTTTCCGTTTGAGTCTAGATCAAAGAGGTGTTTTTGGGTTTTACCCCTAGATTCATCTATACCAGAGCCACATTCACTTGTTCGTATCAAGATAGGGATTTATTTTCTCGATAAACCACTTACTCTACACTTACCAAAATTTAGTGATGTTTTTTATACTTAGTATCATCCAAAAGATTCTCACTAATGTGCTCTATTAATAATCTCCAAAAATAACTAGACCATACTATGATAACAATTATAGAGTCCCTATCCTTTTATACATATCATTACATGATTTTAATCATAGTAAAGCATCATATTACAAGATAAGTATTGTAAGTCTAGTTTCTTGGAAGACTGGGTACATAAAACTTAAAACATGGAACTAAATATAAAATTTCATTATTTAGTATTCATAAAGATCTCCAAAATTACATAGTGCTCAAACATATTTATAGGATAACCTAGGGATAACATGAGAAAATAAATGAGAAAAAAATACCAGTAATGGAATTTACATAAGAATAAATCTTTAGAATATGGGTTAGATGACATGAAATAATGATATAAAAAGGTGTGGAACATATGGAATCATGACATTTAAAAAAGGGATCATATAAACATAGATTAATAGTATTGTGGAAGCAATATAAAACATGACATTATAATGATTCAGGTCTTGTTTCACATAGAGGAGCACAAGTCAAGGTTAACCACCAACACCGTTGTATATGGTAGTACAAGTCAAGGCTAACTGCCAAGATCGTTGAAAATAATGTCTCATGATACTCAACTTTACCCAGTTAATTGGAGCGCTATATGGGTGAACCCATCATAACATGTTCATGTGTATTCTTTCCAAATATATAATGATACATAATCAATCATACATAAACGTAAGGGTTATCCATGGTAAGAATTGGGTATCAAAATCATGTCATAAAGAATAAGAAATGGGAGTATCATAAAAATTTCAATGGAGGAAATTAATTATATTATGAATGGAAAATAATAAGATACAATAAGAATATATCATGAAAGTTTATTTCACCTGATGTAATTTTATGTAGAAAGAGTACTTAAGAAACTTTGGAATTAAAATATTATAGTGCAATTAAAGGAAAATACTATTGATAATTTAAATTAGAAAATGGAGTAATATTTTATATAAAACTATATGTGAACCATGAACGTTTTCATAATAAAATTTATAATTTTATAAAAATAATGATGTCTTAAGAATAGATTATATAGTGTACTTGAAAATGGGTAAGAATTCTAGAAGTTCCCTTAAACGAGTTTTCTTATCGAGAAGTATTGAGGAGGGAAAAAATTAAAAAATGTATATACCCCATAGATAAAGATAAGTGGACCTTGATAAATTATTTTGGATAATTTAAAAATCATTTATATTATTTTCATAAAAATAATAGATAACTTTATTTGGATAAAAATAAAGATATAACAACTCTAAGTAGTAATGGAGGTTCGAGTAGAATCTTTGACCTTACGTCCAATGGTGTCCTTCATATGATCATAATGTCCTGGATAACAAAATTAAATTCTTTAATTAAAATTTTCAAAGCCTCTTCATTATGTAAGTTATTTATTATAACCTTATTAAGTTCATTTATAACATTTTTTATGGGTTAAAATGTTTAATTTCATTGATTGGGAGCGTTTTTTCCTTGAGTTTCCTTATTGGTTTACTTACATAAATGAAAGATAAACATGTAAGATGAGAATGGTTATAAAAAATTTAATTTATATGTTATTATTGATAATCCATTATATTAATTGTTTATAAAATTTATTTGGTTATTCTGAGTGATGATAAATTATTATATAAAACATTAATGATAACCATTTTGGTTAATTAGCGAGTTTGGATCACATTGACCACATTTTTATTTGAAAATTAATATCACGGATAAAAGTTTTTACAAGAACATAAATTCATAATAACATATATATCTTATAGTATTATTTAACCATAAAATTGGTTTCATGACTATAATCGAATATGGTAAAATAAATTGAAAACTCATCGTCCTTGAATGTGATAAATTAACACATCTCACATGGTGTTTTAATTTCTAGTTTAAAAGGACTGGAAAGAAGTGATGTTGATAAATTATTCCATTATCCTAAAACAATTACAGTACATATAAGGTACTTGAGTTATCATAACATTTGGATGAAATGAGGTTACTAAAGAAAAAGAGTTGAATGGAACATGAAAGAAAATAAAAGAATGAAAAGAGGAATTTACCTCTTGAATATATCTTCCTTGAGAACCTCTATAAGGGAGAGAATTTCATCTTTTTAAGAGACCAAGGGGTTATGAATGTGGGATTGGGTCTGAGGGAGTGATTTTATCAGAATTTCGACAAGTAATAAGGCTTTATAAGAGTGAAGAGAAGAGGGGGGGGGGGTTATAGTGGAGAAGAGGAGGGTTTTCTCCATATTTTAACGATTATATTATTATTTTTCTCAAGACAAGAAATAGTATTGATTATTGTAAAAGAAAATAGTAATATGTGCTTGTGATTTCGAATACAAGGTCATTACATCATCCATGACTCAATAAATAGTTTATTTAAGATATAATTTATATATACAACAAATTACCATATTTTATTATTCATAAAAATTTAAGTATTTCAGAAAAATATAAATAATTCACCCCAACCATTTTTTTACATGTAGAATTCAAAAATTATGTCTATTTTATGAAAATAATTTTCAAATTATGTGAAATTCAAATTTTAATTAAAATCATAATTTACTAGAAAAATGCAAATTTTAAAATCAAAACTCCTTTTCTAAAACTTTGAAAAATTAATTAAGTTCTATTATAATTATCATATAATCATAAGTCATAAAAATTGTTATTTATGAATAAATTTTATGAAAATAAATTTTCTTTTAAATCACTAATTTAATCATAAAATTTTATTTAAATATACAAAACTACCAACACTATGATATAATTATATCACATTGTCACATATAAGATGGTTAATATTTTTTAAAACAGTCATTAGTGAGGTTACTTATACACTTGGATGATTAACTATTCATAATAGTCATATTACTATTCATAAGGGTAATATTTCAATTCAAAAGGGTGAGATACTATTCACCAAAAACTAAGTTTGTCTTCTCAGACTCCAAACATCTTACTAATTGCAATTGTGCTTGTCAGATTTTCGAAATTCAAATCACAAAAGTGACAATATTATGTTTAAATGTCACATAATACTTAGTAGGTCATTATATTGTGAGTTCATGTAATTATACTATATGAAAAAATTATAAGAAGTTAATTTCCATTGATTAAACTTTGGTTCATTACAATCATGAATGGGAAACTACTCCTACATGAATTTGGCATGTATGAAGAAGCGTAAATTTTGTTAAATGAATACTTTTATGGGGAAGGTCCCTCCCTAGTAAGGGTTGAGGTATCATGAATTTTATTGTTTTGTGACTAGGAACTTAACTGTGTAATTTAACATATTACAAAGAGGAAACTGTTGTAATGTTTAATGTCTTGTGATTAGGAAATTATTCCAAGCAGTTTAAATCGCTAAAATAAAGATATTATACCATATATCTTAAATTCGTACAAGGAGATTATACTATGTAGTTTAAAGTCATATAGAAAAGATACTTTGGGGGATATACTTTAAAATCTTTAGCTTTGACCATAAGGTTAATGATTCTACTATTCTGAGTAATTTATCCAAGAATATACCATTATATTCATGTATGAAAAAGGGGATGTCATATGCTGTAATTTTGGGATTTTTGGATTTAAATAGTGGTATGTGTAAAGGGATTATGGTGATATAGGGGGGTATCTCCTGATAATGAAGTTACCATTTATTGTAAAACCCATTTTTGGGATATGTTATGCAAATCCAACTGGGTCTTGTAATAGTATGTTCAATAGTGGCATCCATTCACTGAAAAACTTGTTTTTTGGGACACTTAAATAAAATCCATTTGGGGTGTTGTTTAATTGTTCCTTGAAACATGTGTTCTAGTTTTAAGAATCATGGATTCCAGGTGGTTTCAATTAGATTTATTCATGGAAATATAAACATCCAATAGTTCTTTATCCAAAGAGGGCCTGTATTCAAAAGGTAGGTGTTCGTTAAGTTAGAACTTTTACAATAATTAGGAATATGAATTGGTCAAGATGATGGGTGGCCGGACTCATCACACCCTTTTGAGAGAAATTATTATCTACTCCAGGACTCTCTTTGTAAATTTAAGATATTTTCATGAATCCTTATTAATTTACCATGTATAACATATGTTTCCCTTGAAATCTTCAATCATTTATTAACATGTGTAAAATTTATCATCATTAGTATGAATTCAAAGTTCTTCATTAATGAAGATATCCGTATGTATTCAATATTCTCCATCAATGGTATCCTCCAATATACTATTTAAAGATTCTTTTAATTATCATGGTTATGATGATACTGATTTTTAAGCCACTCAGTGAGGTGCTCTAGAATTTACCGCCATCCAGGGAGATGGATATTTGTTTTGATCTTGGGATAATTACCATAAGATTGGATACCTATGTATCTTTGTAAAAGGAATTATAACCCTTATAGTTTAGTTTCACTTAATGGGACACATCATATCTTTTAAGGTCATGTGGTAAGGACCTCTAAGCGGAAGGTTCTTAGTCAAAACAGTGTGGGAATTATTTTGAAGCATCCCATGGAACGTGAAATGGATATGGATTTCCAAGTATGATCAGACCCTATTGAGAACATGGACCAAGGAGAATATGGTTGATTTAAATTGTTGGGTTTAAACCTCAAGGAGGCTTCCTACGTATCCTAGATGGATGGGAATCAAAGCCCACATAGTTTTATAAGTCTCACAGGAGAGCATAGTTTTTTGAGAGAAAGAAAAAAAATGAGTTTGGACTTACTTATATAAAAGGATACCTTGCTGATTTTGGAATTTAATTTGGTGCTTATTACTAGAGAGGATTCCCAGATTAAGGGAATTAGATTTTGATTCTTGAAGAGGATATCCAGTGAGCTCAGGCCCTGAAAGGGCTTTCTACATATCCTGGTTTGAATAGGCATCAGAGTTCTCATAGTTCCTTCCAGTGAGTTTATGTGCACATGTGTTAATCATCACAAATCTCTAAGACCACGTGAGTCAAGCTCGTTGTGAGAAACAAGAGGATGTGAAAGATTCAACAATGACACATGCACTTTTTCTCCTTCTCTTATAGAAGAGGGTACACCTATGGCAGCGAGAGTGGATGAGGGATAGGTGATGAGCCTTCCCTATGTTCTCTCCACATTGGACAAGGGTCCAATGGAAGAAATATGGGATGAAGGTTAGGGGCTTACACCAGGATGGCTACCCATGGTGAAAAAGCTCAATGGGAGAGGGAAAGGGTAAAAAAATTCCCAGTGTCCATCTCCCATCTGGTCTTTATCACCAAAGTATAAAGGAGGTGCGATGATGCTACCTCTTACAATAAAATCTTGGGGCTTATTCCATGATGGTTGCCCTAAAATAGATCCTGGTAGGGGAGGGATACATCTCTTATGCTTGTGTGGAAACGTAAGTGTGAACCGTACCTTCCCTACCAGAGATCTGAGGTTCCGGGTCGTCTCTTTGAGAAGGGAGAGGTTATGACCCAAACCCTCCTCTAAACCCAGAACTTCCCATCACTATTCCTAGGAGAAATGTCCATGTGACTATGGATATACAAACCCACAGACCCTCCATAAATCCTAATTCCCTTATAAAAAAATGTAGGAAACCTATAACAGTGGAAATAGAAACCCAAATAAGAGACATGCTAATGTGCCTTTCCCAAAGTTTGATAGGTCAGGAGGTTTTGGTGGAGGCTAAATTTAGTGCCTTTTAGATAAGGGAACAAAAGAAGGAGATACCCTACCTTGAATGCCTTTAAATAGGGTACTTGAGTTGGTGTGTAGGCTTTATACTAAGCTCTTCTATGTAGGTACCTCATGTAAGTGTGCCGCCTAGGTACGCAACATTTTTGTATCGCACAGTTGTAATGCGCCGGTGTGTCACGCAGGTGCATTGCGCAGGTGCGCCCTGTAGATCTATATGATGACTGAAGAAGAATATTCACATAGGGGAGTGAAACCTATGTAAAAATTTAAAAAGACTTTAAAAACAAACTTATCCCTTTTTAAATATCTACTCTCTCATGTTTTAGAGAGCTACCTGAGACAATTTGAGGGATCTAGGCAAAAGAGCTATGCAATGGGTGTTTCTCAGAGTCTTTATTTCTTTTAAGTCCTCAAATAGGAAACCCAAGGGTCCTATTTATAGGCATGGATGGGACTATTTGAAGTAACATTTTTCTTCTTAGGTGTGTCGTCCATGTCCTCTGCACTGATCCTCCATGAAGCAGTACATGACTTTTATTGGAGTGTAGATCTATCATGCAGGTGTGCCATGTAGCTCTTCCATGCAAGTGTGTCGCGTAGCTATGCTATGTATCTCTGCCATGTAGGTCTACTGCATACCTCTGCCGCTTAGTTCTTTGGATAATTTGGCTTTCCCTTGAATTCATCAAACCTCTTCTTTTGGGATTTGGGAATTTCCATGGCGATCATCAGGGTCTTTTTTCCATTTTTAAGTAGCTTCAACGAAATCCCCCCCCCTCAAGATGGATCCGATTAGAAAGAGGATCAAGTCCTGAGGAATTTTTTTTTGGGAAAAGACTCTGGGTTAATTGCGGAACAACATAGGTTTGACATGCAGGTACATTACATAGGTGTACCATGTAGTGTTGCTATACAGGAATATCACACAGGGTCCCAGCTAACTAAAAATAGGTTCAACCCTTTACTATTTTCATCACTAGTGCCTCAAAAAAATCATCTCTCATTCATCCAGTCTCAACACATTGTTCTCTCGCGTATTTTCTTGGAAATTTTCTCAAGGTTGAACTAATTTATCATTGGAGCTACGTGGAAGGACTTCATCAAAGGAGTTATGCTTGGACCCTAATCGAGGGACCTACATGAGGGACCTCTTTGAAGGACCTACACGACAAAACTCATTGAAGGACCTAGGCGAACAATGTCCTTTTCCAAATTTTTAATTTCCTTTTTTCTTTAAGTTGAAATTAAAGTTAAAATTAAAACCTAATATGGGAAGTTTGGTAAATCTTTTGTAGGAAAAATGGCTCATTTGATAACCTCTACTGAAGAAGCTAAGGCTCGTCAAAATGAAATGATGAAGATCGTCAGACCAGACTATTATAACGTTGTTGAAAGAAGTCTCCCTGGAATATGGAAAGGTTTAATTCCACATCAAAGTGACTATCCAAAAATTACTTACTTACCCCTGTATGGGCATGGACTTTTGCAGGATATGCATGTTCCATCTGTTAATAAGTACTTCCCAAATAATTTGTTTCTTCAATTCTCCAATTGTTACTGAATGAATATTAGTGCAAGGGGGTTTCAATATATGAAGAAAAAATCCATTTTGGTTGAACTTTGCATCATAGTGGTTGTACTCTTGATATGATGGATTAGGTTTTTGAGACAAGGCCACATTGTTATGATTCATCTTTTCAGGATTCTCAGATAGATCAATCTAATGGTTGGAAAAATGATTGGGATCTTCGCTCTGGAGGAGGTGTGAAACCTGAATTGATGTAGGCATTTTCAGTGCACTGAACTTGTGAAAAATTCAGGAAAGAGTTATCAGATATTTATATTTATGAATGTGTCTGGATGGTAAAAACTTGTGTTTATAAAAACAATATTATTCCTTAATTACCGAGATGATGGGGTCTACAAACTATTTCTTTCCACTTGACGCATGGTGAAGTTGGAATTAGTTTGTGAGATATCTACCAAATAGTTGGGATTCCCATTCTCGGGGAAATGTATGATGATTTTATTCCACTGGCTACAACATGGGGTGATGCTACTAGAACACCACCATTGGCTCACGAACTATTCAAAATAGAAAAGAAATACCCAAAGACCAGAAATATATTCATTCTAGGATGTGTATGAAAGAGTTTTTAGAATCAGAAAAAGAGGAAGGTCTTAGTTGTGGATGTCCTGCAATTTGTCCTACTGATAACCGAGGTAGTCCAGACACATATTTTCCTACGTTAGAGAGAGGTGACTATAAGCACTAGGGATAGAAATTCAAGTCTGATATTGATGGAAAGACACACTTATCCACCTTCCAATCCATGTTTCTAAGCGTTTAATTTCTTCCAATCCGTGAGTCTAGAGGCAGTTTAAGGCCAGGGACTTTTGTCATTGCAGCTAAATTGGTAGAAGTGAAGCATATTGGGTTAGAAACCCCTATATTAGAAAGAATTTACCATTTCCAGCTACATTTATACAATGGAAAGGCTCCATTTAGAATTACAGGGCAATTCCAAGTGTTGTGGGGTTGGATTGCGACGCACATTTCTTCATACTTGGTGTTCAATTTAGTTAGTGTTCCCAAAGGATGATTCAACCCATTCTTACAGAATGTTTCTGGTATTATTCCTCTAAATTTGAGACTTGATGTGGTGCTAATGGCATTGAATGTCTCGAGATAATTCATCTTATTTCCTTTTGGTAACCTACCAATAGGAACATTTATTAATGATAGTAAAGAAAAGAATTATGATTTGCGATTTTATATGATGGCGTTCAGGGATGGTGTATTATCGACCAAGATTGATTGTGAAATTATCTATGAGTCTTATGTCCCTTATAGGTTTTTTTGTCAGTTCAGATGTCTTCAACAATCAGACACTTTTCCATGTACGTATGTTATACATGAGAAGCACCTAATGGTAGCAAGAAATTATGGATTATAATGTCTTTGGAGGCATCCAAATTGTCGATTATGTTGCCTCTATCAGATGAATCAATCAGATTAGAAGCAGAATATTCCAAAGATTAGGATTATTCATATCCTCAAGGATATTTGACCAAAGGAATATATAGAGTGGAAACTACAAAGACCGTTGCACCTGGAAATAGTGGTAAGAAGTCCAAGGATAGAAATGATGCAGAATATTCATAGGTTTTAGAGCCTTCAAAACATCCTTGTTAAAGGTACACTAGGAAAGCCAAGGCTAGGGAATAAATACCTTTGATTCCAAGGTGATCCAGTCTCCGCCATCAAAATGAGATTCTCGTTCCACCTGTTGAACTTTCTATTCCACCTGTTGAACTTTCTGAAGAAGAAGGGAGGCCTGAAGAGGATCACCGGCCAAAAGGTGTTGAATCTCCTCCACAATAGACCACACCGTGTAACCTTCATCCATTCACTTTTGGGAGAACCTGACTTGAGATCGTAGGGATGCATGGGAATTACTATAACAAGGCCTTCGAATACAGGATGTGGGTGACAGTAAAGTACCTTTTAATTCTAATCCAGATAATGAACTAGCTAAATTATGAGATTTTATTACAGATCTAAAGGCCTTCATATATTACATTGATGAACAAATTATTTTCTTTAAAAGAGTATTCCACATGATGGTGTTTTGAATACACAAAGGGTTAATTATTGACCTTGAGGAGGAATGAGATATTTATGTTAATACTGAGAATATATTTTCATCATCTTTTGTCTCAATTATACTTTACCATTCATCTTCATTAATATTGAGGAAAAGGAATTTGTGCAGCTTGAATGTATAGAAGGAATCTCTGGACCAATTTTTGAATCACCAAAATATGGAACTGTAGGTTCTCCTATCAACACATCAAATGATCCTCCCAGGTCTCTAGAACATTCTCCAGGAGAAAGAATCATGACTGGGGTAATGGCGATGGATAATCCTCATCCATTACATCAAGTTTCTCTAACCTAGAGGTGTGTTTCAATTTATCCCCAAACTCATGAAAAGAAATGTAAGAGAGTAATGATATTGGCCCGAAGTATGCATTAAAGGAGTAAGAATTTCTAAATTCCTATGATAATTTATAGCTTGCTCAATACACTCTGGTAATCACATTATCTTTATGCAGGATGTGCGTCTCTCTCCTCTCTCAAGAAATTAAGATATGATTCTTTGAGATTAGAGAAAGAAACCCCAAGAGAAACCCAGGTTCATGTTGATGAATATGCCATCTTAGTACATAAATCATCAAAATTTTCATCTATACATGCTGATGGATCTACTGATATATAGAAAATCCATGATAAGATTAAATACAATCCTTAGTTTCCTTTGACAGCAGATCCTAAAATAACCAATGATGATATTCCTATTACTCCAAAAGAATGGAATGAGGAACCATGGAAATTTAAAATAAATGACGATGTTGGTCCGAACCTAAAAATATCTGATGATATTGTACCAATTGAATAAATAACAGAGCAGAATGTCAGCGAAGCCAATTTGGTCATCATCCAACATTTCTTAGATACCTTAAATGGTGTGATTTCTATAACATTCCAAGCCGCATACACGGAAATGATGGAATCCCTTAATCTAAATATTGATATTCTAGGTTCCATCAAGGATTTTGGGGATTTTCATGACACATTTCAAGGAATTAAGTCCTTATTATTTCATTTTACATAGACAATTGTTCTTCTTTACTTGATTCTTTACATTAAAGTTCACCTTATGCAGCTTTATCTGCAGAAAATGTTGTGAAGGTTCTTACGGAACGAGGTATTCCACTCTATCCTTCTATTGTAGATGGAGAAATACCTGTAGAGGATCCTCCATCAAGAGATTCTCCAGAGCCGTCAAATATGATATCTGGGAAAACTCAGGGGAGTGCCCCTTCTCAAGAAACATCTGCTCAAATCACTGAAGGTGAGAATACCAGGGATGAATCCAATCAAGTAGCTGAATTATATTGGGTAAATATAATTAGTTGTCTAAATAATATCTATTTCTTACATTTGTAACTAACAATGACCGTGATTTATAATTTAGGGTTATCATCTCCCAGATCAGAAGGTGAAGCTTTTACTATTTTGAGAGAAGTAGAACGAGGCATCTCTTTAAGTGATCTGTTTCCGGAGTACATTTTACCTCATGGTAATGACTCAGATTCAGACTTAGAGACACAATATACTCTTATCATGGCACATAAGAATAAATGGTACCATATCTGGATAATAATTACTGAGAAGCCTTTAGATGAATAGATATCCCATTTTTTCAAACTCCCAACATTATTCTTCATATTGGGATTTGGTGGATTTAACTATTGACGAGTCTATGATGCTATGAAAGAGACCATTTTCCTCTAGGAGTATGAGAATATGCTCTGACAAGATTTTGAAAGGGCTAAATGGATTATCAATATTGGGGGATTTCATGCTTTAGTAGCTGAGGCAGAGGAAGATCATAATAAGAAATCGATCAAAAGTAGCCAACAAATCAATGAAGACACAAAGGAGTCATTATATCTTCAACAATAATTGGATGATGATTAGAAAAACATGTGAAATTGAACCAAACAATGGGATAAACCCAATTAGAGGGGATAAATACCATTTCATCTACAAAGGAATCACTTCATCGGGCTGAGAAGGCTGCAGTTTCTCAGCTATCTCAACTTCTACAGGCAGTTGATAGGGCTTATGAATTTATTCATCAAATGAAATGTCAAGTAGATAGTTTATTTTTAAATATGATAGGGTGGCACAATTTTGTGGATGGGCCTCTGATTTCATATGAATGAATTTATGTTTTCATTCAATCATATATGTCCTCATTTCTATTTTTCATGATTAAAATATTAATGGTATTGATGAGAATGACCCTTTTTTTTAATCATCAAACCTTCATGTTAGATAATCATTATTAAAATGACAATAATGGAGTGCATAGAATTTCCTTATTCACCAAATGGACCTAATGAGCATAATTTGATTTTTTCTAGGGTTATGTGGAAGACCCCACAAATTTTACATCTTTTGAATTTTTATTTCTCAATATTACATAAACCATAAAAACGTACTTTTAGTGAGCGGAGACTCGACTCTTGTTTATAGTGCCCCTTGCAGGTTCTCAATCCAGTGAGTACCAAGACTTCTATTATTGGGAGTTTAGATTCATGAATTTTGGACTATAAAGGGCTCATATTTAGCATTGAATAGCTTTGACCATAAATTTTGAAATTATTTCCTAAACAAGACTCTGTGGCAAAAAATTTCTTTAATATTATTTAAATATATCTAATGGGAATCTTGAGCCATGATTTTTTTGGCCACCAAATTTAAAATATATATCAACATAATGAGATTATCTTCCAAGAGAGTAGTTACCATTATTTAAAAAACCTGTAATAGGGGTTGTGTTATGCAAGGCCAACTGGGGCATATGCTACATAGACAAACAGTGGAATCTTTTGATTGATAGACCAGATATGTTGGAAAATTATGCAAGTCCACCTAAGGGAATGTACTGCATTTTCAAGAAAAAGAGATCTTAGGAATTTTTCATTTTACTATTGATAGACCGGGGAAAATAATATTTGGATGACTCAGGACCATGGTGGGTGGTTTTTACAAGTAAAGGAATTTTAAGAAAGAAAGGGATACTTTATACTGACATATTTCATGAATAGAAAAACCTTTTCTATAGAAATTTGGTTTATGAGGAATGGTTAAAAATTATCAGAAATAGGAATTTTTTATATCATATTTGGAAGCTTTTAAGTCATGCAGTGAGGACATTTGTACTATGCAGTTTTAAGTCATGAAGTGAGGACATTGTGTGGCTTTAATTTAAGGATTTTAGCTCTGACCAAAGGTATAAGACTCTCCCAATTTCTTGATTATTGTTTTATAAATATACTACCATATCTAGGTATGGAATGGAAAATCGTAAAATTTAATTTAATAATTTCTGAATCCAATGGATGATATAGAAAAAGGGATAAAAGAATTAGAGGAAGTTTTTTCCAAGAATGAAGTTACTATTATTTGGAAAACCCGTTGTGGGGTCTATGTTATGTAGGGCCAACTAGGGAATATGTTTCATAGAAAAATAGTGGCATATTTTCACTGATATACTTGTTTTGTAGGAAACTTATGAAAGGCCACCTAAGTGTACGTATTTCATAGTTAAGCAAAATACCTCTTTGAAGTTTGACATTCTATTAATAAAAGATAAAGATATATTATGGATATTCAGATTTTTCGATGCACAAATTTTGGTTTATGGGGAAATGTACCTGAATATGGAGAGGGTATTTCCTTCCAATATTTCGAAATAATTGGAGGAATATGACTCTTATGAAGGTCTAACCCAAACATAGGAGTTATGGTGTCTGTAGTTCTAGTTCATACAACTAGGATCAGAAATGAAAATAGTGTATGATATGTTTTCAAGAGATTCCAAGTTTATTTAATATTTCATTGAACACATGGTATGGGAAATGTGTAAACTATGGTCTTGAATACTTTCATATTGGGAGAAAGATAATTGGACAAGTATACTTGAATGACTATTTTAAAATACATATTCTTGTACATTGTCATCATAGTTTGAAGGGGAAAAATATACTATAACCAAGAAAAATGTTGCCATTATTTGAAAAACCCATTATGGAGGTTGTGTTATGTAGGTCCAATTGGGGAATATACTACATAGCTAAATAGTGGCATCTTTTGATTGACAGACCTGTTATGTAGGAAACATATGAAAGGTCGCCTAAGGGAACGTACTGCATAGTCAAGCTAAAGAGGTCTCAAGTTTTAGAAAACTCTGTCAACAGAAACAGTAAGAAAGATTATGATGATCTGGAAACATTAAAGATAAAGAGTGTAAAATATGGAAGGGGGTTTTCTCAATTCACATGAGAAATATTCGAATCAATATTGGCCATGAGTTTGAAGTCCTATACATAGATCTGACTCGTATGTAAAATGAAGACTTTCTTTGTTTCCTCTGAATTAATATTGTGATGTGCAGTTTAATGTATTGTAACTAGGACATTGTACTTATGCAATTTGAAGTCATGTAGTGAGGAATTTATACTATGCAGTTTTAAGTCATGCAGTGAGGACATTATACTATGAAGTTTTAAGTCATGTAGTGAGAACATTATACTATGCAGTTTAAATTCATGATGTGCGAAAATTCTACTATGCAGTTTCATGTCAGGAAGTGAGGGCTTGGGGTACCAATTTGAAAATAAAGACTTATTGTAGCTATATGAAGGGATAAAACTCATTTTTCACTATATGTATTACTGTGGGGAAAAGAATCAAGTCATACATAGTTCTTAAAACATTCCCAATGTAGGTTTGATTCTTATATAAGGAATAAAGGGGGTTTTATTGCGACTGGGCCTATGATTGGATATCTAGGCATATCTACATATCTCAAATATATGAAAATAAATCCATACATTGTTCTCTAAACAACCATTCCTTATGCCAATCGAGTTTGACATGAATAATGGGAGTTTTTGACATGTTCTGAGAGAACAGTTAATCTTAAGACATAAAATGGTGTAAGGACAAAATCATATATCTTAAGGAAACGCTCTATATAGATCTGATTAATATATAGGAGGATAAAATAAAATAAACATATTTTGTGACTACGGCTGGGCCCAAAAATTGGAGATTTAGGCGTCTCTACGTATATCATTGAAAATGAGAATCAAATCATACATAGTTCTTGAAACAAGATCCCTATGCAGATTGGACTAAGGCCTAATGAAGAGAGGGACTCATGTACCACTAAGGTGTAGCAATGATGTCAATGATTTTTTCTTATGGAATCTCCTAATGTCAAGTATAGAAGACATTAAAATTATAGTTTAATGTCATGTAACAATGACAAATGATGTCATAAAGGTTAACGTTGTGTGACAAGGACAAAGATGCTATGGATTTTAACACATGCATCATAGACAAAAATAGTTTTTATGCAGTTTAATGTGTTGAAACTAGGACTGTGTACTTTGTAGTTTTCAATGTTGCATCTAGGATAAATTATCTTTTCAATTACACAACGTATTTTTTCAAAAATCTCACATTGGTTGGAGTTGTAATGAGTTCTCCATCCATTGGGATTAAGGCATATGCTCCATTTGAGTAGACCATATGTATAGAATAGGTCCTTCCCACTTTGCCTCATGCATTGGAGGTTTAATTCCCGTTATCATTGGATTCCTGAGAATCAATATCAATTCTCCTTGAAGAAATGAATGAAGTCTAACTTTTTTATTAAAATCCCACACTATTCTGTTCTGCTAGACTTCCCAGTGATGCAAAGTATTCAATATTTGTTTGTCTAACTATTCCTGCTCATAAAACCGTTTATGAGACCTCTCATATGTAGATAACTGATCACATATTGCAACTCTTAGTGAATTCAATATCATTTAAATTGGAAAAAATTCTATTCCATAAACCAATTAATAAAGATTTGCTTTGGTGGCAGTATGGGTAGTGGTCTGATAATACCATAAAGCATTAAAATATTTATCAAACCTTGATTTGTTATCTTTAACCACTATCTTTTGGAGTATATTTGATAGGGTCTTATTGAAGGCCTCTATCTATCCATTGTCCACTGCATGATAGCGATATGAATGGTTTTATTTAATATTATGTTCCTAATATAACTTTTTTACCTCATAAGAACAAAAATTGGTGGCATTGTCCATCAAAATAGTATAAGGGACACCAAATCTGGTGATGATATTAGTTTTGAAAGAACTAAAAAAGATTTTGGATCTGAACTCTTTGAGAGGTATTTCCTCAGCCCATTTAGAGAAGAAGTCAGTAGCAGTAAGAATATACTTGAACTGCTTAGCCGTGCTTGGAGGATAAGGCCCTACTACATTCATTCCCCATGTGGAAAACGACAATGAGTATTTAGCTGTATGTAGGAACTCTAGGGGTTGATGAATGAAGTTGGAATGCACATGGAAGTGATGCAATTTCTTATTGAAATCTGTACAATTTTGTGTCATTGAAGGCCAAAAGTATCCATTCCTTCGGATCTGATCGGAGAGTTTTTTCCCAGACTGGTGGGAACCACAAGCTCCTGAATGTACTTCTTTAATGACAATTTCAGTCACTTCTCCATCAATACAAATGAAGAAAATTCCATCAAATCCTTGTTTATAAAGGATCTTATGATATTATGGACTATCAACAAGATTAAAATTGGCATCTCGTCATCAGATCTGTTCTTTTTCACCCTATTCGGCGGAAGTACTCCATTTTGAAGATATTCAATGATCGGTGTTCTCCATCCCATGGTATGACCATATGGCTCATAAATAGGGCTAATTTCATGAATTTCATTTATTCTGGTTTGAAAAAATGTAATACCACATGATGATGGGCTATGCTGATGACTGTCTCATCCCAATCTGGATCTGGAAAAGCTATAGCTGCATTAGCCAGTGCATCAGCTTGGGAATTTTGTGTTCACAAGACATAAGATAATGTCCGATATAAGGAAAATTACACCATTAAACCTCGGACGTAATCACACAAAGGTATTAACTCTTATTTTCAGATATAATATTTCCCATTTATTTTCTTGATTACCAATTATAAATCACCTTTTACTTTCAAGTGATTCACTTGAACCTGAAGGGGAAATTCTAAACCTGTGATGAGAGCGTGATATTCTGCATCATTGTTGGTACCAACTTCCGACAACTTGAGGGAATAAGGTAACACTACCTTTTATGGGGAAATAAGGACAATTCATATCCCAAATTTGCTGAGTTTAGGGTTTTCCATTCTCTTTCCTATTAGACATATAGAAGAACTATCAAAGTACATTTCCCAGGTTTGAGAATTATCTTGAATAAAGAAGACCTCTTCATCATGAACTTCAGTATTTAATGTTTTATCTTCTGTAGATGGATTCTCAGTAAGGAAGTCAGCTAGATCTTGGCCTTTTTTTGACTTCTGAGGTACAAACTAGATATCAAACTATTGTCGAATAATCGCCCACCGTGATATACACCCTGTAAGCATAGAAAGACTGAGGATAAATTTGAGCGGGTTACTATGAAATACCAAATTAATCTCAGGATGTTGAAAGTAGTTCCTCAATTTCTGAACTGCAAAGATTAATTCCAAGCAACACATTTCAATACATGAATACCATGTTTCTGTATCAATCATTGTTCAACTGAGATAGTAAAGACTATTTTCATTCCCATTATCATTCTTTTGGGCAAGGAAGGAACCCAATGATCGCTCTAAATCTATCACATAGAGAATAAGTGTTCTTCTTTCAACATGTGGAATTAATACTGGTGGAATCAAGAGGTAATTAACGAGGTTATCAAATGCTTCTTGGAAATCTTCAATCCATTAATAGGTTACTCCCTTCTTCCTTAATCTAGTGAAGGGAAAACACCTGCCTGCCGAATTGGGGATAACGTTCCGAATTTAGGCCAATTTTCCTTGTATTCCTCTAAATTATTTAAATTTTTAAGCAGGTGACATACCAAGGAATGATTTTGTTTTCTTCGGATCAACTTTGATACCACGATGGCATACAGAGAAAGCATGGAACTTTCCTGAGGTTACCCGGAAAGCACATTTTAAGGGGTTCATCTTCAAACTGTGTTTCCGAAGTTTATTGAATGTAATCTCCAGATCAGTCAAGTGATTGTAAAATTGTTTTTATTTTACCACTAAATCATCCACATAACATTTAACAAATTTCCCTAAGACAGGTTTAAAGATATGATGCATGGAGTGATGATATGTTGTACCTTCATTCATTAAGCCAAAGGGAATTACCCTGTAATAAAAAACACCTTGAGGGGCTCTGAAGGCTATAGATTCTTCATATTCTGGGGCCATACATACTTGATTGTACCTATAGTAACTTTCCATGAATTTAAGTGCTTCATAGCTAGCTATTGCAATAACTAAAACTTCTGTAATAAGAACTGAAAAATCATCTTTAGGAAAATTCTAGTTAAGATCTCTAAAATCGATGCAAACACTGATTTGTCCAATATTATTTTCTTTTCTTGGATAATATTGGACATCCATTTGGGATATTTAACTTCCCTGACAAAGTGATCCTTTATATTCTTATTAAAACTAGCTTTAATTTTAGAGGCATATGTTGGGTGTGTTCTTCTTTCTGCCTTCTTGAATATGCGATGTTCTTCTAGTATACCCAAATGATGGGTGGATACATCCATATTTAGACCTAGAATTTCTATATAATCTCATGAATATATATCTCGATGTTTCAATATAAATGAATTATACACCTCTTTCTCTTCAGAAGTCCTGGTCGCACTAATTAGAGTCGGGCATTGATCTTCTTATACACCTAGATTTATTTCACTCAGCTCATCTACAGTGGTAGACACACCTTCATCAAATGCTAGAGGAGGATCCCTGAGATCTTCCCTTAATCTTTATTATGTGTTACCTATTCTATTTCTACATGCATAATAGATGATGAGGAAAAACATCTAGAGTTATGGGAGGAGTTAGTATTTGAACATCCTAAAGAAGAGGCCACCATATCTGACCCTACCAATGATGAAGGGATTTTTTATGGTGGTAAATAGAAGATGGTGGATTGGGAATCAACATCTTTGTCTTTCTCTAAAATTGATACAATTTCTTATACTTTGATCAACAAAGTAGAGGTTTGTTGTAGTTCAGTGGATAAAATGAAGACATCTCCATTTAAGCTTCCATCATTACTTAGTGAATCAATAATTTCTCTAATTTTTTCAGGCTCAGTTGCCATAATTGATATTAGGGAAGTTATTGGACGAGTGCTTATATTTGGATTTACCCATTTAATTTGATTGATTTTTAGGTAGCACATACTCTGTGTTCAAATGAATGAATTGATTTGATGGGATCTTTTCTAGTCCATTCGGAGAATTAAATCTAGTTATATCTTTTGTTATAGACTTTGTTCATTTTGTGTGATAAAACTCTACCTCAATGTATTGAGATTCACATGTTTTTAATAGAGCCTTGTCACCATACAACATCCCTATTTTACCATCGAGATAGTACTTAAGATACCGGTGGTATGAAAAAGGTATGGCCACAAGTTGATGCAGCCAAGGCCTTCCAAGTAAAATGTTGAAGAATATTTTTTGAACAAAAACCATAAAATATGAATTAGACACAAGATCTCCAAATTGAGTTCTGAGTGTAATCTTTTCCAGAGGTTCTTGATCATTCTTATCATACCCTTGCAACATTAAACTGGAAGGAGATAAGTCAGATTCAGTTAGGCCCAATCGATGAACTGTATGAACAAAAATGAGGTTGACTCTAGAGCCATTATCAATGAAGGCTCGTAGGATATCAATGTCATTGACCCATCCAGATAAATACAAGGGTTTGATATTTCCAGGTACAACATCATCTTCATCTTCATCGGTAAAAGATATGACTACATGAAATTTTGAATGATCATTCTGTATACAAAAAACGTCAGCAACAACAACTTTGGTTTCAAACTCTTAAAGACTTTACAAAGCCTCAATAAGTGCTTCTCGAAGGTCTTTTGGCAGACTTAAGGCATCAAATATTGATAACTTGGGCAGTACTTGGGCCACTTTTTTCTATACATCATAATTTTTGTCCAAAGGGCTGCGTTTACCAGCATGAAGATGTGTTTTTTCAGGTGTATAGTTAAAATGGTGATTTCTATAATTCCCATGTCTTCCCTGGTATCCTTGACCATGGACTCTTCCTCGAGTTCCCCAGTTTGGTACAAGGAATTATAGCGCATTATAATTAGAATCACCATCAGTATAAGGATCTGTTAATTGGATAGCATTGACAGAACCAAATATCAACTCGTCATCCGATGAAGATTTTTCTTGACAGGTTAATTCTAGTTATGTCGTTTGGTGGGGTAGTGCACGTGCTTTTGAAACAGATGGCATGAAATCTGCCAGGTTCAAGGACAAATGTTTCCTTAACCTGAGCTCTTCTTCTTCTAATTTCTCTTTCTCCTTCTGATCATCTCTTTTCTTTGAAGATTGACCTTTTGATGATGGTGGTTTTATTGTGGCAGAAGTGGCGGAAGACACAATTTGTTGTTTCAACTATGTTCATAAAAAGGCATGAGATCTATTGATCATTTTCTTGATCATGCAATCATCATATTTCTACACATTTTTACTTTTGACTTTCTACCATTCGCCTTCTTCCTCTGGATCAGTAGCAGTAACACATGCTACTTGAGATGAAGAACTTTTCAATTTCACTTGTCCAGAGTCTACAATATTTTTCAGGAGGTCCTTGAAAACAAAACACTTCAAGATGGGTTGACTTAATAATTGTTTAAAGGGAAAATAATTTTTAATATCTTCATCTCCTTATTTATTTTATTTCTTTGGCCTTGGAAACTGAACCAAATTGTCTTCCAGAGCTAAGATGAAGTAACCAAGAACTAGTTCATTCTAGAAGGAGTAAACTTTGTTTTTTAATTCATCAAATTGTTTCTGCTTCTGATCTCTTTGGTTATCCCGATGAGGTGGTCATTTCTTATGACGCTCAGGAGGCGGAGCCCATCGATATGAAATTGGTTTTGAAGAGGAAGCATGTATTGGTTCTTGCTTGAGCATAACTATAGCATCATATTCTTTCCCTGTTCTCCTCCCCAGAGCTGAATTAATTACATGATTTTTAGCCCTAGTATATATAATATATTACTCTATCAATTGAGGGATTGAAGTAAGGTCTCAAAACCCTCCTATTTATTTCACAGGGATCAGTGGTGTGCATAACTCATCACCTAGTTTTTCTACAAAAATTGGCAGAAATTCTTTTTATAGGAGGACAAAACATAAAGAGTATGTCAATCCTTCCAATCGTGAAATGAGATCTGAAACTCTTTCATTATCCTGATGTTTACAATTAGTTATATAAAAACCAATGTATTTGGTAGCTTTGATCTAAATTGAAGAATTAATTTCTAACGGAGATCTTCCCATCCAGTAATTGATCGAGATTCTAAACTTGTATACCCAAAAAACGCTAGTCCCTGTAATGACTACAAAAAACCCCTAAGGTTAACTACTTCTTGTTGTTGAGGATTTCTCATACTGGGATCACAAAAAAAGTGTTATGTTTTGTTCCAGATCTCTCGAATCATTACAAATTGTGAATGTGGTATTCACAAAATTTGGTGGGGGAGGAATTGTATCCACCCATTCAGGGAAATATTTATTTTCTGGATGAACTAGTGAACGTCATTCCTCCATTGCTTCTAATAAAGTCTTTAATGCCTCAATTGTGTTCATAATCATTTTGGGAATATCCGGATGAGTAGGAACCTGTGCAGGTACAACAACTAGAGCTTGAGCGGGTGTAACGATCGACCAAACCATTGATGGTGGTGTTGATATTTTCCTTGGATAACCCACAGGAACAAGCCTATCTGGATGTGTTTTATCTGAAAATGGTTGTGTACCCAATTAAGGGAATTCATTATCTACATATATAGTAAATACAAATAATCTTTGTTGAGGAGCTCCTACAAGATTTTCAAGTTGAGGACCTTCCTAGGGAGTACGTCTAACAGAAATGATTCTTTGAAATAACTCTATATTGAGTCTTTCCAAATCCTTCATTTCCTCTTCTTGGCATGATAATATCTCTCCAAGAAAAAGTGATGGACCTTACCCCATGGAAAAGTGATTTGAAATTTGACTTTTTTCTTTTGCCCTTGTTAGATGCCTTTTTGAGGGGTGTAAGTTCATTATTTGAAGGCATACCTAGATTCTCGGTAAGCCTCTGATTTCAGGTATGTAATCCTTCTTCATTTTCCTTAGTGTGTACCATATTTTGAATAGTAATTTCATCTTCTAATTCACCTAAACTAGACTCATTTTCTAAGGATATTTTGCAGTGGTGTTAATAACATTCACTAGAACATAATGCATTGATGGAATTCTGTCAGTATTTTTTAAGATCGTCCCTCTCTGTATCATCCATGAGGCTCTATTCTCTTATATGATTGATTCTAAGGAGCTATTTGACAAACAATAACCTGAAAGGAATCGTTATATAGTTCAATTGTGCTCTCTCCTTTAGATTTTTTCCCAAATCGGGAGATAACTGACTTCCGCTGAGGAGGGGATTGTAGATGTGAAAAATCCTCCAGCCCTGCAGGATGGTGATATTGTTATTATTATTCTTTATATATTTGAACATTGTTTAATGAATTTCAGGGTTGAATTAAATGGAGCATCAGTCTTTCAATATGGGGTGATTCTTGAACTGTTATGGATGAAATTTTTGCAACTTCTCTTCTAATTTTGTCAATTTTGGTTCGGACATTAGTTGGGTGCATTATCCGATAAACACTCAAATCACTTGTTTCATAAGATTGTTATTCTATTTCAGACATTTTCATTCTCTGATGGATAACATTCTCTAAGGGGGATTCCTGCTCAAGATTCTCATATGCTTGATGTAAACGTAGCTCAACAACTTCATTTATTTGGGCCTGATTCTGATGAGAGTTATTTGAGGCCTCTTCCTGAGTGTATATTCGATTACATACAAAATCTATTGATTGTGGCCTACCATGGGCAATAACATTACATGAGACCACATTAGGAGGAAGTTTTTGATTCTAGAGTGCAGTGGAATGAAATGCTCCATGTGCACCCCATTCTATAATACGAACAATAGATGGGGAAGGAGAAATCAACTAGTGTAGCCTCTTTAAAGAATTGAGGCATTCACACTGAAAGGATACCTACTATTTTTCAGCCTTTGGATGTTGGGAAAGTGAGAGTGATTCCAATTCAATATGGCATTTCAACCCTTCTATTACCTTTACCTTATTTTGATATTCATCATATGGTTATAATTTATTTTTAAAATGACGAATATTCTTCCATAAGTTGAGGCAAACATCATGAATGCAATATTCATCCATTAATTCCGGAATGTAATACAGAGAATTTTCAAAAGGCCAGAACATAACTATTATTTATCCATTAGAAAATTGTTTTCTCATGTTTATCATATCTTCATTGTTTTAACAAGAGGTCCTTCCACTTGGTCTGACCAAATTGGATGCTCTGTATTAGAAGAAAAATGGTCCAAGGGAGGTTCAAGGAATAATCTTTCCCTTAATATGTCTTCTAGTTTAGAAAGTGCTTCACCTGTCAATGACAAGGCATAACACATGAATGGTTTTTTGTTTTCAAGTGACTCAAGATAGGAGGGATTTCTCATCACTACATTATTGATTATAGAATTAGCTTGACAATGACAAATTCTACTGTGTAGAGGACATTTCTAGTGAATTCCATCATAGGAAAGATCACCATGGTTTATTATAGCAAGGGATGAATCCACTTACTCTTTAGTATTCTGGCCACACAGAGGGTTTTTGTGGCTCTCATCCAGAGATAGGTACTCTGGATTGAATGAATTTTGCTGAAACAAGCCTTCATGATGAAGTGTATGATTGGTAACTTCATAATTACTATTACCACTCTCATAATTTGGTAATGAGTGGATAAGATCTTGAGCTTCAATAGATAAATGTTTGAGGGCTTCAAGAACTCCATCATTACGAGGAGTCAAATCGCAGTTCGACTCTTGATTTTCCAGCAGTTCTTAGAGATACATATTCTTGGATGTCCTCCTTTACATAGTTGAGTCCACTTATTGGGAAAAGTGGTTATCATGGGCAGGTGAATGTGCTTGCCTTAGAGTGGCCATCAGAACAGACCGATTAACTCCAACTGGAAAGGGTGTACGTTCCCAATCTTATTGTTAGTATGACATGGGGGAGTATTCCCCACGAACCTTATGAATTAGAACAGAGTTGTGTATATACTCTGGGATGGAAGAATGTTGTGTCATCCCATGTGTAGGGACATATTTATTTGTATGTTCCCCTGGTACTACTAAAGTAGTTGTTATAATATCCTAGCATGCTTCCAAAATATGGGTAGGGATTTGCATCTGCCCTTTCTCCATTGATAAAATTTGTTTGGGGACTTTAGCAGCCAGAACTAGAATATATGTCCATTCTATATCTAGATTAGGTGTATTTTCCAACTCCAGTCCTCTTTTTCTTGTCAAAGGGCATTGAAATTAATCATTCATTGGGGCAGAGAGTTTGGTATTCCAAAGATTTGTCATCGGAGCTTTCTGACTGACTTCTTAAGGTGCTACAAAATGAGATTGCTAACATGCTTGATGACTAATGGAATGTGTGTGTGCATGCCTAATGTTTCTTATCAAGTACAGTTGAAGGACATATTTAATACTAGCAGACAAGACTGCTAATAGAATTGGTGACTGTAATTTGGTTTATGTTCTTGTTTACTAGTTTCCACCATATTGGATTGACCAGTATATTTAAATGCAGTCGGATGAACCTACTTACTGGATGATAATTTTTAAATAGGTGTATATTGCAATTCATAGTATTCCACTGGGTTTATTTGGTGGGATTGGTGGGTTGTTTCAGACGAGTCTGCTGGGCAGAAAAATTAGGATGTACAAGTGTATGGGTTTGCTCATTATTTTCCATAAAATAGGTTGATGGACTTATCTAGAAAGGGTAACGGTAAGAACTAAATCTCTATTGATCAGATGTTGTCCTCAGTAGTTCATCTTGCATGCCCAGGTCTGTGTGACATAGGTCTAATGTCTAGAGGTATAACCCATATCATGTTAGGTGTTCACTACTGCGTGATTATTTTGTCAGTGATTATTGGTGGGAGTCCCCAAGAAATAACACTACATCTTTGAATTGAGGCCTTGAGTGACCTCTTGATCCACCTCCCTGTAGTAAGGGAGGGACTGGTGGTTGCGTTCTAGGGATAAGGACCTAAACCAGTTGAAGATGGTGGTCGACACCGTCTTCCTCTTGATCATTGGTCGTCATTGGCCGGATGATTGAGGATTTTTATTGACATGGAGGGCCTTTCGAGTAGCCTCAAAAGAAGTAATTGTACCGTGCTAATGATATTCCTTTACCATTACATTAGAGACCCACCATTAAAGACGTTGGGTTGGTGATGACGTCCTACCTGTGGATGGGGATCCAAACTGAGCAGCGGTCGTGAAGTTCACATTTGTTTTCATAAAGAAATCCATTTTGGAATGAAGGGAATCCTGTGAAAAACTAAGAAATAACCAAAAAATCCATTAAAGAAACATTTTTTAGTTGGATATATGCATGCTTGATTACTTTGTCTGGCCTTCCTTTATCAATTTGATATGGCCTAATAGGTTGGTAACACTATTTACTTTGTTAAGGATTCACATTAGGTTCACCATTTTTGTTTCATTGTTCTTTGAAACGTGTGTTCTAGTTTTAAGAATCATTGCTTCCAGGCGATTTACATTGCATTTATTCAGGGAACTAGAAACATACAACCGTTATTTATCCAAGGAGGACCTGCTTTCCAAAGGCTGTTTTTCATTAAGTTTTCACTTTTATGATACTTAGGAATATGCATTGGTCGATAGGATGGGAGGTCAGACTCATAACACCCTCTTGGGGAAAATTATTGTCTACTCTTGGACTATCTTTGTAAATGTAATATATTTTCATGAATCCTTATTAATTAACCAAGTAAAAAATAAGTCTCCCTTGAAAATTGCAATCAATTATTAACATGTGTAAAATTTATAATCATTATTATGCAATAAACGTTCTTCATTAATGAAGATATCCATATTTATTCGATATTATCCATCAATGGTATCCTATAATATAATATTTAAATATTCTTTTAATTATCATTGTTATGATGATACTATTCTTTAAGACACTTAGTGAGGGGCTCTAGTATTTACCGTTATCCAAGGAGACGAATGTTTGTTTTGATATTGGGATCATTTCGATAAGAAGGGCTACCTACATATCCTTTTGAAAGGAATCTGAACCCCTGTAGTTTGGTGTCTTTTAATGGGGCACATCATACCTTTTAAGATCACGTTATAGGGACCTCTAATCGAAAGGGGCTTAGTCAAAACATAGTGGGGGACTTATACTGAAGCATCCCAAGGAACATGGAAAGGATATGAGTTTCCATGTAAGATTAGACCATGTTGATAAAATGGCCCAAGGATAATGGGGTTGATTTGAAGTGTTGATTTTTAATATCAGGGAGGGTTTCTACGTATCCCCTATAGATGGAAATCAAATCCCATATAGTTTGATAAGTCTCATAGGTGAGTATAGTCCTTTGAGAGAAAGAAAAAAATAAGTTTGGACTTACTTCCTAAAAAGGATTCCTTGGTGATTTGGGGGGTTTAATTTGGGGCTTATTCCTAGGGAGGATTCCCTGATTAAGGGAATTAGGGTTGTATTCCTAAAGAGGATATCCTGTGATCTCGGGCCCTGAAAGGGCTTTCTACGTATCCTGTTTTGAACAGGAATCAGAGTTCGCAAAGTTCGTTCCAGTGAGTGTTTGTGAACATGTTGTAATCATAAAAAATCTCTAATCCCGTGTGATTCATGCTTGGTGTGAGAAACTAGAAAATGTGAAATATTCAATAATGACACATGCACTTTTCTTTCTCTGCAGATGGAAGAGGGCACAACTTTGGTGGTGAGAGTGGATGAGGGTGAGGTGATTAGACTTACCTCTGTTCTCCTCATGTTGGACAGGGTTCCAATGGAAGAAAGAATGGATAAAGGTTAGGGTCTTACACCAGGATGGATTCCCATGGTGACAAACCTCAAAGGGGAGGGAAAGGGAAACAAAATACCATGTGTCCATCTCTACTCTAGTCTTTGGCACCAAAGAAGAAAGGAGGAGTGATGATGCTAACTCCTGCAATAAAATCTAGGGGCATATTGCATGATGGTTGCCTTAAAATTCAATAATTTAGGGGAGGGAGACTTATTATATGATTTCATGGAAAATCAAGTCTTAATCGTACCTTCCCTATCATAGACCCGAGGTTCTGGGTTGTCTATTTGAGAAGGGAGAGGTTAAGACCCAAACCCTCCTCCAAACCGAGATCATCCCATCACTATTCCTAGGGGAAAGCTTCATGTGACTATGGATATAAAAGCCCACAGACAGTCCAAGAATCCTAACTCCATTATAAAACAAATTTGGTAAACCTCTGACGGTTGAAATACAAACCCAAATAGGAGACACGCTAATGTGACTTTTCCAAAGGTTTGATAAGTCAAGAGGTTTTGGTGGAGGCTTCAATTTAGTACCTTTTAAATAAGGGAACCAAGGAAGAAGATACCCTACCATGAATGGATTTAAATAGGGTAATTGAGTTGGTATATAGGATTTATACCAACCTCTTTCACGTAGGTACCTCGCGCAAGTGTGTCGCGTAGGTACCATGCATTGCCACATCACGCAGCTGTAAGTTGCAGGTTTGTCGCGCAGGTGCATTGTGCAAGTGCGCCACACAGATCAATATGAAGACTAAAGAAGAATATTCATATAGGGGATCCAAACCTCTATAAAAATTGAAAATTAATTTCAAAACCTTCCTATCCCATTTTAATTATCTCTTATATCATGCTTTAGAGAGCTACCTGAGACAATTTGAGGGATCTATTCAAAAGAGCTATGCAATGGGAGGTTTAGAGAGTCTTTCAATTTTAATCATTCCTCAAATGGGGAACCTAAGGGTTCTATTTATAGGCATGGATGGGCCTGGTTGAAGGAAAGTTTTTCCGTGCAGGTGTGCCATGTAGGTCCTCCGCACAGATCCTCCGTGTTGGGGTACAAGACTTTTGCTGGTGCATAGATCTGTCATGCAGGTATGTCGTGTTACTCTTCCACATAGGTGTGTCACGTAGCTATTCCACACAGGTTTTTTGCATAGCTCTTATACGTAGGTCTAACACGTAGCTCATCCGCGTAGGTCTTTGGAGAATTAGGATTTCCTTTGAATTCTTCGAACCTCATCTTTTGGGATTTTGGAACATCCCTGGCGATATTCATGGTCTTTTTTCAATTTTTAAGTAGTGTCAATAGGTGAGTTACAACATAGTCAAGAAACCAATTTATCATTAATTCTGACATTATTTTATGAATGACCGAAGGAAGTTTATGGATATTTAGATTTCCATGGGAAAATAGTATGGTCAGTTGAAGGAATGTACTTGAATATAGGATGATCATTTTATGTAAAAATTGAATGAGAATTGGAGGAAAATATTCCCTACACTGATATGCCTCAAGTGTAGGAAATATGGTGCATGTAGTTTTAGTTCATAGGCCTAGGACCATAGAATTATGGAAATGATCGATGATGTTTCCTACCAGAGCAAGATCACTCTGGTAAACTTCAAATACAAGGGAGGAGATTTTAAACCAGGGAATTGGGGGTTTTCAGATCAGGAGAAAAGATATGTGACAAATATGTGAGGGATGACTATAGAATGAATTTCAAACACAGGTTCCAACATAATTTCATCAAATCATATAAGGAAAAAAGAGGCTTCTCCCAAGGGAAAATTTACCGCTGGTTGACAAACCTATTTTGTGGGATATTTATGAAAATCAAACTACTAATTATTACTATATATTCAAACCATGTAATCCTTTGAATAATAAATACATTTTGTGGAATACTTTATGAAAAGACAACAGGGGAATTTTACAACATTATTAGGAAAAGGAGTCCTCAGGTATCATACATTCTCTCAATGGGACCTGGAGAATTACTATAAAGATCTGAAAGTGCCCAAGAGTAGGAGCATGATGTGTGGGAAGGAGGTTTCTGAGAACAAATGAATCATTTGGACAAATATTTCCCATGAATTATAGAGTCCATGGCATATATCTGACTCATATATAGAAGAGGGAATATCTATTTCCTCGATGGACCACCAAATGAGGTGACCCGAATTAAAATATCCTATATAGATCTTTATTCATATAGAGGAGAGGGGAATATTTCTTCAATATGTGTATAGGAGTAGGAAATGAATCCTAGGAATCACTACATATCTCATTGGAATGAGAATCAAGCCACACATATTTCTAGAGCCACCACATAGTTTAAATTCATATATTCAGGATACCAGCCGTGTAGTTTAAGGTCACACAGTTAATGTGGAGGTAACTTTTCATGGATAAGGATAGACTAAGGTATTGGACTCGTGAATCCCTAGATATCATTTTGGAGAAAGAATCAATCGACACATAGTTTTAAAATTAATACCCCCACACTGATTGAATTCATATGTAGAGGAAATGGGGTTTTTTTGAATACCAGTCCATGCATCGGGTATGAACCCGTATTGGATACTCTCATGTATATTTGAATCATACATGGGAGAGTGGGTGTATTTCATTCATCCTATTGTGAATTGACCCATGTTTGAAGATGAAAACATCACTACATATCACATTGAAATGAGAATCAAATTGAACATAGTTATCGAGGAAATCATATAGTTTATTATCATGCAACATAGACATCTAGTGTGCATTTTATTGTCTTACAGCCAAGAACATGATAAACCCAATGTGAATTGATATGAATCATATATATAGGGAAGCCTTTTAATCAAACTCATAAGACCACATGATATATAATTGGTGTGTGAAACATGGAGTGACAAATGTTTCTTCCACAACAAAATGTTAATAGAAGTTAAGGATAAGGGAATTTGGATTTTGTGGTGGATGGTATATGAGATATCATCCAGGCATCACTACATGTATCATTAGAATGAAAATAAAGCAGAAGAATGTTCTTGAAATCCCATGTAGTTTAACATCATGTAGTGTGGTTGAAGATGAATCGACGTGAACGAAATTACAGGTTACGGCTAGGCCCAAAAAATAAAATATGGGCGTCACTACATATCTCACTAGAATTAGAATCTAGCCATACAAAGTTATCAAAGAACCATGCAGTTTAATGTCATGTGACAAGTACACATGATTCCCAATGTTGAAAGGTGTGTTGTAGATAGACCGAGGAATAGGACCCGAGAATCACTATGTATCTTGTTGGAAAAATAATTAATCCACAATTAGTTCTTAAGAGGTTCCCTATAAAGGTATGACACATGCATAAGGAATGGGGGATTTTGTCTGTGGACGGACCCTATATTGGAGATCTGGGTGTCACTATGTATCTCATGGGGATGAGAATCAATACATACATAGTTCATAAAAGATCATTCCATATATCATCATGCAATGAGGATGTTGACTCTGTAGTTTAACATCTTTCATCAAGGACATTATTTAAATAATGTGAAATTAATATTGTATCTAGACCAGGATATATGATCTGAGTGTCACTACATATCTTGTGGTAGCAAAAATAAAGCCACACATAATTCTTCAAAATTGTTCACCACATCAAGAAGGATTTGATGTGGGGAAATGATGTCTTAATTTTTTCCATAATGAATGTTGGGTCCATGATATGACGTCTATGCATCACTACCAGTCTTATTGTAATGAGAATCAGGCAACATGTTCTATAAAATGCTTTTGTTCAGATCTAATTCATACATAGGTAGGGGTTCTTTTCGATAATCACATCTAGACTTGGGATGGGAGGCCTGGGTGTCACTACGTATCTCATTGTCTTTAGAATAATTCAACACATAGTTCTTGAATGGATCATGAAGTTTATTATCATATGATAAGGAAGAGATACTGTTGATAATACCCATAAAGGGGGCCCAAGTGCCAGTATAGAGTGGTCATGAAGTTAGTGGGGCTCACACATGAAATATTCCAGTCCTTTTTTCCTCATGTATGACCAAGTGGGCATCTCAACCCACTAAGGGGTTAGAGGGATGTGGTTGAGACTGATAATTGAGATGGAGGCATGAGTTTAAGGGATCAGGAGGAGTGCCTTAATTCCTGGTATTTTGTTGGATTTCTTAATGTTTAATAAGTGGGATATTAACCATGCAGTATAATGTCATATGATGAGGAAGAATGGTGTCTTGTAGTTTTAGGTCATATGACTAGGACCATATGTCATGCAGTTTATCATTCTGAGATAAGGATGATGATGTCGTGTAGTTTAACATCATGCAGAACAAATGTGATTTCAAGACTTTTAATATCATGTTACAAAGACCAACAAAACATTTTAATGTCATGCAACTTGGATGTGATTCCATGCCTTTTATGGTCATGCAAAAAAGATCAACTATGCAGTTTAACATCTTTCATCTTGGAAATGATTTCATGCCTTTTAAGGTCATGCGATAAACACCAACTATATAGTTTAATTTCTTACCAATTGGGAATGATTTCATGGATATTATGTTCATATGAAAAATAACTACTTCATTATTTAATGTATTACATCTTGGATGTGGGCCAGGTGATTACACAAAATATTTATTTAGGAATCTTTCATTGGTTGGGGACGTAATGATCTCTCCATCCATTGAGATTAAGGAATATGCTCCATTACAGTGGAACCTGTCTATGGATTGAGGTCCTTCCCAATTTGGTTCAAGTTTTGAAGGATTCCATTATGGTATCATTGGAGTCCTAAGGACCAATACCAGTTCTCCCCAGAGGAAGGAACAGAGGAAGACCTTCTTGTTAAAGGGCCATGCTATCTAATTTGATAGACTTACAAGTGATGCATGGTGTGAAATCTTTTCTCATCAAGAATTATAGTTCATCCAATCATTTCTAGTATTTATCATCAGTGTATATCTAGTCACAAATGGAAAAAATGGGAAATGGTAAATAGACCTAAGTGGGTAGGAATTCTTATGTTCTATATACCAGTGAGTACGAGGTCTCTGGAGTGGCAATATAGGTCATTGTCCAGTAATCCCATAAGACATTAAAGAGATTATCAGGATAATATTTCTATCCTAATACACCATATTTTGGAGTATGTTTTATGCGGTCTTTTTTAAGGCATCATTCTATCCATCAATTGTTGCATGATAACGAGATGAATGGTTGGACTTTATATTTTACTCCTGATATAGCTTTTACACCTCAGTAGTGTAGAAATTGGTTCTATTTTCCTTTATTATCATATGAGGGACCCAAAATATTGTTTTGATATTGAATTTTATGAATTCAAAAATGCTTTTGTCCGATAATTATTTGGGGGGTATTGTATCATCCCATATAGAGAAGAAATCGATAGTAGTTAATATGTATTTGAACTTCTTATTGATAGTTGGAGGGTATGGACCCACAACATCCATTCCACATATGTAAAATGTCCAATAGTATATGGACGTATATAGAAGCTTTGGGGGTTGATGGATGGACTTACTATATACTTCACTCGATTGAAATTTCATGGTGAATTATGTGAAATATTATGTCATAGTGGGCCAATAGTACCTACGACATCAGATTTGGAAAGAATTATTATGTCCTAACTAGAGGGTGATGCAAAATTCGATGAGTACATCATTCACAGAAACAACAGTTTCTTCTCCATCAATACATCTGAGAAGTAATCCATTAAATATTTATTTATAGAGAACTTTCTGGTGATCTGGGTCATCATAAAGAGTGAAGATGACTGCTCATCACCTGGTTTCCTCTTTCCCAGATTTTTTGGATGGCAGTAGTCCCTTATATAGTTATTCTAGGATAGTAATCATCAATCACATGGTAGGGATATATGGTGTAGGGATAGGTTATAATTAATTGATCTCCACTATCCTAACTTGAACAAATGATAAGAACAATTGGTGATGGGAAATGATGATGATAGTTTCATCTCAGTTCAAATATACTATAGGTATAGATTCATTTTCCAATGCATATTCTTGGGATTTATCTAATTGTGGGGGTGTGAGTCAATATTGGCTCTAAGGGGAGTTCTACAATCAACCCTCAAACACAATCAAGTAGGGGGATCAACTCTTTGTTTATAATGTCATAATCCCTATTGATATGTTTGATAACCAATTATGATTCTCTTTTTACCACTTTATGGTCAACTAGTATTTGGATTTTTAGTTCTAGGAATGCAATTAGGGATTGATATTCTGCCTCATTATTGGTACAAACTTCTGACAGAGGGATGAAGTAAGGTAAAACTACCTTCGTTTGGTAAATGAGCACAATCCCTAACCTGAATTTATTGAGTTTAGGGTCTTCCATTATCCTCCCAGTTGGTCTCCTGGATGCACCATCAAATAATATTTCCTACATTTGGGGGACTCCTTCAATAGATAATATATCCCCATATGACAATGCAGAATTTAATAATGTTGTTTCTATACATGACTGTTCTGTATGAAAATCTGCCAAGGCCTGACCTTTCTCTACATTTTGAGGTGTAAATTTTATATCAGAATGCTATAGGAAAACCACCCATCATACCAGGAATCCTTTCAATATATGATGACTGAGTATATATTTGAGAGGGTTATTGTGAGAGACCAAATAGACCTAATGATACTGCAGATAGTGTGCCTATTTCTAAACCATGAATATTAATGCTAAAAATATCTTCTCAATATCTGAATAATGAGTATCAATATCAATCATGGTTCAACAGATATGACAAATCCCATTTTCTTTCCTAGTATCATTATTTTGTGAAAGGAAGGTTCCTAGTGACTACTCCGTGTCCATCACTTATATAATGAGCCGATTTCCCTCAATGGGTGGAACTAACCGTGGTGGGATCAAGAGGTACTTCCTGAGGTTTTCAAATTCTTATTGACAATCAATGGTTCACTGAAATTTCTCCCCCTTCTTTACTATTTTGTTGAAGGGAAAACAATTTCCTTTGTAGTTGGATATGAAAAACTGGATATTGGAGAACTATCCTTGATATCCTCTCAAATATATTTTGTTTCAAGGAGATGAAATGCTAAGGATATTTTCTATTAAGGCCAACTTCAATGCCACGATGATGTACAATGAATCTGATAAACTTCCCAAAGGTTAGCCCAAAATTAAATTTTAATCTGTCCATTTTTAGGCTATGTTGTTATATATATTTTTAAAATGGTTTCCAGGATACCAAGATGGTAAAAATGTTGTTGGGACTTGACCACTAGATAATCAACATAAAATTTGACAAAAATTCCTAGGAAGGGTTTGAAGATGTGGTGTGTGGCATGTTGTTATGTGGAAACAACATTATTTAAAGCCAAGGGAATTAATTTATAGTAGAAGAATCCTTGGGTTTCCCTTAAGGAAGTGGTTTCTTCACCTTCTATGGCCATTTGAATCTGTTTGTACCTTTAATAGACATCCATGAAAGAGGGGGATTGATAACTAGCCATTGAACCAATCATGTATTCTATGTTTGGAACCAGGTATCCATATTCCAGACAATACCGGTTGAGATATCTAAAACATATATAAACTCTGATTTTCCATTCATCTTCTTCATATACACAATGTTGAATTGATATATTGGGTATTATACCACTCGATGAATTTCTCCTTGACAAGATTCTCCACATCAGCCTCAATTTGGGTGGTGTGATTTGGGTGTGTTTGTTTGGCTACCTTCATGTATCCTTGATGGTCTTCTTTAAAACCCTAGTGACGAGTAGCCACATCAAGTTTAAATCCTAATATCTCTGTGGAATTATGGGTAAAAATACCCCAATGTTGCATCAAGAAGTTAGTATAAACCTCCTATTCTTTGGAATTAATTATCTTACTAATCAATGCTTGTTATGTATCTTCTTTTGTACCTTCATTTATGTCCTTGTTCCAATAAAAAATGGAGGAGAGACCTTCCTCAAATGCTGGATGGGAATCCCTAAGGACATCCTCTTCTTCATTAATTATCTTTTTATTCTCTGAATAGGAAGTATGATATTAATAATGTTTCTTAAAGTTAGTCTTGGAGATGAAATTTGGACACATAGAGGATGAAGAAACCATTTTGGGCTCGCTTGCTAGTATGATTTGTTTTTAGATCTCCAGGGGAAGAGGGACCGGGAATGATCATCCTTATTTTCCCTTGTTGACATGAAAACTTATTCTAGCATAGATGATGGAACATGATTTTTTGGATCTCATGGGGTGGAATGAAGAAACTTTTATATTGGATTCCATCACTATTTAGAGATTTTACCACATCTCTTGTGCTTTTTGAATTAGTTTTCTTTATTGACATCATAGAAGTCATAGAATGTGTACTTGAATTTTGGCCAATCCCTTTGACTTGATTGATTGGAAGAACGTACTCTGCACTGAGATGCTTGAAAGGATTATCTAAAATCATCTATAGACTATTTTGGGCATTAATCCGAGTGACATTATCATCCATGAACTATTTTTCTTTCCTTCATAGAATCCTACATCAATATATTTTGACTCACATGATTTTAATGGGGATTTTTCACCATGAAATGTCCCAATTTGACCATTGATGCAATATTTGAGGCATTGGTGGTATGAAGAGAGGATATCCATTTTATTTTATAGACATGGTATTACTATCAGAACATTAAATACTATATCTGACCTAAAAACCATAAATTATAATTCAAACACAAGATCTACAAACTAAGTATTGAGTTTGATTTTTTCCAAGAAGATTTTACTCATTCTTGTTATAACCTTTTAATATTAGAGAATGGGAGGATACGTATGATTCATTGAAATCTATTTGAAAAATTATTCATATTAGCATGAGGTGGACTCCTATGTTGTTTTCAATAAAGGCTCCATGGATATAAATGTCATTTATCCTTATAGATATATAAAAGGGTTTGACATGTCCCTATATGATGGATTTCTCAACTTGGTCTGTGAAAGAGATGACCATGTGGAATTCAATAGGAATATTCTATACCCAATACACTTTATTAGAACTAACATCAACTTCAAAATCATAAGGACTAGACATGGCCTCTATGAGTGCTTCTTGGAGGTCTATAGATAGAATCTGAGCATCCAAGATTGAAAACTTGGCTGACACCAAGGCTATTTTCTTCAATACATCATACTTCTAGTTCAATGGTATACATTTCTCATCATGGAGATGTTCTTTCATAGGTTCGTTAGGATCTAAAGTACCTAATGTAGATCAATCATCCCTTGGAATATGAGCTGAAGGTTCTTTTTCTCTCGGCTGATTATGCCTTCTATGTCTGCCTATATGATGAGGTTTATTAGGTGATGGCATATTATTTAGTTGATCTTCTAGGATTATTGTATTAGGGAAGACCCTATCATGTGCTGAGTAGATTACTCGGTCATACTGATATTGTTGTAGATCCCTCCCATGAGTTTCAACTATGAAGATAATTTGAGCTGGGGAATGGTTAAATTAGTGAACCATGGCATAACTACATCCTCCCCTATATTCTCAGCTCTGATGGAATCTTCCCCTAGCTCCCCAATCAAGTGTAGGGAATTTAGGTTCATAATCATGCTAATCATCCCAGAATGGACCCATTAAGTGAATAACTTTAATGGAATAGAAGATCAACACCTCATCTGATGGAGATTCCACTTAGCGGGTTGGCTCTTGTTGTACCAATTGGTGGGGTATTTCTTGTTCTTTTGAGTCTATTAGCATCATGTTTGAAAAATTCCAAGGTAAAGTTTTCCTTGACACAAGATCATATTCTTGCATTTTATTCTTTCTCTATTGGCATTGTTGATTTATGGAAGACTAGATTTCAATGGAATGAGCTTTAAGTGGATTCAGAATTGTTGTAGCATAAGTAGAAAGAAGCAAAGTCAGAATATATAAATACGATCAGAGGATGTCATGAGTTAGGTTGATCATTTTTCTAACCATCCAACAACCAAACATCTATGTACCATTTCTCTTAACTTCTATCCATTCATTCTCATTATTTTTATTGGTAGTGGAGTCACATGCTACTTGAGCGAGTGAATTTTTAAGCTTCACTTGCATGGATACCACTATCTTTTTTATGATGTATTTGAAACAAAATACTCATGGATGTTGTGACCCAGTAGTTGATTGAAGGGGAAATAGTTTGGTAGATCTTCATCACAATATTATTTGGGCTTCCTGGGGTTTGGAAACTCGATCTCATTGTTTTCCAATACTAATATGAAGTATATGAGGACTTGGTCATTTAAAAAAGAATAGTCCTTGTTTTTAATATCCTAAAACTATTTTGTCCTCTTCTATTTTTGATCATCCTGATGAGGCATGAATTTTTGTTGACGCTCAAGAGGTGCAGTCACACGATATGGTTTAAAATTTGGAGTATTAGTGGGTATATGGTCCTTCTTAAGTGTAACAATGGAAGTCTATTATTTCCTCAGTATTATCCCTTTATATGATGGAATTACTTAGGAATTATCTTTTTTATCTACAATGGACTCTTCCACCCCTTGAGAAATCCTAGCGTGGTCCCAAAACTCTCCTGTGTATTTTATATGGATAAGTGGCACACACAACTCATCATGAAGATTTGATATACAAATGAGAAACAAGAATTATTGGGGGAGAAGTAGGTTTAAGGAATATTTTAACCCCTTCCATTGATCAATGAACTCTGAGACCCTTTCATTTTCCCATTGTTTTCTGTTTGAGAGACTGAGGACAGTATTCTTCTGCAACGTCAAACTAAACAGGAAGAGAAAATTCTAATAGAGGTATTCCAACCTCTTAATAGATTGAGCCTAAAAACTTATGTACCATAAAATTGTTGGAACTTTTAACGATTACATGAAACACCTAAGTTTCATTTCCACCTTTTGTTCTAGGATCCCCATCAATAGATTACATTTAGAGAAAAAATGCATCATATGCTACTCCTGGTCTCCCAAACCATTAAATATGAGAAATGTTGGGTTCAATAAGTTTCGAAGGGGAGGTTTCAGATCTACCCATTCAATGTAATGCTTCTTTCTCAGTTTTATTATCATGGTACATTCCTCTATGGCTTCCAATATAGTCCTGAGTGACTAAAGAGTGGTCATGATCCCTCATGGAATGTCTGGTTGGGTTAGAGCTTGATTAGGTGCAACATTAGGAAGGGTCATAGGTGGAGGCATCGCTGGTATATTCTATGTGTAGCCTATAGGGGAAGGATTGTAAATATGTGCCTAACCTAATTCTGGTTGTGCATCCAATAGAGGTAATTCCTGATTTGCTACCACAAGATCCAATTATATTGGTTTTTGGTATCCTATATTGATCGGGTGTTCAAAATACACTTCATTCTCTGTGAGAAACCCTATTTTCTATGGTCCTTCAATTGGGGGTTCAAGTTAAGGGTCTTCTTGAAGAGTATATTTAGTATGGATGCTGCCTCAGAGTAGATCTTCATTGAGTCTCCTCAATTATTTCATCTCTTCCTCCTATTGAGAAAACATTTCCCTCAGTGAAAGGGGATTAAACTATCTAGGATGTAAGTGTTGCATAATATGACCCTTTACATTTTCCCTATTAGCTGCCTTTATAGGAGGTAATGATGTAGTTTTTTATGAAATATATAGACATAAGGAATTATTTGCTTACTAGTAAGCATGACTCCTTCAATTATTTTGGAAAAGACCACATTATGAACCTAACCTTCCTCCTCCAACTCCTCTGAATTGGCCTCATGTTCTGTAGTGTCCCCCAGGGTGGTATCAATGAATGTTATGGATTTATAATGAATTTAAGACATACTAATAGTGTGATAGTGATATTTAATTTTTCAACACCCTCTATGAGGCCTCATACTCTCATTTTATGATTCTATGGGAACCACTAGTGGAATGTAATCCGAATGGAATATTTAGATAGTTCTTCCATGTGGATTCCCAATGCAGATATCAAGTCATGGGATGGAACAAACTAGGTGGATACATTATAAAGTGTTTCCCCTAATCAAGAAAAGGCTGACGTATACTTAGGAGGGTGTTTTTAGGTTACAAATCCCCATACCCAAGGGCTTGGGCTATTCATTTTCCACATTCACACCTCTTTGGGCCTGGTTCACTAACCATAATAGTTCGTTTAAAAAATCCACTAGCCCTATGGGTTGGGGATTCTTTTGAACTTCCATGGATGCTATTGTAGCAACTTCCCTACTGATTTTTCTGAGATTTGTTTGAACATGGGTTTGATGTATCATTTGGTATGTACTGGAATCACCCACTTCAAAAACCCATTTCCCTATTTCCAAAATATGTGTTATTCGTTGATGTTATTCTCCCAAATGGGATGATTTTTTAATATCTTCATATGCTTGGTGTTGAAGTCTCTCAATAAACTTCTCTATTCTAGCTGAACATCAATGAGAGTCAAATAGTTCCTATTTTTTGAGCACATCATCAATTGTGAATAAGGTCCATTTGCTGATGTTGTCCTGATGATATGAAATTTTATGATATCAATTTCTATGGGATTTTATGGTTAATAAGTTTGCTGAAATTTAATTATTTGTATACACACCATCCTCTAATATGAATACCATATGAGGCATCAGTGACCTTTTGTAACAATATTTTTAATGTGTTGAGGCATGGACATTGAAGGGCTATTTGTTGTATCTCTAGATGTCATGTAGCCAGGAGAGATACCAAGTCAATTTGGCTGTGTATCCCTCATATTAACTTTATGTGACATTGATACTTGTCAAAAGGGAATATTTTTTCTCTAAAGTGACGAAGAGTTTTTCATATATTGAGGCAGATGTTGTGCACACAATATAATGAAAATGTCTCTGGTAGGCTGAATTGAGGGGTGGATAAGGTTCAAAACATGATTGGAATGTCTTCTTTAGCAATTTTTTTACTCATTTTTAGCATATATTATTCATCTTTTTTTATAGGTTTCTATACATGGTCAGACCAGAGAATCCTATTACTAGAATAATTATCATATATGGTGATATTGGTTTGGACTTCACCAATTATGTTTGAAGGAAGAAGATATAAAAGAGGTCTAGAGAATGAATTCCTCCTTGTACTATCTTCTGGTTGATAATGAATTTCACATTCCAATGATAAGTCATCATACTTGACTGACTATGTTTTCCCAAGTATCTCACGGTTGGAGGAATTTCTCATTGCTATATTAACAATTGGAGGATTCTTTTGGAAATGTGAAATTCTATTATGAAGAGAACATTTTTAGTGAGTTCCATAATGTGGTTGAAAACCATTGTGGATTAGAGAAAGGGGAAGAACCTCTTTCTCTTTGATCTTCCAGAAACATGGAGGGATTTTCCCATTCTAATCAATGGGAGGGATGGGTTTCTGGAAACATATTCTCTTCAATGATGCTCTATTGGCCAAGCAAGGATGGAACCTAATAAATTGTCCTTTGTCTCTCTGTGCACAGGTTATTCGAGCTAAGTACATTTCCCACACGGACTTCCATGCTTCCTCTCTCAGTCCCCACCCCAGTTTCCTCTGGAGAAGCAATTGAGGGTCTAAAAGGCTCATGGATAAAGGACTTGGCTGGAGGATTGGGTCTGGCTCATCGGTCAATATCCGGACTAATCCTTGGATTATCGATAAGGATGGTATGCGAGCTACATCCCCCGTCCATCCAGGTTTTGAAGACGCCACTGTCAGCTGCCTACTTTCTGACCAGGGACAAGGGTGGTGTGTGGAAAAGATCCTTGATTGGTTTAACAAAAGGGACCAAAGAATCATCCTTAGCATTCCATGTATCCCTGACGTAGGCCCCAACCATCGTTTCTGGACCAATGACATCACGGGAGAATACACAGTGAGGTCCGGCTACAGACTGGCCCTTGGCCACCACCCAGTCGGCCGGGATGAGGGACCTTGGAAAATGATTTGGAAACTCAATGCCCCCCCTAAAATTCTCCAATTTTGGTGGCAGGTTTTCACGAGTACTCTCCCAACCATGATCCTTCTCGCTAATCGACATATGGCCAGTTATGATTTTTTCCCTTTCTGCCCGAGCACTATTGAAACTCCTTTTCACGTCATCATTCACTACCCGGGAGCTAAGCAAGTTTGGAGTAAATGGGGCCCGACCTCAACTGAATTACTGGATTTGGCCTATGACCTTCCCAATCTTCTGATGTGTTGGTGCTCCTCTCTTCCCTCAGCTCTCTCATGTTCTCTTTACACTTTGGACTGGATTATTTGGATCTGATGCAACGATGTCGTGTTTCATCAATCCCACAATCCTCCCGAATTCTGGATTAAAAAGGCTTCTTCTTGGATTGAGGGATAGAAATACCACAAGGACTATGTTATTACAGGAGCTACCCTCACCCCACCTTCTCATTGGAACCCCCAAATGGAAGGGACTCTTAAAATTAACATGGACGTGTCTCTCCAAAAGAATGGGCTTGTTTCCCTCGACATTCTAGCCCGCAATCAACTAGGGAAAATCCTTGCTGCAGAATATGTTCCACACCAGGCTTTCTGGGAACCGGCAGTTTCTGAGGCCATGGCCATCCTTGCTAGTTTGCTGCACGCTTTGTAATATGGATGGAGTGAAATTTGTGTAGACTATGACTGCCTTACCATCATTAATGCTATTAACAACAATGATGGTGGGCTCCAACCTTTTGGCATCATCATTAGGAGGATTATCTCACATGGCCAGAGCTTCTCTTCTTGCACCTTCTCCTTTACAAAAAATGGAAGGAAACAATGTGGCCCATCAGCTGGCGGCCTCAGGACCTTTCGACTCCATCCAACTCTGGTTGGACAATTTCCCTTCTTAGCTTTTTTACTTGTACTTCTGTTGATATTCGTCATTAATGATATCTATTTTAATAAAAAAAACTAGATGTCATGTTTCTACAAGAATTTTTAAAATTTATTATTGAATTTTTGAATGGGTTTTGGCCTACCATGGAGTGTCCATCAAAATAGGACGATTACATCCTATTTTAATGATTGTGTTTTCTTGATCAGATTGTCCATATATCACATGGGATTTTACCCCATGAACCTCATAGATGGAAGAAGTGGTGTGTGTCTACTCTTAGGTGGCATATTGAAGAGACATCCTATTTGAGGGGACAAATTTTTGCATCTGTAACCATGACACTATTTTTTTATCCTTAATTATGTCTCAGAAAGTCCATAGGATGTGGACATGGAGTTTGGTCTTCCCTTTCACCATTTTCAAGATATGCTAGGTGACTTCAGGGATTGAAACATGGATATAATCTCATTTCGTATATGGAGTAGATGTATGTGCCTATTTCAGTCCTTCCATTCCTTCCAGTGGATACTGATAGTACTCATATACGAGGGTAGAGAGTTGGGTCTGCTCCCCATTGGTTACTGGGAATTTTTGGCGGACTACTTCAGGTGCTGCCAAACAAAATAACTAGCTTTCTTGGTGAACGTAGGAAGGTGTGTTCACATTCTTTCATTTTACCTCTGAGCTTTTTTGGTGAAATTATTAGAGTTCTTCCAAATGAGTTTCATGGTAGGATTAATTAGTATGGATAGTTGTATGTTACTTCTCATATTTTGCCGCCATATTTTATCGATGGGATTACTTGAGTGCTTCTAGGTGAGTATACTAGCCAGATGAATTTTGGAATTTGGGTGTATGTATATGATCCCATTTTCCCACCAAATTTGGTTGGTGGGATTCTCTGAAGTAGATTGGGGTGCATCCCAACTCCCCGTTGACCGATTACTACCCTCAATAGACCATTTTGCATGCCCAGGTCTGGGGGGCCTAAGCATGATGGCCTCATATGGTACCCTCATCATGTTGAAGGTTAACTACCACATGGAATTGGAGACAATGATTTCTAACATGATACCTTTTAAAGGACCCATGAGTCTTTTGAATGAGGTCTTATATTACCTCACGATCCACCTCCCTGAGATAAAGGATGGATTGGTTGTAGTGTTATGAAAATAAACTCCTGAAATGGTTGAAGATATAAGTTGGAACCATCTCTTTATGGGCCATCTTTCATCGCTAGACCAATGATCGGTGGTGATTTTCAAGATGGATGACCTGCTGGGTAACTTCTAGGGTTGGTATTGTATCATTTTTATGGTACGCATAGACCATTGCATTCGAGACCCAACATTAATGATGTGGGGTTGGTGAATTTTTCCTCTTCTTGGATGGAGAACCAACATAATTATTATTTGGGGAATGTATTAGTGAAAGCATGAAGGATTCTATTAAATTTAAGGGATTTCTAATAGAATGTGTTTGGATATATGAAAAAAACAAACAGTAATACCCCATTAAAGTATTATATCATTTTAATAAACACATGCATGATTAATTATACTATTTGGAACTATTTATTTTTGAGAGATAAATGGGTTTGAATGATTGGTGAAACTACCATTTTGATTAAGGATTTATGTCAGGATCACCATTTTTTTAAACTGAGATATGTGTTCGACTGATGGTTTATTGTAGGGGGTTTATTTTTTGTGAATTTATACCTGTTAGGTTCACTATTTATGAATAGTTTCTAATGGGTTTTTTGAAGAACTAGAAACTCCCAAAAACCCTATATCCATAGGTAATTTATTTCTGAAGGTATACACTCATTGGGTTGTTTTTCCAACGATTCTTAAGAACTCACATTGGTCAAGAGGATGGGAGGTCAGGTTCATCACACCCTTTTATGGGTAATTTTTTTCTAATCTGGAAGTCTCTTATAGATTTTAGATATTTTCACAAATCCTTCATTAATTCCCTAGTATGACATGGGACACTCTTGAATTAACAATCAATTATTACCATGTCTGAAACATAGAACCATAAGTATGTATTTGAGGTTCATCAATAAAGATATCTTTATGTATGTAAGGTTATCCATCAATGGTATCCTTTTATATAAGGATCAACTATTCTATGGTCATTATTATGATGATACTGGTTTTCTATCCATATAGTGGGGGGATATGGAGTGTGTTGGTATATAGGGATATGGGAGTTTTTTGGATATTGGTATCAGATCCATGATAAAGTCTTGTTATGTATCCTTGAGAAAGGAATCAGAACCCATGTATTTCAGTTCCACTTATTGAGACACAACATTTCTTTTAAGGAAATGTGATAAGGTCCAGACTATGCAATTTAACATCATGTATCAATGATGTAATATGAATAAGGTTCTCAGTCAACGTTTTGTGTGGGAATTATGAAAACATTTCCTAGAGAACATAAAATGGATTTGAATTTCTAGGTTGAATTAGACCCTATTGAGATTTTGGCCCCGGGAGAGTAGGGTTGATTTGGGATGTTGGGATTGGACCACATGTAGGCTTTATACGTATCCAATTTAGATGGAAATTAAAGAAAACATAGTTTTGTTTCGAGTACCCATGCCTATAGAAACCCTATTAATGTTAGTATTTCAGGGGAGTATGACCCTTTGAGAGGATTAAGTTGAGGATTAATACTAAGGAGGATTCCCTGATGAATGAGTTTGGAGTTGTGATAAGTGACTTGACTCATGAATATTTTAGGGTTTGGTTTGGGGATTACACATGAGGAGTATGCCCATGTAATTTAATTTTTGGTTCGGGCTTACCCCTGAAAAGGATTCCCAAATGTCTAGAAATTTTAGTTGTGGATTACTCCTAAAAAGGATTCCCATGAATTTTGTTGGGACTTATACTTTCAATTTATTCAAATAAGTGAGATTTTGGGGCTTATAACAAGTAGGAGGCCCATAGGTTGTTTGGGATCATGTGGGTGTCATGACCACCGTCTACCTCTAAGCCCACCTGATTCATGCTCGGTGTGAGAAACAAGATGAATAAAAAGATCTAAGGAAACACACAATCCATTTTCCCTAAGGTTTTATACATGGGATTAAGGAACTAAACTTATGGAGGTACTTTGATGGAAGATGTGAGGAAGATCCAAAAGAAGATTCTCTACCAAAATATGCATCTGGTTGTGTGAATATCGTGGTCGTGGATGTACTCTAAGCCCAATAGTCATGAAGAGTCATTGTTGAATGTGAGAAAAAAGAGGAACTAGAATATACATCAAACAAAAAACTTCTCTTCCTTCACTGGTGAAAGAGGATAGTGTGACATGAGAAGAAAAAGGGTATTGGATGCCCATGTTCCCTCTCTCACTGCGTATCCAGGATAGTCATGTATGACTACCCATATGGACATAAACCTCATGGAGTGAGGAGGAGTAAGAATTCCACCACCTTCTAGAAATTATAGGGGATCAATTTTGGAGGGTTTTCATGAAATTTGTTACTTATCTAGATAGGAGGATCTCATTCCCTATCAATGGGAAAGGAAATCATGATCCTTACCCTCCTTGCTTAGAACCGTAGGTTATATGTCTTAGAAACAAGAATGTTAGGAAAGATTCCTAACCATTATTACTAATACTAGAAACTCCCTAAAATCATCATATGGGTTGGGGAATTTGTGATTGTAGGGATCCACATCCACGTGCACTTAGAGGACCCTAACTGTCTGGTAGGATGTGTGTGGGAAACCACATACCATAGAAATGAGCATCCAAATGGGAGACATGTTGGTATACCTTGTGCCGTGGTTTTTTAAGTCCAAAGGAATTGTTAGAGGGTTCAATTTGGTCCCTCTCGTGTATGGGAACCAAATGAGGATAGTTCCTACCATGATGGTCTTATAAGAGGGATTCATCAAAGGCTGACACATGGTAGAGGTTTGGGCGAGCAAAGGGAGTCTCATGTAAGTAGGTTTACAATACCTAAGGGTTATTCATCCAAGTAGGTCTGTATGAGCTGATAGTGCCTTGGGTGATAGACCACCTAGGAAACAAAACATGGGTGAGGCTTTTCTCATTACTTTAAGGGTCTCCACAGGTGTTCCTAGAAGTTTCTCAGGAAGGTCCCTGGTTAGAGAAGTGGATCTCACACTAGTGTTCATCCACCATGGGGGATATAATTCATCATGTAGGTGTCACGTTTTTTAAACCTTTGGATGAATTTATTTATACTATCCCCCCCAACTAATTCCTTCCTCTTTAGGGTTTTTATGGTTACCTAGAAGGTTTCAAAGGTTTTGGGAAAAGTACCAGGGAGGTCAAAGGGTTAGTAGTTCTTCAAGAATTTACATATGTACAAACAAAGACAATGGGGTCCTATTTATATCCAAATATGGAACCATAGAAGAAAGGTCTGTTTCATTTAGGTGTGATGCGTAGGTGTGTGGTGCTTGCTGGTGTTCAAGTCGCTCGCATAGGTTGATGCATAGGTACCCTGTACACAGAGGCTACTTGGGGGTACCTTCATGAAGGGCCTTTGGTGGAATTTTAAATCCTTAGACATATTAATTTATCATATCCTATTCCCATTAAGATATTTCTTTTCTACACCTTTTCATCCATGTGATGAAATGGGGTGTGAACAATGTTACAACATTAAGGTGGTAGTCCACACAACATATGATTAAAAGTTACATTTCATGAATAATGAGAGAGGAAATAGGTGGATTATAATATATCTCTTTATGATCATAAATATATTATATATTTCACATTTATTATTTAATTTCACCCTCATAACTAAATAAGATAAGATGTGGTAAAAAATAGAAGTAGTCGCATTGTGGAGGTGGTAGTCCGTACAATACACGAATGGCAGTTTTATTTCCCTGAATAAAAACTGGGAAATGGGGTTAATAATTATTACATTGGAATAATAATATTAATTATTCAAATAATACCAATGTAATGATATTTTAATTATGAAATTATATTAGGAAAATTAAGTATGAAAAGAAAAGAAGTTAGAATGAAAGTACCCACGTTGAGTGCTAGAGATTTCCCTTAGAAGTCTCTTTGGAAATAGAGGTCTTAGGAAAATCACTTGTGACTAGTGGATCAAGGAAAAGGAAATGGATTATAGGGGAATAAAGAAGGATATGTTTTCTATAGGAAACCAAATTTTTGTAGTGGTCTTCAAGGGGTGATGAAAGACCCCTTATATACGTGGTGAGAATGACATTTTATAAATTTCTTAACTTAATGTAATGAGAGCACATGTTTCACAAGTCAATAAGTGAAAAAAATGGAAACTAATTGAGTGAGACATAATATAAGGTCAATAATGCCTTAAACAGTCATTTTAACCCATGTTTTAAATATTTGTTTAAGTCAACTTCTCTTATAATTTTCACTTTTACCATTTTTTGTTTTACCGTGATAAATAGTATTTACCAAAGTGAATCATTTTTATGACTAAAAATAAAATAAAATATGTTAAATAATTTGAACTTACTAGTTCTAAATATTTAATCTATTTTTCTATATAAAATTTATATGTTTATGAAAACTCAATTTAAACATTAACATGTGTAACACATAAACCCCATTTTTAGAAAAAGTATATCTTTAAGCTTAAAATATGTGTATGGTAAAATTATTAATGTATTGTATTTTAATTACATAAATTATATTTTAATAAGTTAAATAAAATTTATTTATGATTAAAATAAATCCAAATCCAAATTTTACCAAAATAATATTTAATTAATTGAAAAACCAAAAGTAGTTTTTATTGGGAAATATTTATCTTGTTCTTACAATTTTAATCATGGGATTTATAAATTCAGCAGAGTTATTTAATGTATAGTTTTAATAATTTAATAATTATCTAACCAATTAAAAGATATTATAAACTTATAGTTTTTTCTTATATAATGACTAAGTCATAAAAGCAACTATTTTGGTAAAAACTGTATTTTCAATTTTCTCCTAAAAATCAACTATTTCAAAAAAATATTAAAAAAATAATTAAGATAATGTTAATGTGGTAAATATATAAATGAAATTTATTTTTTCAAATTAAGATTATAAAAATTGATAATTTTACTTTTAATTAAAAAAATAAAAAATGATAAAATTCGTTTCCATAGTAAAATAATTTTTTAAAATATTAACCATCATTATCATTATATTATATCAATGTTTAATAAATATTTTCACAACCCATCCCCTAGGGCCTATTCCATGACTACCCCAAGACCTCCTTACATAGGCTAGGGGCTGGTTACTAGAACCAAAATGGCATATCCCAAAAAGGGAAGACATTTCTCTTTAAACCTATACACACACACAAAGCTCAAACTGTGGAATGTAAACACCAAGTAAACAAAAAAATGTCAGTAAGACAAATACTGAGAGTAGAGTACAAATGAAAGTAAAAAGGGACCTGAATAGAATCCAAAAACAATAAAATAGATGAAAACTACCATGATCCATCTACTCAAGACCCTACTAGAATGGTAGGTAGAGGTAGCTATATGTAGCTGTAGAAGTACACCCGTATGTACTATCTCAATAAGCACAGCCCGATCCCAAACCACCAAGGTCTCCTTCGAATCCTCAATCACCTGCATGAGACACGACACATGATAGCCAGTCTCATGTAGGGGTGAGTAACAAAATAATCAATAAGGACCCCAAACCATAAAGGAAAGAACACAAAGAAGGACCACCCAGTAAGATCACAATGTAAAAACACACACCAAAGACAACTCACATTAGGAATAACTCAATGTATAGAAAGTAATATTATTAGTCATAGAGATTATTCTTCTTGTACTATTGAGGGACACATCCGAAATGAGCCACTAAGGTCTGCTCATCTGGTGGATCAATGAGGTCTACTCATCTGCTGAACCGTTGTGGTACACTCATCTGCTGAATCACTAAGGGATGCTTGTATATCGAACCACTAAGGAACGCTCGTATGCTGAACCACTCAAGTACGCTCGTATACTGAACCAATTAAGTAGACTAGTATGATGAACCACTTAGGTATTCTCTCATGTTTAACCACTTAGGCACACTCGTATATTAAACCAATGAGGGATTCTTGTCTGTTGAACCACTCAGGGACACTCGAATGCTAATCCATTGAGGGATGCTCGTATGGTGAACCACTCAGGTATGAATATATGTTGAACCTTTGAGGCACGCTCATATTGTAAACCACTTTGGAATGCTCGTATGATTAAACACTAAGGCATGCTCGTATGATGAACCAATGAGGATTAATCATATCATAAACCACCGAGTGATGCTCATCATATCTTTTGTGTCACAACCATCCGTAGGATTTCCACTCTCTAGTGTGCTTGATTCTGAGATAATCTACTACTCAAGCCATCAATAATAACTCGAAAATCACATAATCTCACTTAGAGTATTCCCAAAGGAACAACTTATCACTAGGGTCCAAACGCAATATACGAAACGTCAATTAGACACCCGGTCTGAAAAATATTGGTGTTTTAGTAAATAGGAGACAATTGCGTCCAGGCCTGGCTAACTTGATCGAACCAACCTGACCAACCCGGACTTACACGATCTATTCTGGACACTAGGCCAGGCCTATAGGGTCTTTCTAAAATGGACCTGGTTCATCCGCGGGTGCACCCTATAGGGTCTCCCAGCGACCCAGTTGCATCTAGTCGGGCCCGAAATTGGTGGGCCGGTTCTTTCCCGGCATGAGCCACCCAATGGCCTGATTTTCCCCATCGACCTTCCCTGCATCAAAATGCCATTTCTTCTAATGCCTAACTCACATAGTGGCTTGATTTTCACCACCGTCCCATTCCGCATAACAGGCCGGTACTCCCCCTGCTTGGATGTCAAGCTGGCATCCAGTTTGAGAATCCACGCGACCAGATGAGTTCAACCGCCTCCCCTCGACACATAGTAAAATGGGGACCAAGTGCCAACTACACGTTGCATCCCACTTATTCATGCCCTCCTCTGACGTGGCGCCAAAGCGGCACCACCACACTGCACTGTCGTGTCTTACAGGGGCCGCAGCCTCCACCGCCTTGGCATGCCGTTAGGGCCTGATGCATCCTGCTAGTGCCCACTCCTGGGGGCCATCATTGTGGGCCACTATTGCTTTGCACCTACACCGTCGATGACTTCTGTGGGCCACCTGGTCCACTACGGTGGTCAGATTCCTAAACTGTTCATTCCCTTGAACTTCTCAGGTCGTCGCCATTCCTATAGTGGCCTTGAGGTCACCTTGTCGTCAATTCATGGGTTTGGTCATGAAGAACACATGAACGCCCTATTTGAACAAACATGACATTGATCTTGTCAGCTCGTATTTGTTCCCATTAGCGGAAACATGAAGCATATGAATAAATCACTATAATTTTAATCCCATTAACAACCTGAAACAATGTTTTACCAACCCCAAAATAAAACTCTGTCTGTGGATCAAATTGTTAGAGAGTTGATCTGCATTATTCATTTAGAAGGGAGGATGCAGAAAAAACAATCACACAGATTCAGACCCCTACCTGGGAAAGAAGATTTCTTGGGTACGATCGTTCATCATCGTCCATCGATCTTTGATCCCAAATCCACTCTCCAAGGGTGTCGTCACCATCAGACGATTCACCAACATTTTTTTTAGAGATTATTCGTTTTTCATTCATCAACATAGATCCTATAGAGATTTAGAGTGACTTCAAAGATCTCGATCTCATCCCCAATTCCTGTTATCCCATTAAATGGAGAAAATGAGTCGCAACATTTCTCTTACATTGAGTCACAATCATTACACTATTTCATTTAGGAAAAATTATTTTGTTACTTTGCATTACTACGTTGTTGCATGGTTTTATTTATGGAATGAAATAGTATGATCGTTGCTGCGTTGCAGCGAAACAATTTTAAATAAATTAAACTTTTTAAGTTTATTTTTTTTAATTAAAAACTCCAAGAATTAACTTTTTCCCTCAACCTGTGCTAGTTGAAGTTAGGTCCTTCTTAAGGAGAAAATATCATTACAAACTCAATGGTTTTCATAGAGTTTTAATAAAATTTACCAATTGTGAGTTATGAGGATTCAAACATAAAATAACTTTTATTTAAATTATTTTTTTAAACGTTACGTCCCAAAAACCAACTTTCATAGAGGGCCCATGTTGGCTGATGTTAGGCTTTTCCTAAGGGAGGCATACCCTCACGAACTCAATGGTACTCTAAGATTTCTAATCTGAGTTTTCGTTTATGATTTATAAGGATTTTAAAATAAAATTACATTATTCAATTATTTTATTTATAGCTAAAACTACATTCCACTATTGACCCACATTGGCCAATTTTTGGATCTATCTAAGAAAATCATACCCTCATGATCTCAATGGTGGTCTTGGATTTTCAATACAAGTCACCATTAATGAGTTACAAGGATTAGAAAAATAAAATAATTTTATATATTATTTTATTCACAGCTATGCCATTTTTGGGTTTTATCCCCAGAGGCCCGCACTGACTAAACGTAAGTCACTTATAGGGTAAAAATGTCATCCATAATGAAAGTGTACCCTCAGATATCTGATATGAGAAATCGTTTAAGAGTTATTCCACTATTTCAAGAAAACCACTTATACACATTATTTAAAACTTAATATTTTTTTGACGAATCATTCCTGGAACACCGGGCTTCAGAATTGTATGTCGTCTTAGATCTTGGTATTAGAATAATACCATTTAATTTTTGAAATAAAATTCATTGAATTTTTGGTTATTAAATTACTCCCCCATTAGATATTTACATCCTCATAAGACAAAACAAGGGATAATCAAACAAGGGGGGGGGGGGGTACTGAGCATGAATCTAAGCCTCCATTTCCCATGTTCTCCCCTAGAGATTATTCTGATGAAAAAAAACATGCACCAATGGGATCAACCATCTACAATGGATCCTCTCCTATCAATCCTCTATCTCTACTAGGTACTCCGCAAATGTACCCACGTCGTCAATATCCAACTCAATGTGGTCAATGACGTGAGAAGGGTTGTGCACATATCTATTCATTTGGGATAAATGGAAGACACCACGAACCATTTCTAACTACAATTATAGATCCAAAAAATATGCCACATTTACTATTCTACGTAGTATCAGGAAATGTTCGATTAACCTAAAAGATAGCTTGTCGTCCCGACCAAATCTGTGCATCCCTCATCGAGGAGAGACCCGTAGGAATATGTGGACACCCTCATTGAAATAAAAGGGTCTACATATCCTATCAGAATAGGACTTCTGTCAGTCTGGTGTAATCTTAATCCACTCTCGGATGACCTGCACCTTCTCTGTGGTGGCCTGTACCATCTCTAGAACCATGAGCGCGAACTCCGCTGGGTCTGTCCAACATAACGGTGACCTGCATGGTTGTACGTACAATGATCAAATAGTGCCATACCGATGGTGGAGTGGTATGTTTTTTATTAAGAATTCCACTAGTGGTATGTGGTCCTCCCAACTACAACCAAAATCAAGAACGCAAGCTTGAATCATGTCCTCCAAGTCATATTTTGTCCACTCTGTTTGACCATCCATATGTGGGTGAAAGGCTATGCTCAAATGTAGATGAGTCCAAAATGCCATCTACAATCCCTTCCACAACCAGGAAGTAAAGAATACATCATGATCTATGACTATTGTAGATGAGACTCCATGGATCTGGACTATCTCTTGCACATAGAGGCATCCCAATATCTCTACTAAGCCCTACTTTAGAATGGGTAGGGAGTGGAAAGACTTGGTGAGTCGGTCAATGATCACCCAGATAGTATCATGCCCCATGACGTACATGGTAATCTCGTCATGAAGCCCACTGATATCTCATCCCTCTTCTACTCTGGTAACTCAAGGGGTTGTGTCAATCTTGTTGGGACTAGGTGCTCAGCCTCCACTTGCTGACAAGTGAGGCATCTAGGGATAAATTATTCCACTTCCTTCTTCATCTCCAACCACCAGTAATGACATCAGAGGTCCTGGAATATCTTCTCCACACCTGGATGTACCTCCAAATGGGATGTATGGAACACCCTCAACACCTTATCCCACAATTCCACGGGTACTATGTTGTGTCCCCTGAAAAGGATGACATGCTCCCCACCTTTTGAAAATCCATCTAAGGAATTCCCTGTGGACATCTGGGGATGTGTAGTATTTTAGATAGAATCTTGGAGTTGTTCCTCCCAGACTCACTATAAAATCGGAGTGGCAACTACCATCGACTTTAGAAAAGTTGTCTCCTCTCTATCCATGAAGGATTTCTGAAGCGAGGCTAACTGCTCTGAGGTCTCGTTCAGTAACTGAGAACTTGATCTCCTACTGAGAGAGTCTACCACCACGTTTCCCATCCCAAAAGTATAGACTATCTCGAAGTCATAGTCCTATAGGAACTCTAGCCAACATTTATGTCTCATATTTAGATCCTTAGGAGAAAATATATAATTTAGGCTCTTGTGGACATAGTAGATGAAGAATAGTTCACCCATAAGGTAGTGTCGCCACATCTTCAGTGTGAAGACTACCACTTCTAACTAAAGATTAGGGACCTATTCAAACTCTGTATTAACTATTGAAAAGCTGACAGGAACCATTCCATCAATGAAAAGGCCTCCCCTTTCAACTGACCAATGATTTCATAATCTCTTTAGTAGTGGGTACTCATTCTCCACGACCTCTTGGTTAAAGGGGTCAGTAATCCACACATGGACTTGAAAACCGGGTCTTACTAAGAACTTCCTCTATAAGTCTCCCACCTACACCCTCAGCTCGTGAACCTCTATGAAATACATCTGATATACTGATACTGATATTAGTACTATCTCTGGGTGTAGAATGATGTATATGTCCATCTTCATGTGAGGAGGTAATCCTAGAAGCATCTTCTAGAAAGAAATCCCCATACTCTACCACTAATACTGAGAGTTGAAACTCCAAACATCCACTAAAACATGGGTAAGGATAACCTCAAGTATCTACCCCCATCCATTAACCTCTAGCTTGCTAAGCCTAGTGTTGACCATATTGGGGTGGTGGTTGTAACATGTGGAAATGTATACCACCCCATACTACTCTCCCTGCTCCTCTTCCATGTCTGTCTCTCTGCATATTAATCTGTTTCTATCATTGTCTCAACCTTGGTGGCCCATCCATAATTTCACCTTCCACACAACGGGCTGGAAAATATCAAGTGAGATGAACCCTACCATCTCATGAAAAAAATATTTATAGGAAAACTTAACTCACCGTATGATCCTTGAGCAGTAGATACCCTATCTTGAGACCTCTTCTCAGAATGTCTCACACATCCAAGTCTCTGAGACTGACGCAGGCTTCCTGTTTTCCCACTACTGACATCCACTAGTTGTATCTTCTCAGCCAAATGACTTCCAACCATAAATGTTCTCTCTAATAACCTATCATAAGTATGAATGCATTGAGGAATAATGCTATCTTGGATTTCCCTAAGCACATCTCGCTTAGATGTCTGAGCCATGAATCACTAGTCTTAATGTATTTATCGAGTACTTGAAAAGGTCGGTACACCTTGATGAATACTCAGTCACCGACATGTCAACCTACCGAAGCTGTATAAGCTCTTAGGAACACATATCCCTTACCATTTATGAAATGATACCATTCTTTAATAATGGTTCTCAATCTTTGAACATGGAAAAGTCACCTCATCGTAATATTGGGAAATCTAAACCCCACCATTGCCCTGTTGTGCTACATATAAGGCTCACTGTCAGGACTACCATATGATCAAATGGTGACCTGACTAGATAAAAAACCAATCGACACCTCAAGATAGTCCTTATCCGCCTGTAAGTCAGGCTTACATCAGAACCTGAGGAGTCTTAGTCGCTAAAACCCAGGTAATGCAGTGATCCTACATGTGTCCTCTACCAGTAGTGCCAGTAGTAACTCCAGGCCAATAAGAGATGGTCAAGCTGGGACACCACCCGAAGGTACCATCTCAGGAAACAATCCATATACCGAAGCCTCATCAATTTGTGGAACATCCTTATTGTCACGCACTAGAATATTGGTTGGCTATCTATGTGGAGGTATCTTGAAGGGTGTCAAGATGAACCACAATTAATATATTATACTTGGTGACCTAAATATGACTCAAAAATATCATCAAAAAATAATAAAATACACTTGCAACCAGTGCTTTCATGTACTGAGTCGGAAAGAAGAAATTAGGATCCTCGTGTATGGATATGTTAGCTGCTGCTCCAATACTAGACTCCTTGGACAGAAAGCTGAACCCTAAACACTTAACACCACTACCCAATCATAATTTATAGACTATTAGTTCTTTTGGTAGAACCAACAAGGATCTAATACCACTTCATCACGACCCATCCCCCAGGGCCTGTGCAGTGACTACCCTGAGCTTTCCTTCCATAGGCTAGGGGATGACAACTACCACTGAAAATTCATATCCCAAAAGGGATGGAATTTTCCATCAAGAATTTACACATGTACAATGATCAAACTGCAAAATGTAAACACTAAGTAAACCACAGTTGTCACTGATACAACAACTGAGAGTATAGTACAACTAAATGTAAAAAGGGACCAGAATACCAGTCCAAAACCAAAAAAGAAAGTAAAATAGCCATGGTCCATCCGCTTGAGACCCAACCCGATTGGTAGGTGGATGTAGCTACCTATAGACATAGAAGTACATTCGTCTATCCCATCTCACTGAGAACCACCTAGTCCTGGACCACAAAGGTCTCCACCAAAGCGTCGATCACCTGTAGAGACACGACACATGCGAACGAGGCCTGTTCCAGGGTGAGTAACAAAATAATTAGTAAGGACCCCAAACCATAATGAAAAGACCACCAAGAAGGACCACACAGTATGATCACACACCAAAAAATACACATTAAAGATAGCTCACACCATATATAACTAAATGTATATAAAGTAAAATTATCAGTCGTAGAGTTGATTCCTCTTGTACTGCTCAGGGACTCATCCATGATATGCCACTGAAGTCTGCTCTTCTGTTGGACCAATGAGGTCTACTAGTATACTAAACCAATAAGGTACACTCATCTACTGAACCACTAATGGGCGTTCATATGCTAAGCCACTGGGGCATGCTCATATGCTAAACCACTAAGGTATGCTCAAATAGTGAACCCCTGAGGCACCCTCATATGCTGAACCACTCAGGGATGTTCGTATGCTGAACCACTAAGGAACACATGAATGATGAAACACTAAGGTATTCTCATTTACTGAACCACTAAGGGGTGCTCGTATACTAAACCACTGAGGTATGCTTGTATAAAAAACCTGTAAGGGACACTCTTATGGTGAATCACTGAGGGATGCTCATATTTTGAACCACTAAGGCATGCCTATATGTTGAACCACTAAGGAACACTCTTATATTGAACCACCCAGGCATGTTCGTATGCTGAACCATTGAGGAATGCTCGTATGTTGAACCAATATGGGATGCTTGTATGTTGAACCAGTGATCCACACTCGTATGCTGAACCCCTAAGGTATGCTCGTCAAATCTTTCATGTCACATCCAATCGTAGGATTCCTACTCTCTAGTGTGCTTGATTTTGGGAGAATATTCTCCTCAATTCGTCGTTCATACCTATAATATCACTTAATCTCAAATAGAGTATTCCTAAAGGTCCATCCTAACACAAGGGTCCTAAAGCCATAGATGGCATGTCAATCAGACACCTGGTCTGAAAGATATTGGTGTTTTAGTGAACAAGGTCATGTTGCATCCCGGCCTAGTCCGACTTGGTTGGACTAACCCAACCAACCTGGCCAAGGGGTCCCACGGGATCCAAACTGGTTCTGCCAACCCAACCCAACCTGGTTGGGTTTAGGCTAACCCGATCTATCCTAGCCACTAGGCCAAGCCCATTGGGTCTTGCTGGACCCATGCAAGCTTGGCTACATGTCTAGCTCGAAGGGTTTCTCAGCGACTCTGTTTCATCCGAACTGTCCTGAAACTGTTGGGCTAGTTCATTCCCAACCTCGCCACTCAGCCTTCATCAGTGGGCTGGTTCTTCTCGAACCCAGTGGCCCGGTTAATGCCACCTATCTAGCCCACATGGTGGGATGGTTCTACCCCTGCCCAGACACCGTACTGGCATGCAGTTTGAGTGGCCATGCTTCCAACTGAGGTTGAATATCATGTTGGTGTCCAGTTTGAGTGGCCATGTGTCGAGATGAGGCCAGACACCTTCCCTTCGCATGTGGTCTAGTGGGGACCATGGGATAACTGAATACCGCAGCCCGTGATCCGCTCCTCTAAAGCGGCGCCTTAGCGACACCACTATACCACAACACCACGACCTGTAGGGGTCGCGACCTCTGCTTCCTTGGTGGGACATTGGGACGTAATGTCTCTTGCCTGCAGGTGCTACCGTGGGCCCCCGTCCTCAGTCTCTGGAACCTCTTCCAGCATCGCTGGGCCGGTGGTGTCTTCCGTGGGCCACCAGGTCCACTCTGGTTGTCCAATTCTTGAACCGTATGCGCCCTCGAACTTCTCAGGTCACCACCATCCATGCTACAACCTCTAGGTCATGTTTCCATCGATTCAAGGGTTCGGTCACAAAGAACACACAAACGCCCAAATAGAAGAAACCATCCTTTTCTCATGTGAGCTTGTATATGTTACTGTTAGCAAAAACACGATGCATATAAATAAATCACTATGATTTTAATCTCACTATCAGCCCTCAATAATGTTTTCCCAACCCTGAAAGGAAAAACTATCTACAAATCAACTTGTTTGAGAGGTGATCCTCTAGAGATTCAGAGTAATTTTCAAGATCCCATTCTAATACCCAATTCCTATTATGCCATTAAATGGATAAAACACATCGCAACATTTCTATTACACTGAGTCGTCACTATTACACTATTTAATTTAGAAAACAATGTTTCTGTTACTTTGTGTTGTAGCATCGTTGCACAGTTTCATTTATGTAATGAGACAGTCATCTTCGAATAAAGTAAACTTTTTAAATTTATTTTATTTTTCCTTAAAACGTCTAAAAATAAACTTTTTACCTTGACCCAATCTGGTCAATGTTAGGTTCTTATTATGGTGAAAATATCTTTATGAACTCAACGGTGGTATCAGATTTTTAATCTGAGTTACCGTTTTTGATTTTGGAGGATTTGAAAATAAAATAACTTTTATTTAAATTATTTTATTTATTGTTACATCCCCAAAAACCAACTTTCACTATCAGCCCGTGCCAACTGGTATTAGGATTCTCTTATGGGAAGCATACCATCAAGAAATCAAAGGTACTCTTGGATTTCTAATCTCAGTAACCTTTTATGAGTTATAATTATTTTAAAATAAAATAACTTTATTCAATTATTTTATTTACGGCTAAAAACTACTTTCAACTATTAACCCGTGTCGAACAATTTTAGGCTCTGCCTAAGGAAATAATATCCTCATGAGCTCAACAGTGGTATTGTATTTTTAATCTGAGTCATCGTTCATGATTTACAAGGATTTGAAAAATAAAATAATTTTATTTAATTATTTTATTTATGGTTATACCATTTTCAAGTTTTCATCCCAGAGGCCTGTGCTGAAAAATCTTAGGTCATGCCTAAGGTAAAATCCCCATCTCAAATGTGACGGTTCCATCATGTTTCTAATTAGAGAACCCGTTTAATAGTTATTATACCTTTCTAGGAGAAATTCTCATGTGTGCTATTTAAAACTGAAAACTTTTCGACAGATCATTCTAAGCACTTCGGGATTTAGAATTTCACGTCTTCTCAACACCTGATCTCTAAATAATCCCATTTAATTTTCAAAAAAAAATCATGAATTTCTAGGTTTTACAAAATTAGAGTTAATATATTATTCATATTAATTATTTTTTTTTTATTTTTACATATATTTCATAATTTGTTTCAATTATTTTTAATTAAAAATTCAATGACTATATTTTAATGATTATATATAATTTGTCTGTTCGGTGTTTCCTATAATGAAAAAAGTCAAACACATTAGGTTTTAATAGAAAATATAATTTTAGATTTCATGGTGTTATATCCTCCTTCAATAATAAATTTCATTTTCATAATTATAATTATTAATTATTAATAATATTAATCAAGGGTATGTAAAAAATTACACAACTCAAGATATATTTTTTTAATTTGGACTTTACCTCAATATCTTAGGTATGACTAGAAAACAAATCTTTGCCCTTCATCATTTTAACTGATTTATTCATTTAACTCAAAAATTTCTTGCTCTATGCCCTCACTTTACACACATGAAACGTATTTCTATTCCATTAATACTTTTTCCTTGGTGCTTATTTCTGAATTTTTGACATATGTGAAATTTAAAAGTATTTCCTTCATCATATTTATCACCCGAAATTCCATGATACTATATCATTCCTTTCTTTGGTTTTTTATGTGAATTAAACTATCTTCAAATTGTTAATCATAATTATGTATTGATGGTTTGACATATTATCAAGGTTTTTAACTTTATTTATTATCCCTTTAGGATTATATTTGTGAAAATATCTACATTATCCATAAAATTTATTTTAACTTGATTACTTCAGGCTTCATCAATTAGTAAAACCAATTAGATTTAATTTGAGTAATGTAAATCAATGGAGAATCATTGTAAGATAATGAAATGAAATATTCAACTGCGAAAAGCCTTATTCATTGAAATTATTACATTTTATTTCTGTCAAATTAAATCACTCTTGGTATAATATAGAATTCTTTAGTTTAGGTTATCTCATATTCCTTAACATGTTTACATAAAATAACAACTCCTTCATAATGGATTGAAAATAGAATGTTATTTACCAAAAAATATACCCCACGAGTGACTATCCGGTAGTGTATTATGAGGCCCACTCATTGTGAAATAGAGTGAAGATTGAATTGATACTCAACCAACCTATTTTAGGGTGGTTACCCATAGGTGCATCTATTCCAAAACTACATTCACTTAATCGTATCCAAGCATGGATGGATTTTTTGGAGAACTAAAAAAATTCTAATTTACCAAAACATCAGGATGTTATCATTTATATAAATATATCTAAAGGATTTTCACTAATGTTCCCTTACCATAATCCCTAAAATATCCAATATTACCTCTATAACCCTAAAAGGGGTATATATAACTTTTAAATTTTGATCAATTTTAACTTTTCAACCCTTAAATTATCCTCAACTAACATCATAACCTCTAATGTAATCTAAACCCACCTTTGACACCGAATATTATTCTCCATATTCTCACTCCCATATCTAGTGCTCATAAATACCATATTTACATAATAAAATTGAAATGAACTAAAGTGACCCAATTTTAACCATCAATAATTAAAATAACGGTAATAAATATTATGTCACATACACTTGAAGGACCTATTAGGTTTAGTCTTTTAGAGAGCCAAGAAAAAACATCTAACTAAAAAAGTCCCATTCCTTTCTAATCAAATGAAAATTTCCCCTTATATATGAAACTAATTAATATATAAACAGCCTTAAATATCTCACAAAATATTCTCTACACATTCTACACTTCTAAAAATATCACATGGAAATTTTTTTTTTCATAACATTGGGAAATGGAAATATAAGTAGGTTTAAATAAAATGGATTGTAAGGGAAAATTTATATCAAAATCCGTCAATACATGAACATAAAATGAATTTCATGGAAGGAAAAAATTTATTATTAAATAATTACAAATAAATTGTAAAATTATGCCACTCCTCATTGACTTGAGAAGTGACGGGTGTGCTACTTGACCTTTGGTAACATCCCCAAGACACAAAATTCTGACAATTAATACCAAGGGCTTCAAGAACAAGTGTGGGAAGTTTTTTTCCTTTTAAATATAAAAAATTCAAACTACATAAACAATAACCAACCAAATATATATATGATATATGAGTACAGAAATTCAACTCAAAATATATCCAAACCAATAGACTATATTTGAGAACAAGAAGAAACCAAAATCCATAATCAAAGAGAACAAAATCACACAAAAAAACACAAAAATCAGAAGCAACATAAACATGAAAAGCCCAACCTGCTCTAATATCTATCTTCACATGCCATTCCCAAAGTATTAAGAAGCATCACTAAAGAATTGAGATACCTTTCCTTTACCGGTGATTTGATACATGACATCTGAAAACACACAACAGTATCCAAGAAGGGGATGATTCTAAACTATGTAGGATTTCCCCTCTGACTTACCAACTCATTCCATTAAGAAAAAACATGTTGGAAAAAATTATATAAAATATTTAAAAATAAATTTTAAAAAATTATATAAATACCATAAACAATTTCCAAGGAAAATATTTTCAATTATGAAACTGTTCTCATTTATTTTGTATATCCATAACCATGTATCAACACAAACACACGCTATTCGTGCCTAGTTGATAGTCAAATAATCATGAGATCTCTCTCATCATTTCACCAAGTTAGCTCATTATGACCAATTCTAGGTGACATAATGGCACACAACCCTTCCACAGGGCCATGTATTTGAATTCACTTGCACTAACCTGTATGCCAAATGCCCATTACAAACCATTCCACATAAAGTATTTTCATTATTTGAGGGATTTCAACAAAAAATTTACATGCATAAAAAACCATAATTTTAAAATCATCATTTTAAATTGATAAACCGAGGGGGTTTCCAAAAAATATATCCATTCTCTCAAATTAAAAGGCTATAACCAAAACAATTTTCCATGAAAAATCACACAAGGATTTCAACACCATTTCAAGAAAATAATTTAATAAAAAATAATCCAATAGGTTCTAAGTCAAGTGTAGATAAGAGAGAAGCCACCTACCTCACAAAGGCTGATGAGCATTAAAAATAACATAATAAAACTCTATATCTGATCTTAAATATCCTTTACATAAATTAATCCAATGATAAAACATCAATATTCTAATAAGGTACACAAATATACCCACTATGGATTAGATTCGAGATTCCAGTAGATAAAAGAAGGAAATATCATTGAATAATGATGACAAATGAGTATGTACTGATGCATTTGACCCTCCAATATGATTTGAATTGACTAAAAATTTGATTCTAGATTGAAAGTAAAATACTCTCAAGACTTGGGAGAAAAGGTTATTCGGGTTATAGAGGGATTATGTGAACAAATAACCTTTTGGTATTTAATTAAGATAAGATCCAAAATTTAATATGTTCTGACTATATATCGCACTATTAGTCTACATGGTTTGTAAAAACATGAGCCAACCATGTGCTACTAATATCTTATGATTACCCCTTGCATGGTTAGCTCAAAAAAATTAGAAAAAAATGCCAAATGTTCCTTTACTCCTATATCATGATGCATGGTTTATTCTGGGTGCTTTCATGATTTAGTTAAACCGTGTGTCAACCATGAACCTTCCCAGTTCCCATTGTCTTCCCTTGCACAGTTTCCTGAAGATGATTTGTGATTTCTACTAACCATACACAAGTTTAGAATATATAAAAAACCATAAAACATCTAAAAACCCCTCATAACCTCATGAAACTTAACAAAAAAATTATATAGACAAAAAATAAAAGAATAAATATTCATGTAACTGAAACATGGGGTTCTACATTCTCCCCACCATTGTCATTTCGGTCCCCGTAATGTAGAAACCCTTATTTACCTAGAGGAGATCCGGAAACTTCTCTAAACTTTTCTTCTCAAGCTCCCATGTTTCTTTATAAATCTGACAATGTTTCCATCAAACCCAAAGTAGGCCACTATTATTCCCATGGAATATATTTTTATTTCCTATAAAAAATCCATACTGGCACATTAATCAATGTAGAATCTGGATCTAGGTCAATGTGATCCTATCAAATCACATTGTCTGGATTAGGTTGGCACTTCTTCTACATGGATATCTACTTTTATTTACACACGAATATCTTCTCTTCCATATAGTTCCCTTTACTCAGTGTATACATCAAGTCAAATTCAAACATATATAAATACTCCTTCCATATTCTCAGGCATAGATCCTAATCTCTTTGTGATAAAATATGTCTGAAACTCTTATGATCCATAAAAAATATGAATTTATCACCAAATATATAATGATTCTAAGTATTCAATGCATGGACCACAACAAGAAATTATAAATCATGTGTTGGGTTTTTCTTATCATGCAAACATAACTTATGTAAACCATAAGCAACAAAATGATATCCCTACATGAGAACCCAAACCAACCCAAATCCAAATGCATCATAATTGACTATATAGACCTATAAAGCCTTTGGTAATGTGAGGATAGGATATGATGTAGGTATAACCTTAATTTCTAGAATGTATTTATGTAATTCCTTATTCCCTTAAGAATGTAAACCTTTCTTCATCAAATATGTCATTGGCGATGTAAAATGTTAGAAATAACATAATAAATATCTATGGAATCCCAATAAGACAAGGAATCTACATATCAAAAATTCTTAATTTGGTGGTTTCCAATAGATAAAAACATATATATTTTCATGATCTATAGAAACACATTTTTAAGAAATAAATTGGCCAAGTATACCTCTTGTATCAAAAAATAAAACCTTGATAACCTTGCATAAAAATGATGCTCCCAAAAGATACCCAGCACTATAGCTAAATGTTTTGATGATCCAATTTTTTCCTTAAATACATAAACATGTCATAAACAACCCCCCAAAAGGAATCTAGATACTTCTAAAATATTTTATTTATCAATTCCATAAAGATAGTTAGTTCAATAGTATGACCAAAAGGCATTAAAAATCATAATGGCCATATATTATTCTGAAAGGTATTTTCAAAATATCATCCTCCTGAACCAATAGTTGGAGATATTCTAAATATAATTCAATTGTAGTTAACCATTGGGATCCCCTCAGTTGATCAAAAAGATCATATATTATTGGTATAAGATACTGATTCTTTATCATAACACAGTTAAATTTTTGACAATAAACACAAAGTCTAATATTTCTATCCTCCTTCTTAACAAAAATATTTGATACTTCCCGTAAAGATATTCTTGGTCAAATAAAACTTTTAATTTCCAACTCCTCCAACTGAACAATCAATTCCCTCAATTATATTGACTCTATCATATAAGACAGAAGTGAGATCGGACTAATCTCTAATAGGAGATAAATAATAAATTCTACCTATCTTTTTAGTGAAAACCCTAATAATTTGTCTGTAAAAACATTTGAAAATTAGTCAAAAATACACTACTCAAAATTTGACTATTTGTGATATGATATTTGCGACGGGATCCTGTATCAAATAGCCCATTGTAGGAAACAGCGTCGCAACTAATATTATTTTCGACGAGCCAATCACAAAAATTATTTGTGATGGGATGCCAGCCTGTCGCAAGTAGATTATATGTTATAAACATGTTGCGATGGGCTCGCCGCAAAAATGTTATTACAATGGTAAAGAGACCTGTCACAAAAAAAATTAGAAAAAATTTATAATCTATTTATGACAGGCCCCCCGTCACAAAAGGGCCTGTCACAAATACTTAATAAAATAAAAATAATATTAATATTAATATTATCAAAATAATAAAAATAATAATAAATATCAAAATTCTAAATATTTTCAAATACTAAATAAAATAATAAAATACTAAAATTATTATTAATGAAAAAATAATATATTAATATTATTCAAATAACCAAAAATATAAGAAATATTAAAATTCTCAATGTTGAGAAAAAAAAATATAAATTATCATAAATTATTATTATTATTATTATTATTAAAATAAAAAAATATTAAAAAGTATAAAACTAATAATAAATATTAAAATATTAAAATATTAAAAATACTAAAACATTATGCAATATTCCCACAAATATAAAAGTAAAAAACTATAAATAGTTTATATTACAATAAATGTTAAAATCAAATGTTTTTAACAGAAAAAAATAACTGGGGGGTAGACTTCTGGAGGAGCTGGAGGAGCTGGAGAAGATGGTGGAGGAAACTCCATCCTTAAACTACGACTCAGATGGCACATGTAATCTATCTGATCATGCAGCTGCTACTGCCATCGACGCATGTCCTCTTTATATTGTTGTTGCTGCTGCTGACACGTCTCTTCATGATGCTTCTGCAAACTCTCTATAAGCTCAGTTTGAGCTCGCAAATGATCATGATACAGTGAGCCAGAAGATGATGTATCTCCATGATCTCCTCTCGAGCTAGGTTCCGACATCACAACAGTACCATAATAATTCCCAGGAGTCAAATGATAGTCGATACCAACTACTTGGCCCTTTTCGAAGGCATACTGGGTCGCCTGCATCCTGGCTGCCTCATCGAAATGGTAATCCTTAATCTAATTAGCCATCTTGGCCTAACTCTCAGGCCGTGTCTGAGAAGTGGTTGCCTCATATGACTTCTTCAGTTTCAATTTGAAATTAAAATAGTGAAAATATTATATGAAGTTAATTTTCAAACTAAAAAATAAATAATAATAACCAAAATCTGACGTTGGCAATCACCTCTAATCTCTCCAGTGGCAAGATCACTATTGATCCTCTGATAAATTTTGTACTCCGTAAAATCGGGATGCTCGACTACCTATATGAATATAAAATAAACTGTATATATGTAATGTTGTATAAAATATTTAAAAAAGATTCTTTCCAGATGCTCTCTATGTGTACTGAATGTACGACTATCAGCTCAATGTGTCACCTCCTGTCTCCCCCGGTTTTGCCGGCCCAATGAAGATCTACTCTAAAATCCACTACTTAACCAGTGTGAAACAGATCCATCCCAAACTTATGATGAAATGTACTCTAGTTGGTGGTCTCCACATGACTCATCAAATACTGTTTGTCCTACTTTCTTAATGGTTTTCCTTCTCAAATTGTGCAAAAACAGACGGAAACACTCACACATAGACTACTCCCATGCCTCGAGGATACTGCCACACATGCTATCATTGATGGGATACCATAAACCCTACAAATAATTTATAATATCAAGTTAATAAGGAAATAAATTTCTAAATAAATATTATTTATTTACTTACTAGCCTATGATTTAATATTCCACACCACACATCAACAGGAATCTGTTCCCATGTGATCCATGGATGAGAAAAATAATTGCACAAAATATCCCTCCCCTGCCCAATGACTATAAGAGAAAAACTGGTAAAAAAGAACAAATAATCAAATAATTGGTATATAAATAAATTAATGAAAGCTAACTAAAATATACAGGTTATTATAACTCCTTGTGGGTGGATCAAAACAAAGATGTGGATTCCACTCGAAGATAGGGTCAGGAATGATAAGTCATACATAACCGTGGCCCCTCCACATACCCCCTAAACCTCTAGTAGCCTGATGTTCAGATGATACAAAAATCATCCTCATCCAAAGGTAGCTTAGCCTCCACCAACTCACGAAGTAGACCAGAGTCCATCTGAAACACAAAATTATTTTTGTTTGTAGATATTTGAAAATAAATTTTACATATAGATTTATATTAGTTATGATTATAACCAGCATTTAACTGTGTCAATGTTCACCTTCATCATCATCTTCATATCTGACGATGTCAATGTCTTCATATTCATCATCGACTTCATTAATACCCATGAGTTTCGGTTTTATCATCTCTTTCCATTTCAAATTCATTTTTAACAACATTAACATCATCGTCACCATCGACTGTTAGTTGTGGGGTGCCATCATCGATATTCATCTCTCTTTGTGAAATTGGTGGATTTTGAGTAGTCTCTTGAAAAATTTTAATTCCTTGTACTTCATTAGAACCACATTCAGTTTGAGTAAACTGATTTTCCTTATATTTCATTTTTATTATGCTCCACCAATCACTCTAGTCTCTTGAAGTAGCACTGTACTTTGCATAATATATTTGATGTTCCAATTGAGCCAATAAAAATGGTTCATTTACTATAATAAGACTTTTATATTTAATATTGACAATTCCATGAATTAGATAAACATGCAACCCTCTCTCAATATTTAACCACCAAAATTTAAACATTTTTATGTAATTTTTCCCTAGAAAACACAGTTCAATAATTTCATCCAGCATGCCGTAAAAGTCAACTTCAGTTTCTCTATGATGTAATCCTCTCAAGAAAACTCCACTATTCATTGTTTGTTTTTATTCCTTATATGAATGTGTTTGAAATCGATAACCATTCACCACATATACATTGTAATATTTAACCATTTTGGATGGTGGGTTACTCAATATACAAAGTCTCTTATCAATTTTATCAGTATGTTGAGACACCTAACAATTTTTAAAACAATTATCAATATAATAAATAATAAACCGAATTGATATGTTAAACCATAAATAATTTATGTTACCACTATTTTAAACCATTGAGAATTTTTTTCTCTCAGTGTTCTTCAAGAGCAGTTTCTTTAATTTGTGGAAGCTATTTATTAATATGATTATCATATAACCTATAAATAAAATATGTTTACTTACTGTTACAAAAATTATAGAATAATTGATAGAAGAACTCAAAGTAAAAATGAAGTCATTTCTTCACAGTTGAGCAGAACATATGTATGAGCTCTGTGATGTTCATCTTCTAAAATCCATCATTCATGAACTCCACCGAAGAAAAACTCTAGCTAACTAAAATCTGAAAATTGATTGTTCATTTCAACATCACCATTACCCTCGTTCCATCTCATGCGGTTGTGTTTTGAGGGATATTGAGATTCAAAATAATGAGAGTAGAAAAAATAAATTTCCCCTTGAAAATAACCTTCTTCAATTGTCACTTCAACTGATGCTTTGTTACATACCTTTTTCTTCAATTTCTGTGTGCATCTCTTGAATGGGTACATCCATTAAAACTATACCAGACCTACACATTTAGCTTCATGTGGAAAATGAAATATCTGATGTTCCATTGAGTCTAAGAAATCTGGCGGAAATATTTTTTCCAGTTTACATATAATGACAATAAAATCTTCTTCCAGTTTACTTAGTGCATCAGAGTTTATTGTCGCCGCACAATTGTCTTGCAAAAAATATGGTATGTCTGTTATCAAATCTCAAATCATATAATTTGACAAAACTCTAAATCCAATTGGCATAAGTCTTTCCATTATAACATGAAAATCATGACTTGTTAATCCAGTAATATGACCATTCTTAACACATGTTCCCTAATTGGATTTATAACCATTTATAATTCTCAAATCTTCAATCCACTAATAAAATAATAAAATAATCTCTTAATACAATGTATAAGTTTCTTTTGGCTTCATTAACCTCTATGATCTGACATTTTTAAATAGTTCAAGTTCTGGTCATCTGCAAATTTGGGCAATATCTTATCGTGAATTTACATTATCTTTGGTCTTATCTGGTGTATCCAAAATTTTATGAAATTAATATTCAAAATAGTTCTTCTCAATATGCATGACATCCAACTTGTGGCAGACAAAAAAATCAGACCAATATAGAAGATCCCAAAAAATGTTTTGTTTTATCGAATTATGCTCTTTCCTGAAGCCACAAATTTTTTATTGGTTACTGTTGGACCAAATGTGATGGGAGGTAATGAAAATACTACAGACATTAACTATATACCTGAGATAATTTCTGGAGGTTCATCCCTTTCAATTGTTCCTTTTCTAAAAAGAGATTTGTTACTCCGAAAAGGATGATTGGTTGGAAGAAATCTTTGATGATAGTCAAAGTATCATGGTGTTTTTCCATTGATTAGCATAAAGGCATTTTTTTCTTTCATACAGTAGGGAAATGATTTCGGTCCATGTGTACTCTAGCCAGAAAACATGCCATATGTCGGGAAGTCACTAATCGTCCACATCAATGCAGCTTTGAATATGAAATTTTGTTTCACAACAACCTCATAAGTACTAACATCATTAATCCACAATGAATTTAACTCATCAATCAATGGTCTCAAATAAATATTAATATTATTTTATAGATGCCCTGGAATTAATAAGGCCAAACATATATAGGGATCCTTCATCAACATCCATGGAGGTAAATTTTACAGAGTTAAAAAGATAGGCCAACAAAAATACTGACTATTGTAAGAACCAAACAGACAGAACCCATCAGTAGAAAGACCCAAACAAACATTTCGTGCTCCTAAAGAAAAACACTAATGTAGTCGATCAAAATGTTTCCATTAATCACCATCAGAAGTATGATTCAATTTTTATCGGTAGAAATCTTGGTTTTGTTCCATGACATCATTGACGATGTGTTCTAAGAAATAACAAAAAACTGCAACCTGGGTGTTAGGGGGAAATATATCACCTGTTTCACAGGAATTGATCCAAACATCCCCGGTTGAGCTTCATTATACCTCGATTGTTCACATGTGGTAATACTATCCAATGAATCATTTACACCAAAATATAAGATGCAATCATTTTTACATTCATGAATCTTAGATAATTATGGCCCAGATTATGAACCAGCCTCTTGCTCTCATAGTAATTTATAGGAAACACATTTCCTTAAGGTAACATTGTTTTAACCAAAGAAAATATATGTTCAAAATATTTGTTTGAAATTTCATTATCTTCTTTAATATCCATAAATTTGGCAACCACTTCTAATTTTCTTATCTTGCAACCATGATATAATGCATCCTCATTAGACCTTGACAACTCATAAAAGTTGGATGGTTCCAACTCAGGAGTTCAATCAATAGAATCTTGAGTTTCAGTTTGTAGAACATATGGACCTACAACATCACGTACTTAATTTTGAAACTGTGGTGGATCCATAATCTAGTTATTAGTATGTTATATGGAACTACATTCTTCGTTTTACTAAAAAAAACATAATCTTTTTGAAAACTAAACCGCATGATATATCCCCCAACCTTGTCAAATGTGTCAAACGTTCTCATAGCACATTTTTTACAAAGACACTTAATTGTGCCTTCTGAAAAAAAAATCGGTTTTGATGTTGATAATGATAAGAAAGCTTAAACACCCTCAATATATATAAGATTTAAACCAAAACCGTTTGGATTTATGCGCTGATTTATCCATGAACAATCATCTAATATTGACTTTTGTCAACTTCCTTGTTCCATATTTTTATAAAAAATATAAAATCATTACTGTTTTTAAATAGTTTGAAATTAGAAAAACACTATCCAAAAAAGAAGATAAATAATTACAACTACTTATTAATAATTACGATTAATTACGGGCGACACAATTTCTAGTGGAGTGACGTCTACTCTTTTGTCTGACGACTCATTACTAGCAACTTTATCATACTAAAATCACAATGAAGAACCTGCTTGGAGGTACGATTATTGCTAATTATTTCTAATTATTTTAATTAATTTCTAATTATTTCTAATTATTTCTAATTACTACTATTTATTGATATTTATTGCAATTTATTTCAATTTATTACAATTTATTGCTATTTATTGCAATTTGTTGCTATTTATGGCTATTAATTTATATATATTGCTAATTATTAGTAATTATTAGTAATTATTAGTAATTATTAGTATTTATTACTAATTATTACTATTTATTAGTATTTATTGGCATTTATTACTAATTATTACTAATTATTACTATTTTTTAATATTAATTACTATTTATAACTCAATATTACCATTTTTAACAATTTATTACTAAATATTAATATTTATTACTATTTATTACTGTTAATTACTATTTAATACTATTTATTACTAATTATTACTAATTATTACTTATTATTACTAACTATTACTAATTATTACTAATTATTACTAATTACTACTAATTATTACTATTTATTACTATTTATTTATATTTATTACTATTTATTACTAATTTTTACTAATTATTACTAATTATTACAATTTAATACTAATTATTACAATTTATTACTATTTATTACTAATTATTAGAAATTAATACTAATTAACACTAATTATTACTGATTATTTCTAATTATTACTAATTATTACAAATTATTACTAATTATTTGTATTTATTATTATTTAATATTATTTGTTAGCATTTATTAGTATTTATTAGTATTCATTACTATTTATTAGTATTTATTTCTATTTATTAGTATTTATTAGTATGTATTACTATTTATTAGTATTTATTTCTATTTATTAGTATTTAATTCTATTTATTACATTTTATTACTACTTATTAGTATTTATAACAATTTATTAATATTTATTTGTATTTATTTCTATTTATTAGTATTTATTAGTATTTATTACTATTTATTAGAATTTATTAGTAATTATTACTATTTATTGGTATTTATTAATAGTTATTAGTTATTATTACAAATTATTACTATTTATTACTAATTGCTACTATTTGTTAGTATTTCTTACCATTTATTAGTATTTATTACTATTAATTATTATTTTTTTACTAATTATTAATATTTATTACTAATTACTAGTATTTATTACTTTTTATTAGTATTTTTTACTATTTATTAGTATTTGATAGTAATTATTAGTAATTATTACTAATTAATACTATTTATTTCTAATTGTTAATATTTATTACTAAATTATAATTATCACTAATTAGTGTTAATTACTATTAATTATTGCAAATTGTAGCTACTAATTTAATTTTATTACTACAAATAAATACTAATGACAAAACAGTTTAAATCTAACTTAATTACAATTAATCAACAATAATTAAAATTAATATAAAAAATAAAAAATAATAAATTAAATAAAACATAAATATGATTAAACTTGATTTCTTATAATTGGATGCGGCTTCACAACTTCTTCGTAAAAAAAAGCTAACTCTCAGCAATTTTCACACTAAAATTAGAGTTTACAGAAGCAGTGGAATAAGAAATTCGGGAAAAGAGAAGAAAAAACGAAGGGGGAGGGGGGTATTTATAGGTTTGATTAGTTGCAACGAAACTTTTTGTGATGGGAATACCGTCGTAAAAAGTACTTTTAGCAAAAGGTCCTGTCGCAAAAACCTTCGGTTGTATTAATTTACGTCGGCAGTTAAAAGGTTATTTGCGATGGGGCCCATCACAAAACGTGACCAACCGACACACTTTTTGTGACAGGAAAACATCACGTTGCAAATATGTTTTTACCACCGTTGGTTATTTGAGACGGGACCCGTCGCAAATACCCTTTAGGGTTCGAACTAGTAGCGACGGGGGATCCCTGTAACAGCCCGAGATTTTATGAAAAATATTTTTTTTAATTTTATTAATGTCTTGTGTTATACGCTACACCAAAAGGAGCTTTCACAATACACATCTCTGACCTGGCTTGAATTATACGCAATCGCGACCTTCCACGATAGCGTTTGTTGTACGCAACACCGAGTTTCGCTAAACAACGATATGCTATTAAGATATTATTAAAACAAGCCGTTATGAATAGTAATAACCACTTTTTGAAATTTTGTAAATTTTATTTTTCAAAATGGAATTCATTTTTGGATTCGTAATATCGAAATTAGCTTAGGGTGAAATTTTGGTACTTTTCGGATAACTTTCATATTCTGATGAATAGTGAAAATTACTAAATTATAATTAAAAACAACTTTTTTAATCGAAATAATTAATAGTGATAAATAATTAATTTGAGTGGTTTTAAAGTATATTTAGAATATATTTTTACAATTCAATACAATGTTGGTCATTGTATGTAATTTCACATTTACACCAGACATAAACAAGTGTTAATCTTTTGATAGTTATTATCTCTTAAAAACACGCTATTTGTTGTGACAGCGGAAATTAATTATAAAATTAATTAATGCAACTTATATGTTGGGAATTTTGTAAAATAGAAATCATTTTTAAATTCGGAATATCAATTATAGCCTGGGGTGAAATTTTAGTACTTTTCTGAAAACTTTCAATTTTCGATGAATAGTGAAACCACTAAGTGGTAGGTTAAAAACTGAATTTTGCCTAAAACTTAATTTTACCCCTTCTGTGAATGGAATTTCGAAAATCCGAGAGACACGGTTAATATCAAGGACTAAAATGTGGTTTAATGAGATGAAAATAATTTTTGGTGAATAGTAACTTTTTACTTTTTTTTACAACGGTTAAAAGTAAATAGGGTAATTAAGGGTAAAAATGATATTATTATTACCCTAACACATGTCCTAATTCTATTGGATAAGTGTAATTCGACCAAAAACAACCTTATGAATATAATATGACCATTTAGGTCCACTTGGATTAGATTATGACATTTAATATTATTTTATTTAATGAATAGTTAAAATAGTTAAAATCAATGTTTAATAACTAAAACATTTTTAATATGGGGTTATACATAAGATAAATTCGACTATAAATATTCATTAGAAAGCTAAAAAGGTTTTCTACATAATTATATTTTATTTTTAATTTTTACACTTTAAATAAATTAATTTATTTATGACACAACGATGATGCAGTAATTACCCTTTTAAGGAAATATTAACATTATTGATGTTATAAATGCTCAAATGAATGTAATTTGAGACTTTTTATGAATTCCACTAATTTTATAGGTTACTATGATATATTAGTGTTGATTTAATCAACTTGGTTCGAACATATAATTCTGTTATGACTTTCACAAAAATCATATATCAAATAGTGTCAAAATTGACACAAAATAGTGTTTAAATAAAATATTATATTATTAATTGTTATTTTATTCCTAAAAATCTAAGGTTAGGCCAAATGACTTAGATAAGGATATATATATTAATAATAGACAATTTGGGGTTCGTTTGTCATGTTATAGTATGTGTATTAACCATATAGTGAAAGAAAACAAAAAGACACGGTAAAAGATAAATTATTTAACTTAGAGTTAAATCTAATTGATAAGGTTAAAATAATACCCTAAACATGTCTAAATCCTATTGGTTGATAGGATTTCGACCCATCCCCACTTTAGCTCCGAACTAAGACCCTTTGGAACCATTATAAACCGATTTTGACTTTAATATAAAATAATATTTTGAGGTATTCCTAAGGTGCCCCTCTCCTCCCTTATAAAAGGACACCTTCTCCCCATCCTCCTCACACCAATTTGAGCACTCAAGCTCGGCCAACCCCTTACAAAATATCTTCTACACTTCCCTAGAAACATCCTAGAGGTTCTGGGCTTCCTCAAAGACCAATTTTAGTGCCCTAAGAGGAGGTCTCAAAGAGGCGCTTAAAAGAAGAGGTAATTACCGTTACCAATTCCTTCATCTTTATTTCTTCTTCCACTTCTTCTTCTTAGGTTGTTTCATTATGAAGTAATAAAATCAGTATCACTCATATACTGATATGTTATTTTAAGTATGAAACAACCCTATTTCACCATCTATCCATCCTACGGAAAAAGAAATCACCGCGCGTGCGTACGTACGGAATACCGTCTCCACGCCGTGGTGTAATCTATTTTCCACCACCACCTTACATGGATGGGTATAATGGTGTAAAGAATAACTATACATAGTTATTACAACATAATATTGATTCTTATATATTGTATAATCTACTCCAATTCAATTCAATATTTATGGAAATGATATCATCGCTCGTGCGTACGTACGGACTACCGTCTCCACGACGCGATGAGATTCATTCTCCATGTTAACCATTTAAGAATGATTATAAAGTATATATAAGAAATAACAATGAAATATATGACATTATAAAGCTACTGTATTTATGTATATATATATATATGTATGTCATCTACTTACTTCCATTCAAGACAATAAGGAAAGGAAAACAGCGTTCATGCGTACGTACGGACTACCGTCTCCATGAACGATGTTTTTCATTTCATTTATCTATCTATTATATATATATATACTGAATATATATGATATATAAATCATATTTTATATTCTGGAAGTAAGTAAATCATGATATAAGTAATAATAATGTCAAGAACAACAAGTCAAAACACCTACGATAAATGAAACGATTTTACCCAAAACGCTTCTTTAACATGGAATTTACAATAGAACGGGTAATATAATGTCATAAGTGAACCATATATGATATCATAACAATGAATATGATTCTGTAATAGGTCAATGACATTATTTAAATCATTATACAGGAGGTTCGGACACATACGAAGCAAATCGGACCTAAGGTAAGGGAAATATCACAATCTCATTTTTATCCGAGATTGTTTATACTTTAGTATTTAATGGGGTGTATTTTATCATCCACATCCATATTTCCTCAATATGTAATATTATTTCCATACACCTACAATTGTTTAAATCCAATTTTACCCTTTGGTGAGTTTTTAGTAAAATATATGAAAGGAATCTTTTGTCGTTTTTCGTACGAGGTACTTTTTTGACTTTTCCGACAAAAGTACGAGAAGAATGTTTTTTTAACTTATACGGCACGAACGGATTTTTACGGTTTTATAAAGCCTTATTTTCATTAACCTTCCTCCAAAATATTTGATGACTATTTTCAATAAAATCTATTTCTTTTAAAATTGCATGATGTTTTGTGAAAAGGAATTGATTTTGAAGAAGAAAGGATATTTTCCTCAAGAATTCATTTCAAGTGTTTTATCAAAATTATTTTCCATCTAAGATAATAAAGGGTTCTGTTTCTATCCATATTTTTACATTGATTTGACTATGTTGTGATGGAATTATGTTTATGAATTCCTTTATCTTATATGAATGGTTTTATGATGTCATGTTGTTTAAGAATCCCATTTTTATTACATGGGTTATGAAATGATGTATGATTTATGATTTTGTGGCACACATAAGAAAGGATTCATTATAAGATGGGTGGGACCTATATCTCCCTCCAATGCATTGGGTAAAGATTTTATATCTCATGAGATAGACATGGTTGGAATGGTAGGTTATACCAGTTCAGTGAAACAGGACTAAAATGAGGGTTACTCGATTCAGAAAGGGACTTTGTCCACTAAGATAGTCTTGGAAATGAGTCTTGACTAACAAGAAATGATTATCTATGATTATGTGTGAATGCCACAAAGTTTAATGTTTTAAGTTATGATTATTGTGATTACATTTCGCTGCCATGATTTACCCCATGTTATGAAATTATGATCTCTTTTGCAGGTTAAGATTTCCAAAAGTTATGTTCTTATGATGTGATTGATTTTTCTTTTGTTTACCCTTACTGAGCATTTAAGCTCACCCTTTTATGTTTTCTTTTCCCCAGGATATAAATAAATGTATTAGGTAAAAAAAAAGGAAGATCTTTATGGGAGATATTGGAGATCTTTCACCACGATTAGAAAATTACGTTCCGAGTTTCCAAAGACACTAAACTATTACGATCCTTGAGTGTGTGTTTTTGTTATGTACTAAGTATTCCGCAAAAGAAATGTAATGTCCATGTACTTCAAGCTTCGGGTCTCTACAGTTGGTATCAGAGGAAAGGTTTAGTCAACCTTTGGAAACTAGGATGCGAAAACGTTAGTGAGATCCCTAGAGATATTTCTACGGTATGTCTAGGGATGTCCCTAAGGTTAAGTATACGTATAGGTTATAGTACTAGAACTACGCTAACGATCATAGAATTAATCCTAAGATGTTAGATATTGAAGGTACTTCACCTTTATTATGTTGTTTTCCCTAGCATGATTTTTGCCTCTCACACTATTCTTTTTGGGTTTTAGACGATGGATGGAACCCGAAGGAACCGTGTTGATCAATGCAATGGACAATGCAATGATTTTCCTCCTGAACAAACAAATGTTATGGGATATGGAGTGCAAAATCTTATTGCTATACTTACACAAGCTATGAATCATTCTGGACATCCAAATGAGCAGAGAAGGGACCAATATTCTATTGAGTCCTTCATGAGGCAACGCCCACCTTCTTTCAGTGGGTCTTCTGATCCACTTGTTGCTGAAAAATGGGTCAGTACCACTGAAAAGATATTTTCAGTTCTTCAATGTTCTGAATATGATAAAGTCATCTTAGCAGTATATCGTTTGGAAGGTGAAGCTGATCAATGGTGGAATCTTATCAAGAATACAAGGCAAAGAGATGAAATTGAGTCCATGGAATGGGACGAGTTCAAGAACTTATTTTTCAATAAGTACTTCCCTCGTATTCTTCGAACAAAGATGGAGAAGGAGTTTCTTGAACTAAAGAAAAAGGATGATGAATCTATTGGTATATACGAAGCGAATTTTACAAGACTTGCAAGGTATGCATCTGGCATTATCATCCAACTTAAAAGTAAAGTTGATCAATTTTTCAGTGGCTTAAAACCAAGTCTTCGAAGGGCATTAGCTATAAGAGACTTCAGTAGCTATGAAGAAATTGTTCGTTTTGCTATCAAGGTAGAAATGGAAGTTGGTGTTACATATCCATCTCATGGTTTTGAAAAGAAACGAAAGATGGAGTTCAAGGAGAAATCTCAAAATAATGGTGAAACGAAGATGAATGTTTCCTTATGCACAAAGTGTGGAAAGAAGAATGGTGGAGATTGTCTTAAAGGGACTAGAAAATGTTTTAAGTGTGGAAAAGAAGGTCATCGAGCAGCTGAGTGTCGAAGTAATGGAAAAAGGGTTTCTAATGATGTGAATAAAGCAAACACTGCAGAGAACGCACCACCAACCCTTCAATGCTTCAAGTGCAAGGAAATGGGGCATTATGCTAATAAATGCCCTAATCCAAGGGTTAGTGATGATCGACATGAGAAACCGCTTAAGGCAAAGGACAAAGGGAAGTCACATGCGATCACTATTAGTGACGTTGAATATGACAACGATGTGGTGGAATGATTAAGTGTTTATGTAATGGGATTCCAAAATAATGTTGTATCATAAAGTATTGGAATATTTAGGTATTGGTCTAATGTGGTATTCAAAGTGATTGAGATATTTTTGGAAATAAGTTGATATGCGCATAATGAAGGAAAAACGAGAAAACGAAATGTTTAACAGTATTCATGAGCTCATGATTGATATAAGGACTAAGTGATATCATGGTTTGAGTATATAGAATTTTGAGGATTTTGGTATGTGGAAGGTGATAACTTTTAACTGAATTCATGTTTTCTCTAAGGTTCAATGTGTATTCAAGATAATACATGATTAATGACTTTGAATGTTTGGAATGTGACCAACAAAACATATCTTATTATACATGGGGAACAACGATGGTATTAAATCTCTGGTAATCGTTTTCACTATGTTATGAGAGTGGACTGCAGTATTATGGATAAGCCTAAAGATTGAAATGGATTATGTTGGACATAAGTGAGTATTTTTTTCGATATTATTGATGGGATGTTATAGTAATGTAGTTTTAGAAAAAGGACAACCTGCAGGACGGGCGACAGCCCATCGCTTCGGACAAGGCTGGGGGAATCGAACCCACAACCGAAGTGCGACTGGCCTTTATCGCCTACCACTGGCCTACAGGAAGTCCATGTTTAGTAGAAACTAGTTTTATTATATTAAGCAGTATGATATATGAAGTATAAGTCCATTTTAGGAACCATATATGATTAATCTCACTATAGATCGACTTATGTATATAATTTTTGCTAACCTTTTGTTTGAGACAGATGGAATGACCCGTCATTATATCACATGATCTGCTAACACTTCACGAATAACAAATTCAACTTCATTTATTTAAGAGATGAAGTGGAAATTGTTCAAGGCATGAACAACAGTGACATTGTACCAAAATAAAGAAAGTATTTATTCTAATTCAAATTTTCAACTTTAGGGAAATGATCTTGAAAACCAAAAATGTTGTCCTAGTGATCTTATACCTGATGAATCAGATGGTACCTTAGATCGTCACAAATTTATGGATTTGTGATTACTGGATTTTCCATAGCAATGTTCTCTACCACTCTCCATCAGAACATGATGGTTAGATTTCTCTTCCATATCCATATTTTCACCTATGTGGAAACCCAGTGATTAGTTTATTTGGGTAATCGTTACATTTCATACTTTAGTTTTTAAAGCCATGTTTTGGTATTCCTTTTTACGATGTGGGTTTCTATTAAAGAAACTTTCGAATAGTAAACCATTTATAACCCCGACGAATTTCGAGGGCGAAATTTATTTTAAGGGGGGTAGAATGTAACAGCCCGAGATTTTATGAAAAAATTTCTTTTTAATTTTATTAATGTCTTGTGTTATACGATACACCAAAAGGATCTTTCACAATACACATCTCTGACCTGGCTTGAATTATACGCAATCGCGACCTTCCACGATAGCGTTTGTTGTACGCAACACCGAGTTTCGCTAAACAACGATATGCTATTAAGATATTATTAAAACTAGCCGTTATGAATAGTAATAACCACTTTTTGAAATTTTGTAAATTTTATTTTTCAAAATGGAATTCATTCTTGGATTCGTAATATCGAAATTAGCTTAGGGTGAAATTTTGGTACTTTTCGGATAACTTTCATATTCTGATGAATAGTGAAAATTACTAAATTATAATTAAAAACAACTTTTTTAATCGAAATAATTAATAGTGATAAATAATTAATTTGAGTGGTTTTAAAGTATATTTAGAATATATTTTTACAATTCAATACAATGTTGGTCATTGTATGTAATTTCACATTTATACCAAACATAAACAAGTGTTAATCTTTTGATAGTTATTATCTCTTAAAAACACGATATTTGTTGTGACAGCAGAAATTAATTATAAAATTAATTAATGCAACTTATATGTTGGGAATTTTGTAAAATGGAAATCATTTTTAAATTCGGAATATCAATTATATCCTAGGGCGAAATCTTAGTACTTTTCTGAAAACTTTCAATTTTCTATGAATAGTGAAACCACTAAGTGGTAGGTTAAAAACTGAATTTTGCATAAAACTTAATTTTACCGCTTCTGTGAATGGAATTTCGAAAATCCGAGAGACACGGTTAATATCAAGGACTAAAATGTGGTTCAATGAGATGAAAATAATTTTTGGTGAATAGTAACTTTTTACTTTGTTTTACCACGGTTAAAAGTAAATAGGGTAATTAAGGGTAAAAATGAAATTATTATTACCCTAACACATGTCCTAATTCTATTGGATAAGTGTAATTCGACCAAAAACAACCTTATGAATATAATATGACCATTTAGGTCCACTTGGATTAGATTATGACATTTAATATTATTTTATTTAATGATTAGTTAAAATAGTTAAAATCAAAGTTTAATAAATAAAACATTTTTAATATGGGGTTATACATAAGATAAATTCGACTATAAATATTCATTAGAAATCTAAAAAGATTTTATACATAATGATATTTTATTTGTAATTTTTAGACTTTAAATAAATTAATTTATTTATGACACAACGATGATGCAGTAATTACCCTTTTAAGGAAATATTAACATAATTGATGTTATAAATGCTCAAATGAATGTAATTTGAGACTTTTTATGAATTCCACTAATTTTATAGGTTACTATGATATATTAGTGTTGATTTAATCAACTTTGTTCGAACATATAATTCTTTTATGACTTTCACAAAAATCATATATCAAATAGTGTCAAAATTGACACAAAATAGTTTTTAAATCAAATATTATATTATTAATTGTTATTTTATTCCTAAAAATCTAAGGTTCGGCCAAATGACTTAGATAAGGATATATATATTAATAATAGACAGTTTGGGGTTCGTTTGGCATGTTATAGTATGTGTATTAACCATATAGTGAAAGAAAACAAAAAGACACGGTAAAAGTTAAATTATTTAACTTAGAGTTAAATCTAATTGATAAGGTTAAAATAATACCCTAAACTTGTCTAAATCCTATTTTTTGATAGGATTTCGACCCATCCCCACTTTACCTCCGAAATAAGACCCTTTGGAACCATTATAAACCGATTTTGACTTTAATATAAAATAATATTTTGAGGTATTCCTAAGGTGCCCCTCTCCTCCCTTATAAAAGGACACCTTCTCCCCCTCCTCCTCACACCAATTTGAGCACTCAGGCTCGGCCAACCCCTGACAAAATCTCTCCTCCACTTCCCTAGCAACATCCTAGAGGTTATGGTCTTCCTCAAAGACCAATTTTAGTGCCCTAAGAGGAGGTCTCAAAGAGGCGCTTAAAAGAAGAGGTAATAACCGTTACCAATTCTTTCATCTTTATTTCTTCTTCCACTTCTTCTTCTTAGGTTGTTTCATTATGAAGTAATAAAATCAGTATCACTCATATACTGATATGTTATTTTAAGTATGAAACAACCCTATTTCACCATCTATCCATCCTACGGAAAAAGAAATCACCGTGCGTGCGTACGTACGGAATACTGTCTCCACGCCGTGGTGTAATCTATTTTCCACCACCACCTTACATGGATGGGTATAATGGTGTAAATAATAACTATACATAGTCATTACAACATCATATTGATTCTTATATATTGTATAATCTACTCCAATTAAATTCAATATTTATGGAAATGATATCATCGCTCGTGCGTACGTACAGACTACCGTCTCCATGACGCGATGAGATTCATTCTCCATGTTAACCATTTAAGAATGATTATAAAGTATATATAAGAAATAATAATGAAATATATGACATTATAAAGCTACTGTTTTTATGTATATATATATATATATGTATGTCATCTACTTACTTCCATTCAAGACAATAAGGAAAGGAAAACAGCGTTCATGCGTACGTACGGACTACCGTCTCCATGAACGGTGTTTTTCATTTCATTTATCTATCTATTATATATATATATATATATATATACTGAATATATATGATATATAAATCATATTTTATATTCTGGAAGTAAGTAAATCATGATATAAGTAATAACAATGTCAAGAACAACAAGTCAAAACACCTACGATAAATGAAACGATTTTACCCAAAACGCTTCTTTAACATGGAATTTACAAAAGAACAGGTAATATAATGTCATAAGTGAACCATATATGATATCATAACAATGAATATGATTCTGTAATAAGTCAATGACATTATTTAAATCATTATACAGGATGTTCGGACACATACGAAGCAAATCGGACCTAAGGTAAGGGAAATATCACAATCTCATTTTTATCCGAGATTGTTTATACTTTAGTATTTACTGGGGTGTATTTTATCATCCACATCCATATTTCCTCAATATGTAATATTATTTCCATCCACCTACAATTGTTTAAATCCAATTTTACCCTTCGGTGAGTTTTTAGTAAAAGATATGAAAGGAATCTTTTGTCGTTTTTCGTACGAGGTACTTTTTTGACTTTTTCGACAAAAGTACGAGAAGAATGTTTTTTTTAACTTATACGGCACGAACGGATTTTTACGGTTTTATAAAGCCTTATTTTCATGAACCTTCCTCCAAAATATTTCATGACTATTTTCAATAAAATCTTCTTCTTTTAAAATTGCATGATGTTTTGTGAAAAGGAATTGATTTTGAAGAAGAAAGGATATTTTCCTCAAGAATTCATTTCAAGTGTTTTATCAAAATTATTTTCCATCTAAGATAATAAAGGGTTCTGTTTATATCCATATTTTTACATTGATTTGACTATGTTGTGATGGAATTATGTTTATGAATTCCTTTATCTTATATGAATGGTTTTATGATGTCATGTTGTTTAAGAATCCCATTTTTATTACATGGGTTATGAAATGATGTGTGATTTATGATTTTGTGGCACACATAAGAAAGGATTCACTATAAGATGGGTGGGACCTATATCTCCCTCCAATGCATTGGGTAAAGATTTTATATCTCATGAGATAGACATGGCTGGAATGGTAGGTTATACCGGTTCAGTGAAACAGGACTGAAACGAGGGTTACTCGATTCAGAAAGGGACTTTGTCCACTAAGATAGTCTTGGAAATGAGTCTTGACTAACAAGAAATGATTCTCTATGATTATGTGTGAATGCCACAAAGTTTAATGTTTTAAGTTATGATTATTGTGATTACATTTCACTGCCATGATTTACCCCAGGTTATGAAATTATGATCTCTTTTGCAGGTTAAGATTTCCAAAAGTTATGTTCTTATGATGTGATTGATTTTTCTTTTTTTTACCCTTACTGAGCATTTGAGCTCACCCTTTTATGTTTTCTTTTCCCCAGGATATAAAGAAAGGTTTTAGGTAAAAAAAGGAAGATCTTTATGGGAGATATCGGAGATCTTTCACCACGATTAGAAGATTACGTTCCGAGTTTCCAAAGACACTAAACTATTACGATCCTTGAGTGTGTGTTTTTGTTATGTACTAAGTATTCCACAAAAGAAATGTAATGTCCATGTACGTCAAGCTTCGGGTCTCTACAGTTGGTATCAGAGGAAAGGTTTAGTCATCCTTTGGAAACTAGGATGCGAAAACGTTAGTGAGATCCCTGGAGATATTTCTACGGTATGTCTAGGGATGTCCCTAAGGTTAAGTATACGTATAGGTTATAGTACTAGAACTATGCTAATGATCATAGAATTAATCCTAAGATGTTAGATATTGAAGGTACTTCACCTTTATTATGTTGTTTTCCCTAGCATGATTTTTGCCTCTCACACTATTCTTTTTGGGTTTTAGACGATGGATGGAACCCGAAGGAACCGTGTTGATCAATGCATTGGACAATGCAATGATTTTCCTCCTAAACAAACAAATGTTATGGGAGATGGAGTGAAAAATCTTATTGCTATACTTACACAAGCTATGAATCATTCTGGACTTCCAAATGAGCAGAGAAGGGACCAATATTCTATTGAGTCCTTCATGAGGCAACGTCCACCTTCTTTCAGTGGGTCTTATGATCCACTTGTTGCTGAACAATGGATCAGTACCACTGAAAAGATATTTTCAGTTCTTCAATGTTTTGAACATGATAAATTCATCTTAGCAGTATATCGTTTGGAAGGTGAAGCTGATCAATGGTGGAATCTTATCAAGAATACAAGGCAAAGAGATGAAATTGAGTCCATGGAATGGGACGAGTTCAAGAACTTATTATTCAATAAGTAATTCCCTCGTATTCTTCGAACAAAGATGGATAAGGAGTTTCTTGAACTAAAGAAAAAGGATGATGAATCTATTGGTATATACGAAGCGAATTTTACAAGACTTGCAAGGTATGCATCTGGCATTATCATCCAACCTGAAAGTAAAGTTGATCGATTTTTCAGTGGCTTAAAACCAAGTCATCGAAGGGCATTAGCTATAAGAGACTTCAGTAGCTATGAAGAAATTGTGCGTTGTGCTATCAGGGTAGAAATGGAAGTTGGTGTTACATATCCATCTCATGGTTTAGAAAAGAAACAAAAGATGGAGTTCAAGGAGAAATCTCAAAATAATGGTGAAAAGAAGATGAATGTTTCCTTATGCACAAAGTGTGGAAAGAAGCATGGTAGAGATTGTCTTAAAGGGACTAGAAAATGTTTTAAGTGTGGAAAAGAAGGTCATCGAGTAGCTGAGTGTCGAAGTAATGGAAAAAGGGTTTCTAATGATGTGAATAAAGAAAACACTGTAGAGAACGCACCACCAACACTTCAATGCTTCAAGTGCAAGGAAATGGGGCATTATGCTAATAAATTCCCTAATCCAAGGGTTAGTGATGATCGACATGAGCAACCGCTTAAGGCAAAGGACAAAGCGAAGTCACATGCGATCACTATTGGCGAAGTTGAATATGACAACGATGTGGTGGAATGATTAAGTGTTTATGTAATGGGATTCCAAAATAATGTTGTATCATAAAGTATTGGAATATTTATGTATTGGTCTAATGTGGTATTCAAAGTGATTGAGATATTTTTGGAAATAAGTTGATATGCGCATAATGAAGGAAAAACGAGAAAACGAAATGTTTAACATTATTCATGAGCTCATGATTGATATAAGGACTAAGTGATATCATGGTTTGAGTATATAGAATTTTGAGGATTTTGGTATTTGGAAGGTGATAACTTTTAACTGAATTCATGTTTTCTCTAAGGTTCAATGTGTATTCAAGATAATACGTGATTGATGACTTTGAATGTTTGGAATGTGACCAACAAAACATATCTTATGATATATGGGGATCAACGATGGTATTAAATCTCTGGTAATCGTTTTCACTATGTTATGAGAGTGGACTACAGTATTATGGATAAGCCTAAAGATTGAAATGGATTATGTTGGACATAAGTGAGTATTTTTTTTCGATATTATTGATGGGATATTATAGTAATGTAGTTTTAGAAAAAGGAAAACCTGCAGGACGGGCGACAGCCCATCGCTTCGGACAAGGCTGTGGGAATCGAACCCACAACCGAAGTGCGATTGGCCTTTATCGCCTACCACTGGCCTACAGGATGTCCATGTTTAGTAGAAAATAGTTTTATTATATTAAGCAGTATGATATATGAAGTATAAGTCCATTTTAGGAACCATATATGATTAATCTCACTATAGATCGACTTATGTATATAATTTTTTCTAACTTTTTGTTTGAGACAGATGGAATGACCCGTCATTATATCACATGATCTGCTGACACTTCACGAATAACAAATTCAACTTCATTTATTTAAGAGATGAAGTGGAAATTGTTCAAGGCATGAACAACAGTGAGATTGTACCAAAATAAAGAAAGTATTTATTCTAATTCAAATTTTCAACTTTAGGGAAATGATCTTGAAAACCAAAAATGTTGTCCTAGTGATGTTATACCTAATGAATCAGATGGTACCTTAGATCGTCACAAATTTATGGATTTGTGATTACTGGATTTTCCATAGCCATGTTCTCTACCACTCTCCATCAGAACATGATGGTTAGATTTCTCTTCCATATCCATATTTTCACCTATGTGGAAACCCAGTGATTAGTTTATTTGGGTAATCGTTACATTTCATACTTTAGTTTTTAAAGCCATGTTTTGGTATTCCTTTTCACGATGTGGGTTTCTATTAAAGAAACTTTCTAATAGTAAACCATTTATAACCCCGACGAATTTCGAGGGCGAAATTTATTTTAAGGGGGGTAGAATGTAACAGCCCGAGATTTTATGAAAAATATTCTTTTTAATTTTATTAATGTCTTGTGTTATACGCTACACCAAAATGAGCTTTCACAATACACATCTCTGACCTGGCTTGAATTATACGCAATCGCGACCTTCCACGATAGCGTTTGTTGTACGCAACACCGAGTTTCTCTAAACAACGATATGCTATTAAGATATTATTAAAACTAGCCGTTATGAATAGTAATAACCACTTTTTGAAATTTTGTAAATTTTATTTTTCAAAATGGAATTCATTTTTGGATTCGTAATATCGAAATTAGCTTAGGGTGAAATTTTGGTACTTTTCGGATAACTTTCATATTCTGATGAATAGTGAAAATTACTAAATTATAATTAAAAACAACTTTTTTAATTGAAATAATTAATAGTGATAAATAATTAATTTGAGTTGTTTTAAATTATATTTAGAATATATTTTTACAATTCAATACAATGTTGGTCATTGTATGTAATTTCACATTTACACCAGACATAAACAAGTGTTAATCTTTTGATAGTTATTATCTCTTAAAAACACGCTATTTGTTGTGACAGCGGAAATTAATTATAAAATTAATTAATACAACTTATATGTTGGGGATTTTGTAAAATATAAATCATTTTTAAATTCAGAATATCAATTATAGCCTAGGGTGAAATTTTAGTACTTTTCTGAAAACTTTCAATTTTTGATGAATAGTGAAACCACTAAGTGGTAGGTTAAAAACTGAATTTTGCATAAAACTTAATTTTACCGCTTCTATGAATGGAATTTCGAAAATCCTAGAGACACGGTTAATATCAAGGACTAAAATGCGGTTCAATGAGATGAAAATAATTTTTGGTGAATAGTAACTTTTTACTTTTTTTTTACCACGGTTAAAAGTAAATAGGGTAATTAAGGGTAAAAATGAAATTATTATTACCCTAACACATGTCCTAATTCTATTGGATAAGTGTAATTCGACCAAAAACAACCTTATGAATATAATATGACCATTTAGGTCCACTTGGATTAGATTATGACATTTAATATTATTTTATTTAATGAATAGTTAAAATAGTTAAAATCAATGTTTAATAACTAAAACATTTTTAATATGGGGTTATACATAAGATAAATTCGACTATAAATATTCATTAGAAATATAAAAAGATTTTCTACATAATGATATTTTATTTGTAATTTTTAGACTTTAAATAAATTAATTTATTTATGACACAACGATGATGAATTAATTACCCTTTTAAGGAAATATTAACATAATTGATGTTATAAATGCTCAAATGAATTTAATTTGAGACTTTTTATGAATTACAATACTTTTCTAGGTTACTATGATATATTAGTGTTGATTTAATCAACTTGGTTCGAACATATAATTCTGTTATGACTTTCACAAAAATCATATATCAAATAGTGTCAAAATTGACACAAAATAGTTTTTAAATCAAATATTATATTATTAATTGTTATTTTATTCCTAAAAATATAAGGTTCGGCCAAATGACTTAGATAAGGATATATATATTAATAAAAGACAATTTGGGGTTCGTTTGGCATGTTATAGTATGTGTATAAACCATATAGTGAAAGAAAACAAAAAGACACGGTAAAAGTTAAATTATTTAACTTAGAGTTAAATCTAATTGATAAGGATAAAATAATACCCTAAACTTGTCTAAATCCTATTGGTTGATAGGATTTCGACCCATCCCCACTTTAGCTCCGAAATAAGACCCTTTGGAACCATTATAAACCAATTTTGACTTTAATATAAAATAATATTTTGAGGTATTCCTAAGGTGTCCCTCTCCTCCCTTATAAAAGGACACCTTCTCCCCCTCCTCCTCACACCAATTTGAGCACTCAAGCTCAGCCAACCCCTGACAAAATCTCTTCTCCACTTCCCTAGAAACATCCTAGAGGTTATGGTCTTTCTCAATGACCAATTTTAGTTCCCTAAGAGGAGGTCTCAAAGAGGCGCTTAAAAGAAGAGGTAATTACCGTTACCAATTATTTCATCTTTATTTCTTCTTCCACTTCTTCTTCTTAGGTTGTTTCATTATGAAGTAATAAAATCAGTATCACTCATATACTGATATGTTATTTTAAGTATGAAACAACCCTATTTCACCATCTATCCATCCTACGGAAAAAGAAATCACCGCGCGTGCGTACGTACGGAATACCGTCTCCACGCCGTGGTGTAATCTATTTTCCACCACCACCTTACATGGATGGGTATAATGGTGTAAAGAATAACTATAAATAGTTATTACAACATCATATTGATTCTTATATATTGTATAATCTACTCCAATTCAATTCAATATTTATGGAAATGATATCATCGCTCGTGCGTACGTACGGACTACCGTCTCCACGACGCGATGAGATTCATTCTCCATGTTAACCATTTAAGAATGATTATAAAGTATATATAAGAAATAATAATGAAATATATGACATTATAAAGCTACTGTATTTATTTATATATATATATATGTATGTCATCTACTTACTTCCATTCAAGACAATAAGGAAAGGAAAACAGCGTTCATGCGTACGTACGGACTACCGTCTCCATGAACGGTGTTTTTCATTTCATTTATCTATCTATTATATATATATATATACTTAATATATATGATATATAAATCATATTTTATATTCTGGAAGTAAGTAAATCATGATATAAGTAATAATTATGTCAAGAACAACAAGTCAAAACACCTACGATAAATGAAACGATTTTACCCAAAACGCTTCTTTAACATGGAATTTACAAAAGAACGGGTAATATAATGTCATAAGTGAACCATATATGATATCATAACAATGAATATGATTCTGTAATAAGTCAATGACATTATTTAAATCATTATACAGGAGGTTCAGACACATACGAAGCAAATCGGACCTAAGGTAAGGGAAATATCACAATCTCATTTTTATCCGAGATTGTTTATACTTTAGTATTTACTGAGGTGTATTTTATCATCCACATCCATATTTCCTCAATATGTAATATTATATCCATCTAACTACAATTGTTTAAATCCAATTTTACCCTTCGGTGAGTTTTTAGTAAAAGATATTAAAGGAATCTTTTGTCGTTTTTCGTACGAGGCACTTTTTTGACTTTTCCGACAAAAGTACGAGAAGAATGTTTTTTTAACTTATACGACACGAACAGATTTTTACGGTTTTATAAAGCCTTATTTTCATGAACCTTACTCCAAAATATTTCATGACTATTTTCAATAAAATCTCTTTCTTTTAAAATTGCATGATGTTTTGTGAAAAAGAATTGATTTTGAAGAAGAAAGGATATTTTCCTCAAGAATTCATTTCAAGTGTTTTATCAAAATTATTTTCCATCTAAGATAATAAAGGGTTCTGTTTCTATCCATATTTTTACATTGATTTGACTATGTTGTGATGGAATTATGTTTATGAATTCCTTTATCTTATATGAATGGTTTTATGATGTCATGTTGTTTAAGAATCCCATTTTTATTACATGGGTTATGAAATGATGTATGATTTATGATTTTGTGGCACACATAATAAAGGATTCATTATAAGATGGGTGGGACCTATATCTCCCTCTAATGCATTGGGTAAAGATTTTATATCTCATGAGATAGACATGGCTGGAATGGTAGGTTATACCGGTTCAGTGAAACAGGACTGAAACGAGGGTCACTCGATTCAGAAAGGGACTTTGTCCCCTAAGATAGTCTTGGCAATGAGTCTTGACTAACGAGAAATGATTCTCTATGATTATGTGTGAATGCCACAAAGTTTAATGTTTTAAGTTATGATTATTGTGATTACATTTCACTGCCATGATTTACCCCATGTTATGAAATTATGATCTCTTTTGCAGGTTAAGATTTCCAAAAGTTATGTTCTTATGATGTGATTGATTTTTCTTTTGTTTACCCTTACTGAGCGTTTGAGCTCACCCTTTTATGTTTTCTTTTCCCCAGGATATAAAGAAAGGTTTTAGATAAAAAAAAGGAAGATCTTTATGGGAGATATTGGAGATCTTTCACCACGATTAGAAGATTACGTTCCGAGTTTCCAAAGACACTAAACTGTTACGATCCTTGAGTGTGTGTTTTTGTTATGTACTAAGTATTCCGCAAAAAAAATGTAATGTCCATGTACGTCAAGCTTCGGGTCTCTACAGTTGGTATCAGAGGAATGTTTTAGTCAACCTTTGGAAACAAGGATGCGAAAACGTTAGTGAGATCCCTAGAGATATTTCTACGGTATGTCTAGGGATGTCCCTAAGGTTAAGTATACGTATAGGTTATAGTACTAGAACTACGCTAACGATCATAGAATTAATCCTAAGATGTTAGATATTGAAGGTACTTCACCTTTATTATGTTGTTTTCCCTAGCATGATTTTTGCCTCTCACACTATTCTTTTTGGGTTTTAGATGATGGATGGAACCCGAATGAACTGTGTTGATCAATGCAATGGACAATGCAATGATTTTCCTCCTGAACAAACAAATGTTATGGGAGATGGAGTGCAAAATCTTATTTCTATACTTACACAAGATATGAATCATTCTGGACTTCCAAATGAGCAGAGAAGGGACCAATATTCTATTGAGTCCTTCATGAGGCAACGTCCACCTTCTTTCAGTGGGTCTTCTGATCCACTTGTTGCTGAACAATGGACCAGTACCACTGAAAAGATATTTTCAGTTCTTCAATGTTCTGAACATGATAAAGTCATCTTAGCAGTATATCGTTTGGAAGGTGAAGCTGATCAATGGTGGAATCTTATCAATAATACAAGGCAAAGAGATGAAATTGAGTCCATGGAATGGGATGAGTTCAAGAACTTATTTTTCAATAAGTACTTCCCTCGTATTCTTCGAACAAAGATGGAGAAGGAGTTTCTTGAACTAAAGCAAAAGGATGATGAATCTATTGGTATATACGAAGCGAATTTTACAAGACTTGCAAGGTATGCATCTGGCATTATCATCCAACCTGAAAGTAAAGTTGATCAATTTTTCAGTGGCTTAAAACCAAGTCTTGGAAGGGCATTAGCTATAAGAGACTTCAGTAGCTATGAAGAAATTGTGCGTTGTGCTATCAAGGTAGAAATGGAAGTTGGTGTTACATATCCATCTCATGGTTTTGAAAAGAAACGAAAGATGGAGTTCAAGGAGAAATCTCAAAATAATGGTGAAAAGAAGATGAATGTTTCCTTATGCACAAAGTGTGGAAAGAAGCATGGTGGAGATTGTCTTAAAGGGACTAGAAAATGTTTTAAGTGTGGAAAAGAAGGTCATCGAGCAGCTGAGTGTCGAAGTAATGGAAAAAGGGTTTCTAATGATGTGAATAAAGCAAACACTGCAGAGAATGCACCACCAACACTTCAATGCTTCAAGTGCAAGGAAATGGGGCATTATGCTAATAAATGCCCTAATCCAAGTGTTAGTGATGATCGACATGAGCAACCGCTTAAGGCAAAAGACAAAGGGAAGTCACATGCGATCACTATTGGCGATGTTGAATATGACAACGATGTGGTGGAATGATTAGGTGTTTATGTAATGGGATTCCAAAATAATGTTGTATCATAAAGTATTGGAATATTTATGTATTAGTCTAATGTGGTATTCAAAGTGATTGAGATATTTTTGGAAATAAGTTGATATGCGCATAACGAAGGAAAAATGAGAAAACGAAATGTTTAACAGTATTCATGAGCTCATGATTGATATAAGGACTAAGTGATATCATGGTTTGAGTATATAGAATTTTGAGGATTTTGGTATGTGGAAGGTGATAACTTTTAACTGAATTCATGTTTTCTCTAAGGTTCAATGTGTATTCAAGATAATATATGAATAAGGACTTTGAATGTTTGGAATGTGACCAACAAAACATATCTTATGATATATGGGGATCAACGATGGTATTAAATCTCTGGTAATCATTTTCACTATGTTATGAGAGTGGACTGCAGTATTATGGATAAGCCTAAAGATTGAAATGGATTATGTTGGACATAAGTGAGTATTTTATTTTGATATTATTGATGGGATGTTATAGTAATGTAGTTTTAGAAAAAGGACAACCTGCAGGACGGGTGACAGCCCATCGCTTCGGACAAGGCTGTGGGAATCGAACCCACAACCGGAGTGCGACTGGCCTTTATCGCCTACCACTGGCCTACAGGAAGTCCATGTTTAGTAGAAACTAGTTTTATTATATTAAGAAGTATGATATATGAAGTATAAGTCCATTTTAGGAACCATATATGATTAATCTCACTATAGATCGACTTATGTATATAATTTTTGCTAACCTTTTGTTTGAGACAGATGGAATGACCCGTCATTATATCACATGATCTGCTAACACTTCACGAATAACAAATTCAACTTCATTTATTTAAGAGATGAAGTGGAAATTGTTCAAGGCATGAACAACAGTGAGATTGTACCAAAATAAAGAAAGTATTTATTCTAATTCAAATTTTCAACTTTAGGGAAATGATCTTGAAAACCAAAAATGTTGTCCTAGTGAACTTACACCTGATGAATCCGATGGTACCTTAGATCGTCACAGATTTATGGATTTGTGATTACTGGATTTTCCATAGCCATGTTCTCTACCACTCTCCATCAGAACATGATGGTTAGATTTCTCTTCCATATCCATATCTTCACCTATGTGGAAACCCAGTGATTAGTTTATTTGGGTAATCGTTACATTTCATACTTTAGTTTTTAAAGCCATGTTTTGGTATTCCTTTTTACGATGTGGGTTTCTATTAAAGAAACTTTCGAATAGTAAACAATTTATAACCCCGACGAATTTCGAGTGTGAAATTAATTTTAAGCGGGGTAGAATGTAACAGCCCGATATTTTATGAAAAATATTCTTTTTAATTTTATTAATGTCTTATGTTATACGCTACACCAAAAGGAGCTTTCACAATACACATCTCTGACCTGGCTTGAATTATACGCAATCACGACCTTCCACGATAGCGTTCGTTTGGACGCAACAACGAGTTTCGCTAAACAATGATATGCTATTAAGATATTTTTAAAACTAGCCGTTATGAATAGTAATAACCACTTTTTGAAATTTTGTAAATTTTATTTTTCAAAATGGAATTCATTTTTGGATTCGTAATATCTAAATTAGCTTAGGGTGAAATTTTGGTACTTTTCGGATAACTTTCATATTCTGATGAATAGTGAAAATTACTAAATTATAATTAAAAACAACTTTTTTAATCGAAATTATTAATAGTGATAAATAATTAATTTGAGTGGTTTTAAAGTATATTTAGAATATATTTTTACAATTCAATACAATGTTTGTCGTTGTATGTAATTTCACATTTACACCAGACATAAACAAGTGTTAATCTTTTGATAGTTATTATCTCTTAAAAACAAGCTATTTGTTGTGACAGCGGAAATTAATTATAAAATTAATTAATGCAACTTATATGTTGGGAATTTTGTAAAATAGAAATCATTTTTAAATTCGGAATATCAATTATAGCCTAGGGTGAAATTTTAGTACTTTTCTGAAAACTTTCAATTTTCGATGAATAGTGAAACCACTAAGTGGTAGGTTAAAAACTGAATTTTGTATAAAACTTAATTTTACCGCTTCTGTGAATGGAATTTCGAAAATCCGAGAGACACGGTTAATATCAAGGACAAAAATGTGGTTCAATGAGATGAAAATAATTTTTGGTGAATAGTAACTCTTTATTTTTTTTACCACGGTTAAAAGTAAATAGGGTAATTAAGGGTAAAAATGATATTATTATTACCCTAACACATGTCCTAATTCTATTAGATAAGTGTAATTCGACCAAAAACAACCTTATGAATATAATATGACCATTTAGGTCCACCTGTATTAGATTATGACATTTAATATTATTTTATTTAATGAATAGTTAAAATAGTTAAAATCAAAGTTTAATAACTAAAACATTTTTAATATGGGGTTATACATAAGATAAATTCGACTATAAATATTCCTTAGAAAGCTAAAAAGATTTTCTACATAATGATATTTTATTTGTAATTTTTAGACTTTAAATAAATTAATGTATTTATGACACAACGATGATGCAGTAATTACCCTTTTAAGGAAATATTAACATAAGTGATGTTATAAATGCTCAAATGAATGTAATTTGAGACTTTTTATGAATTACACTAATTTTCTAGGTTACTATGATATATTAGTGTTCAGTTAATCAACTTGGTTCGAACATATAATTCTGTTATGACTTTCACAAAAATCATATATCAAATAGGGTCAAAATTGAGACAAAATAGTTTTTAAATCAAATATTATATTATTAATTGTTATTTTATTCCTAAAAATATAAGGTTCAACCAAATGACTTAGATAAGGATATATATATTAATAATAGACAATTTGTGGTTCGTTTGGCATGTTATAGTATGTGTATTAACCATATAGTGAAAGAAAACAAAAAGACACGGTAAAAGTTAAATTATTTAACTTAGAGTTAAATCTAATTGATAAGGTTAAAATAATACCCTAAACTTGTCTAAATCCTATTGGTTGATAGGATTTAGACCCATCCCCACTTTAGCTCCGAAATAAGACCCTTTGGAACCATTATAAACCGATTTTGACTATAATATAAAATAATATTTTGAGGTATTCCTAAGGTGCCCCTCTCCTCCCTTATAAAAGGACACCTTCTCCCCCTCCTCCTCACACCAATTTGAGCACTCAATCTCGGCCAACCCCTGACAAAATCTCTTTCCCACTTCCCTAGAAACATACTAGAGGTTCTAGTCTTCCTCAATGACCAATTTTAGTGCCATAAGAGGAGGTCTCAAAGAGGCGCTTAAAAGAAGAGGTAATTACCGTTACCAATTCATTCATCTTTATTTCTTCTTCCACTTCTTCTTATTAGGTTGTTTCATTATGAAGTAATAAAATCAGTATCACTCATATACTGATATGTTATTTTAAGTATGAAACAACCCTATTTCACCATCTATCCATCCTACGGAAAAAGAAATCACCGCGCGTGCGTACGTACGGAATACCGTCTCCACGCCGTGGTGTAATCTATTTTCCACCACCACCTTACATGGATGCGTATAATGGTGTAAAGAATAACTATACATAGTTATTACAACATCATATTGATTCTTATATATTGTATAATCTACTCCAATTCAATTCAATATTTATGGAAATGATATCATCGCTCGTGCGTACGTACGGACTACCGTCTCCACGACGCGATGAGATTCATTCTCCATGTTAACCATTTAAGAATGATTATAAAGTATATATAAGAAATAATAATGAAATATATGACATTATAAAGATAATGTATTTACGTATATATATATATATATATGTATGTCATCTACTTACTTCCATTCAAGACAATAAGGAAAGGAAAACAACGTTCATGCGTACGTACGGACTACCGTCTCCATGAACGGTGTTTTTCATTTCATTTATATATCTATTATATATATATATATATACTGAATATATATGATATATAAACCATATTTTATATTCTGGAAGTAAGTAAATCTTGATATAAGTAATAATAATTTCGAGAACAACAAGTCAAAACACCTACGATAAATGAAACGATTTTACCCAAAACGCTTCTTTAACATGGAATTTAAAAAAGAACAGGTAATATAATGTCATAAGTGAACCATATATGATATCATAACAATGAATATGATTCTGTAATAAGTCAATGACATTATTTAAATCATTATACAGGAGGTTCGGACACATACGAAGCAAATCGGACCTAAGGTAAGGGAAATATCACAATCTCATTTTTATCCGAGATTGTTTATACTTTAGTATTTACTGGGGTGTATTTTATCATCCACATCCATATTTCCTCAATATGTAATATTATTTCCATCCACCTACAATTGTTTAAATCCAATTTTACCCTTCGGTGAGTTTTTAGTAAAAGATATGAAAGGAATCTTTTGTCGTTTTTCGTACGAGGTACTTTTTTGACTTTTCTGACAAAAGTACGAGAAGAATGTTTTTTTAACTTATACGGTACGAACGGATTTTTACGGTTTTATAAAGTCTTATTTTCATGAACCTTCCTCCAAAATATTTCATGACTATTTTCAATAAAATCTCTTTCTTTTAAAATTGCATGATGTTTTGTGAAAAGGAATTGATTTTGAAGAAGAAAGGATATTTTCCTCAAGAATTCATTTCAAGTGTTTTATCAAAATTATTTTCCATCTAAGATAATAAAGGGTTCTGTTTCTATCCATATTTTTAAATTGATTTGACTATGTTGTGATGGAATTATGTTTATGAATTCCTTTATCTTATATGAATGGTTTTATGATGTCATGTTGTTTAAGAATCCCATTTTTATTACATGGGTTATGAAATGATGTATGATTTATGATTTTGTGGCACACATAAGAAAGGATTCATTATAAGATGGGTCGGACCTATATCTCCCTCCAATGCATTGGGTAAAGATTTTATATCTCATGAGATAGACATGGCTGGAATGGTAGGTTATACCGGTTCAGTGAAACAGGACTGAAACGAGGGTTACTCGATTCAGAAAGGGACTTTGTCCACTAAGATAGTCTTGGCAATGAGTCTTGACTAATGAGAAATAATTCTCTATGATTATGTGTGAATGCCACAAAGTTTAATGTTTTAAGTTATGATTATTGTGATTACATTTCACTGCCATTATTTACCCCATGTTATGAAATTATGATCTCTTTTGCAGGTTAATATTTCCAAAAGTTATGTTCTTATGATGTGATTTATTTTTCTTTTGTTTACCCTTACTGAGCATTTGAGCTCACCCTTTTATGTTTTCTTTTCCCCAGGATATAAAGAAAGGTTTTAGGTAAAAAAAGGAAGATCTTTATGGGATATATTGGAGATCTTTCACCACGATTAGAAGATTACATTCCGAGTTTCCAAAGACACTAAACTATTACGATCCTTGAGTGTGTGTTTTTGTTATGTACTAAGTATTCCGCAAAAGAAATGTAATGTCCATGTACGTCAAGCTTCGGGTCTCTACAATCCCCCCGTTGCAACTCTATCTTACCGCCTCCTGGCATTTGCGACGGGCAGTGCCAACCGGTCATAAATACTCTTTCGCGCGGTTTGGCGTTCAAAACACACCAATCCGGGCATAAATTTTTGCGATGGGGCGCCTATTCCCATCACAAATAATTGATTATTTACGATGGGTTGACCATCCATTCGCAAATAATCTCTTCAATATACTATTTGTGACGGGAATAAATCTCGTCGCAAATAACGGTTTTTCTTATAGTGATAGTTAGAAAATATCTATTTCCAATCTTATCTATAGATAAAAAATTCATCGCTACCAGCTGATATGATATTGCTCCAACCACTAATGCCAAAAGTCGTACTCTACTTTCCTTCACATCCTAATATCCTCTAAAGAGATTCCTAACACTATCTAAAGATATGAAACTAACCTTTCGGGCATACTTGTTGATGTGGGACTTGAATGATGTCAACCAATCCATACCCAAAATCAAGTCATAGGAATCTATGTCAATCATAGAGAAATCCCAAAAAACCCACCCCCATTGATAGTTATATAACAAGATTTACACATAAATAATCACAACTCTATTTTTCCAAGAGGAGTTTTATGTTTTAAAACAAAACCCATCATCTCAACATGAAAATACATATAATCGATAGTACGAGGGGAAATAAACATGTGGGAAAATCACATATCAAACAAAGACTTCCTAAGGGTAGAATTAAAAATAATTGTACCTCTTATCATTAAAGGAATAAATTGATCATCCATGATCATTTTCTCAACTCCATTCAATTTCATACTCATTGGGATTTTCTCTTTATTAACTTAATTATATTGCACCAGTTGAGGAGTCTTCGTGTTCCAATATTCACCATGGATTTATCTATTTTGATGATGAGAATTATCCTACTGTACTCTTCCAACTAAAGCATACATTGTTTGGGAATCATGAGATGTGTCCCTAGCACCCGACCTTGGAGCGTTGTGATAATAACATTGAAGATGTCCCACATGGTTGTAATTATGGAATTATCTTGGTGCTACCATACAATCTAGCTTCATATGGTAAAATTAAACACATTAAAAACATACTATCTTACATTTTGGTCATATATGAATGTTTACTGATATCATGGTCTAATTCAGAGGTGTGCCACCACTCTAGAAGTAGGTGTACCTCTTCCACATGTTCCCACCTTCCGAGTTCCCACCTATTGTTGTAGAAATATACATGCTCCCTCCAACCATATTTCCTAATATATCCATTTCCTCCAATGTCACTATCTTAACCATTTATGTATAATACATTATGAAAATAATGAAAATATTTTAGAGAATATCCATCCTTAACCTTCACTCAAAAATGGATTCCATAAAAGGATGAACATGTAACAAATTATAGGGAAAATTAGGATAAGTTAATAAAATTTTCTACATACTCTATCACCATGAGGTTCTCTCACTTCAAACTGAAGAAGTATGTTTTTCTATAAATCTGAAAGGTTTGAGGATATATTTTCTTATTAAAAAAGTATTCAAAATCCTCCAATGTCACTCCTTGGTCCAATTTATCCTGAACAGCTAATTCCCACCATTAGAAAGAAAAATAATCTATAATAAATGTTTCAAAATTTACATTCAACTCTACTGGTGTTACAATGAAATAATAGACTTGATTCATCCAATTCAACCCTAATTATAACTTTTTTGGATCAAAATCCCCATGAAAGATGAGTGGATTCTAATTTTATACTGAACTGAATGGTCCATGTTCTAAGGTTTGTCATTAATATTACCGTTATTGATGACTAAACCGAACAATATTATTGCTAAGGTTTATCATTAATATTACCCTTATCTATGACCTAAAAATTTGGACAATGCTTTTGACCATCTTTTTTTTTCACCCGTGTCTTAGGCGCAACCACATTTTTAACACCCTCCTTTGGTTGATTTCCATAATTCGTACTCAGTTCCATTCACTATAAAAAGAACACAACTCCATTTAGTATCACCCGTTAAAAAATGAAGGAAAATAAATTCCAATTTACCATATCAAAACACTTCACAACATAGATTTGTTCCATTTCAACCACTGTTAACAATTCAAATATTTTGGAAAATAACACAACCATGACATTCAAAACAACAACCTTCACACTTTTCAAAAAACATTTCCTTTTTTCCATTTAATTATCCATATTACTAAAAATAAATAATTAATTACTATTGGAAAGTCTTACTATCAATGAGATACATTTCTGGTAACTTGTATACATATTTTTATGAGATACATTTCAAGTTACAAAAAATAAAATGTCCCCACTTCTAACCCAAATCAAGAGATGAAAAATAAAAATACCATTTTTCCCAAAAATACAGGTGGACCAATAATTAATGATACCATTTCAAACTGAAGGACCGAACAAACTAATACCATTTCCAAATCTAGGACTGAACAAACTAATACCATTTGTAACATCCCACCCATCCTCATTTTCTGGAATAGATATCGGTGTTCTATGAGGACTTAGGTGACACCCCAAGACATAAATGGTTCAAAACAATTATTAAGGGCCTCAAGAACATTTTGGGAGAAAACTTCCCATTTTAAAGATAAAACATCCATACTACATAAACAATAACTAACCAAAGCTCTATATGATAGATGAGAAAAAAATACAAATGAAAAAATAACTAAACCAATAAACAATATCTGATTACAAGTAGAAACAAAAAGTAATATTCAAAGATAACCAAAATAATGTTGTTTCTAGGTGTAGTGGAAGTTGCAGAAGTGGGTGATATATTAAAATTTCTTTTAATAATCATTCCCTGAAACCAAGATTGAATATCTCACATCTTAAATTTATAATTAATTTTTTTAATATTGGAATAAATAAATATATTGGATTAGGAAATCTTTTAGAATGTTGATCATCTAAAAAGTCCCTTTTGTATTGCCTTTATTTCACTATGTGGATCAAAGGATTTAATCCCTCTAGCAGTGGCCCACACATGCTACTATGGCCTTCGAGAAACACCACACAATCTCCGGGTTCTAGTGTGGCATGCCCAATGTCTTTCGTTGTTCGTTATTGATCAATTGTTCTTCGGTATTGAAGAAATATCCCTTTCACTTCTCATTCTTAATAGGGAGAGGATAAGTTGATAGAGAATTCATTATGAACAAGAATTCTCAATTTTCAATTATGGATACTCTACACAATAGAAATAATATCTTATTTATACAGTTGGGATATAAGCTAAAAAATTATTTAATTTCATACTGACGATTAAATAAAATTTATTACCTTTAATAAATCTTATTCATCATAATAATAGTTATATAATTATTATTTTGTGGTTCTGGCCAACTTTCACAATAATAAATATTATATAACGTTCTTGTTAATTAATATTTGTCACCAGACTTAGCCTTGGTTAATTCAAACTCCTCTAGAATTTAATGAACAACCTAATAAATATTTTATTCACAATCAAGAGAATAAATATATATTAAAATATTAAACAAATAAAATAATTATTTTATTCGAAATTCGGAGAATAAATATTTCTTTATTTTATGCTACCAATATAACTTGAATAAAAATTATTCCTCAAAGTATAGAATATTATTTATTCCATTAGTTAAACATAAATAGAATTTAATTAACCTAAATATTAATTTTTTCATTTTGTAATCATGTTTAAGGGAAATTGAGAACCCAAATAGTACAGAAATAGAACATCAAGTACCGTAGGAGAAGACTGAATCATTAATGTCAATCATCAGCCTATTCGACACACTATCATTAAATAATTTTCAATATATAGAGCTTACCTTAGTGGATGGATCATCCTTGATGATATCTTCAAAACAATAAGCCGTATTGTCCCATGTTTGGATGTACTCCTCCATATTCATTTTCCTTACATTAAAACCTCTTACCAGAATTAGATCTTTCTTGTTAGTCTACTCGGTTTTCCCTTTATTGGTATCCACCAGGAGAAGTTTCTCAGTCATCCTACTAGCATATTCATGAGAGGATTTAATTGGAAGAAAATATTTCAACATAACCTCCTATGATTTCTAAATAAGGTCCCCGAAGTGTCCAATAAGTGGAACCTCTTTAGATCCCACCTGCTCAACCCGATCCTTGACATGAGCATCAACCATGTATGAAGCCTCCTAAGACCTAATTTTATCTCCCATCATACCCTTTATCATATTTGTGTTGACTGTGAAGTCTCTCACACTGAACCATCTTCATTTCCTTCTCACTATTAGGTAAGTTATTTTCCATGGGCCTCTTTTTCTTAGGAGATATAGTTTCTATTATTTATGGTAGAAATGAATAGTCATTTAAACCTTTGGATTTGTGTTTTCCCATAAGAACAAATCATATAGAATACATGTTGACTTTCCTCCCTTTCATCCTCCTTGTATCATAAGGCCCACATCCATAACTACCCTCCAAAAATTCCTATGAACTTGGGAAAGAGGTATCATCATTCGCCTCTACCCCCGATAATACTTTCCTTCATAAGAAACCTCACATGGGATCAATTTTAATTGACCCTAATCTAAACCTTCAATTGACAGAACTTCAAAAAGGATTCAAAATTTAATGTTTTATGACCTTTATAGGACCAATCTAAATGGTAGTAACCTCAACACCCATTGTGTCATGTATTCCATTAATTTTATTATCCACAACACCCTTTTAAGTATGGAATTAGGTAGCACCATCTGAAGAAGATCCAAGGTTAGGGAACACTACCCATGATTCTTGTAACCCCTCTATAATTGTGGTTATATTTCTAGACAAACAATCTCTGCATAAGAAAAAGTATATAAATATTCACCCCCAAGAACCATGATTGGTCTGCATAAATGGAGTCTCTAGGTCTTGCTTCGGTTGACTAAAAACATCCACAACTTTGGTATTAACCTTCCTCGATCAAGATTCCTTCTGAATAGAATACAATGTGTCGATAAAGCCGGCTAAAACCTTCAAGACAATGTCATCCACAAGATCTTGGATATTTCATTTAGGACCTGACCTCCCCATGTTCAACTTCAATAGTCAGATAGCTCTCCTACAACAATCCTTCATGTGACCAAGTCTCTTGAAGGAAGAACTGAAATCAACCCACTTCTCAAAGTGAATAAGTTATTTTGATCTAAACTCTTCTCCAATCTAAATCCACAAAAAATCAACTGGTAATCAAGAATGGTCAACCTCAACACAAATTCTTGGGTAAATAGGATGGCATACATCATGAGTAGAACTATCTGATCATAAGAATCGACCTATAAGGTTCCCAAGAATTCAAAATTTTAAAGGATTTTGAAATGGAAGGGGAATATTAGAAAAAATTACCCAAATGGATTTTTTATGGGAGTCACAGTTCATGTGAAAATTGAAAGACCACATGAACATGAAGAATTTGAGGTCTTTGTAGATCAGTGGGTACTGGACCAAGATAAGATCAAATCAACTTCAGAGAAAAATCCGACCATAATATGTCGATTATCTATAAGAAAAATTGTTTCATGATTTTTAAAACCCCCCACATCAAAAATAAATCTATTGAACATGTTCACAGATGGATGATGATTTTTAAATCAAGTGACTAGAATCAGAATAAGGAGAGTCGATGAATCTGTGAACTCCGATGCTGAGAGAGGAAGTTGTGGAAGAACATTGAATAAATTAGCGACTTGAGGGAAAATAATGGAGGAAGTATGGGTTTGAAAATGGGGAGATAGTGTGCGGGAGGACCCTTGCAGGGGAAAATGGTGGTCAGTACCCCTTCAACAACCACATACAAATTATCACTATGTAATATAATCTCTTTTGTTAAAATACCTTGTCAAGAAGCTTCCACATCCGTGTCTTCAACATATATGCTCGATATATCTTTCATTGGATATATGAAATAAACATGTTGTTACACCATGGCCATGGAATTTAATGCAAATATTATATTCCGATAAAAGAGATGAGATATCAGCTTACATAATGTTAGTAGGCACAAATACTTTATCAAATTATTCATTAATGACATGTCACTAGTGACACACCCAACATATCCAACTTCGCCATGAACTGTTATCATCATGGTTTAAAAATTATATTTAAGTAGGAGAGTTGTAACATGCATAAATAATAATATGAAAAACTAAGGACCAACACACATGATCATATATAGGAATATACGACGAAACCAAAACATACAGTATTCTTACAGGAAGGTTTGTACTTATAATATCTTTTCTTAGAGATCAACAAGTGGGGAATCATGAGAAGAAGCCCATCTACTGATGAGTACTCACATATGTCATTCTATTTTATATATATGCCATTATATTACATTATCCAACCACTAAGCATTATTTGAGAGTATCTTCATAGCACATCAAGTTTCACATCATAGTAGGGAATTGATATGACCTTCTCAATGCGATGTATAATCTAGTGAATTATTACATTAAATTTATATAGAACAATAATAAATATGTAATAAAAAGTTTTATTGATATTAAATAAATCAAATATACATATAATCAATGTAAAAATAGTTAATTCTTGACACCAAATCAAATAAAATCCCACATGGACAAGATCCAACTACTTGTGACCTTTAGTCCGCTAGAACTCACCTCATAGTCATGTTTTTCAGAGTCAAGGATTTAGTCTAGGGGTCTTCTATGTTTTCTCCTATGAAATTGATTCTTTGAAAAACTTCACATATTTGATAAAAATCCATCAGTAGACGATACTTAAGATGTATGTGCTTCATCTATTGATGTGACCATGACTCTTTTTCAATATCCACCACTGCAGTATTATAACAGTGATAATATCTTTACTGATATATACCACATAAATATCTTGGATGAAGTTTCACATCTAAACTTCTTGTTTATATTTATATTAAGTGAAAATATGATCATAATATGCTATAGAACCTATAACCATAGCCTACTTTGAGGTATTCCATCTCACAACACCTCCATTCAACGTGAATAAATTTCATGTTTGTGACTTCATTTCATATTGATCAGTTTGGAAACTAGAATCGGTATATCCTCTAATGACTAATTCGTAATATCCTCCATAAAACATGAATATTTCATTAGTACGTCTCAGATACTTAATGATAGTCTTTACTTCCATCCAATGGTGATTACTTGGATCAGCTTGGTATCTTCCTACCTTTTTTAATTCATAGGCAACATCTAGCCGAGTACATTTCCTAACATACATGAATGACCCAATCATTGATGCATATGGAATCCTTATCACTCTATTTATTTTCGTCATAGGCATGAGGACACATTTTCATAGAAAAATGAAGGCCATGTGATGTTGGAAACAATAACCTCTTAGATTGTTCCATATTTAATCTCTTCAGTATCTGGTCAATGTATGGACATTAACTAAGGATGGTAAACTTTTTGGGTCTATCATAATTGATCCTGATCCTAAGAATATATTCTACATCACTCAAGTACTTCATAGAGAAGAATTTATTCGTCCATGCCTTAATAGACTGTAAGACTGGTATTTTTGTTTCCAATGAGTAATATTTCATCAAAATGTACTGTTAAGAGAACAAATCCACCACTACTAAATAATTTATAGATAAATTGATCACATTCAATCTTTATGAATCCAAATTCTTTTACAACCTCATAAAAATTAATTTTCTATGACCTGGATGCTTTCTTTAATCCATATATGAATCTTTTCAACTTTCATACCCTATTGGAATCATTTTGAGTTAGAAAACCATCAGGCTATGTCATATATACACCTTCTTAAAGGTTTTTATTAAGGATTTTTATATTGAAATACATTTTAGAAATATCATAACCTTGTAAAGACACAATAAAAAGTAGAATTATGACGTATTTTATCAATGAAATTAGTGAAAAGGTATATTTTTAGTCAATTACATGACATTATTTTAAGCCTTTTTGAACCAATCACACATTATAGGTACTAAAATGTCCATCTTTGTCAAGTTTTTTCTTGAATATCAATTTTAAACCAACATGATTTACATATATTAGAGGTTCTAGAGAAATCCAGGCACAGTTTTGGTGCATGGAATCCATTTCATAATTCATGGCTTCATGCCACTTGGCAACATCGGTGACACTTATTGCTTCTTTATAGGATAAAAGATCATTATTATCAACTAATAATAAGTTTCCATCCTTTGTGGATATAAAACCATAACATTTTAGTTTTCTTACCTTTATAGTACTCCTACATAGTAATTGTGTCTATGGAATAATTTATTCTTCCATGGGGATTTGTGGAATATGTTCTTTTGCCAACTCTTGTGAATCCTGAGCCTGGACTTCATTGAAGTCAATCTCTCTGTAACGCCCCGACCCCAGCTGCCTAGAGTCGGTGCATTATTACATAACATTGGCATGATCACAAGAAAGATCAAATCTCGAAAGACCGATTGGTTTAGTAGCCTTGGAAACACTAGATATATTCATAAGTTTTACATTACATCATAAAATCAAAAACTACTACAACAACATAATGTTTCCACAGTCCACACTACAATCCCCTTATAATATCCCTGCAGGTCATTCATAACTTACATCTTCACTTCCTGGGAAAAATAAAACATAGAAAAGGGGTGAGCTCAAATGCCCAGTAAGGATAACAATATAGCGGAAACTTTCATCAATAAGAATAAATATTTAAGGCAATGTATAACTAAAACAAAAGCCTTTTAAACATGAACTTTCAACATGGTATGGCAGAAATAAAATGAAATAATTCCATTTACTTATTCACATGGATATTCCACTAATCGAATAATCACATGCAAAAATAAATAACCACTTTCATAATGTTGGAATGCATAATGCCAGACTATCATAACCACATAGCCAAGGCCTCGTGCCAAGACTACAAATAAGATTTTGTCAAGGCCTTGTGCCAAGACACTAGTTTGTCTCATGAGACCTACCGATGCATCGAGGTGCTATAGCGGGCTCCACCCGTCACTTATTAAGTCCAATGCATTCCCATATGAAAAGGTTTAAACATAACATAAACATTCGTATTAAAACTAGCATACGAAATGTCAATACTTTCACAATAAACTATGAATGGTATAAAAATAGCACATCCACAGTCAAACATATCACAAATCCTTCAATACAATATATAAGTTTTGTATCATAATAAATCAACTTCAAATAATCTTAAAATCCATCAAAGGATGTTGACATAGATGAAATCAAAATTCTTTTTAAAGAAATATCTCCTTTTATTTTGAAATCATTTAAGATCCATATAAAATAAAACATTTTCTTTGAAAATATTCTTATAAGCTTGTAAGGAAAGCTTTGAAGATTTTATAACGGCGTAAAATAACCGCACCCGCCGTATAAGTTAAAAAAAACATTCTTACCTCAATTCTGTCGAAAAGGTTAAAAAGGACCTTGTTTTGAAAACGACGGAAAGATTCCTTTATAAACCTCTTATAAAAAGTCAAACAAGGGTATAAATGACTTTAACCCATATTCTTGTAAATAGTAAAAATGTTTTGAAATACATTTTTAAGAAACATGGATGTGGATGATAAAGATATCCCAGTAGATTATTACGTATAAACAACCTCGGATAATGAAGAGATTGTGAAATAAACCCTTACCTTGTACTTTTCCTTGGTTGGGGTAGGTTAACCTCCTGTATAATGGTGAAATAATTGTTATTAAATTATACAAGAATCATATATATTAATATGATATCATATATGATCTTTTAACATTGATTTATTAATAATATCTTAGAATTATCATCGTTTCGGGTGTTAACTTACTCATTTTCTTTTATATGTTTTGTTACATAAGCCATGTTTGTTGTATCTTATTCATATCCAGAATGATATCAAGTCCTTAAACATCATTTTTAAATCATAAAATGATAATTATACTTGAATGGATACGATGGAGAATGAATCTCATCGCGTTCGTGGAGACGGTAGTCCGTACGTACGCACGAGCGACAATATCATTCTTTTGATATTAAAATAATATATAAATGAATGGTATATCATATATACAGAATCATTAACATGTTATATTTATTATTTACATGAGTTACACATCATTATTATACCCATCCAAATAATATTATATTGAATAACAATTATACCACGACGTGGAGACGGTAAGTCGTACGTACGCACGTATGGTGACATGTTATTCAAAGGGTGGATAGAATACTGAATATGGTTGTACCATAATAACATCACAGTATATGTGAGATACTGGAGTTATTATTTTAGAATGGTAAGAACAAAGGAAGAAGAAGTGGAAGAAGAAATGAACTTAGAAAAGGGTGGTGAAATCATTACCTCTTCTTCGAGTTCTTCCTTTTGATTTGATCAAAAGGGCTCCTTAGGTTGGCTTTCTGATCAAACTAAGGCCTCTAGGTTGTAGTGAGGGATGTTGGGAGAGTATTTGGGCAGAGTTTGGCCGAACCAAAAGGCTTTGAAGGTGTGAAGAAATGAGAAGGAGGAGTGCCCTTTTATAAGAGGGGTGAGGGGCACCTTTGGAAAAGTTAGAAATATTAATTTATAATAAATTCATATTCGGTTTACAAAGGCTCCAAAGTTGACTATTAAAAGGATGAGGTGTGGATAGGTCGAAAACAACTCATCCAATAGAATTTAGACAGGTTTGGGTACTTATATTAACCTTATCTTGAAGTATTAACTCTAAGTTAATTAGTTTCACTTTTACAATGTCTCTTTGTATTTTTATATAATATGGTTAATAAACTTACTATATACATCCAAGATACCCCCAAGTGGTTCATTAATAATTAACCTATCATAATATAAGTCTCTTGGCCGAACCTTAGATTTTTAGGAATTTAATATCAATTAATAATATAATATTTGTTTTAAGAACTCTTTTATGTCAATTTTGACACTATTCAATAGTTGATTTTTGTGAAACTCATAACAGATTGATTACTTCGAAAAACGTCAATTACATCAATCCTAATATATCATATTATCCTAGAAAATTATTTTAATTCATTAAAAGTTTCATATTATATTTATTTGGGTATTTATAATATCAATTATTTTAATTTTTCACTATTATAGTAATTACTGCATCATCATTGTGTCATAAATAAAATAACTTATTTAATGTCTAAAAATTATAAATAAAATATCATTATGTAGGAAATCTTTTTATCTTTCTAATGAATATTTATAATCGAAATTCCAATATGTATAACCCTATGTAAAAATTGTTCTTCTAAAAGATGTAAGCTTATGCCATTTTTGTATTCATTTTAACTTAATTAAAATAAAGTGTCATTATCACTTACAAGTGGATCAATGGGGTCCCAAAATTGACCCAAAGATGCCCATGGTCGACCATGTATCAACCAATAGGGTTACGACACGTTTTAGGGTAATTTAGTATTATTATAATATTATTTTGTAACCCTTATTTACCGGATTTACCCTTAACCATGGTAAATAAAATATTTACCGCAGTAATTATTCAAAATGTCTAAAAATAAAAGTTACATATTTACACAATTTTAACATCCTGATTCCAAATATGGAATCCATTTCTCTAAATTCAAAACACAGAAGTGGCAGAAATTAATTTAAAATTAATTCCCGCTGTCAAAACAAAAAGCGTGTTTTTTAAGAGATAATAACTATCAAAAGATTGACACTTGTTTATGTTCGGTTTAATTGTAAAATTATGTCCAATGACCAATATTATATTAAATGGTAAAAATATATTCTAAATATACTTTAAAACCACTCAAATTCATAATTTATCACTATTAATTATTTTGATTAAAAAAGTTGTTTTTAATTAAAATTTAGTAATTTTCACTATTCATCAAAATATGAAAGTTATCCGAAAAGTACCAAAATTTCACCTTAGGCTAAATTTGATATTCCGAATCCAAAAATGAAGTCCATTTTAAAATATAAAATATATATAACTTCAAAAAGTAGGTATTACTATTCATAACAGCTAGTTTGATTGGTTACGGTGTGTTAGAACTCGAAGTTGCGTACAACACACGCTACTGTTTTATTCAAAGGAATGCGTACCGTGGAAGCTTGGGATGTTTCATTTAAAATTTTTTGATGTCTCCATTTAGTCAAAAAGTTTAAAATATTGTATTTAAAAAGGTTTCACTATCAAAAGTTGATAAAAGTGCAATACTGAAAATGAATCAGTTCTTGCATTATGACTAAGAAACTCATAATTTGGTTTCTAAAATTATAAGGATTATATAAAGTTTAAAATTTAGTTAATACTATTCATGACCTCTTTTAATGGCTTTTTTTTTGGTAAGTCATGGTGCAATTGAACTCAGTGTTGCGTGTAGTGCAAGTTATTGAATTATTTTGAAGAAATAACACACTATGAAATCTTGGGGTGTTACATTCTCCCCTCCTTCAATAAATTGCGTCCTCGCAATTTGAAATTATTCTTCAAAAATAAATGGTTGAAAGTAGAAAATATATTTGTGGGAAAACCCACATCGGAAATTGGGTTACTAAAATTTAGTCTTAATATGAGGAAAAGAGAAATCAAAGGGTCACCACCAAATTATGATCTCGATTAGGAGAACATTGGTGGAAATTAGAGACATATAATCGGAGGAAAAACGTAAATATTTATAGGTAGTGATTGAGGTCATCAATCACAAACAAGTATAAAATTGAGTTCCTTAAATTCATTAATCTATGATGAATTGAAATACCATCGGTTCAACAAAACATAGGGTATTAGGATAACACATTTTTTACGTTTCAAAATATCCTAGTTGAAATCCCACATCGAAAAATGAATTAATGAGGCCTCTATTTAAACTAAAGAGTGGAAAGTATGAAGATTACCGAAAATAACACATACTAGGGATCCATGTAGGAAAATATGGATATGGAGGAGGAATCTAACCATCAATTATCTGATGGAGAGTGGTAGAGAACATGGCTATGAAAAGGCCAACAATCACAAAGCCATAAATTAGTGATGATTTAAGGTACCATCTAGGACAACATTTTTGTTCTAAGTTGCTTTTCTTAATATTGAGGAATTTATTTATGAGATTGGCTAAGATCATCAGGAGATATACTTACTTTATAATTAGAGTTTTGTCCATTAATAAATTTCTACCATAAACTCATCTTTCACTCGTATAAAAAATTATATTTATACTATTCGTACAGGGTTCCAAAATAAACGAATTTATAATTCATCTACCAGATCTTTTAAAAAAACTACATTATTTAATCCAGGACATCTCTTGGGCCAGTGGTAGGTGATACACCCTTGTCGCCCTTCGGTTGCGGGTTCAAGTCTTGCAGCCTTGCCGGACGCGACGGGTTGCCGCCCGACCTCCGGGTTGTCCTTTTATGGAAATCCAAAATAATCCAAACTAGAACTATCCAAAATACTTCTGTCCAAACTCACAGTCCAAAATTTATAAGGAAGGTAAACATAATATAGATCCTTTTTACCCTGTAATAGCATATGAATACCTTCATCATGTACTACCATATTCCTTATTGATTACATTCATGTTCCCTTATTCCATATAGAATGCTGGATATACTTCATTAATCCAAAAATGTTTTAAACCCCAACAATGATGGAATATACAAATCATTAATCAGCTTCAAGGTAGTCAATAATATCCAATATAATTTATCCAAAATAATCACATATTATTCCAAAATCACTACCTCAGTATCAGAACTATATTACGATTTATCATTCTCTCAACCATATATTTTCCAAAAATTTAACCTTCTATTGAGTCACTTTTCTTTGTTCCACACAATCTCAAGTCCTTAATGAAATAGTACTGCAGTACAATCCTTATATACTCCATAATTATTATAACAAGTACATTGTTGATACAACACTCAATTGATATAATCAACATAAGAACTCTAATCATTACTCTTCATCTGTGGTAGTATCATAACTTGATTATTATCCAATAGCATCATTTGCGGCATAGTCTGATGACTGGTACATAGGTTCGTGTAGTGTCCAAACTCCTTGCAAATGAAGCATTGTACATTTAAAACCATTTTCTTACCCTTGCAGTCACGTACTTTGTGCCCTTTTCCTCCACACTTATAACAAACTCCCATTCCTTTCAGGCAAGTTCCAGGGTGTTTCTTTCCACAGTTACCACATATGGGAAAATTCTTCTTTTCCCTCTTACTTTTATCCATCTTTCTCTCTTCCATCCTTTTCTTCTCTTGCTTCCCTTCAAAGCCATAGGACTCAGTAAACTCTTTACTTATCTTATCAACACATGATATTATTTCTTCATATGATGATAATACATGCGAGACTATTTCTCTTATAAATTCTGGCTTAAGACCATGAAATATATGATCCTTATTTCTCTTTGCATCATGTGCATTGCTAGAGTTCTCATTCCTTCTACTGGGTGCCATTTCTAAACAATTGCATAAACTAGATCAGTTTATGAATCGAAATACATAATCCCATACTTATAAAACACTAAACATAAATTGAACTATTTATGGATATAATCCATAATCAAAAAAATGTTTTCTTTGAGGAAGTATATACTCATAAACCCTTCATAATGATTTGTAAAGAAAATGAGAGTTATCCTAAGCATATCCCCCGGGAGTGTCGTAACCAAGAGTGCAACAAGGCCCTTTGTCGTGCACCAGTTCCCGTTCGAGTCTAGCTCAAAGCGGTGTTTTCGGGTTTTACCCCTAGGTACATCTGTGCCAGAGCCGCCTCTACCTGCTCGTATCCAGACAGGGATGTATTGCTCGGAAAACTCACAAAATCTCTACAATACCAAAATTCTAGGAAGTTCTTCTATACTAATCCTCAAAGTTCATCTTAGGTCTACGTGCTCTAATCAGAGTTTATCTAAATCTAGTTTCCAAGGTTTGTACTAAACTTCCTCTGATACCAACTGTAACGCCCCGACCCCAGCTGCCTAGAGTCGGTGCATTATTACATAACATTGGCATGATCACAAGAAAGATCAAATCTCGAAAGACCGATTGGTTTAGTAGCCTTGGAAACACTGGATATATTCATAAGTTTTACATTACATCATAAAATCAAAAACTACTACAACAACATAATGTTTCCACAGTCCACACTACAATCCCCTTATAATATCCCTGCAGGTCATTCATAACTTACATCTTCACTTCCTGGGAAAAATAAAACATAGAAAAGGGGTGAGCTCAAATGCCCAGTAAGGATAACAATATAGTGGAAACTTTCATCAATAAGAATAAATATTTAAGGCAATGTATAACTAAAACAAAAGCCTTTTAAACATGAACTTTCAACATGGTATGGCATAAATAAAATGAAATAATGCCATTTACTTATTCACATGGATATTCCACTAATCGAATAATCACATGCAAAAATAAATAACCACTTTCATAATGTTGGAATGCATAATGCCAGACTATCATAACCACATAGCCAAGGCCTCGTGCCAAGACTACAAATAAGATTTTGTCAAGGCCTTGTGCCAAGACACTAGTTTGTCTCATGAGACCTACCGATGCATCGAGGAGCTATAGCGGGCTCCACCCGTCACTTATTAAGTCCAATGCATTCCCATATGAAAAGGTTTAAACATAACATAAATATTCGTATTAAAACTAGCATACGAAATGTCAATACTTTCACAATAAACTATGAATGGTATAAAAATAGCACATCCACAGTCAAACATATCACAAAACCTTCAATACAATATAGAAGTTTTGTATCATAATAAATCAACTTCAAATAATCTTAAAATCCATCAAAGGATGTTGACATAGATGAAATCAAAATTCTTTTTAAAGAAATATCTCCTTTTATTTTGAAATCATTTAAGATCCATATAAAATAAAACATTTTCTTTGAAAATATTCTTATAAGCTTGTAAGGAAAGCTTTGAAGATTTTATAACGGTGTAAAATAACCGCACCCGCCGTATAAGTTAAAAAAAACATTCTTACCTCAATTCTGTCGAAAAGGTTAAAAAGGACCTTGTTTTGAAAACGACGGAAAGATTCCTTTATAAACCTCTTATAAAAAGTCAAACAAGGGTATAAATGACTTTAACACATATTCTTGTAAATAGTAAAAATGTTTTGAAATACATTTTTAAGAAACATGGATGTGGATGATAAAGATATCCCAGTAGATTATTACGTATAAACAACCTCGGATAATGAAGAGATTGTGAAATAAACCCTTACCTTGTAATTTTCCTTGGTTGGGGTAGGTTAACCTCCTGTATAATGGTGAAATAATTGTTATTAAATTATACAAGAATCATATATATTAATATGATATCATATATGATCTTTTAACATTGATTTATTAATAATATCTTAGAATTATCATCATTTCGGGTGTTAACTTACTCATTTTCTTTTATATGTTTTGTTACATAAGCCATGTTTGTTGTATCTTATTCATATCCAGAATGATATCAAGTCCTTAAACATCATTTTTAAATCATAAAATGATAATTATACTTGAATGGATACGATGGAGAATGAATCTCATCGCGTTCGTGGAGACGGTAGTCCGTACGTACGCACGAGCGACAATATCATTCTTTTGATATTAAAATAATATATAAATGAATGGTATATCATATATACAGAATCATTAACATGTTATATTTATTATTTACATGAGTTACACATCATTATTATACCCATCCAAATAATATTATATTGAATAACAATTATACCACGACGTGGAGACGGTAAGTCGTACGTACGCACGTATGGTGACATGTTATTCAAAGGGTGGATAGAATACTGAATATGGTTGTACCATAATAACATCACAGTATATGTGAGATACTGGAGTTATTATTTTAGAATGGTAAGAACAAAGGAAGAAGAAGTGGAAGAAGAAATGAACTTAGAAAAGGGTGGTGAAATCATTACCTCTTCTTCGAGTTCTTCCTTTTGATTTGATCAAAAGGGCTCCTTAGGTTGGCTTTCTGATCCAACTAAGGCCTCTAGGTTGTAGTGAGGGATGTTGGGAGAGTATTTGGGCAGAGTGTGGCCGAACCAAAAGGCTTTGAAGGTGTGAAGAAATGAGAAGGAGGAGTGCCCTTTTATAAGAGGGGTGAGGGGCACCTTTGGAAAAGTTAGAAATATTAATTTATAATAAATTCATATTCGGTTTAAAAAGGCTCCAAAGTTGACTATTCAAAGGATGAGGTGTGGATAGGTCGAAAACAACTCATCCAATATAATTTAGACAGGTTTGGGTACTTATATTAACCTTATCTTTAAGTATTAACTCTAAGTTAATTAGTTTCACTTTTACAATGTCTCTTTGTATTTTTATATAATATGGTTAATAAACTTACTATATACATCCCAGAGACCCCCAAGTGGTTAATTAATAATTAACCTATCATAATATAAGTCTCTTGGCCGAACCTTAGATTTTTAGGAATTTAATATCAATTAATAATATAATATTTGTTTTAAGAACTCTTTTATGTCAATTTTGACACTATTCAATAGTTGATTTTTTTGAAACTCATAACAGATTTATTACTTCGAAAAAAGTCAATTACATCAATCCTAATATATCATATTATCCTAGAAAATTATTTTAATTCATTAAAAGTTTCATATTATATTTATTTGGGTATTTATAATATCAATTATTTTAATTTTCCACTATTATAGTAATTACTGCATCATCATTGTGTCATAAATAAAATAACTTATTTAATGTCTAAAAATTATAAATAAAATATCATTATGTAGGAAATCTTTTTAGCTTTCTAATGAATATTTATAATCGAAATTCCCATATGTATAACCCTATGTAAAAATTGTTCTTCTAAAAGATGTAAGCTTATGCCATTTTTGTATTCATTTTAACTTAATTAAAATAAAGTGTCATTATCACTTACAAGTGGATCAATGGGGTCCCAAAATTGACCCAAATATGCCCATGGTCGACCATGGATCAACCAATAGGGTTACAACACGTTTTAGGGTAATTTAGTATTATTATAATATTATTTTTTAACCCTTATTTACCGGATTTACCCTTAACCATGGTAAATAAAATATTTACCGCAGTAATTATTCAAAATGTCTAAAAATAAAAGTTACATATTTACACAATTTTAACATCCTGATTCCAAATATGGAATCCATTTCTCTAAATTCAAAACACAGAAGTTGCAGAAATTAATTTAAAATTAATTCCCGCTGTCAAAACAAAAAGCGTGTTTTTTAAGAGATAATAACTATCAAAAGATTGACACTTGTTTATGTTCGGTTTAATTGTAAAATTATGTCCAATGACCAATATTATATTAAATGGTAAAAATATATTCTAAATATACTTTAAAACCACTCAAATTCATAATTTATCACTATTAATTATTTTGATTAAAAAAGTTGTTTTTAATTAAAATTTAGTAATTTTCACTATTCATCAAAATATGAAAGTTATCCGAAAAGTACCAAAATTTCACCTTAGGCTAAATTTGATATTCCGAATCCAAAAATGAAGTCCATTTTAAAATATAAAATATATATAACTTCAAAAATTAGGTATTACTATTCATAACAGCTAGTTTGATTGGTTACGGTGTGTTAGAACTCGAAGTTGCGTACAACACACGCTACTGTTTTATTCAAAGGAATGCGTACCGTGGAAGCTTGGGATGTTTCATTTAAAATTTTTTGATGTCTCCATTTAGTCAAAAAGTTTAAAATATTGTATTTAAAAAGGTTTCACTATCAAAAGTTGATAAAAGTGCAATACTGAAAATGAATCTGTTCTTGCATTATGACTAAGAAACTCATAATTTGGTTTCTAAAATTATAAGGATTATATAAAGTTTAAAATTTAGTTAATACTATTCATGACCTCTTTTAATGGCTTTTTTTTTGGTAAGTCATGGTGCAATTGAACTCAGTGTTGCGTGTAGTGCAAGTTATTGAATTATTTTGAAGAAATAACACACTATGAAATCTTGGGGTGTTACACTCTCTCCCACAATCTCTTTTATAGATGTTATCCTCTTCAATAAATGTGGGATTGATATCAACCAAAATATTTTTTAAAGTATTATATATGCATTATCCATTTTTTTATTTGGGATATCCTCTAAAGATACACTTTGTGCCTCAAGGTGGAATCTTGTTACCCAGAGAGGCCATAACAAATACATCGAAACCCTAAACATGTAAGTAAGACAACATGAGATTATTTGCATTCCATAATTGATATTGTATATCATATATTTCTTTAGTTGTCACTCGGTTTAGTATGTGTGATTTTGTTTGTAATACATACCCACAAAAGGATAATAAAAGACCCGCGTGGATCATCATTGATCTCACCATGTCCAAATAGGTATAGTTCCTCATTTCTATTACACTATTCCATTTATGCATATAAGGAATAGTTAGTTGAGATAAAAGCTTAAAACCCCATAAATAATTAATTAGGTAATGATTAAGCTATTCTCCACCATGCTCTATGTGAAATTTCTTAATCTTACTACCAAGATGGTTTGAAACATCATTCTTGCATTCCTTGAATTTATTAAAAGATTAAAACTTATACCTCATTAAGTAGACATGTCCATATTTATTAAAATCATCATTTAAAGTCATGAATTATGATTACCCACCACTTTATTCAACAGGAAATGGTCCACACACATTTGTATGAACTAATTCAAGAATATTTACATCCCTTTCACCTTTCCAACTAAATGGGGGTTTGGTAATTTTCTTTATAAACATGCATGGCATGCCCCAAGTGATTTTAGTTCAAAAGAATCTAAATATACATATTTATGTAAAATAGTTAATCAATTTACATTTACATGTCTATGTTAGTCATTCCAAAGTTTGGTTTCGTGTGAGTCATGTGATGTAACTTCGTTATCAATTCCCATTATTTGGTTTGTGTAATCAAACACATAATGATCGTTATTTAAATGCGTCTTACCATAAAAATGATATATTTATAGAATAAGAAAAATTTATTCTCAAATTTTAAAATAAATACATCCATATCAATTCTAGATACATAAATGATATCTTTGTTAACTGTAGACACATAATAAAAACCTTTTAAAACCAATATGATTTTAGTCAGAAACATGAGGTGGTAGTCCCTGATAGCTACAACAAGTTTATCTATATTAGATTCTCAAAGAACTACCTCTCCTTGGTAAATCTTTTGGAATCTTTCTGGTTCCTAAATTTGAATACATATGTGATCACAAAAAATTATATCTAAAACCCAATTTTGAGAAATAGATAAATTTAACTTGATAACAAACACATTTGAAACTTTTCCTTTCTTCTTTGGATGGGTGTAATTTTTCTCCCAGTGTCCCTTTAACCACATGAAAAATAGAGATCATCTGGTTCCCTTAAATTCCCCCTGACCTTCCTCTTATTTAAAAGGTGTGAAGAAGTTTTGGATTAAAATATCTTTGCTTTCCATTTCTATATATTCATCATAGGTATGGAAGATTTTTATACTTTTTATCCTTATCTACTTAGTGAATAAGTGTATGAATATATGGAAGGGGCTTTTCACTATTTTTTATATTAAAATTCCCAATAAATATGAAAAATCTCTGAGGTAGTGATGCTATAATGAGGTTGGTTCCCAATTCATCATGGAGTTTAAATGATAGAACCATTAAGCACTCAATATTGCCAATGATCATGACTACACAATGTCCTGCTGGGGAACCCCCTCTAATATTTCTCCGAAAGAGAACCTTGGAAATCTCAAACCATTCCTATATAGATATCTCCTTGTAAAGGCCATAGAGGTACTCATGCATGCTATATATATCCATGTTTTTTTGAGAATCCATTTGTTCATTTAATTTTGATGAAATCATCAATTTTTAAACATCAAACACATTTCTAAAATGATTTTCATATACTAGGAACTATTCATCACTTACCTCTTTATCAAGTGGATCAGGCATTGAGGATTCTAGTATGTAAGATTTCTATTCATGTCACAACACAACCCGAAGGTTTCTAAATCACTCCTAGATGTTAATTCCAGTAATGAGGTTATCTTTCTTTAATACTGATCATTGGGGTAATTTGGATGATGAACATTTCATTTTATTCTATAATTAAAAAGAGTATATTATTAGTAATTTTAATAATTACAAAATTATTTTGATATAATAAATTAAATGTGTTATTTATGTATTTTTTAAACAACCCACTATTTTATCAAGTCTCAATATCCCTCACCATTGAACTAGGAATTGAAAGTATCATTAATAGTCTATTGGAAATAATAACCATAATTTTCATAAAGATATAGACATTGTCTGGGAAAATCGTAATAAATTAATTATCTAGGCAGTCTTGCTAACTATAAACTTCTAACTCCTTAATCTGTTGAGTAGATTCCCATATACTGAAATCCTATCTTGGATTTCCATAACATTTGAATCCAAATTTGTATTGAATAAGCTTTTACCATTAAACTCAATACAATTTTGGTTAAGTCATCCCAAAACTATCATGATAACTTCCCGATAAAATTAAGTGTCTGGACATTCACCATTTACTACACTTAGTTCTATGGTTTCATTACCAATAAAGCAATGGAAGGATTAGTTTGAATTAATATTTTATTGAGGAATTTTAATTTATTATGTGTAAATTTTATCTTATTTTATACATTACATGTCTTGTTAATATCAAGTGAATGTTACTTAATTAATTACTCTTGTTGGATAAAATATTTAGGAATAATTAAATTATTTAATTTACATCTTTTCATATTAATTCATTTATTTACATGATCACGAACTTCCATCCATAAAATAAATAATTTCATAGATATAAATAATTAATTAATTAAATGAACCATTCATGATATTTATCTAATGGTTGATTTAATGAGCGAACCTTAAATCAAATATTTACCTAGGGGAAATAAATATTCATGCTGGTCTTGGAATGAGTTATAATATTCTAGCTGTCAACTTGTATATCCCCTAGGTTTGAATCATTGTGGATCCATATTGAACTGCCTCTACATTATTGGGGGTTCTCTATTAATTAAAAATATTTATTACTCACACACATGATATGGGAACCAAAACATTGGTTAATAGGTATTTCATAAAAATCCTTTGACATGTAAGTCCTATATAATAATGGGGGAAGGGATGCCTCATAAACCATCATTTAATTTAATATGAAATAGTTGATCACTCATGGAATAAATTAAATTTAAACATCTAATACATACAAAGGTCTTGGCCAAGCTCATAAATGGTCATAAATGTAATGAATATGAAAAAATAAGTGTCTATAATTCATTAATTAATTAATTCATTTATTATTTAAGATAAACGTACTTGAATTAATTAATTAATTAATTAATTCCCTTTCATCTTTAATGATCATCTGATATTTTCTGAATATACTCATTATTAATGTCATTCATAGTAAATAAATAGCAGAACCAATGATGGTATATTAACTATAACAAATAAATTGATCTTTTAAAAAAGGAAAAGTCCAAGACAGTAAAATAATCAAAATAAACAAAGTACACAACCAACAGTTACCTGTATATCTTTTTCATCAATCTATCAGTGAGTTTTCTTTCCTCCTCTTGAAGAATAAGCCATCCCGATCTCCCTCGGCCACACCTCTGACCTCTTGCTCTCCCACTGTTTGAGGTTAGAAACTGATGTATTTTTTTGTAATGTTTCAGCATCAGTGGTATCATCAGAGCTATCATTATTACTTTTCTCAGGAGAGGCTCCATGTGCCACTAGATCGAGCTCCTCTTTATCTTCAATTGCTTCAGGTGGAGCAATAATCTTTTGCTGCCTCAACTCCTCAGTTTTTCCTAGGATAGAGAACTGTGACTTATCGACACCATTGAAATTTTGGTCAGAGGGTGGAGGAGGATTACTGGTAGTAACCTAGTTATCCACCATTTTGAGAACAACTGGATCCTTTGTATTTTTATAGGAAACAATATGAAATCCATCTTTATCAACAAACTACTTTGGTGATGCATGCAAATATTTAGAAATGAAAATAGAGTCAGAGTCCAAAATTTGGTTTCCCTTTTGGTTTCCTAAAGTTACCATCCTTTCCTGTGAGAGTTGATGGTCAATCTATTTTTGAAGATTATAATCAACCATTTTTTTAGCCGTCAAATCATCATCACTACTTAATGCAATTTTTTCATTTCAAGCATTCGTATCTGTGGAAAAGATGTCTGCCCAAGTTTTCTTACATGAGCTTTCCCCCTTCTCATTACCTGTTGATTTTTTCACTTCTTTAGGTACTGAATAATTCATTTCTTCAAACCATTATTTGTTCTTATTAAAATTTTGAGCTTGTGTGGTTTTGTGTTTCTTACAAAAATTATTTCCATCATGTCCCCATAGAGTGTAGAAGCTACAAACAATGTAGCACCTACATGTAGATTTATCATGACCAATCTAAATACACACCTTGAAAAATTTGGGCATTTTTTCATAAATGATCTTTAGCTCAATGATGTTATCTTCTGTGGAAAGCATTACCTTGTCCACAAGAGTAGAACCCATTTCAACTTCCACCAAGAATCTAGAAAAGATTCCAAAGTGAGCAACTTATATTTCCTTGTCAATTTTAATTGGAATGCTAATAGACATCGTAATATCATATAAATTTTTTGGATTCCACAAAATCTAGTTTAAGCCATAAACTCTAACCCAAACATGAGTTGTAGAGTTTCCCACTTCAAAAATATTGAACTTCTTGTGCCATTGATGAAGATGAATAATTCTAGGTTTAAGTGAAATAGAACCAAAACCCCAAACTCTATGTTTATGTTCCTTTGTGGGAAAAATCATATGGAAATACCCTTTTCCCAACGAAAGCAATTTATATGATGAGAATCCCCGACAGGATGAAATTTAGTCTTTAAGATCCTCAATTTTAATAGTCTGATATCCTTTGGGTAAAAGAAGTCTAGCTATGATTGAAAACACTCCCATTTTGAGTCTTTCTGAAACAGCATGAGGATCTTCTTTTATATGAGAAACATTCCCTTTCCTTCTAATTGAATAATTAGAAGTACCTTTAAAGTAGGAAAATGAGCAGTTGGAAGAGGATCCTTCGTAAGGAACCCCGTGTTACAATGCATCCATTTTCATATCAAAGGGAGCCTTCTGGACATCAGTATAATTCAAAGAAAAACCAATCTATTGAGAAGTCACCGGATTTCCATTGGGTGTAGAAATCCACTCAACATGTGGCTCCAAAACTCCATCGATTTTCACAGTGACACCATGAAATTAACAACCCACACCCTCGGATGCCATCATGGTTTTCGTCTCAACGACTGTCTGGGAGGCACCGGCCACATCCGAGACAAAACCATCGACCGCCACTTCAATCCTCCACATAACCTGTGGTGCTGACACTCCCCTAGACTTCATAGCACTGCCACCAGCATCACGATCTGTGACATCAGAAAGACCAGCAACCGCCATCACTATCACAACATGTTGTACGACCTGTGATGCCAGTGCCCCACTGTTTGGAGCAACACCGCCAGCATTACAACACTTGATCCCAGTCTCCATCGCAGATCCATGCTTCGATACCATAAAACCCTAGATCGTTGCCTTTTTAGAGAGAGGAGTCCTGTCTCTCGTCCCACCTTTTAATTGATCTTTTAAAATTCATTAAAACCATTATTAAATTGTAAAAAACACAACAATGTTTTAATCAATAAAATAAGGATTTAATGGTTTAATTTTCAAATTTAATTTATTTTTAATTTTTTCATTAATGGGAGACCATAGAGAGTGTAAATTAAGATACATTACATTTACCTCAGTTTCTATATATCCAAGTCACATGCCTGGAGCATTGGTGTGTTAACTCAGCGAGACTACACGACGTGTACATGCCGGCTACACACCTTGTATCCACTTTCCATGTTCTAGGTTTCCCCATTCAATACACAGTGTAAACTTAAATCATTAAATGTAATTAATTTCTTGGTGTATATTGATACAATGTGCATGGGTCTACGATGTGTGATTCAACTACATGATGTGTAACCTAGTTTTACTGGAAAACAATTAGGCACTTACTGATATCATCCATTTTTTTCTTCATTTTTTCTTAATCCTTTTAAGAAAATGAAACACTAAATGAACATTGTTAACATAAAAATAACATGTTAATTCAAATTCTATTAAAGAACGAATAAATTTAAATGAAATCCTAACAAAAAATTTTCATAGATAAAAAATAAAATAAATAATTATAAATTTAAACTGGATCACTCTGATACAACTTATTGGTTCCAGGTGCATCAGTAGCATGTGGAGGAAGATGATGTTTTTTAATAATAGTTTTCAGAAACCAATATATAAGATCTTTCACATAATATTTATAATTAATTGATTTAATATTTTATGAAATAAATATCTGGGATTAGGAAATTTCTTTTTTGGTGAATTTTGATCATCCTAAAGGACCCTTTCATATTACCTTCTATGAACTTTGAGGATCAAAGGATAAAATACCTCTAATGGTGATCCAAACATGCTCTTATGATCTTTTAGAAACACCACTCGATCTTCAGGTTTAAGCGCGATGAATTAAATGTCTTTCTTTGTTCATTCTTGATTACTCATTGATAGATATTTAAGAAATCTCTCATTCACTTCACATTCTTGGGAGGGAGAGAGAAAGAGGTTTTGAGAGAAAATTAATTGTGTGAAACAATTATCTAATATCAATTTTGGATACTCAAACAAATTAACATAGCTTCCTATTTATATAGTTTGGATTTTATGTTAAAATATTATTTAATTTCATATCAGCCATTAAATAACAATTATTACCTTTAATAAATAGAGTGCCACATATTAATAATTATAAAATTATAATTTTTTAAAATGTACCAATTTGTGAAATAAAAAATATTATATAATGGTCTTGTCAATTAATACTATTCCCCGCACTCAGTCTAGGTACATTAAAACTCCAATATCATTTATTAAACAACCAAATAAATATTTTATTCACAATCTACAAAATAAATATTTATAAAATATTCAATAATTAAAGTTAATATTTATTATCAATTCAGTGAATAAATATTTAGTTAATTTATGTGATCAATATAACTTGAATAAAATTATTCACCATACTTTAGAATAATATTTATTCCATTAAATCTACTCAAATATAATTTAATTGAGATCAATGAAAACAACTAGTGAGTGACCTTATATGATTATTTCCCATTGGAAACATGCAGACTTTCCTAACGTGAAAGATTACGGTCTAACAATGGGAAAAGGAACCCATGATAAATATCATAATGTCAAAACTTAGACAACCACATTCAAATGATTACTATGTAATATAATCCCTCTGTCATAATATCTCATCAATTAGGTTGCACATCCAGGACATGAACCTATATTCCCGATGTGTATTTATTTGACTATATAAAATAAACACATCATTACACACTGGAATTAGAATTTAATATAATATTCCTATTCTAATTAAAGAGACTATATATTAGCTTCCATAATGATGGAAGGTAAAAATCATTCCTCAAATTATTCATTAATGACATGTTGCTCTTAATGCACCCAACACTTCCAACTTCTCCATGAAATGTTATCATCATGGTTTAAGAAATATATATAAGTATGTGAGTTGTAACATACATTAATAATAATAATAAATATAAGGATCATAAAACATGCTCATAGATAGTAATATCCGATGACACCAAAACATACAGAATTCCTACAGGAGGGCATGTTCTTATAATCTTCCTTCTTAAATATTACCAAGTGAAAACTTCTTGAGAAGAAGCCTCATTTACTTATGAGTACTCTCAACTAACAGTCTATTTACTATGAACACCATTATAGTATGTTATCTAACCACAAAAAATTATTTTAGAATATCATCATAGAACCTCAAAGTTCTCTTTATATCTAGGAACTACTATGACCTTATCAATTCGACGTATATTCTAGGACATTATTACATTCGAGTTATGCATAAAACTAAACAATCTGTAATAAAATGTATTATTAATATTCAATACATCAAATAAATATTCAATAAAAGTACATAAATTTGGTCCTAGAAAACCAACTCCAACAAAGAATACAATACTCAAAACTCCTAACAGATATCAACCAGCATCACCCAACTCTCTCCAAGCTCCAACTCCACACATCATGCCCAAGGTATCAAGAAGCATCACTACTGAACTGAGAGACCCTTCCTTTACCTATGTATGTATAGATAACATCTGAAAAATGTACAAAAATTCTAATGTATGGGTGATTTTAATTCAATAGGATTTATCCAAGGACTTCCCAAATATTTCCACTAGGAAAAAACCTATTAGAACAATTTATATAAAATAGTTTAAAAGTGGTTTAAAAATTATATATAAAATCCATTATAAATTTCCAATGAAAACATTTGAAATTATTAATACTTTCCCATTTATTTAGAATACCCGTAACCATTTCTCCACACACACACACACACCCTATGCATGACCAGGTGACTGTTCTATATTCAAGGGTGATCTCTTATCAATCAACCAAGACATTACAAGGTGACCAATACTAAGATCCCTAATGGAACACACCCCTCCATAGTGTAACATGTATGAATGTGATCACACTAACCATGTATGTGAAATAACAATTCCAAACCATTCCATATAAAACTTTTTAATTCCTTAAATAATTACAATAAACACTTTACATACATTGAAAGCCAACACATAAATTTAAAATCACCAATGTAAAATTATAAAAAATGAATGTTTTCCTGAAATCCATCCTTTTTTAGAAATTACACGGCCATAACCAAAAAACGTTCCATCAATAATCACACAAGGATTTCACAACCATTTCAAGAAAATCATTTAAAAAAATCTAATCTATTAAGATCCATGTGAAGTGGATAAAATAGAATGACACAATGAAACTCTAGATCCGGCCTTGGATCTACAATACTTCAATCAATCCAATTATAAAACATCAAGATTTCCATCAAGAAACGTGAATCTACCCACCATGGATTTTATCTTAAATTACGAGAGAGAGAATAAGGTTAGATTTACTAATAATGATGAATAGTGAGTACTTACTGATGAATGTTGACCTACAATGCGCTTTAATTAACCAAATTATGTCTTTCTAGTCGAAAGGAAATGTCTCTCAATACTGGGGAGAAAAAGGAATTCAAGTTATGGAGATATTATGTGATTAAGTAGGTTTTGGGGAGTTAATTATAATTAGATACACAATTTTAATGATTCCAACAATACACCACACTATTACTCCCCACAGTTTGGAAATCCATGTGACAACCATGTGGTGCTACTATCTTAATCCAACCCCTCACAAGGTTATCTCACATGGTGAGAAAAACCAACTTCCAAAATTTATTTTACCTTTGTTTCAAGTTACACGGTTTCTATAAGGAACTCACACATTTCTTCCAAACCATGAGCCAACCATGCACCTACCTAGTGGCCACTGTCTTCTGTTACGTGGTTTACTAAAGATGGTGCATGGTTTCTACTAACTGTGCACAAAATTTTCACCTCTATGAAATCCCCCAAAACATTATAAAACCACAATGAAGATACCAACACTTACCCTAAACATTATATAGACTCAAAATACATGAATAAAGGGCCATGTACCTGAAACTTGGGGTGCTCCATAACTAATCAGATAAGATTAAGACAAATCCAAAGTTAATGATATAAATAACCACATGAAAAAAAAACTGAATTAATAGTGATGGAATATATAATTTTATAAATATATTACCATAAATATATTTACTAAGACATCATTATTTATATCATGGTTGTAGACACGACATCATTCTTGTCTTCAATGTCTCAACCAAGAGATCTTGCTTTCATTAGGTAAGTATACAACAAATACCCAAACCTTTTGTCTCATCTAATCATAAAATATATCATGGGGATATATAATACTGTGACCCATCTAATATTTTTTTATGTCTAATTAATTCACTATATGGAAAATATGAATAACAATACCAAAAATAATCAACACTTCTTTATAAACATAAATGTTAGGGGGAATATATAACAATTTATTTTGGAAGGATGAAAAACTTTTTTTAACATTTTGAAATAACTTAGTAGAAAAACCACATCATAAAGAGTAAAAAGCATCATTTGTAAATGGGGAGAAATTAAATATGGAGAAAAAAATGATATATCACATAATTAGGTTTCCAATTATAAATGGAAACATTAGAGGGAATGGAAAATATTTATAAGGACAGAAATAATCATTAAGGTAGAAGAGAATTATTCTTATCAGTCATAAAAATTTTTGGGAAGAGATTCATAAAGGTAAAATATTTGTATTAAAAGGTAATTATCTATATATATCTAGTGGAAGTAACATGAAATAAAATATTAGGGTTTAAGTTACTAATCTTGAATGAAATAAGTTCAATAAGAATCATTTTAACTCAATAGAAATAGTTGAGTTAGCAATAACCCTTATGGAAATGGTAACATATGACTTCATAGAACATTAGAATGATACCACAAAATGGATATTAAAATATCATGTAATGAAAAATATTAATTATACTTGAAGGAAATTAGGCTGTGTATACACTATATAATATATATGATGGTGAAAAATATCAAACATGTCTCTTGGATTTGAAAATGAGGCAAAGAAACACTTAATTCTTGAATGCCACTTAATACTTGAATATCCTGTATAAAAAAAATCTTAAAAACCTTTTTTAGAACCTCAAACAAATCTATAATCTATTATAAATATAATTTATAATTATTCTCTTAATTTATATTAGTATGGTATTATCTATTTTTAACATCGAATGTGCATAATCTTGATCGTAGTGAAATAGTTTCCTAATAGTGGTATTGTTATTTATTATTCCCCCAAATTATTTATTCTTAAATCATACAATGTATATTAATAAATGTTTTAAAATTATTTATAATGTTATAATTTAATTTTATATGAGTTTTGATTATGATCATTAAAGACGAAATCGATGATGAAAATATTTTAGTAATTTTACAAGGAAATACATTATTTTCTTAATCAATGAGTTTAAAATATATTATAACATTACAAAACTAAAAGAAAATATTTATTTTCTTATTTATAACTTATATTATTAGTAATTAATTTATCATAGTCATCCATGATTTTATTGTATACCATTGTTCAAGTTGGTGGTTAAACCAAACCAAAAACGGACATAACATAATTAATGGATGATTATTATTATGAAAAAAGTTCATTTTGGGAATAATATCATTATTAAAGAATATAAATTATATTATTTGTTTAATTTTATGGTGGTGAATCATATTTTAAAAGTGTTTAGTCAATTATAATGAAACTATGTGAAAAATGAGATACATAACTTTGTGTAGGAGGTAGTCCGTGCAACGCATGATTAACAATTTAATTTCATAAATAATGATTGAGAAAGAATGTGGATTATAATTTTTCCATAAATAATAATAATTAGATAATATATTTTAAATTTATCGTTAAATTTCACCCTTATATATAGCTGAGAGAGGTGGTGGTAAAAAATAGAAGGTGTTTCTTCATATAGAGGCAGTAGTCTGTACAACACATGAATGTAAGTTTCACTTTAATTAATCGAAAAGGATAAGTGGGGTTAATAGTTATTCTCTTGGAATAATAACATCTATTATATATAAAATACTAATTTTATCACATAGGAATTATAAAACCAGATTTGGGAAAGTAAGAGTGAAAAGATGATAAGTTAGAAAAATGTACTCACATTGAAGACTTAGGATTTCCATTAGAAGAATCATTTGAAATGGAGGTATTAGTTCAATTTTGTAACATGAAATTTTTTTAAAAATTAAATTCTGCTTGATATCATATTCAACATGCAACACTGAGGCTAAACAATCCATGATTATTTTTGTATGACCTTTATAACCTAGTCATTAAATTGGAATTCATGAGTAGGATTAACATCTTTAGGAAATATACATATAAAGGATTAAATAAATATAAATTTATCGGTAAATTCATATAAAATAATCATTCAATTATTAACAAATACATTTTATCTTCAAAAAAAAAACATTTTATTAAAAAATTATTATTTATATTTTTTATGAAAAAATAATTGAAATAATTTTTGAAAATTTTAGAAAAAATATTAGATAAAATTAAACTAATTTTTTTAAATCATAATAATAAAATTAATTTTGGGTCAAATTTTTGGATTTTTTGAAACGATTGATTTTTCAGTAAATAGCGAAAATTGCCGATTTTTCCAATCCTATCATTTGTTTTCTTTAAATAAAGTAATTTCAGAGTCATGTGATATTTTTTATTTTATCATTAAATTAAATATGAACCATTTTATTTAGAGTAATACAGTTAATTTCATTTGAATCTACAATTTTCTTGAATTTTGTATAATTTTATTTTTTTCTTAAAAACATGGTTTTCTGAAAACTATTTAGGTATATGAAGTTTATCCATTTAAATGAATTAATATAATATCTAATAAAGAAATATTTAATTTATATATATATATATATATATATTATCTATATATATTAATTAAAATTCATATAATGATGATATCTAATCATAGAGTTAATATAAGATCATCTTATGCTTGCAAAATGCATTTCTTGACTAACCATTTTTCACCATGTTTTTTGTGTTTATTTGTAAATTAAATACTTACACACATATATGAATTTAATTTGAATAAAACATATTCCATATTTGGATTAATAATAACTTATATTAAGTAATAAGGTAAACTTTAATTTTGGTCAAAATGAATAGTAAGAACAATAAAAATTTATTTTCATAGTTAATTTTAATGTGGGGTTTTGTGCATTACATGCACTTGTGTTAAAATTAATTTTCCAAAAACATCTTAATTTTAGTTGATAAATTTTATTTCATAATTTGAATTAGTGGATACAAATTATCTATTACATCCCATTTTATTCTTAGGCTTCAATAATAACATACCATGGTAGAAAAAGTTATTTCTATGGTCAAATCTAAAATAAAAAAATGAGTAACCTTAGAAGAAAAGGGAATAACATGTTTAAATGTTTTTATTTTTTAGTTATTAAGGGGTTTATAAACCTTATAGTCCCTCAAATGCTTTATTTATCAAATTTGGTGGCACTTGGTTTGAGACTAACTTCCCATTATTGAATAGTTTTTGTTATTTAAATAAATTAAACTCTTAATCACATATAAAAGGACACCTCCTATCATCTTCTATTTACAATTAAAAATAATTTTGGTTTCATAAATACCTACCCAAATAACTTACTTAATTCTCTTCCCACATACTATAATCATTGGTTTTATTAGAAACCCCCCTTAGAAATGCATTTTGTAGAGACCCAAATCTTGACGTACAAAGAAATTACATTAATTGTGCGGAATACTTAATATATTACACAATCAAATTCCCAATGACCTTTTTAGTTTAGTTTCTCTGGAAACATTGTACATAATCTTATAATAGTGGTGAACGATCTTCAATATCTCCCATAAAGATCTTCACCTTTTGTTTTCTTACCTAAAACCTTTCTTTATATCCTAGGGAAAATAAAACATATAAAGGGTGAGCTCAAATTCTCAGTAAGGGTAAACATGGAGAACATAAAAGAATCTATAAACATTTGAAAGTAAAAACATGAACCTAAAACATCAAAATCTAGATCAATGACATAAATCTTAGCAGTACATAAGGCATAGATCATAAAGAAACATTAATCATGATAAATGGAATGGTAATAAAACATGTAATTGTGGAAAACCATTAAGCACATGATATGATTTACATAGTAGCCAAGGCATTGCTGCCAAGACCATTATAGTGGAAAAATTCCATTACTGAACCGAGTTCACTCCTCGTTCCTGTCTTGTATCACTGAACCGAATTAACATTCCGTTCCAATCATCTGTATCTCACGACATATAAACCTTTACCCAATTAATTGGAGGGAGATATAGGTCCCAGACATCTCATATTTAAATCATTCTTACGTGTGCGAAAAAATAATCATAAATCATTCATCATAACCCAAAGAATAAAATGGGTTTCATAAACATCATTCCATCATAACATAATCCATATAAAACAAATGGAAATCATTTCATCATACGTAAAATCAAACCATAATAGAGACATTATACTTGGAGCATAAACATACTAAATAATTCCATATTAGATGGAAAATAGTTTTGATAAAACACTTGAAATGAATTCTTGAGGAAAATATCCTTTCTTCTTCAAAATTACTTTCTTTTCTCAACATGCCGTGAAATTTTAAAAGAAAATAATTTTTTGAAAATTATCATGAAATATTGTATAGGAAGCTTCATGGAAATAAGGAGTTATGAAACCATAAATATATGTTCATGCTGTTTAAGTTAAGAAAAACATTCTTCTCATACTTTTTCCGGAAAAGTACAAAAGTACCTCCTACTAAAAACGACGAAATATTCATTTCATATATTTTACAAAAAACTCACCAATAGATAAAATTGGATTTAAAAAATTTTATGAGGACAGAAATAATATTACACATTGAGGAAATATGTATGTGGATGATAAATATGACCCCAGTAAATACTTACAAATAAACAATCTCAGATAGAATGAGATTGGAAATGTTATCCTTTAACTTATGTACAATTTCATCTGTATGTGTCTGGGACTCCAATATTGTGGGATTAAACATATAATTACATTGTAATAGAACTATAATAATATTTATTATATCATATGTGATTCACTTAAGACATTATATTTCCCATTCATTTGTCAATTCCATGTTACAACATCGTTTTGGGTAAAATCATTTCATTCGTCGTACATGTTTTGACTTGTAATGATTCATATGATTACATAGATCATGATTAATTACTTCCAGAATTTAAAAAAAAATTATATAAAATAAATATTCAGAATATAAGTATATATAATATATCGATAAATGGAACGAAATACACCGTTCATAGAGACGGTAGACCGTACGCATGCATGAAAGCTGTATTCATTTCCTTATTAAATTGAATGGATGTAAGTAAATAAAATATACATAAATACAGTATCATTATTATGTCATATATCTCATTATTATTCATTATATATACTTTATAATCATTCTTGAATGGTTAATATGGATAATGAATGTCATCGTGTCGTCGAGACGGTAATCCGTACGTACGCACGAGCGATGATATTATTCTCATAATTATTGAATAGAATTGGAGTGGATGATATAATATCTCAGAATTAGTATAATGTTTATCATAATCATATATATTTATTCTTTACACCATTATACCCATCCAAGTAAGGTGGTGGTGGAAAAACATATTACACAACAACGTGGAGACGGTATTCCGTACGTACATACAGGCGGTGATTTCATTTTCCATGGGATGGATAGAAGGTGAAATAGGTTTGGTTAATAATTATAATAACATATCATTATAAAACTAATACTGATGTTATTACTTTATAATGAAAAAACTAAATAATAGGAACTAGAATAAGAAATAAATTTGAAATAATCGGTAGAAGACATTACCTCTTCCTCGATGTGCCTCTTTTAAACTACCTCTTAGAGCACTAGATATGGCCCTTTGAGAAGACCAGAACCTCTATGATATAACTAGTGAGGTTTAGAATATAAATTTTCAGGGGTTGTCTGAGTGTGAAGGCTAGAAATGGTGTGAAGAGAAGAGGGAGGAGGTGCCCTTTTATAAGGGAGGAGAGGGGCACCTTTGGAAACCTCAAAAATTTTAAATTAATATACACACAAAAACCACTTAAAAACTTCCAAAATGACTCAAAGATGCATCTTAGATGATATAGGGTTGTAATATCATCAACCAATAAAATTTGGACATGTTTTAATTTTATTTTAAACCTTATCAACATGATTTATCCTTATTTAATCTATTTAAATATATTTGTGGTAATAATATTCTAAATTTTAAATTGTTATAAATAATTACATATGTGTTGTGAATTATCCATAATTGGGTACTTTATAAAATGTTAGACCATATAAATTTAAATTTATAATTTTTAAATATTTTTTTGATTTTTAAACAATTTAATAATATGTTATTTTTATAAAATAACAATAGCGTTAATTTTGACACTATTCATTTATTTGAATTTAAATAAAATTCAAATAGAGGATATATTCGAAAAAAAATGTTTACTAGATTAATAACATGTCATATTCGTATATTAAATTTGTGGAGAACAATAATTAGTTCATATAATATTTATTTTAAAATTTATAAAACCATTTATTTGATATTTCTCTTAATAAAGCTATTACTACATCATTTTTTTATAATTATTTAATATACTTATTAGTTGCAAAAAAATTTAAACTAAAATACCATGATGATCTTAAATATAATATATTTTAAAATAATACTTTTAATCGAATTTATAATCTTAATATCACAACATGTAAATTGTTATATTTATTAAATTATGAAGGTGACAAATTTGAAATCATTTAAAATAAAATAATATAAGTGTCATAATTTATTTTATAGAGATCCAAATGGTCAACCATTTAACCATTGGATGTTTATGGTTTATATATATACTACCAAAAAGTTTTGGTCAGGTTTGGGGCCTTTTATGGGGTATTATTATTTTAATAAAAACTATATTATTGATTTTTCATTAAATAAATAATTTCTGCATCATTAATGTATAAGATATTAAGGTAATTAAATATATCTTACAAATTAAAAATAAATAAAAATAACAAATAAAAACATTTTATCTTTCAAAAGATTATTTATAATCTAATTTATATTCTGTATAACAATATATTAAAAATACTTTAATTATTAATGTTTGAGTGCGACATATTTCAATTTCATTACAATAAAATAAATTAAAGGTCTTAATCACATCCAAGTGGGTTTCAATGGATTCCATTTAGACCCAAATTTTCCTTAGGAAGAAATATAGTCATCAAATTATATTAATACAAGTGTCAGGATAATTTTATAATATTATATTTACCCTTAATTACCCGATTTACCTTTAACTATGGTAAATAAAATTTACCGTAGTTACTATTCATAGTGCCCAAAAATAAAATGGAGCCTATTAAAATAATTTCCACCTAATGATTCCAAATATGGAATCCATTTTTCCAAATTCAAATCATAGAAGTTTTAGAAAATAATTTAAAATTAATCCCATTGTTAAGAAAACAAGTTTTCAAAGTTAAAACATTACAAAATATTGGAATGATTTTACCTATGAATTCAATGTAGAATCAATGATAATGACATAAATTATATTAAATGGTAAAAATATATTCTATTTATACTTGAAAACAATTAAATATTATAATTTAACCATATAAATTATTACGATGAAAAAAAGTTGTTTTTATTTAAAATATAGAATGCTTTACTATTCATTAAAATATGAAAGCTATCAGAATAATATGAAAAATTTATCCAAAGTAAATTTTTATATCTTTATTCCAAAGAAGAATTTTATTTTGTCAAATTGAACTTATAAACATGTCAAAAACTAGATTTAAAGTGGGTGCACCATCAAAAGGCAGCAAAACTGCATTTTTTCAAAAATACTTATTTTACCCGAAAAGTTAATTTTGTTCTCATACCATGTTCTAGAAAATGTGTAAGATGAATAATAATGTTATAAAACTAAAAATTTAGTTAATACTATTCATAAAAACTAGTTCATAATAATATTATAACAATATATCGTGGTTTAGTGAAACCTGGTATTGTGTACTACACACGCTATCGAGGAAGGTCGTGATTGCGTGTAATGCAAGACAAGTCAGGGTTGCGGGTAGTGAAACCTCCCTTTGGTGTTTTATATAACATAATCAAAACTTATTTCATTTATACATTAAAAAAATCTATATTTAATTTTGTGTAGAATAATTTCAACACAACGAACTTGAAATTGTGTGTAACACGAGCCAAGAATAGTGTTGCATATAATGCATGCTAATATGATGTTGTGTATAGTACAAGCTAATTTTCGGGTAGTGTACAATATCATACATAAAAGAAATTAAAAATAATATATCTCATAAAATATCGGGGTGTTACATTCTACCCCCCCTTAAAATGAATTTCGCCCTTGAAATTCGTCGAGGATATAAATCGTTTGCTACTTGAAAGTTTCTTTTATAGAAACCCATATCGTAAAAAGGAATACTAAAACATAATTTTAAAAAGTGATGTAAGAAACGTAATAGTTACTCAAATCAACTCATCACTGGGTTTCCACATAGGAGAACATAGGTGAAAATATGGTTATAGAAGAGAAATATAACCCTCAACTTCTGATGAAGAGTGGTAGAGGACATGGATATGAAAAAGACAGCAATCAGAAATCCATAAATTTGTGATGATCTAAGATACCATCTGATTCATCAGATATGAGGTCACTAGAACAAAATATTTTGTTTTCAATATCATTTCCCAAATTTTGAAGAATTTTTGAAATAAAAGAAATACTTACTTGGTTTTGGTACAGTCATACCTTTGCTCGTGCCTTGAAAAATTTCCACTTCATCTCTTAAAGAAATGAAGTTTAAGTTATCTTTTGTGAAGTGTTAGTAGATCATGCTATAGAATGATAGGTCATTCAATCTATTTGAAACATCATGTTTGCAAAAGTTATATACATAAGTCCATCTATGGTGAGATTAATCATATATGGTTCCAAAATGGACCTATACTATATATATCACCCTTATTAATAAAATAAAACTAGTTTCTACTAACAGGGGACTTTCTATAGGCTAGTGGTAAGTGATAAAGGCCTATTGTACTTCGGTTGTGGGTTCGATTCCCACAACTTTGTCTGACGCGACGGGTTGTCGCCCGTTCTACAGGTTGTCCTTTTTCTAAAACTATACTATTATAACATTCCAGAAATAATATCAAAAAAAGGTTATAGAATTAAACAATACTATATTATGTCCAACATAATCCATTCCAATATTTAGTATTGTCCAAAATACTTCTATCCAATCTCATAGTATAAAGAGAATGATTACTAGAAGGTTCATATAACAAGCATGGGAATACCATCATTTACCCCCATATATCATAAGATATATCATATTGGTCAAATTCCAAATGTGTCAATACCTTAATCATGTATTCTCTTGAAACATGAATTACCATAGAACCATAGTGAAAACATTAATGCTGTCAAAATTTTTCTCTTTCCACATACAAAAATCCCAAAATTTGAATATACTCAAACCATGATATCACTTGGTCCTTATGTCAGTCATTAGCTCATGAATATTGTCAAACATTTCATTTTCACCTTATCCCTTAATTATGTGCATATCATCTGCTTTCCACAAATATTTCAATCACTTTTCATGGTTACTGGTACCATAAAATTATTGAAAACCACAATAGACCAATACATTAATATTCCAATATTCCATGATACTATATAAAACATTTTTTGGAATCCCATTACATAAACACTTAATCACTTCACCACATCATTTTCATATTCAACATCGCTAATAGTGATCGCATGTGACATCCCTTTGTCATTTTACTTAAGATGTTGTTGATGTTGATCATCATTAACCCTTATATTAGGGCATTGATTAGCATAATTCCCCATTTCCTTGCACTTGTAGCATTGAAGTGTTGGTGGTGAGTTCTCTACAGTATTTTCTTTATTCACATCATTAGATACCCTTTTTCCATTGATTCGACACTCAGCTGCTCGATGACCATCTTTTCCACACTTAAAACATTATCTAGTCCCTTTAATACAATCTCTACCATGCTTTTTTCCATACTTTGATCATAAAGAAACATTCGTCTCCTTTTCACCGCTGTTTTGAGATCTTTCCTCGAACTCCATATTTCATTTCTTGTCAAAACCGTGAGATGGATATGTAACACCAACTTCCAGTTCTACCTTGATAGCATAATTCACAATTTCTTCATATCTACTGAAGTATCTTATAGCTAATGCCTTTAGAAGACTTGGTTTTAAGCCACTGAATAATTGATCAACTTTGCTTTCAGGTTGGATGATAAATCCATATGCATACCTTACAAGCCTTCTAAAATTTGCCTCATATATACCAACAGATTCATCATCCTTTTTCTTAAGCTCAAGGAACTCATTTTCTATATTTGTTTGAATAACACGAGGGAAGTACTTATTGAAAAACAAGTTCTTGAACTTGTCCCAATCGATGGATTCATTTTCACATTGGGGCCTTGTATTCTTAATTAGAGTCCACCACTGGTTTGCCTCACCTTCTAAACAGTAAACAGCCAGAATGAATTTTTCATGTTCTGAACATCAAAGTATGGAAAATATCTTTTTACTGGTACTGATCCATTGTTCAATAACAAGTGGATCAAACTACCCACTGAAAGAAGGTGGACGTTGCCTCATGAAGGACTCAATAGAATATTGTTTCGTTCTTTACTCATTCAGATGTCCAGAATGATTCATTGATTGTGTAAGTATATCAATAAGATTTTTCACTCCATCTAACATAACATTGGCTTGTTCTGGAGGGAAATCATTGCATTACCCATTACATTGATCAACACGGTTCCTTCGGGTTCCATCCATCATCTAAAACCCAAAATGAATAGTGTAAGAGGTAAAAATCATTCTAGGAAAACAAAATAAAAAAGTGGGAGTAATTTCAATATCAATCATCATAGGTTTAATTCTATGATCATTAAAATAATCCTAGGAATATAACCAATACATATACCTACCCTTAGGGACATCCCTAGACATACCTTAGAAATATCTCTAGGGATCTCACTAATGTTTTCGCATACTAGTTTCCAAATATTGACTAAACCTTTGCTCTGATACCAACTATAGAGACCCAAATCTTGACATACATAGACATTTCATTACTTGTGTTGAATACATAATACATGACACAAACAAATTCCCAAATACATTGTTAGTTTAGTGTCTCTGGAAACTCATTACATAATCTTCTAATCATGGTGAAAGAACTTCAACATATCCAATAAAGATCTTCACCTTTTTTTTAATACCTAAAACCTTTATTTATATCCTAGGAAAAAGAAAACATAGAAAGTGTTAACACAAATGCTCAGTAAGGGTAAACATGGAGAACATAAAACAATCTATAAACATTTGAACGTAAAAACAAGAACATAAAACCTCAAAATCTTGAGCAATGACATAAATATTGGTAGTATATAAGCCATAGATCATAAAGGAACATTAATAATGATTAAATGACATGGTAATAAAACATGCAATTGTGTAAAACCATTAAAAAAGTGATATGATTTCCATATTAGCCAAGGCATTACTGCCAAGACCATCATAGTGGAAAAAGTCCATTACTGAACTGAGTTCAGTACTCGTTCCAGTCCTGTATCACTGAATCGGATTAACTCGTCATTCCAGACTTGTCTATCCCATGAGATATAAAACTTTACCAAATTCATTGGAGGGAGATATAGGTCCCACCAATCTTATATTGAAATCATTCTTACCTGTGCCACAAAATAGTCATATATCATTCATCATAACCCAAAGAATAAAATGGGTTTCTCAAACATCATTCCATCATAACACAATCCATATAAAAAAATGGATATAATTTAATCATACGTAAAATTAAACCATAATAGTGACATTATAATTGAAACATAAACAGACTATATAATTTCATCTTAGATAGAAAATAGTTTTGATAAAACACTTGAAATGAATTCTTGAGGAAAATATCCTTTCTTCTTTAAAATCACTTTCTTTTCTCAATATGTAGTGAAATTTTAGAAGAAAACAAATTTTGTTTAAAATTATCATGAAATCTTGAATATAATTATTCATGTAAATAAGGAGTTATGAAACCATAAAAATACATCCATTCCATATAAGTTAAGAAAAAATTTCTACTCGTACGTTTTCCAGAAAAGTCAAAAACTACTTCGTACTAAAAAAGACAGAAGATTTCTTTAATATCTTTTACCAAAATCTCACCCATAGGTAAAATTGGATTTAAAAAATTGTAGTAGGATATAAATAATATTAAATATTGAGGAAACATGTATGTGGATGATAAATATGACCCTGGTAAATACTTACGAATAAACAATCTTGGAAAGAATGAGATTGGAAAAGTTATCCATTACCTTCTGTCCAATTTCTTCTTTATGTGATTGAGACACTTGTATAGTGGGTTTATACATATAATTAACCTGTAAAAGAACCATAATAATATTTATTATATCATATATTATTCACTTATGACTTTATATTACCGGTTTATTTGTCAATTTCATGTCAAAGCTTTGTTTCGGGTAAAATCATTTCATTCGTCGTACGTGTTTTGACTTGTAATTATTCGTATGATTACTTAGATAATGATTAATTACTTCCAGAATGTAAAAAATGATTTATATAAAATATATATTAAGAATATATGTATATATAATAGATCGATAAATGGAACGAAACACACCATTCATGGAGACGGTATACCGTACGTACGCATGAACGCTGTTTTCGTTTCCTTATTAAATCGAATGGATATAAGTAAATAACATATACATAAATATAGTATCATTATCATTTCATATATCTAATTATTATTCATTATATATTCTTTATAATCATTCTTGAATTGTTAATATGGAGAAAGAATGTCATCATGTCGTGGAGACGGTAATCTGTACGTACGCACGAGCGATTATATTATTCCCATAATTATTGAATGGAATTGGAGTGGATGATAGAATTTCTCATAATTAGTATAATGTTTATAATATTCATATATAGTTATTATTTACACCATTATACTCATCCAAGTAAGGTGGTGGTGGAAAAACATATTACACCACAGCGTGGAGACAGTATTCTATATGTACGTACACGCGATGATTTTGTTTTCCGTAGGATGGATAGAAGGTGAAATAGGGTTGTTTCATATTTATAATCACATATCAGTATATAATTAATAATTATTTTATTACTTTATATTGAATAAACTAAAGAAGAAGAAGTATAAGAGGAATTAAACTTAAAAGAATCAGTAGAAGAGATTACCTCTTTCTCGACATGCCTCTTTTAAAATTCCTCTTAGGGAACTAGAGATGGTCTTTTGAGAAGACCAAAAACTCTATGATATAACTAGAGATGTTAAGAAGATAAATTGGCAGGGTTTGGTCGAGCATGAAGACTCAAAATGGTGTGAAGGGAAGAGGGAGGAGGTTCCCTCTTATAAGGTAGTAGAGGGGCACCTTTGGAAACCTCAAAAATATTAATTTAATATAAATTCAAACCCCACTTAAAAACTTCCAAAATGACTACAATCCGAATCTTAGATGATATAGGGTTGTAATATCATCAAACAATAAAATTTATACATGTTCGAAATTTATTGTAAACCTTATCAACATGATTTATCCTTATTTAATCTATTTACTTTTATTTGTGGTAATAATATTATAAATTTTAAATTCTTATAAATAATTACTTATGTGTTGTGAATTATCCATAATTGGGTACTTTATGACATTTTAGACCATATAAGGTTTAATTTATAATTTTTAAATAATTTTCTGATTTTTAAACAATTTAATAATATGTTATTTTTATAAAATAACAATAGTGTTAATTTTGACACTATTTACTTATTTGAATTTAAATAAAATCCACATAGAGGATATATTCGAAGAAAAAACTTTATTATATTCCTAACATGTCATATTCATCGATAAAATTTATGGAGAACATTAATTAGTTCATATAAGCTTTATTTTAATATTTATAAAAGCATTTATTTGATATTTCTCTTAATAAAACAAATTCTACATCATTTTTGTATAATTATTTAATATACTTATTATTTTCATAAAAATAAAAAATAAAATACTATGATGATGATAAATCTGATATATTTCAAAATAATACTTTAACTCAAATTTATCATCTTAAAATCACAACATGTAAATTATTATATTTATTAAATTATGAAGGTAACAACTTTGACATCATTTAAACTAAAATAATATAAGTGTCATAATCACTTTTATAAATATCCAAATGGTCAAAAATTCTACCATTCGATGGTTATGGTTTAGATTTATACTATGAATAAGTTTTGGTCAGGTTTGTGGGCCTTTTAATGGGTATTATTATTTTAATAAAAACTATATTCTTGATTTTTCACTAAATAAATAATTTCTGCATCATTAATGTATAAGCTATTAAGGTAATTAAATTTCTCTTAAAAATCACAAATAAATAACAATAACAAATAAAAATATTTTATATTTAAAATTAGTATTTATAATCGAATTGATATTCTGTAAAACCTTATATTAAAAATACTTTAATTATTAATGTTTGAGTGAGACATATTTCACTTTCTCTAAAATAAAATAAATTGAAGGTCTTAATCGCATCCAAGTGGGTTCCAATGGATTCCATTTCAAAACAAATATGCCTTAGGACAAAATATAATCATCCAATTATATTAATACAAGTGTTAGGATAATTTTATAACATTATATTTACCCTTAATTACCATATTTACCTTTAACTATAGTAAACCAAATTTACCGTAGTTACTATTCATAGTGACCAAAAATAAAAGGTATACTATTAACATAATTTGGACCTAATGATTCGAAATATGGAATCCATTTTTCAAAATTCAAATCACAGAAGTTGCATAAATTAATTTAAAATTAATCCTGTTGTTAAGAAAATAAGTTTTAAAAGTTAAAACACTGCAAAAGATTGAAATGATTTTACCTATGAATTCAATGTAAAATCAATGCTAATTACATAAATGATATTAAACTGTAAAAATATATTCTATTTATACTTTAAACCCATTCAATATTTAATTTAACCATAAAAATTATTATTATGACAAAAAGTTTTTTTTAATTAAAATATAGCATGTTTTTACTATTCATTAAAATATGAAAGTTATCAGAATAATATGAAAATTTCATCCAAATTATATTTTTATATCTTGATTCCAAAGAAGAATTTTATTTTGTCAAATTTAACTTAAAAACATTTCAAAAACTAGATTTAATGTGGGTACTCAATCAAAAGGCGGCAAAACTGCATTTTTTAAAAAATACTTATTTTACCAGGAAAATTTATTTTGTTCTCATGCCATGTTATAGAAAATTTGTAAGATGAATAATAATGTTATAAAATTCAAAATTTAGTTAATACTATTCATAACGGCTAGTTCATAATAATATTATAACAATATATCATTGTTTAGTGAAACCTGGTATTGCGTACTACACACGCTATTGAGAAAGGTCACGATTATGTATAATGCAATCCAAGTTAGGGAAGCATGTAGTGAAAACTCCATTTGGTGTTTCATATAACATAGTCAAAACTTATTTCATTTATACATTAAACAAAATCTATACTAAATGTTGCACAGAATAATTTCTACAAAACGAACTTGAAATTGTGTGTAACACGAGCCAAGAATAGTGTTGTGTATACTACAAGCTAATACGGTGTTGCATATAGTACATGCTAATAATGGTGTAGTGTACAATAGAATAAATCAAAGAAATTAAAAAGAATGTATCTCATAAAATCTTGGGGTGTTAAATATTTGGTACAAAACAAAAGAGGTTGTCTAAAGAAGAGGTTTCATTCTTAACTGACTGTTTTTGTTTTATTTCTTCTTACACAAAATTAAAATACTAATATACCATAATGATATAATAACATAAATAAATCACATATAATGGAATTTTATTATGTTAATTACATAACCTACATCCATATCATTATCCATCAAATGGGAAATAAAACCATTGTTCATGTGTACGGAGGACTTCGCCTCGCGAACTGTTGAAATTCATTTTCCAACACCATATCTCAATTATTTTAATGATGATGTATTTCAAGTGTATATATTATATTAATGAAATATTTATCATTTTTTAAAATTAATATATTATATATTTTCACACATTTCCATTCAATAAAAATGATATTGTTTCTTATGCACATGTGTAGATTACCACATCCACAGAGTGATGTGATTTATTTTTCATTACCACATAACATGAATGGAATATATAAGTATATATAATTAAATAATATTATATTGAGTATATTATTATCATTATTTAAGACAAAACAACACTTAACTTCTTCCTATACTGATCTTTGAAAAATGGAAATGCTACTCAAGCGTTCGTATGGCCTACTGTCTCCCTGATTATAAAATAATTAATTTTTCATAACCATACATCATGGTTAGTTTTAAAATGACAATTGGTCTATAAGATTTTTAATTATTTCAGTATTATTATTCTAAATATTATTAATTAAAAATATTTTCAATCTTAGTCAAGTTATCCATGCGATTTCGGTCATATGAGTCAAATATCATCAAAACACCGAACATGAACCAAAATGATTAAGAAATTGAATATAACAAGAATAATAAACTTGAAAATGTTTCTTAAGAAATTAAATAATTAAGCTATTTTTACTATTCATAAATATGTTGAATGAACCTCACAATTCAAGCTCAAGGTAAGAGACCTCCCAAAACTAACTTTTCCATCAGGTTATGGCCATTCTCTCTCTAAATCATTTTTTCTCCCTCTTTATTGTTATATAATTCTTATAAAGTATGTATATATGTATCTCACATATATATATACCTTTTAATCCCTTCATTTTTCTAGGAAAATAAATTCCTTATGATCATAAATCAAATGTCTCAATTAATAAATATCTTTTTGTTATGATACGACACAAGATTACACACCACATTCCATTTCCATGGGAAATTATTATGTTTTATTAATTACAATTGAGTTAATTTTTGTGGAACACATAATAATTGAAATTTTATGATGGGTACACCAATATATATATCTAATTAATTGGGTAAATATTTTGTATCATGAGACACTATTTATGATATTTATGGAGTAAACCTAATCCATTAGGGACTCTTTCTACCATGTAAAGTTGTCTTGGTTGTTAGCCTTGACTTATGCTTATATAATGTTTTCTTATTACATATTTCATATGTTTCTATGATATTATGATAACATGTAATTTAATTTATTCTTAATTGTGATTACTCATGGGACTTCTCTTCTTATGATATCATGTTATACCTTTGACTCACACGTTATGTCTCTTCATCATGTTTATTACCTTATTGATTTTTTTAGCACAATTTTTTTTATAAATTCCACATGTTATCCTATATTATTTTAGGAGATAAAATGGATTTAGGATATCATTATATAGAATAAAATAAGTATTTCATGTTTTAGTTTCCTTTTGATGTATAATAAACCTAGTGTGCCGAAGACACTTGGACTTTTCAACCTTTATTTTGTATTAATTAATATTTATGTTCAAAATCATGCAGTAATATGTGTAAAAAGTATTAGGTATCTATAGTTGGTATTATAGTAGAGCCTATTTATTTTTGGTGATCAGTAATGGGATACTTTTGTGAGAACCCTAGTGATAAGTTCAAGTATATGAAAACAACATAAAATTTTGCCGAACGATAGAGAGAGTGGTTTCCAAGAAATTACTTACATGTATGGATACTAAAAGAATATGTGACTCTAGAATAGTTGTACATATGGGTAATAAATCGAAAAAGGGAACATTGAGATTTGAATCAATCATCACCAGGTGTACACCAAGAGCCTTTATTGTATACCTGGTTTGACATTCCTGGGGGATATGTTTTAGAAATTCATAAACTACTTAAGAAACATTATGAATGAATTAAAAAAATTGTTATATTAGAAAACATAATAAGGAAAATTACTATGTATAAACAATATTGAATCCTAGAGACTCATAATTTAGGATATAATTATCATTTATAAGTTATTACTTAGATGTTTAAAGTTTCCTTTTCATATGTTAATGTATTCTAAAACTGTTTTTATTATTTTTAGTTATTGGAAGTAAATTTGAGAAATCATTACAACTACCAATGTGATAGTAAATTTTATGATTTTCCCAATGATATACAAAACCTTATAAGAGTGGGTGATATTAAATTCATGTAAGTACTATATAAACCAGCTAAAGTTATGAATAATAACTTGAATCATGTAGAAATACCTCCTCTAACTTTGAATGAAAAAGTTTCAGTTGAGTATTTTATGAAACAAAGGCCTACTATATTTATTGTATCTTCTGATACCCACATCAAATAAAAATGAGTTAACACCATTTATAAGATATTCGCCTTCATATAATGCTTAGATAAAGAGAAAGTTGTGTTGGACATTTATTACATTGATGGGAAGGTGACTAATGGTGGACAATGACCAAGAAAAAAAAATACAAAGAGGATATTTTTTCCATGTAAGGAGAATTCTTTAAGAATTTTGTTTTTTATAAATATTTTCATCAAAATCTCTATATTAAAATAGATAATGAGTTCCTCAGACTGAAGAAAAAGGAAGAAGAGTCTAACTGGACGTATGAGCCAAACATCACAAGGCCTGCATGGTACACCCCTATCTTTATCATGAACACTGAAAGTAATGTATAATATTTTTTTAGTGGGACAAATATGATTCTATGAAAGAAATTATCAATTCAGGGATTTAAAAACTATGAATATACTGTCCATTTTCCCTCAAAGTTGAGATGGTGATCAGGGATTCATAGTGTTCTCATGGGACTAGATACAAAAAACATAAAATTGAAATTTATTGGATATTATAAATAGAGAAATATTCTTTAGGAAACAAAACCCAACATCTCACATCCAAAAAATGTGGGAAGAAGCACCCTGGAAACTATCTCAAGGAAACCAATTTTTTTTCAAATTTGGAAAAGAGGGTTATCGAGCTAATAAATGATGAAGGGAAATAAAGAAACCCACTAATGTGGAAGAGGAAAAGAATGTTTGGATAAAAAATCAGCATGTAGTCTAGTGGTTCAACTAAAAGTAACATGATTATTATGAAATAGAATTTCATAGTCTAAATGTTTTTTGAGAAAATCGATGATAATAACCTTCAAGGCCTAGATAATAGGGAAAGGAATATTCTATCACTACCCCTAGGTTGTACCCTGACAATGATGTAGTGATATTTACATTGTTTATTCATTCAAGAATAATTAAATTACTATTTTATTAGATTTATATGCATATTTTATATCTTTCAAGTTTAGTAGAACTCTAAAAACACCACCTTAAAACATATGGGTTGTGCTATCCATGAGAACAACATATGGAGAAATGTTTTCATATTTAGTATGTAAATCTTCCCTAGTTATTTTTTGTGGAAAAAATCTTCAATAAAATCTCATATTACTGCATTTAGTAGAGTTTAATTCTATATTCGGAATGAATTGGTTGTACTTATATGGATATAACACCAAATTTTGAGAGTTTGAGATCACTCTTCCAGTCCTAATTCATCCTCTAATTCTATACAAGTGTAAGGGGGATGATTAATCTCCCCTACAATATTCTATTCGATAATGGATATTATTTCCTAATACGAAAGAACATCTCTCCCAAATAATTGAGACAAAGGAGAGAATCATGATTTAAGACATGCCAATTTTGAGGGATCATACTGATGTATTAACCAAATATTTTATTGGCCTTCCTCAGGACATCTAGGTTGATTTCTCAATCAATATTATACTTATGTCTTGGTCCATAAAAAATAATCCATATAGAATAGAAATCATTGAGTTGGAAGAGATAAAAATGATATTATAATAGAATTTAGAAATGGTTTTTATGCATCCGAGTGCTTTACCATGGGATACACCAGACCTATTCACCAAGATGAATGATGAGTCAATGAACCTCTACATTGATTATAAAGAACTCAAAAAAATCACTACAAAGAAGAAGTATCCCCTCCCACAGAAATATGAATTGTTCAATCAACTATGTGGGGCCTGGTATTTCTCTAAGGTATAACTTCAATCAGGATAACATCAATTAAAGATTAAGAAGAATGATATTCCTAAAATCACCATTCAAATAAGGTATGAACATTATGAGTTTATAACGATACCTTTCAGATTCCCTAATTCTCCAAAAATATTTATGGACCTAATGAATAGATTATTTGATATTACCATGAATAATGTAAGGTATTCTTTATAGATGATATTTTTATATTATCTAAAAGTAATGAAGATCATCTCAATAATTTTAATACTATCCTAAAGACATTGTGAAAAGGGAAGATATTAGGAAATGTATAGAAAATATGAGTTATAGACGAAGTAATCATCATTCATGTGGAATATTATCCCCATAAAAGGGATATATATGGACCATCCTAAGACAAATGTAATTGAGTATTGGCATAGCCCAAAACTTATAATGGATATATATAGTTTCCTTGGACTAACTAGGTATTACTAAATTTTTTTGAGAAGCTTCTCACATTTTTCAAACTCACTAACCAAGCTAACACAGAAGAAAATAAACATTTTCAGGACCAGTGAATGAAAAGATATCCTTAAAGAGTTAAAAAGGGGGTTATTACTTCACCAATCCTCACACAACCCTAAAGTGGGGAAATTTTCATGGTATATAGAGATGCATAAATGAAGGGACCAGGCTATGTATTGATGAAAAATGATAAAGTGGTATCCTATACCACAAGGTAGTTGAAAGTCCATGAGAAGAATTATCCAACTCATTATCCAAAGTTGAATTTAGTGATATTTTTATTGAAAATACGGATACATTGTCTGTATGGGTAGAAGTGTGAAATATATATGGATCATAAGAGCCTAAAATATAAATTCCCAAGGAAAGATATTAATATGCGCCAAACAATTTGGTTAAATATGAACAATGAATATGAATGATAAATCCATTACCGTCTAAGAAAATCAAATGAAGTAATAGATTCTCTAAGTATAAAGGATCCAAAAACTGTTTCACTAATGATAATTGAGAAGGATGAAATCTTTAAAGACTTTCAGAGCATACACCTGAGAATCATGAAGAAAAGAATTAAATTATTCCTTTCTCAAATGATTTCCCAACCATCCAATTTGGAGAAGATAAATGATTCTTAAATAGATGATATGTAAATTCAGAAGAAGGTGTAATCTAAAAGAAAACGAGAATCCTCAGATTTGAAAATTGGTGAATAAAGATTTGTAAGATTCTAGTAGTGAATATATATACCATAAAATTGTGAGATAAATAAGGAGCTATTGAATGATTCACATACCTTGAAATTATCTATCCTCCCATAGAGAATGAAGATATATTGATATATCTAATATTAATATTTGGTGGGAAATATTAAGAAAGAGATCATAAAATATACAAAAAATTATCTAGTATGTTAGAAAGTGAAGTATTAAAGACAAAAGTCTAAGGGGATGACGAAACCATTATCCATACCTATAAGGAAATGTGAAAACATCACTATGTACTTTGTACCTAGTCTTCTAAATACATACGGAGGAAGTAATTTCATATGGGGTATTGTGAATTTTATAAATGATATTGATCAATTCATTACAATTTAATGGTACTTCCCCTCGATAAACTTGCAAGGAGAAACACGAGAGAGGTGGTGAGGCTGTGTGGAAGACCAATATCGATTGTATCCAACTGAGATATGAGATTTAACTCTACATTATAGAATATTATCTAAAATAATATAAATATCGAGTTGAACATTAGTATGTCTTATCAACCCCTAATAGATGGAAAATCTGAGTAGACTATTCATACACTAGAAGACATATTGAGAGTATTCTCTATAGAATTTAAATTAGGATGGTATCAATATCTTCCTCTAGTTAATATCTCGTATAATTATAGTTTTCAATTGAGCATCCAAATGTATCTTTATGGATCCATTTATCAGAAGAGATCTATAACACTTGTGTGTTGGGATGAATTTGGTGAATGTAGACTTTTGTATCCTAAAATGGTTGAGAAAATTGTGGAAAACATCACAACCATTCATAGACACATCAGGACTGCTCAGATTTGACAAAATAGCTATGTTGAAAATAATTAATGTGTCCTAAAAATTGTGGCCATTAATTATGTGTTTCTTTGAATATATACATGTAAGAGATTCATGAAATTTGGGGAGAATAGAAATCTAGGATCTAGGTACATCAAAACCTTTAAGATTATTTATTTAATCAGAGTTGTTTCTTTTTGATTAACACTCCCAAAAACCCTTTCTCATGTACATGATGTATTCCATGAGTCCCTATAAAGGAAGTACATATCAGATTCCTCACATGTTATGAATTCCAATTTGGTATAGATTGAAAATTATCTCTCTTAATAAGAGATATGATGAATATATTTTACTATAGAGACAATGTTCTTTGGAAAAAGAAAACTCACTTAGTCAAATCACAATATTGAAATCAACAATACGAAGAGCCAACCCAGGAACAAGAGGAAGGCATAAAGAGGAAGTACCCCACCTATTCTCATCTTATTATGTAATATAACACTTAAAGAGATAAATTCCTTAATTGGGAAGAATGAAATACCTCAATTTAAAAAAAACAAAACTAGGTTTGATAGAATATACGACACACAACACTATTCATAAATGATCTATGATTATTAAATATGACCATTATAACCTATCCCTTAAACTTGTGGTTATGAATAAGATGAAATGATTATATATATATATATATATATTTCCTAATAAATATAAATTTATTGATATATTTCTAGTAAATAGGCCCCCAATTTTTAATCAAGACATTTGATTCATCAAAAAAATATGTCTTCTTCAAAATTTATTTTTATTGATTTTTAAGAGAAGAAAAAATAATTAATTTATAGAAATTTTATAAAATCAATTTGATAAATATAAAATTAGTTTTAAAATTAACACATTAAAATTAATTATCGTGAATTTTTTAGAATTTTTCTGAAGTAGATGATTTTGATTGAATAGAAAAAAATTACCGATTTTTCAAATACGATCAACTCCTTTCACTAAACCAAGTAATTAAAAAGTAGAATTATATCTTGTATTTGGAATTAAAATTAAATATTTACCATTTGATTTATAATAATATAATTAATTTCAATTGAATTATCAATTTTCATGACTTTGGTATATGTTTATTTTTATGTTTAAAAATATGTTTTTTGGAAATATTTTTAAGTGTATAATGTTTATCCACTATAATTAATTAAAATAACCCCAATAAAGAAATATTTAAATGATATATATATAATATATGAATTTATTTTAAATTAAATTCCTAAAGTTATTATTTTTAGTCATATTGTTAATATAAGATCATCTTATTCTTGAAAAATACTTTTCTTGAAAAATCATTTTTGACAAATTTTTCAGGTTTATGTTTAAATAAAATTATACCCATTATGTTAATTGAATTTTATAAAATTGAATCCGTATTTGGACTAAAAAATTAATATTAGGTAATAAGGAAAAATTTATTTTTGGACATCCTGAATAGTGAATATAGCAATAGTTTATTACCATGTTTAAGGTTAAAATGGGGTTTTGTGCATTACATGTGCGTCTACTAAAATTAATTTTCCAGACACATCGTATTTTTATTTGAAAAATAATGGTTTCAAATTATTTAATTATTCGCAATTTTTTTTAGATTAAAGGATAAATTACCTAGATTAAAAAACTAGTTAATGTTGTGAATGCTAAAATGGTAATAGTATTTAAAATTAGAGTTAAAGTGAATAAAATATTTAAAAATTGTTTCTTTTTTATTTTTAGAGGTGATTATAAATAATATATTCCATAAAATAATTTATTTATCAGTTTTATATGGACTTGGTTTGAGAGTGACTTTCCATTATTGAATTGTTTTAGGTATTTATAAATATTCCACTCCACCTTCTATCCCCTTTTCTTCACACTCCAAAAGACTTTTTCTTTGGAAAACACCTACCCAAATACCATCCTTAATACCATTTAAACTTGTTATAATACTTATTTCGATTATAAAACCCTCCTTGGAAGACATTTGGTGCAAATCGAAAGAGGTTTTTTGAAGAAGAGGTACCATTCTTAATCGAGCATTTCTATTTTATTTTTTCTTCCACCTTTTTAAAATATTATTAATATATGATGATATAATAACAAAAATATCAACCATGTAATGATATTCTATTATGTTAATGTAAGAGGCTACATCCATCTCATATTCCATCAAATAGTAAACAAAACCATCGTGCATGTGTACGGTGGACTACCACCTCACAAACCGATCTGATTCATTTTCCATAATCTCCTCTAACAATTGTTTATACTGATGGATTTAATATATATAAATAAATAATATAATCATGAAATATTTTTTAAAAAAAATTAATACATCATATATTTTATTTCCTTTCTATTCATTTAATGAACACAATATTATTTATGCGGATTTGTGGATTACTACCTCCACAAAGTGATGTGATTCATTTTTCATTACCACATCACATGGATGGTATATATAAGTGAGTTTAAAGAAATAATATGGAATTTTAGACATTATTGTCATTATAGAAATATTAAATAACTGTTACCTTCTTTCCATCATGATCATTGAAAAATGGTAATATTACTCATGCGTACATATGACCTACCATCCCCATGATTGAAACATAGTTCAATTTTAATAACTATATTTCATGGTTTGTATTAAAAGTAAAAAAGGATATATAGAAAATTTAATTATTTCAGTATTATTATTCTATATATGATTAATTAATAATTTCTTCGACCATAGTCAACTTACCAAAGTTATTTTAGATATATGATCTGAATATCATTAAAACATCGACACAAACATAAATGTTAAGTAATTGAATAAAAAATTAATATTAAACCAGAAAAAGGTTATTATATAATTAAATAATTACCATAAGTTTATTATTAATGATGATGAGTATAAAAAATAATGATTCAGGTTCGAGGTAATGGATCTCTGTAAACCACCCCTTTCTTCAGGTTATAACCATTCTCTCTCTAACTCACTTTCTATCTCTTTTTATTGTTATAAAATGATTATAAATACTATATATATTTCTCTAAAATATATAAATATATCATTTTACATTCCTTTTATGGGTAAATATAGGCCTTATTATCATTATAAAAATTCATTCCTGAATAAATCTCTTTCAATTATTATATGAGACATGATTATGTAACCCATTCTATACCCATGGGAAATTATAATTCTTATACATTACAATTTCTTTCCTTTTTTTGGAAAAAATAATCATGAACATGTTGTTATGGGTGCACATAAATTTCACTCCAATGAATTAGGTAATTATTTTGTCTCATGAGGTGTTATGTATGGGATTTAAAGAGTAAACCTAATATACCATGGGACTCTATCCATCATATAATGGTTTCTTGGTAGTTAGACTTTACATATGATTATATCATGTTTTGGGTTACTTACACATTTCATATGTTTCTAATATCCTACGATACTATGATTTTTGTTTTATGATTTCATGTGATTACTCACAATCATTCTATTTTATGACATCATGATATACCTTTGATCCACATGTTATGATTCTTTATCAGGTTAATTCCCTTACAAGGATTTTTAGATCCCCCTTTTTTTATTTATTCCCCTAGTTATCTTTTGTAGTTTTAGGAGATAAAATATATTTACGAACTTATTATGGAGAATAAAATAAGTATGCCATGTTTTAGTTTCTTTTTGATGTATTATGAACCTATTATTCTAAAAACACTATAATTTTTTGATCATTGTTTTGTATTAAAGGATATTTATGTTAAAAATCATGAAATAATATGTATAAAAAGTATTGGGTATCAATAAACATATTGTGACCATATGTTTAAGGAAGTGGAATATGATTCTAGGTTAATAAAAAAGTTATACTTTCTAGAGGAAACCAAATATTGAGAGTTGTCTTGAAGGTGTGGTGAGAGGCCACTTTATAATCTATGAGATTGAAAATTTTGTAAATATTTCATTGTAATATAAGTAGAGTACATGTTTCCCAAGTAAATTATAATAAAAAGGATAATAATTGATATTGTGATGATATAAGGTTAATAATAACTCAACCATTCATTTAAAACATGATTTTAATCTCCATACACTTAAACTTTTCACTTGTACCATTTTTGGTTCTACCGTGGTAACTAGTTTTTACCTAAGTAAATAATTTTGTTGATTAAAAATAAAATGGAAATTATTAAATAATTTAACCCTAATTATTCCAAATATTAAATCAATTTTATCATATAAAAATTTTATGTTTAAAAAAACAAATTTTTAATACTAGGACATGTAACACGCAAAACCTCATTTTTTTAAAAGTGTATTTTGATGATTAAAATTTATTTGTACTGTAAAATTAAATATTTATTTGATTTTAAAGATAAAAATTATTTTAATTTAAAATAAAACAGTATTTCAAATTAATAAAATAAAATTTTACTAAAAATAATATTTATTTAAAACAAAAACCAAAAATATTTTTTATTAGTAAATAACAAATATATCCATAAAATGTTAATCAAAGGTTTTATAAATTCCAAAAAATTCATTTTTAAAATGAATTGTTTTAATATATTTTTATATACTTGATAAATAAAAAGGTTTAATAAAAATATTTATTTTCCTAGAAAATGATAAAGCCAGAAAAGTTCCAGTTTGGTAAAAAAATGTATTTTCCCTATTCAAAAACAAAATCAACTATTTTAGAAAAATAAAAAAATTAATATTAAGATAATATTAAAATTCTGAATCTAAAAATGAAGTTTAAAAAGTGAAATTAAATTTATAAATTTTAATAATTTAACTTTAAAATAAAAAAAATATAATGAAAAATTTTGTCTTAGGAAAATAACTTTTTTACAAATATTAATTATTCTTCTTATTATTAATTATCAATTAAAAATCTTATTAATTTTAATATATTATTAATATCAATAATAGATTTTATATATAATATATTTAGTATCTTAAAATAAATTTTATAAATTCCAATTCCTAAAGGGTTATATTATATATAACTAATATCTCTTATAAATTACTTAGCTACACTAATTGGATTTTCATCAATTTAAAGTATTAATTAATAAATTTATTTTTATTCATACATATATTTCATAATTTTATTACATTGATTTTTACCTACTATTTCTATATATTTTAATAGTAATATAATTTTCTACATTTCATTGTGGTTCAGTGTTGAATGTGAATCAAGATATCAAACACATTAGGTTTTAAAGGGAAATTTAATTTTAGATATCAGGGTGTTACTTTCATAGTGTAAATTATGATGGATATTGAAATTATTTTATTTTACCATTTTTCTAAAATAAATGAATTATTTTTAAATTACATAGATTTTTATAGAGTTTATATTCACTTGTATTCTATGAGAATTGAGGAAACTGATCTAGAGTTGAGTTTAAATGGTTCAAAAAATTCTAAATAGAAATTTTATAAAATTAATTTTGAAACTATTTTAAAATATATTTCCACCTGTACCCTTGATTTTTATGTTTTTAATGGAATAATAGAGTTTATTGTGTTAGATGTAATTTCCACACCTATGGAATATTTCTATTTATTATCTCCACTTCATTTACCTTTCATAGGGTGATTCTTCACTCAAAAATAGATGTGGATAACCAACTATCATTCACCATCTATGGAAACAACCTTAAGAACATTAGTAAAATAATTTTATGGTTATTATACTTTTAGTAGCTACACTAGACATCATATTATATATGAATCTCTAAAATAATTTGGTTGTATAAAATCCAAACAAAAACACCGTTTTAGGGGGTTAAAAACCAAAATTCACTTACGCTCTCCTTACGGTTTAGTTTCATACAATTTTTTACTATTTAATAATCATTTTTATTATTTTTTTAATCATTTAAGAACAAAGCTAGAATGTTTTTTCTTATATAAGAGACTAAAAATGGTTCTATCTTTTTTTGTAATAAATATTATTTTATTGTTTTACATGTAGTTTTGTTTAGTTTTCATGAAATAATGTCATTTTGTTAGTTTTTCTTGGATGGAAGAAAATAACATTATATGAACTTGAAATACAAAAATCTATTACTATCTACTATCAAAATATGTATTAAGGTTAGTATTTCATTGTTTTTTTTATTAGTGTTAGGAATGTGGCCAGTCTGTGTAAATTCCAAGAATAAGTGATACAAATTGTCATTGTTGTTAGTTGGTATAAGTATGGGTTGATATGTAGGATGGTGGAGTACTAAATAATGGGTAAAATGGTGTAATAGGTGTATGATATTCATTTTTAATTTCTACTTGGTATCTGGGTGAATAGATCTTCTGAGGTCTCGTCAAGTCTCTATGAGAGTGGTCTTCTCCTGAAGTTACTTGTTTCTCCATTATCTATATCTTCCAACTTATGTAATCCTTTGTATCATTTTATATAACACTATAATAAAATTATTATTTTTATTAATTCCTCAATTTCTTCTTGGAAGGAAGTATTAGTTGGATGGAACCTAAAAATTGTGTTCTTTCATTGATAGGAATATTCGAGAAAGTAAATCTTGAATATCAAACTCAAATGAGAGAGAAAGTGATGACTGGAAGTCAGAATCATAATACTGAGTCACATTATTTATTAATGAATGTATAGATTCATATGAAATTAAAATAAATATATTCTCAATCTAATAATGTCATGAATATATTAGGTGATGCAATTGCTAAAGGTATGACCATTGTTTTGAGCTAATCGACGTTCGGAATGTTTGATTTCTGCAGAGAGACACACTCACTAGAAAAAAATGAAAATGGTTGGAAAAAAGAAATAAAATTGAATATTTTTTATCCATTATGAATATTTGGGGTCTAGAAATTTTTAGATAAGGGATCAGTAGAGACAACTAACTAAAATATCAGTTAGATTAGTTCATCCATAATTGTTTTAGAGAGGATCCATTAAGCTTGATCACCAAAGTCAAACCCCATTTTTTGGATAATAATACAATAGAAGGTATTTAATTTAATTGGGAATATCTGGGTAGAGAAAATAATTTTTAGTTTTGATTTTGTCTATGAAATTATGAAAATATTGTTTAAAACATAGGATCGGTTAAAGATGGTATTTTTAGAGAATTATGGGAATTCCATTGAATAGTCAGTTCTAGCCGCACATGAGTTTCGAGGATCAAAGTTCCATGAACCTAAAAAACATGAGACTCTCAAAAGTTCATAATAATAAATATGTGGGGGTTTTATCTAGAGATTCAACCATATTTTTGATGCATTGTTACACCTATAAAGAGAAATAAAAACCTATACGAGCTTTGAAAAAAAGGAGCTAACAATGTTTATTTTAAAGGTGAATAATATTTGTGAACAAATTGTAGGCCTCTAATTGTAGAGGGAGGTAATAGTTCTTGAGAATAAAAATTAGATCATGAGGCTAATGTTTTACAACAACATTCAAACTAGAAAAGTGATGTTCATAGAGAGGCATGTGCTTGGAGCTATTATAATAGTGACATTGAACATACTATGGATCCACTGGTTGTTTGTACCCCATAGTTTTCTAGAAGGCATTGGATCTTCCTAGAACCATCTCAAAACTGATAAAGAGATCGTTAGTTTTTGTTTTTATTAGATCCAACACCAATGAAGATTTATCACAGTGAGGTGACACTTAATAGTGGTTGGATTCACTATTATTGACTTGAATGAGGATACAAAACCTTCCATGAGGTGAATCAAAATCAAAGTTTCTATTCCTAGGCAGAAACAAGTAGAAATATAATAGTATATTATTGGCTTTAAGGGGATAAAACGTTTCTAGAATCATCGTACTAAAAGGAGATACATTGTGTTAATGAGACTATATATATTATGGAGGTCTATCTTCGAGACAATGTGGTTTTTGAGGAGGGAATAATTTTTATGAATGTAGGATATCAGTGTAAATACCAAGGGGTGGGTAAGGGTTTTTTATGGATGATGGGATATTAAATAAAGTGGAATACTATTTTATAGGGGTTAAATGTTCATTTTTATTCAAGAATTGCATCTTGGAGAATAGATCATAAGAGGTATGATTGGGTCTCTTAGTGAGTAATCTTCTCATAGGCTTACTTTTTCTTCAATTTTCTATATCATATAACTTTTTATCCTTTTTTTGTGTGATTCTATAAAAAAATCAATCTGTTCAATTCATTCATCCATGTATTATTGAAATGAACTATTGTTAGGACATAATATATTAGTTTGTAATAATATTCTATATTTTTTCTTGTTATTTTATGAAAAAAGTAGTAGTTCACCAAAAATAGACACAACATGCTATTATCCACTGATAAAAGAAAAATATAGATTAAATAGTTATGTTTTATTTATTTTAGTAATGTGTCTCTTTGTTTTTATTTATTGTAAGAACAAGAGTGAAGATACGTGAGTGAAAAAACACTAGTTTAATACACAATACCTATTTCTTTGTGAATAACTATTGGTTGTATCTCATCACTTATTTCTTTAAATTTTGAAAAGTGATGTTTTATAGGATATATATACTATTTTTTTAATTATTTTTGTGAGTTCCCTAAACTGAAATATGAAATTAAATAATTTATATTCTTTTGTGAAACCTATGTTATTTGTCACTACCGAATATAAATATCACATACCTGATAGATTTTAATCCATTTAACCATTTCTCCCAATTTTAATTTTTCATGAGATAAATTTATCCATGTTAGATACAAAGAACATAATCCATGCTTGAGTATCATTAATAAACCCTTGAGAACCATTTCACCCTCTAAATCTAAGTAAAATCATCTTGAATCCCACCAAGGAATTCATAATGACCTATCCATGCTTCAGATTCCCATGTATAAAATAAATAGTTTGAATATAAAAGGAAGAACCCATCAGAGTGATACAAAGAAGTAATAAAATGAACAAATAAACGTCATAATAATAACGAAAAACATTCTATATAATTTTAGATATAAAAAAACCAATAACATGGATGAAATATTGGGAAACAATTCAATAAATAAACATCCCAAAAGGTAAATAAAATTGAAACCACTACCAACCATCTCTATGTGACCAACAATCACTCACCAAAACCCATACCATTTTTCATTGAACCAACTAGAGTATAAAGTAAGAAGAGACTATCCTGATAATATGAAAATATATATGAGGACTATATACACATGTTAGTGTGTGTACAGGGTGTGAGAAAAAACAATCCTAAGAGGATTCCGCTATAAATCTTGTGAAATTACTTTCAAAGGACATTTCAATAATTTTAGTTTGGACAAAAATTATAAATTTGGATTTTCAGGAATAAGCTAAATAAAAAAATCAATCCCAATTAATTTTTATAAAATATTATATCCTTATTTAAATAAAAACAAGGTTAATAAACTATTTGAGATAACACATTAAACATAAAGGAAATATTCTCTAAGCTTTCCAAAAAAAGTTCCATCATTTTTTCATTTCTAGAAAATTTCTCAAAACACAACTATGAATCCAATCCATTTGCATTTTAAATACCTTTTCAAATACATTTAAAAAAAACACACATTTGAAGTAAATTAAGACTTGAACATTCCATTTATCACCCCTTCAACCCATTAAGTATTATTTATATACCCCTAGGAGGGTTATGAGATCCTAGATAATTGTCCAGTAAGAACACATTGGAATAGTTTAACAGCCACATGAATATTATATCAGCTATGAAAGTTCATATGATAAGTCAATGTAGAGGTGATAAAACAATAATAAAGGTAGAACAAAATTTTAAATAAAAGTCATCTTACCTCTAACACCCTCTTAAGAAATAACCACATTTAACAATAAATACATATAGAAAAATAAATAAAATTCATTTTGGGACCACAATACAAATCATGAAATACTAAAAAAAGGGATCAATTTAGGGTCTTTCATACATTGAGGAATATATTTTAAAAATTATCAAACTTGCCTTTGAAAAATCATCTCGGGATGCCAATCCATTTTCAACCACATGAAAAATCACATCAAAATATAGTTTGAAAATGATAATGATAAACTGTATACATAATCAATTTTAAACCGAAACCACTTCATCTAAAACAAATTCAAAAACTCTATCATCTTCCCCAATTTAAAATAATTCCATGTAAAACCATATTTTCTTTCTCATGACCCAAATGGGGTCAAACACCAACAAATAATCAAAATTATTTTGAAACAGGTCATGTAAATGTTTTCATGAACACATTTCATTCCAAAAAATATATAAAAATTAGAAATCATTTAAATCATATATTATTCAAATTCATCAAACCTTTAGAAAAATTTTAAAATACATAAAAACTATAACATTAAGGATAAATATTTATAAGAAAAAACAGATTAAATCCATTAAGAATTCAATGAAATTCCATTTAAATTAATAAAAAAACACCTACCTTGTCTAAGTGGAAATCAAATTATAATAAATTTACTATGATGGTGAAGTTAACCCATCTCAAGATAAGGAATTATTAAACCCTAAACACCCAAAAATCATAGAACTAGAACCACCACAAACCCTAATCCCATTCATCACAACCCTTATGGTTTTTGGGGGAAGTCTTAAAAAAATAGATGGATCTAGGAGAATAAGGGAATAAGAAACAAGGATAATAAGGGGATTAACTTTGAGAAACTACTCATAATTGAATGAAGTATGAAATCAATTGATGAAAAAGTGAGTGTAGACACCCCCTAACACTCCATAAGCTCATGAAAACCAAAATGAAGGAGGGGAAGGGGGTTAAAAACCCTAAGCCAAATGAGGAAACATTTGGGAAATCAATTTTTAATAAAATGAGGCACCTCACACTATTGGACCACATGGTTTTGTAAGCCTTACATTAACAATGTGACACACACTAGAATATCACACCACACTCACATGGTTAGGCCACTGGGTTTATCAAACCATGTTCCAACCATGAAAACCCCCATTTCAATGAATTATAACACCATCACAAAGTCAGTCACATGCTTTTTCATAACCATTTATAGGTTTTGGGCCAACACCCCAAGCATAAATGGACACTCATTATTTATACTATATTTCACATGGATTAGAATTAAAACCATGATACTTGTGTAAAGAAACCATGAAAATAAAAAATTAAATGAAAAAAGGTTATGTGTGATTCATGTACGATTTCATCTTGACTAAGTGGACTAAAATTGTAACAACCTTGACTCTAGTAACCCAGAGTCGATGTTTAATATATTACATCGGTATAAGATACAATTGATTTCATCTTATGTGATTGGATAGTTTAGTAGTCTTTAGAGACTAGATACGTAAATGATTGTCATCTTATATTATAAAACATGAAATATAAATTAAATTTCAAGGACAAAATTATTATTTCTCATAGTATATCCTGAAAAATCATTCAAAGTTAACTAATTAGAATATTAGAGATAAAAAAAATTAAATTTATAATATGATATGATTACTAAGGGAAAGAGTATAATACAATCTATCATAGAATAAATAAGGCATGAATAATGAAGATCCTTTTTGATTTTTTTATAAAAAGATTTAGTTTTTAATAACATATTTTTTAATAATTTTTTTTAAATGCGTGATATAAGTTTCTTGAAGTTTATTAAGAATGTTTTTTATGATGTTTCTGGAGGAAGGGTAAGATGCTTCCGTAACATTTTAAAAAACTTCCTTACTAAGATATATAATGATATGATATTCCGAAAAGTTCCTATCAACATGAAACATAATTAATCAGGATGAAGTGTACAAACTTGTATAAAATGTGTCAATCCCAAAAAGGAGATAAAGTCCCTGAAATGGATTTTTGTACACAAAATTTTCAAACACATATTTTTCGATGGAAGATGATGAGATGAAAAAGTTTCTTAAATGGTTAGAATTGAAAATTTGTTAATTAGATGTAGACTAATAGGGAAATACCACTGGATAGAGAGTTCTAGATGCAGTTCTCTGAGTGGACTAGACACATTATGAGTGGATAAAGATATAGTGGTCTGATGTCCATGGGGATAGAAGTATAAATTTATTTCCAGATATAACATACTTTATGTTCTCCAAAAAGTTTTTTTAAGGCACTGATGTTTCTAATTTTTTAAAAAGTGAAAGAAGTCTAAAAATTAGATGTTATATTTTGAGTTTTTATCTGTATAGAAAAAATGGGTGGAAATAATAGTTTATATTCGATATAAACTATTAACGGAAATACAAGAATAGAACAAAAAATGTTACATGTGACAAGAGTATTTATAAATTCAAATAATTTAGCCAACCATCCTCAACCAATTGAGGAATATGGAGCTTTTAAAGCTAGTTTTTATGAAGTTAAAATGATGAAAGTTAATGTTATATACTATATGATGTATGAATTAATTTTGTGCACTATCAAAGGAAGGAAAATGGACCGAGTTCATCAGAAAATATCTATTTGGTGGACATATATTTGACAAATGAGCATTAGAAAAAATATTTTCTATGTAATCAACTAGAAAATTCAGATAAGTCTATTTTGAGCAGAGTTTGAGATGAGGTAGGTTGACTGGAGAGAGTCAGACAAATGAATAAGATCAAATATAAGGGAGAAAATCCTTACTAGATGAAGAGGTGTCTAAATTAATCATAATAAAACTACCTCTAGAAAAAGTTTTGGATAAAATTTACATAAATTTGTAAATTTCTTTTTAGAATAGTGATGTTGTGCTGATCATTCATTTTGTTTTTTTATCTAGACATGTTTTAGGAAGTTTGAAGAAGTTCCTTAATAATTATTTTAAGGATGTTTGAGTATGGTTATAATAGTTTGAGTTTTCATGAAGGTTCAATATTTTTCTATAATACCCTTTAAGGATCAATAAGATTCAAGATAATTTTAATTGATCTGGGGGGAAAATGATTCACCAACTTTTTTACTTTGGGAGAACCTATATAATGGTTATATAATTTACTATATTTATTAATAGTTGTTCTTGTGTATGAAAAAGTTACACACTAAATATTTTGTAAAATGTTAGGCTCAAATTGATATTTCCTTTTCATTTAAGAAAATAAAGTTGTTATAGATGCTATTTTTAAATAATGTTTTTGTTTATAGAACCTAGAAAAATGATAATCAGGAAATGATATCTAACATAGCTACCAGAAATGGTAAAAGATACAACTTTTCCAAGAAAATTTCGTAGTGTTGATGTTTTTTCAATAGAAAAAACTCATGTAAGAAAATTGGTGTAGTTTCAATGAGGCACAAAATATGGAGAATACCAAATGGAGGAAGCTAACCCTAAATAGGGAAAAGGGGACCAATATTTTTTGGATGAAAATTTTGGGAGTTGTGTTACAAAGATTCACATATTTTGTGTTGGATTATTTCTATACGAAATACTTTTTAAACTAATAGAAGTTAGTATAATCATTCCTATTAGGAGATAGAAGGATTCTAATAGAAGTTGGATCAAGTGATATCCACTTATTTATAGTAGTGAATTTCCATGGAATGATGGGAGTAACCATGTAAATGATGTGGGTTCTCACACCAAAGATGAACCTTGTAAACATGTGTTATATGTTTACTTTCTTATCCTTACATGATTATGATATTTTTATTAAATTAAAAATGATAATACCTCTTACAAGTTTCATAGGGTTATTTTCAAATAATTGAAATTTATAAAATATCACCCCTAATTTAAACCCCCATATCAGTGGTTTCAATGATCCTAAGTGACTTTAAATACTATGAAAAATAAAAACAATAAAAAAACAGACTATATAACTAATATCATGATAGATAAATTTATTCATGAAGGACACAACAATATGAATTATAAAATGGATAACAATAACTGGCTTCATAATGATTGAATACACAATGAAACACATCTTAATCATATCATCAAAGCCTCATACAAAGATATCATACAAAAATAGGTAATACATACACCAAATATCAAATCTATTTGGTCACATGAGACCAACCAATGCAACAAGGGGCTCTCTAATATTAGGACACACCCTTCACTTAATAATTCTAGTAAAATTATCATATGAATTGAGTGAATAAGAAATATAATACACAATCAACATTTCTCATCAATAAACATTCGAATTAAAAAACTAGAATACATAATTGTTGACACCTATTAAATGAGCATCAGAAAATACAAAAAGGAAGAAATACAAGATAATATGGGTGTTATTTTCAATATAAATCAAATGAAGAATACTGTATACAATAAATATAGATCACATAACCTACAACAGGAAACATGATCACATGACCACCATATGTCGTGAAAATGTTTCATGCGAAACACATAACCCACTGGGTGATCATGTGAATACCATTTTACAAGACCTTCTATTCTCCTAAAGGCATATAATATATTCAAGGATCATACAGTGGCTACCAAATGAGTTCCTCCAGATCACGTGACTTATCAATATCCAGATTCTGAACAACTCTCTACAAATCCATGTAAAATAAAGAGAAAAATATGGAAAATGTAAGAGCTTCTTATGATTTTAATCCTTCACATGACATCCCATGTGGTTTGTAATACACCATGGAAGCCTCAATGACATGCCCGCCTTATCGCGCAAGAGCCCGTTAGCATGTCACTATCATCACGTAATGGGTTTCAAATATTTTTAGGTTGTCTATCACTTTACCTTCCTGTTCCAACTAAAAAGAGAAATCTTTTCCATTACAATTCTTGCACATCACCACATGGTCCATTGTTTGTCACACAACACATCACTGATGGATAGAGTAACTATCATCGACAACACTCATACAAACCCATGAGATCCCCAACCCTTTTAAAATAAATAATAATAGAAAATGGAAATGATGGGAGATTATTATGAAGGGAATATATGTTAATATTATTAAATTATTGTTATATTCCCTGGGTGATCACCATTGATCTTTTAAGTCCCCCACCTCGACAAGCCAGCTTAATCTCGCAAAGTCCCCCATGTAAGCCATATTTTCCTTGTGGAAGGTCCCTGAAAAAGCATCCCATATAATAAAATTTGTTTCGAATGGCTTCATTATCTCATGAGGCTCCCTAGAAATGTATTCCTGACCTTTTAAAATACCATTTACAGGTCCACATGAATAGGTAAGACCCCATTTATTATCCAAAATCCAATAAAAGGGAATTTCTGGGATAGACTTGCAGTCGCCAAAAATCATGTGAAACCTATGATAGGATTTCACAGAGTGTGTGACATCAAAGATCTCTATATAATTCAGCCTAGATCTATGAAATTCACTCTGTGTAATGAAGTGTATAATTGGGTTGGTGATGACTATAAAACCCTCACCATACAATGGAAAAAATGCATCCTTGGATCCATACATCAACACACTTATCCATAATATAGGTCTTTTTAGAGCATCCAATTACATGATATCAAGGTCTTATTCTAGGTAAAACAATCTTTGTAATGACCTATAAGATCGCGTGACATGCATAGGTGCTTCACGTGATCACCCATAGATCACACGATGTACATCTATAAGGTTATGTGAGAGACATCCCACATATCTTTTAAATAACACAAGATCTAAACAAGCTAACAAAAAACAAATCTATAGTACATATACATAAATGGATGGAAAAAAGACGAAAACTAATATGAGAGTTATGTGAATGGAACACAATATAGCCCTTATGTAGTTCACATAAACAAATTAGGTCCCGAGACAAAATAAGGACATTTAACTAAGATCATGCAACATACACTTGAAATACCATTTGGATCATGTGATGTCAAATAGAAATATCAATAAAGGCACATGATAACCTCAAAATTTCCACCTGAGTTTTCGGAATCCCTCTAGGATTTGCATTAAGACCTTGTGATGTCCTCTAGACATGTATCACACATCATTATGTGGAACCTATGAAAGTAAGCTAGGTCTTTCTATGGAATAAGGGTATGTCAATTGGCTCTCCTGATTTCCTCTATAAAAGTCATCCAAATATCACAGAACCCTCCAAGAATGTTAGATGGCTTTTGTGATGACACCCAGACAAACCAATAAGTTCATAAAACACCCTCAAATCTTGTCCACCAAGATCTTGTGATGTCCTATGGATAAGTCATCCCGATCCCACAGTATCCTCCAAGCATGTCATCTGAGATCATGTGATGGAATCCAAGACAAGTAATCTAGGTATTGCGATGTCCCCTAGACAATTAGATCTTGATCATGAAATGTTCATCATGCATTCCATTCAAATTATGTGTTGTCCTTCAAAAAACTCAAATGGATCATGGAATTGTATTCGGAATTGTCCTCTATATATCCAGAAAAGTATATAAATCCTGAAATATGTCAACTGAATAGTCAAGGAATGTCAGGAAAACAATCAATAAAGTCATACAAACAATCATTCATATCGTACAGGCAATTGGTCCAGGTCAAGTAAGAGCACTAGGACATGATAAATTTATCTATTATCCATATTAGGGAAACCTCAGTGTGTAATCCCCGATCAATGGAATTATATGACTGCCTAAACATTAGAGAAGCCTTGGTGTGTGAGACCTGATCAATGGCATGATATTACTTCCTCCATATTCAGAAAATCTGAATGTGTAAGCCCCGATTCAAATGAAGTATGAGAACCTTGATTCCTACAATAATAAGGATATGTATGACACTATTCTATGGATCGAGATCAAATAAAAAGTAAATTATGTGTAATTTTCCTCCATGTATCTGACATTTAAACCATTAAGACCCAATCATTTATATGGGATGATCATTCTACCTCACTCATTAGTGGACTAAGAACCCCAACTAAACTATGTGAACTTCGATTCCTTCTATAACTAAGAAATGTAGGGTGTATTCCTAAGGCCTAAACCCCATGATAAATATACAAAGGGTTGTCCTAGCACTTAATCCTCGTATCCATATGCAGCAAGGATGATTATTTTCTATCCCTTTTTTCCTAAAATGATTATAGATCACATGGGATTAGAGAGTTGAAAAAATCAAATCACTTGCATGATGAATCTCCACAAGCTAGAGAACTTCTAGGGTGTAATCCCTAATAGGTGACATGATATAACAACCGCATATAAGGGTATATACCTCAAGGAAAGTGCCAAAGAAATTATTAAACAAAGATAAATATAATTCCTACCATAGCCAGGATACGTTTGATGCCTCTTTGAGGTCTACGCTCAAATATTTGTTGCATATTTTCCCCCATATATGTCACTTCAATATGAAATTACACTATATAGGTTTAATGAACTCAGTGGGTTTTGATTTTTGTTATAAAAAGGATATGTAGGATGCCTCGAAATGGCACAATCCCATCAATGAGATATTAACAACCTCCCTAGATAACTCAAATCTCTAGATTTCTGGTTTTTTGGATGCAACATACAAGAATATATCCATCAATGGGAAATAGATGAATCACATAAAATATATAAAAATGGATTCACCAATAAGATCCCACAATTTTTTAACAAAAAAGGATTTTAGCTATGATCATTTTTTATTGGGTAACTAGTCCCATATCGGGATTAGGAAGATGTTCATGATCATATCTGAAATCTATAAGAGAGTCCCAATGTAGGAAATAACTCCTCCCAAAAGGGTGTGATGAGTTGGACCTCTCATCCTCTAAACCAATGTGAGTTCATAAGTTCCATTGGTCCTGAAAACCCAATTGACAGTTTACCTTTTTAAATAAGGTATATACCTAGTTATGGATGTGGTAACCATTGGTAGTTTCTATAAAAGAAAAACATGAAAGGAAATCCCATCTGTAATGATTGTAAAAAAATTGAGCCCCCCACAATCAAACCACAAAGTTAAGACAACTATATCTTTCTGATGAATCAAAAATGGTGAACCTGAACATAAATCTTATAACCATGGATGATTCATCCTATGATAAAAAGGATATACATCCAAGTTCTTGTTATACTATTTTTTATCACCACATGGATCATCAACAAAATCATGTATCTATTTCATTCAAAAAAATGATGCACCTGACATGAATCTCTCAAATAATAGAATTATTAGTTTACCATATTTTAGGCTATGTTGGTTGAATATCTGAAAATAACATGGGTAATATGGAAGGAATTTAATAGCAGATCCACTGAAGTTGGGGTTCTTTTGAAATAATTCCATCCTCTCTTTGACAAGTCCGTATGAGCAGAATGGTTGGATCGAGAAGAAAATGTCAACTGTGTTACCCATGCATATCTGATTGAGAAAATATCATTCTTATAATGATACATTTATCAATTAACATTATCTTATTATCATTATGAATATAGATACTAATATTACAAACAACACCTTAATCCAACATGTATTCATCTTGCGACCCTGTTAGGAAATTAGCTATGTCGGTAACCCTCTTGGGACTCAGAACGACATCACTAACCCGACACCTTCAATGTCAAGTGTCAAATGAAAGGGTTTAGAAATAACATTGACATGGTAAAATATCATCCCTTTAGGATTCCTTTTAGGGTATATAAAATCTAAAACCAACAAGCTAAAACCATTAATATAAAGCTTCAGAAAATCTGGTGGCCGTCATTTCCAAAACCAACCACTTCATAAGATTATCCCCATAACATGATATTTTCTACCATCAGTATCTAATGAAGGTGGAATACAGAGTGAAATAAATCACCCTTATGGTTCAAGGTCCATTGAGGAGGGATCCTATCAACTGTTTTCACTAATGTCATCCCACTAGTTCCCTTCAGTTCCCTTCTAAGGGTACCACCTGACTTACTTCAACCTATGATACCCATGAATGGGTAAGAAGGAAGAAACATCGGGTTCAAAAGTATCAAGATAATCATGAGTGGGATAATATCCCCACTCCCACTAATGATTTCCACCATTATATTCCAATAGTAAAAACTGATCAAGATCATATCCCTGCTCACTTAGAAGAAGTTTTTTGGGATATTTTGGAAACGGGGATGGGGGAGGTGAATATCTCTACCCATGTGCATGATGTTCATTAGAATATTCTGGTGGTACAAGGAGGATATAAGTGTGATCATATTTTTTTGTCAATTGAATATATATACCAATTTATAGTTGATATAGAAAACATTCATGCTTATATTTATACACACACATTACTAAAGTGTCATTACATCATAACATCAGCTAAAGAACTCCGCTGACATATTATGGAATTGGTATAGAATAATGGGAAGGAACATATTCCATTACCTACATCCATAACACCGAAAAATTATAATCAGTATAAACTTGATTTTTCCATAGAGTAAGCACAAATTATTTTTACCCTATAGAGGATTATCGGGAAATCCTGGTAAAATAAGAGGTGCTGAACCAGGCTCATATTCACATTCCAACCCCAGCTAACAAGTTGAGAGGGGTACATGCCTCTAGACAAGGGTATATTCTTGTTGAAAAAGGCCGATGAAATATCCTAAAGGCCCAGGATCGGGACCATATCTCCATTCTAGCTAGGGATCACCAAGTGGGATTAGCACATGCCTAAACATTGGCTCATATTATTATCGAAGAAGACCAACGAAATACTCCAAAATACCTGGATCAAACTCATATCCCCACTCTATATGGAGTTCATCATGTGAGAATATAGCATGAATCAAGGTGGGGTTAAATTCTTATCAGTGAGTCTACCTTTCATATTCCAGCATATCATGAAATATTGGCTCATATCCGCTCTCCTCTTAATGAACAACCACATCAATATCTTTTTGAGGCTATACAAGAGGAGGATCATAACCCTTATCCCATTCTAGTGTTTTTTTCAACATATTCAATTAGGGAATTCATATTTGAACTAGGATCATATTCCCCCTCCAAACGGGGTTCACCAAGTGAGAGTGGAACATGCCTCGAGAGATTCTCATATTCATGTTGTAAAATAATAGTAGTGTACTTTAAAGAATCATGATCGAGATCATATAACTTTTATGACCGAGGATCACAAAGTGAGAGTGGAACATGCCTTGGGGAAGACACATATTACTTCCAATAATGAAGAATATCATTGGAATGTTCTAGTAACTTCTCAGTAGTGGGATAATACTTCTATAGTACTATCCAATTTTCAATAAACTCTAGAAAAGTTCATACCATAGGCTCATATCCCTATATAATTTCAAAAGGCAGGTCGACATATTCCATCCATGACACAGAATGAGACTCATATTTATAATATTCTCAATTCCAATTTAGTTTAAGTTTTTTGAGATACATTCTCCACACCCCAAGGTTCTGTTGACTCTTTAATCGAAGTAGAATTCAATCATTACTATGATAGTCATCCTCATGGTAGTGTGGATATGAATCAAATGGACTCTACTCCTAACATATTCCATACTCTACCTTACTATATTGATATATCCATGGACAAGAAAATATTCCCAATTTTTAGACACCTCTGTATAGAGAGGTGCTCAGGACTTAGATTCCTTCTAAAAGAGAGGTTCTTGATATAATGGGGTTATATTCCCCCATAAAAGTTTTGCAACACTCCACTCTAGTCAGAAACTGACCCCAATAAGAACATTATATGGTCTAACCAGATAGAGGTGTATAATCCTAACTAAGTATATTATGAAATAGGCATATGGAGAGAGTTATCTAGAAACAAGCTCCCCACCATGTTCTAGACCCCTACAAATTTTGACTATGAGATCCCGGACGATCTTCGGAAGGGGTTCATGACTAATATAACCAAAATATGTGTGTTAATCATTAGAGGAAGAATGATAGACATATCTATTGTCTTGGATGTGATTATCACCTTCATAAAATCAATACACATTGTTTTTATATGGATATGGATGCCTTTTCCATATCCCAAAACCCAGTAATGGAGGATCATTACAAATGCCTACATTGTGTTTTTTTCTACATGAAAAAAACTCCTCGCCAACTAATTTACCGAGCATAATCAGATTTTCATATCCATGGATGGGTGAAATATGGAGCATTGAACTCCATTATATCCCAATAAAAATATAACACCTCATATATGTCATCCTGAAATTTCATATCCTCTAACATAATCAGAGGACCAAGTAATATGTGAGCTAGTTAGCCACTACAATCGAAAGTCGCTGCTTTAATGATGTTGATAAATCATGAACAAAGGGAGATGAAAACCCATGGATCTTTAAAATGGAGCCCTCAAAGCAATGGGAATGCGTTTCACACACAGAGTCCAAAGTTGTGAAAAACTAAAAAACTTCCCATATGAGTTAAATCTTATAATGGGATTCCATTTTCCCCAACTCCTATAAGGTTTGGTGTCCTGAGAACCAATTGTTTTTTACTTTGATTACATGAATGTTCACTTATTATATATTGTTCATTGTTCTAAAAGATTATAATATAATAATGTCCTGGAATTTTTTTTTAATTAATAATGTCATTGAAGATCCCCACTATGATGAGAACCTTGCAATGCTATAACAATATTCTTAAATAAAGTTATACGGTGGGATGAAATACTATTATAGGACACATATTATACATACCATCATGTGCGAGTACTCGTAAGAATATGAGACTCTCTCTCATGGAGTTCGCACTTGGTAATCTCTAAGATGGGAGATTATGAGAATAGACCCGCCAGTAGTAATTCTTCATGTCTAGGTGTCATCAGACATTACTATCTGCAAGTGTGTGTAATGGTCCTTAACTGGAAGATTATCGTTAACTCATGTCATAACTCGCACACTTAGATTTACTGACGGAAACCGTCACGAAGATAGTTGGCAGAAAGTAGGGTACGTTGGGTGTGTTACAAGTGACATGTTGTTAATGGATAATTCGAGGAGGGATTTGTCCCTTCCATTTATGGATGTTGATATCTCGTCACTTTGATTGAAATAGAACTGTCGCATGAAATTCCGTGGCCCTGGTGTAAACGACGAGTTTATTTCAGGTAGTCAAAGAATGAAAGATCAAGCATATAGTTTTATGACACTAACATGAAACCTGATTGATGAGATATTGAGACAAAGGGGTTAAATTACATAATAAGAATTCATATGAGGTGATATGTCAATGCAGCGTCAACATCTTTCTCTTGGTTTCCTTGACCCCTTGTTTGACAGTAATCTTAGACTTTAGGCAAGCCTGCCTAATGCCAACGAGAAAGGGGCCTAGAGGGTCACACACTAAGTGTATTCAAGTATCTCAAGTAGAATAAAGATTATTCTTTTACGTGTTTTAATTATTATACAAGAAAGCCTAAATCATTTTAATTTTAGAGGAAGAATAAAATGAAACAAGTACACATCGTGTCTCAAAGATTACATGTCATGTTGTTTTATTTTGAAAACAAGTACACGCGTGTATTATTAAATGTACATGTCGTGTACATTGAATGTACACGCTTTGTAGTTTTCAATGAAAAACAAGTACTCACCGTGTAGTTTTTCCAGTTGGGATTTTGAGGAAATATCATTTTATTAAATGGTATTTATTATAATCAGTGTGGGCGCATGTCAAGGAATTAATGAATTGACATGGGGTTTTTAAAGGGAGTTAATGAAATAAATAAAATGTGTAACACATTTATTTATTGTCATAACTCCACAACCTCAAACCCGATTATAAATATCCTCAAAACCCCAACTCTTTTTAGAAGACAGGAGAATCGTGGTGCGCAACAATTCTGGAGAATTATTTCAAGTTCGAAAGAACCTCTTCCTCCTAGAACGCTCTCAAGACTAATAGAGATCCTCTTCCATCAGATCAAGATTATCTAAGGCGGACAACGCAAGTAATGGTTTATCCACGCTAGCACCCGGAGACTCCTTTGGCAACATCCAGAGATACGAGGTGCGTGTGTGGATCACCTCTAGAGGAAGTCTACAATTGGATTCTATGACACAATAACAAATCACATCTGAATGTGACCAAGAATATCGACAAAGAAATAACACCAAATGTTACTTCTTTTAAATTGATTAAATTAATTATAATCATCCTATAATGATGTTACTTTGTGGTTCTAGGACTTTTATTTTCTTTGTCTATTTCTATGATTTGATCCGTTGAGACTGGCATTAATCATTGTATTGATCCTGAATTGATCAGTGTTAATGAAAAAAGGCTAAGTGGGCACATCCAGCCACACACTTCCGCTGCGCCCGGAACCTTCAATTGGTATCAGAGCGAGGTTACAACTTTGAATATAGTTATTTAATTTTCATTGATAATTTGCACATTTATATTTGATTCAATTCAAAATAAATCGTTCTATAAATCTGAATAAACAAGATCTATTCTTACTCCTTAGTTTATCGATTCATATCACAGAAACATCCTTTTTAATTTTAATTTTGATTAAAATAAAAATGAGGAACTCATCTGGAGGAGTTGCTCTTTCTTTCCATAAAACCTGGGAATACATGGAGTGTAATGAAAACTACACATCATGTACTTAGGATCAACGAACTGATACTAGTATGCCAAACCACGTTGTGTGAATTGATTACACCTAAGCATTTAACACCCCACGTTGACTAGAAATGAACGTCATGTGGGAATAGGAATACACGGTGTGTATGTTAGAGCAACACGCCGTGTAGTGCGATCCTACCCAAGTGAAGCCATTTAGAAAGGAGAATCTGCGCACCACGTACACGGGATTGCCATGATGGTTACCGCGTAACAAGGAAATACACACCATGTATGATTTATCTACATGTTGTGTACTCCAAAATTTTCAAAGTAGTGAAAACACACCAAAGTCCCTAGTGTGTAAATTGTATAAAGGGTGAAATGAAATACATTCCGTGTAAATATAAACTACACGCTGTGTACTTTACAAAAATTTTACCAGATTTCCTCCAAAAGTACAAAGACCTGTACAAGGAATACAGATGAGATGAATCTAAAGTAAATTCAGAAAGGAATTTAAGATAAATAATTGATTAATTATACTATCATAATTAATTGAATTCAAGCACGACATATCTTAAATGAAAGAACAATTAAAAGATTTTAAATTCTAAATATGCGTAAATGTCATTGCATGCTATGGATGATTATGAACTAGACCAAAGACACTTTGTATGTGTGTATGGTTTCATTTAAATTTGTTTATTTCAAATTCATTGTCTGTAGAGCATTCTTCCAATAAAATGCAGGGCATGCGTGCCCATGGTTTCTTTAATGTAAACCCCATGTAATGGAGGATCTCCCATGCTAGAGGAGACGGTTCAAAATTCAAAGATGAGGTGAAACCAACCCAAGAAGATACAAAGGTGGTCAGGTGGAAGCTGCAAAAAACAAATCATCAGGTTCAAGGTGTTTTCCCTAGGATAGGGTTAGCTTATCAAAACCGCTAGATAAGCAAACCAATAGAAGCTCATGATCATGCTATCTTATTTTAATTCTATCTAATTTCATGGTTTATTTATTATGTATATGTTGTCACGATCACATAATTAATAAAAAAGCATGCAAAGATGGAATAAAATAAAAATTGGACTATGCATAAACATTATCAGAACATGGTTAATCACTTAAGAAAGAATCACTAAATATTAACAAGCATGTGATAATGCAAAACTACGGATAAAGAATAAAATCCCTCAAATACCATATTAAGTCAGACGAAGCCTTCTGTTACTTGATTAAGGGAACGACTCAATAAAACTATGTGTTTGAACAACCCTTGTTGGGACACTTACTTTTATAAAGGAAGCCCTTATGAAAGGATTCAGGTTGACTTAACCATATTACATCAAGTGGAGTATCCCTTTCTAGACATGATGTAATATTGGCGACAAGAGTTGAAAAATTCCAAGTCATGATTTTAGGATTGGGGAGTCCACTCAACAAATCAAGGAACAATAAGCTCACAGTTGGAAAAGACCTGCCTATCGAAATACCTTCAAATAGCTTGAACAACCCTTGTTGGGCTTATGCGAAGGGGAATATGGATCCTTTCCAATAGAATTTCAAAGAAACATGAAATTCCTAGTTCAATGGTGAGGGCCATTGGGACTTGATAAAATAGTGGGAGAATTAATAAATTCATTTATTATTTTTCATAAAAACCTAATCAAGAAAGTACTGCTAAATCTGCTATTTTAATTTGTAGAATTGAAATGACAAACTCGTCAACCACATTTTCTCTACTATAAATTCTGGATAAAGACAATATCCTCACCGACAGTAACTTTCATGAATGGTTTATGCACCTTCATGTTATCCTACACCATGAATGAATGTTTTACGTGCTGGAGTGCTCACATCCTGATCCGCCTGCCCAAGGGGCGAGTGATGAAGATTTCATGTTCTATGATCATAATTTGAGAGTTGCACTCAGCGTTTAATGTTTGATGCTGTCATCAATGTCTTGTGATCTCATGAATTCTCATGAAGAAATGGATGCCTACAACATGCTCAATCACCTCCATGGTCTACACAAGGAGAGTGAAAGACAGGAAAGGTTTGAGATCTCCAAGGATCTATTTCAGATCATGCTTGGAGAGGGTGCCCCAGCCGGGCCTCATGTAGTCAAGATCATTGGTTAAATTGAGCTCTTGGAGGTTCTAGGGTTTAAACTCCCTGAAGAACTTGGTACCGATCTCATTATTTCATCACTCCCCCAGAGATTCTCTAACATTATTGTGAACTTCAACATGAACAACATTGAGAATTCTCTGTCTGATCTTCTTATCCCCATTCTCCAAGTGGACAATGACATGAAGCGTGAAAATCCTTCTATCCTCATGGTGAATAATAGTAAAGGTAAGGTGAAGCGATTTAATCCCAAAGCTTCTTCAAGGCCTTCCAAGAAAATGAAGATCAAAGGGGAGGTAAGGGAACATGATGTTGTTTTATTCGCATGTGGTAAGAAGGGCCACTAGAAGAAAAATTGCACCCAGCCAAGGAAGCAAGGGGACGCTTCAAGTGCATTTGTTATCGAATGAAATCTATCAGTTTCTACCAATTGGGTATTAGATATTGCTTGTGGTTCTCACATATGTATTCAAATATAGTAACCAAGTAGATTCTGAAATATTGATCGAGTTGAGGTAGATCTACGAGCAGCCAACAGAGACAGACTTGCTGTTGTAGCTGTCGGGGACTACCACCACACATTGCCAACTGGAATGATCTTGGTGTTAAAGGGTTGTTATTATTTTTCTTCTGTTACTAAAAACATTATATCAGTATCCATATTAGATACTGATGGATTCATGTTCATCTTTGGAAATTAATGTTGCTACTTTTATAAAGATAGCATTTGTTTTGGTAGGGCACATTTATATAATGGCCTTTATGTGTTATACTACACAAAGCAAGTAATGGAAATCAATGACAAAGGCAATTAACATGACTCATAACACACCCAACTTTGGCATCACCAGCTGGGTCATGTCAATGAGAAACATTTAACAAAATTACATCAAGATGGGTATTTAGATTCTTTAAAACTAATACCACTTGGTGTATGTCATGCGTTTCTACAAGGAAAAGTGACCAAATCCCTATTTAGTGGGAAAGGTGAAAGGGATAAAGAGCTTCTAGAATTATTTCACACTGATTTGTGTGGGAAATTTCTTGTTGAATAAAAGGGCGGGTTCTCGCACTTCATAACTTTTACTGATAAATTTTGTAGATATGTATATATTTACTTAATTAGGTATAAGTCATATTATTTTTATTGATTCAAATAATACAAGAATGATGTTGAGAAACAGCTTGGTATGAAGATTAAGAAACTCCACTCAGACAGAGGAGGAGAATATCTTAATCAGGACTTTATTGATTTATTACAGGATTTTGGGATTCTATCTCAACTCACTCCTCCCTAAACACCTATATGGAATAGTGTAAGTGAAAGGAGAAACCACACCCTATTGGAAATGGTGAGGTCAATGATGAGTCATGTGAGTCTTCCATTATCCTTTTGGGGATATGCATTATAAACAGCAGCACACATACTAAACCAAGTACCAAATAAATAGGTAAATGGTATTCCATATGAGTTATGTAGTGGACATAAAGCCATGTTATCGAATTTACATGTGTGGGGTAGCGAAGCCTTTGTCAAGGTCTCTTCAGGTAACAAAATTTCACCCCAAGGCACAAAGTGTATATTTATAGGATATCCCAAGAAAACAAGGGGATATTACTTATACAACCCCTTAGACAAAAAGGTTACAATGGCAAGACACACCATATTCCTTGAGAGGGAGCACATGTCCAAAAGGGATAATGGGAGAAAGATAGACTTCAATGAAGTTTAGGATTAAGATACATAAGAGTTGGTACAAGAACAGATTCCACAAAGCCCCATGGAAGAAAAATCTATTCCAGAGACACAAGAACAGCGTAGGAGCACGAGAGAGGTGAGAGAACCAGAACAATATGCTTTTCTTGTCACCGAGGATGGTGACTCTTCATTGGTTGACAATAATTATCCTCTTACCTACAAGAAAGTATTTTAAGGCACAAACGTTTCCAAGTGGCAAGAAGCCAGGAATTATGAAATGGATTCGATATACCAAAACCAAGTCTGGATTTTGGTAGATCCTCCAGTTGAGTTAAAGCTTATTGTTAATAAATAGGTATTTAAGAAGAAACTGGACATGGAGGGGCAAGTCAACACCTATAAGGCACGACTAGTTGAAAAAATTTTTAGACAGCGTCACAGAATTGACTATGATAGAAACCTTTTCCACAGTTGCGATGATGACATACATCAGAATCCTATTGGCCATTACCGCTTACCATGACTACGAAATTTGGAAAATGGATGTAAAAATAGTATTCCTTAATGGGAACCTCCAAGAAGATGTCTACATGACACAACCTAAAGGGTTTGTGACTCCAAAGGATGCCAACAATGTTTGAAAGTTGCAGAAATCCGTTAATGGATTAAACAAAGCATCTAGATCGTGGAAAATTAGTTTTGAGGAAGATATAACAGAACTTGTCTTTGTTAAGAACGAATGTGAGCCTTGTGTCTACAAAAGGTTTAGTGGAAGTGCAATCATTTTCCTAATTGTATATGTTGATGACATATTACTAATTGGAAACGAAGTACCTGTCTTACAGTTAGTTAAGGCATGGTTAGATAAATGATTCTCCATGAAAGACTTGGGTGAGACATCATATATTCTCGGGATCAAGATTCATCGTGATAGATCCAAGAGAATTTTGTTCCTGAGTCAAGGTATATACATTGACAAGATACTGAAGAGATTTAGTATGGAACAGTCCAAGAGGGGATTGTTTCTAATGTCAAATGGCATTCATCTTTCCAAGAAAATGTGTTCATAGACACAAGAGGAAATAAAGAGAATGGAAAAGATCCCTTACGCATCTGCAATTGGTTCAGTCATATATGTTATGCAATGTACGCAGATAGATGTTGCTTATGCAATAAGTGCGGTAGGTAGATATCAAGATGATCCAGGAGACAACCATTGGATGGCAGTCAAGACTATACTTAAGTATCTGAGGTGTACTAAGGATATGTTATTGGTTTATGGAGGAGACGAGGAACTAGTCATAAGAGGACATGTAGATGCTATTTTCCATACTGATTAAGATGACATGAAGTCACTGACTGGATATATCTTCAGTTTGAATGGAGGTTCAGTGAGCTGTAAGAGCTCAAAGACATGTTTGGTGGCAGATTCTACAATGGAGTCTGAGTATATCGCCGCTTCTGAGGCGGCTAATGAAGCAGTATGGATGCAAAGATTCATCTAATAGATGGAAGTAGTATCAAGAATTAAAGATCCAATCACAATCTATTGTGATAACACTGCAGTGGTGGCACTTTCCAAAGATCCAAGGTCACATCAGTGGACAAAGCACATCCTTCAGAAGTATAATCTCTTGAGGTATTTTTTCCAGAGAGGTGAAGTTGCAGTGAGAAGTATTTCCATGGAAGAAAATGTGGTGGACCACTTGACTAAAGCCTTGAATCAGCAGAAACATGATCATCATGTGAGGTCTAGCAGACTAAAATTCGTAGGCAGTTGGCTCTAGTACAAATGGGAGTTTTTAAGGGTTGGTGTCTTGAGAACCAACTATTTTGTACTTTTATTAAATGAATGTTCACTAATTATATATTGTTCATTGTTCTTCATGACTATAATATAATAATGTCTTGGAATATTTGTTGCCTTAATAAGGTCATGGAAGATCCCTGCTATGATGAGAACCTTGAAATTCTATAACAATATTCTTAAATAAAGTTCTATGATTGTATAACATACTATGATAGGACACATAGTATACAGACCATCATGTGAGAGTACTCGTAAAAAGACAAGACTCTCTCTCATGGAGTTCGCACTTGGTAATCTTCAAGATGTGATATTATGATAACAGACCCGACAGTAGTAATTCCTCATGTCTTGGTGTCATCAGACATTACTATCTGTGAGCGTGTATAATGGTCCTTAGACTAGAAGATTATCATTAACTCATGTCATGACTCGCGCACTTAGATTTACTTACGAAAACCATCACACAGATAGTTGGCGGGATGTAGGGTACGTTGGGTGCATCCCGAGTGACATGTTGTTAATGGATAAGTCAAGGAGGGATTTGTCCCTTCCATTTATGGAAATTGATATCTCATCACATTGATTGAAATAGAACTGTCGCATGAAATTCCATGGCCATGGTGTAAACGACGAGTTTATTTCAAGTAGTCAAAGAAGTACGGATCAAGCATATAGGTTTATGAAACTGCCATGGAACCAGCTTGATGAGATATTGAGAAAAAGGGATTAAATTACACAAGACGCTTTGTTATGAGGTGATACATCAATGCGGCATCAACTTATTTCTCTTGGGTGTCGTGACCCGTTTCTAGACAGTAATCTTGGACTTTAGGAAAGCCCACCTAATGCCAATGAGAAAAGGGCCTAGAGGGTCACACACTAAGTGTATTCAAGTATCTCAAGTAGAATAAAGATTATTTCTGTACATGGTTTAATAATTATTCAAATAATCCTAAATTGTTTTAATGTTGGAGTAAAAATAAAATAAAATAACTACAGGCCGTGTATCAATGATTACACGGCGTGTAGTTTTATTTTGAAAGCAAGTACACATTGTGTATTATTAAATGTACACGCCATGTAGTTTTTATTTTGAAAGGAAATGAAAAAATTAAAACAAGATATACACACCATGTACATTGAATGTACATGCCGTGTAGTTTTTCCAGTCGGGATTTTGAGGAAATATCATTTTATTAAATGATATTTATTATAATCAGTGTGGGAACATGTCAAGGAATTAATGACTCGACATGGAGTCTTTAAAGGGAGTTAATGAAATAAATAAAATGTGTAACAAATTTATTTATTGTCATAACTCCACAACCTCAAACCTGATTTTAAATATCCTCACAACCCCAACTCTTTTCATAAGACAAGATAATCATTGTGCACAACAATTATGGAGAATTCTTTCAAGGCGGAAAGAACCTCTTCTGACAAGAATGCTCTCAAGACCGAGAGATATCCTCTTTCGTCAGATCAAGACGATCTAAGGCAGAAAACGCAAGCAAAGGTTTCTCCATGCTAGCACCTAGATACTCCTTTTGTGACGTCTAGAGATACGAGGTGAACGTGTGGATCACTTCCAGAGGAAGTCTACACTTGGATTCTACGACGCAATGACGAATCACATCAGAACGTGATCATGAATATCAACGAATAAAGAACACCAAAATTTACTTTTTTCAATTGATTAAATTAATCATAATCAACCTATAACAATCATACTTTGTGGTTCTAGGACTTTCCTTTTCTTTGTCTATTTCTATGATTCGACTTGTGGAGACTGGAGTTTATCGTCGTATTGATCCCAGATTGATCATTATTAATGAAAAATGGCCAAGTGGGAATATCCACCCACACACTTCCACTGTGCCTGAAACCTTCAACTCCTAAATGAGAATGACTCTTCCACATCAAAGAGGTCATAGTAGCAGGTTTCGTAGCTGCAATCTAGGGGTGATCCTAGCCTCTTAGACCAGGGGAATATCTACGACCACCTATACCCATCATACCATCAATTCCTTATAGTATTCATGACATATCAACAATATTTGTAATCAAACTCCAAACCCTAGGGATGGTTACATTTATATCTCAATCATCATCACTAGGTTCATCATCCCCTAGGGGATCATTGGGAAATAAATAGTGCTTCTAGATAAACCCTATCCCATATGAATGAGGGAATTTATATCCCAATGTTTATACTAGGAGTCATAAAATCCTCATATGGTATCATTAGATCCTCAACAACAGGATCAACATACACCAATTATGGCCTCAAATAGTCTGCAAAATCTTTGCCAGGGGGAATTTTCATCATCATTAACATAGAAGATGGAATCAATCTTATCCATGTTGGTAGGTGAATATTAATAGTTAGCATCCCATCTATTCCTCCTATCTTAGAACGAAACACTATTATTCAGGTCCTATCCAGTAGTCATGACCAGATTCTCCAATAACATCACTAATCATAGTCCAAGATGGGAGGAGCATATGAAAAAGGAAATCAAACCCCATTGTGGTCACAAACCAAAACAGCCCAAAATGGACAAGGGTTTGGGGAATGACCCTAATGCAGGCAGTGTAGACTCATCTTGTTTCTTTTAAAGTAATGGGACAATTACCATTTCCTAATATAACATTGTAAAAGTTATCATCATCAACAAAATAGAGGAACAATTATCATGATATAAGAATGAGATTAAAAATCTTAAAAAACATAATAAGAAGCTACATGGGGGAAACATTCTCACTGGGTATTGTCTTTAGGATGAGTTGAATATTATTCATCCAAGATCCAATCCACCTAAAAGATTGGCCTATGAGAATCATACTGGATACAGATTGAAGCATATAGTCTAAATAAATGAGGAATTTGAATATGATCATTACTTCCCTCCATTACGATGATAGCATCTTCCATGCAAGGGTAATCATTCCATCTTCACGTGAATTGAAAATTAATGGAAAAAAACAACGAAACCACATCAGGCCCCACCCATTCCAAATATGTGGTAGGTGGATCATACAATAGTACCTATATAATTTCTTGACGTAATAAAGTCACTGGCTACTCAAATGGAATACATATAGGGGTGATAGACATCTGTGCAGCCTGATAAGAAGTTATATCTTGAATGGGTGAACGAAACTCTGCCTCCACCCAATTTTATATATCATACTATTTATACCTTTGATGGTGTGGGTGACCCCTTAAGACATCTCATACACTTTGCATCCCTTTTTGGTTTGATGATTTGATCTCAATATCAATAGGATTCAACAATGCTGTGATAGTTTGTAAAGACTCGAGTAGGGCTAAATTTTTTTTGGTACAACAGTCTTCTAGCCGGATCAGTTGAAGGATGCGAAGGACTTTGTGGTCAATTAAATTAATAAATTCAGTTCTTTGCTGAGAAAAATAAAAAAGTTCAACCATAAGAACTGTATGCAACATGAAAATGGTAGGGTGTCTAAATTCATGTCATGATTGAAAGGTCTTACCTATTCTCCCAACATTCCTCTATCATAGGAATAATTACTGGAACTCAATGCCAAAAATATACGGTATGAGTTATAGAAACCTTTGATGCCAATGAAGTATCAATGTGTGTTCTGTGCGTTTTTTTGAAATAGTATAATATTTAGAAGAATACATTCATCAAACCTGATCTAAATCTTGAATCATGCCCTCAGTAAAGGGAAAAATGGATAGCAAATTAGAAACTGCATCTACTACCATCAAACCTGCAACAATGCCCATTCAAGTACCCAGTAAGTTCTAAAATATCCTAATGCCTCATGTAGAATATAAAAACTCATAAAATTTTCCCTGACTAAAAGAAAAAAGAGATTAGGGTTTCTCAGGTTTGAAGAATGAATGAATAACTTTTTCATGCTTCCAAAACAAAGGATACCCAATTAGGAAAACCTTATACATTTTCATGACCAAATCCCTTTCCATAGAAGGCCTATGTTAAAAAATCCTTCATTTATTCATATTCAAAGAAGTCCTCCAAATCTTGGTCAATTCTGGACATGTGATATTGGATAACATCTTAGAGAAGGTGTCATGCATAGCCATTACCCTATCATAAGAAGATTATGATTGGTAGTATGTTATGGAAAATAATGGGAATAATTTTAACAACTAGATGACTAGAAAGATAGTTTAATGAGCTCATTCTAACCTAAGAGAATAACTTCACAAACCTATAATGGTTTTTTTCTTTGATAGGTGTTATAAAAATACAAAATGAAGGTAGAATTAATCATCATACACATGAAGAATAATAGTTGAAGATTCATATTCTTCTCTAATACAAACTCTGAATCTTGCATATTTTTTCCCTGTAATATCTGAATAATGGGCACTGGCCCACCAAACTGAAGCCTCATCAGACAAATAGATCGTATTTAGATTTTTATATGTGATAAACTTTGAATACCCCATATATAATGATGAATATTAATAATAATATGAGTTTCCTATAACCAAATGGTAAATAATAGGCCACATGCATAGGAATCAACGATACATGGGACAACACGGGAATGGTTGAACCAAATATTTTGGTTGCATTCCTTTAGAGTATATACATGCAGCTAATAATTTTCGAAAACACTATAGAATTCAAAAAAAAGAGATGGAAGTGTCCTAGAACCCTCTAATGGATGTCTGTAACTAGTTGTCTCACATGACCTCCAAGAGAGGCTGTGATTATCTAATCATCATAGGAAACGGGGAAGGACAAAATGATCTATTCCATTAGAAACAGATGCTCTCTCAACCTCTACACAAGCACTAGACCCGTCTACCTCAAATTCCTCATCTATAAGGTTATATAATATGGAGAAACCCCACATCAGGAATTAAACAACTCTGGTACAATAGTATAAATTTTTTTAACAGTTATAGGTTTTCCAAGCCATTATCTCTCTCCTCAATGCGCTCCATATTTCAAAATAACTCAGTGATTCACTAATTGAATCCCTCCATATCCCACATGAGTTTGTGATAGAAGTCACAGCAGTCGAGGTCTATCATGTGAAGACTATTCTAGTAGTGTACCATGTAACAATAGAATTCATAGAAAAGGATCAAGAAGAGGTCTTCCTGGGACACATCAGACCCCTATATGTTTTTGGTAGACTCAATAATGTCGAAATATGATGGGCCCTGATTGATAATGGTTCAGGACCAACCTCATCCCAATTCAAACCCTTCGATGATTGGAATATAGAAACATGGATTTATCTCTCATAATGTTAATCATTCATGGTTATGATAATCATGATAAAAAATCTCTAATGATGATGATGATCAAATATCAGTTTTGGGATCTCGCATCTAACACCATGTTTATGGATATCAAGTAAGACACCACTTATAATTTCTTTATTAGAAGGACATTGATCTATAGCCACATGGATGTGCCCTTGTCATTCCATTTGTGTTTTAAATTCCCCATTGATGTAAAGGATAAAATATTACATGTGACATTTCCCCCTTTGAGATTTATGAATCCACATATGATGAGGATGGTTTATAAAAAAGAGAAAAAAAAACCCAATAGTGGATGATGATATACAGGTATTAACCCCTAATGGATTTGAGACCACCCCTCTAAATATATATAATATGCTCGATAGTGACTATGTTCTCCCTCTAAATCCAGTTGTGGAAATAGACTAGATCCTGGATTTCCAAGACCCTTATATCCATAGCATCATTGTAAAACAAAATTGTCACCTGAATTCCCCTACAATGAATCTAGAAGTAGGGGAAGATAATTTATTTTTTATAGCCTCTCTCATCTCGATAGTGACAGTGATTCCCCTAGATTTATGACTTCATATGAAAATGAAACTACAAACTAAGAGCTAGAAGAAGAAGATAATGACCTTAAGAACGCCCCTCCTACATTAGAGAAAGGTGTATCTACCACCATTTATGAGATCAAGTAGGTAAATCTAGTAACAAAAAAGACCCACAACCTATACTAATAAATTTATCCAGTCCTCACAAGGAGAAAGTTATTTACTTTTTATTTATAATGAATCATTGATATGTGTTCTCTTCAAACCATATATAAATTACTAGACCGAATCCATATAAGGCTATACACCATCTTGGTTTACCTGATGAACATCGATGTTTCATGTAGGCATACAGGACAATGAAACCCTCTCATGATACCAATGTAGTGGTGGATGTTTAAAAATTGATCAAATCTAACTTTTTTTGAGAATTGAAATACTCAAGTGGGCCTGCCAACATCATGCCTACCAAGAATAATAACTGAAACATTAGGGCATTCATTTATTTTATAGACCATAATCAACACTACCCAGAGGAAAATTTCCTATTTAAGTTCACATAACTCTTGATTAATGAAACTAATGGATTCAAATACCTTTCCTTCTTGATGGATACTTAGGGTACAATCAAATAAATATGGCCCCTAAAGATGATGAATCCACTACCTTCAGAGAACTCTAGGGTATCTTTTTCAATATGATCATTTAATTTGTCTTGAAGAATGATGGCGTTATCTACGAATGATCCATTATTCTTATCTTTAATCTCTTCTTGGATAGAATATATGAATGTTATGACAATGACGTGGAGGTAAAATCCTGATAATGATGTGATCAACTGAAGGATATTTAAAAAGGACTAGGAATGTTATGAAAACACAGTATGAAGACAAATCTACTGAAATGTGATTTCATAGTAACATCAAGGTTGTTCTTGGTCTTTGTGGTATTCCTTGTGACATTGAGGTTGACCAAGATAAGATATATACTATTCTAAAATTTTCACCACTAAGAATCTCAATTAACCAAGGGGGTTTAAAGGTAACCACTATTACATTCATAATTTTATAGATAACCTAACTGAAAAATCTCACCCTTCACCAAGCTATTGTATAAGGGAATCACATATCGATGGAATGATAGCTACCCACAATCCTTTGAGTGTCTCAATAATTATCTACAACACCCACCAATCCTGATTCCATTGATGGAAGGAAATAAAATCATATTATATATAGATTCCATGGAAAAATATCATGGAAATATCCTCCTTAATAAAATTATATGGGGAATGAGAATAGTCTTTATTACCATAGTTGGACAATGATAATTACTGAGACCCAATAATTAGATGCTGAGAAGAACAACCCTACACTCATATTTTCAGTATAGAATCTAAGAAATTACTTGAGGCACCACAAACTACATTCGGTATCTCTTATTTAACCACTCAAGTAAATCGTTGGTCATACCATGCTGATTGGTAACTTATCCATATGGGTTGTCAATCTACAACAACATGACATCCAGTCTATATCACAAAATTTAGTGAATGGGAAGGCACTTTATATTATTATTATAGCACATCCCACACCAAAAAGTACATTGGTGGATATTGAGCTTCCAGACACTGAGTTTTTCTATTCCCATGATACTCCTTGGGCTTGGGAGGTATATTTCGATGGTTCCTTATAAATACCTATTGGAAAAAGGATATATAATACAAAGATCAACCGAGTTGGATTAGGGATTGAATTTGTTTCTTTAGACAGAGAAACTTTTCCCTACTCATTTTCAATATATGAAGGTCACACAAATAACAAGGCTGAATATCAAGACCTCATCACTAGTTTGGATCTAGACCTATAGTTTAAAATATCCTACCTGATCATAATAGTGGATTTAGAGCTAGTGATAATGAAGATTAATGGGGAACATTCCATTAAAAAGGAAGAGCTATCCCCTCTCACTAGCTACCTCAGGGGACTAATGGAAGAGTTACCTTTGGATCCCAAATCACAACATGTTTTGTTTGATCACAGAATTCTTGTGTTAATGCATTGGCCATTGCGGCCATAGTCTTTGTTGATCGTGTTCAGGGGAAGAAATATTCAGAATTAAGCACTGAAGAATGGTCTCATCAATTGTCATATATGAAGTGGAATAAATGAATTAGGTAAGCACTTACTCATATCATTATGAACCTGTATCCACCCTAGTATGAATGGATCCCGTAATAAGATTTCTTAAGAATGGGACCCAACCAACAGACCAAGATAGAAGGGAACATATTAGTCCCCAAGCAGTGATCTTTACCACATGGGATAGTTTGAATGAGTAGAAACCCCTCTAAAAGAGAGTCTTTAATGGAATCATCCTCAAATTCATAGCTGAAATCGAAATTTCATCCATCATTGAAGAAGTCCATGCAGGATCCTCTAACACTCATCAGTTTGGGACCAGGATCTCCCAAAAATTTAGGAGACTAGGTTACTATTTGAAAACAATGATACATGACTACGTGGAATTTTCTATGAAAGGTCACACATGCCAGATCCTTGAAAATTTCATTTATAAACCCCTATAATTTCTACATATCGCTTCAGATTTCATGCCATTTTCTATATAAGGATTGGATGTTGTGGTTCTATATCCTCTAGACACAACTAACCAGTTTAAGTATATCCTTTATGTTGCTAACTTCATATCCAAATGGGATGGGGAAATACCTCTAAAAGAAGATAGTATAAAGAATATCAAAAAATTCGAAATGTCCCATATAATCACAATGTTCGGAGTCCCTTACACAATATTAATATATGATAAAACCAAATTATATTCTATAGATTTTAAGAAAATGTACCCAGATTACAACATCAAGTATAATCACTTATCCCACAACCATGCAATAAAAAAGGAACAAATATAGGCCTTAAATAAGACTCTATCAAATATAATATAAAAGATGGTAGATAAAGGAAAGAAGCCCTGGCCATAAAATCACCTCCATGATTTAAGGCAATACCATACCAACAGAAATAATACAAGACAAGAAACTCTGTATTCATTGGTGTATAGGATTGGGGAAGTGTTACCCATATAATCCTATCCTCCTTCACTACGACTATCCATTTTTGGAAAACTATCGGATGATGATAAATCATAAATGATGCTGGATGAATTAGAGTGGCTTGATGAGAACAGGTTGCGTACATTTTACTACCATGGTGGTCATTAGAATCAGATCACACATTCCTTAAATAAAAAGGTCCAACTTCATTCATTATTTTATGGAGATATGGTATTGGCTTTTAGAACCACAATGATACAGAGAAATAATCCTCCAAATTTGGAACCAAATTTGGAAGGTCCTTATAACATATATAATATTTATCACGAAAACGATTACTCTTTGGGCGTAATGGATAGGGAACATGTCACACCCCCACCCATGAAATATTTCTTAATAAATACTTTTCATAGCTACCATAAAGTTTATTTCATTCTGGTTTCATGATGTTGACTACAAAAATAAGCTCATGAAACAAGACTTAAAACAGTAAAAATTATCATGTCCTAACTACATGACCTTAAATTATATGGGGTACATCCGAAACACATGATGTTAAACTATATAGAGTATGTCCTAGTTTCATGACATTAGACTATTTAGGACCCCCAAGGAATCATCTTCATTCAAATTGTGTGACCCTCGTCCTTACCGCAGTACATCAAAAATCACGACTGATGTCTTATCTCCATGAAACTAAACTACACTATTTACAAGAACTATATTTGGCTTGATTAATTGCATCACCAAATACATAGTGACTTCCGTACCTCCATTCTTGGTCCTATCCACAAAATTTCCCTTTTTTAACATCATGACACCCATGTCCGTACTATAAGACACTAAACTAAATAGATGATGTCCTTACCACATGACATTAAACTACACATGTTTCTAGAACTATATAAAGATTGATTCTTATCCCCATGAGATATGTATGGATTATTGGATTCTATATCTTGTTACATCCACCACATGATAAAAAATCCCCCTTTCCTTCTTCTAATTGAATCCATGTATTGAGGAATGTTTTCCATTCCCTGTTTATCACAACAGGCATATCTCATGTGGGATTAGGATACTTGTAAGGGGATTACCCACATGAGAAAGGCATATTAGATCATGAAATGGTTATCATGTTTCTGATTCCTCACCACATGATGTTAAAATCCACAATTGATGTCTAATGCATGACATAAAACAACACATTCAAATAGACCTCAATCAAGAGGACCACTATTCTTATTGTTGGACTCCCACCACACCTCTTTTAAATTACTACATGTGACTCGATTACTATTATCATATGATATGTAGTGATGACAAGATCTCTAATCTCGGGTCCAGTCAAAACAAATAAACATGAGAATCTCACCCTCTACGTACGGGTTAGACCATCATAGGGTGATTTAATTTATGAACTATGTGTGGATTGATTCCTAAAATCATTAGATATATTGTAACGACTAGAAATCCATTCCTTATTATATTCACAATAATCCCTTTTGAAATGATAGAACCAACATCATTGATGCAAGACATTAAACTTCACGGTTTCTCTTGAACTCCGTGTTACTTGATTATTTCCATCTTATGATATGTACTGTCATGAACTCGACCCCAATTACCTGGGGACTGGGCCTTAATTTATGATATTTTCATATATAAATAACATAATCACAAAGTTATGACCAGTTTAGTTGTTTTGGAATCTAGAATACCTATTTAATTTTTCCATTAAAACATGAAATGAAATATATCATAGAAAATTCATTATAAACCCCCATAACTCTATGATTTTCCCTGAAATTCATACATAATATAAATTTTCACATCCTGGGGAAACATAAAAAATAATAATTGGGTGATATAAGACTCTCAGTAAGGGTAATAAATAAAAATTTATCTATAATAAACATAAATAATAAGGCATGGTGAATAACTAAAAACACATGTCATTAACAAATAATCCTTAATATAAAATGGAAGGAATAAAAGTTGATTAAATAATTACATAATAAAACATAAAAATGGATATTATAATATTAAAATAATCATATTGAATATCAATTACTAGTTTCATAATGAGGTAATTTATAATTTTGAAGACCATAAACATATCATTAAGGCCTCGACCAAGACACCATATATATTGGGTAAAAACCTAGTCTAGTTTTTCTCCTGAGACATATAGATGCATCGATGGGTTATATTTGGCCCCACCCATCACTTACTAGTTCCAATGAATTACTAATGTTAATTTGGATAAATATAAAAAAACATATACATATGAAATGTAAAAAATCATCCCCAATATGTAAACATAATCACTATCCATTCTGAGTAGTACGATGAATGGTATCAAGATTACACATCCAAAGTCAAACTGACTATAAACCATTTAAAAAAATATGATGGATGATAAAAATAAGATATAAATTTCAATAAATCCTAAAATTAAATATAGGTGTTGAAAAAATGAATGTAATATAATAAAAGCATTGAGATATTCTTGAGATAAATACCCCTTTTACTGACTGAAAAGTGGTTTTTTATTTGATTTTCAGAAGCTTCTTTTTGGATGAGCATTATCTTACACAACAGGCGAGAACCAAATTACCCAAATACAAACTTAAAAGTTAAAAATTCAAAAAACACCCACAGGTCGCCACTAGTGTCGTCGCCATTGTCATTTATGCCATCCAGCACCATCGTTGAGTCAAGCAGATCATATAACCACACAAAAATCCCAAAGTCCACACACAAAATTCAAATTTCAAGTAACAGAAAAGAAACACATCGAGCCCTGCACCAACATTAACAAAGCCATGAACCATCACCAGATCAACAAAAGGGTCGTTAGACGCCGCAATCAACAAAGGGAATGAAATATCTCCCCGAACTAGTAAAGAGAAAATCTGAAGACCATCACCAAAAATAGCTGACCCAAGCACCACAAATCATCCCAAACCAATATCCTGAATGCTGATTCAACCAAAACCAAAGTGAGAAAAGAAGATACAACCAAACCAAATATAGAGAGCAGAAATGAAGGAGCGAGAGACCATCACCTCTTCGATGACAATCCGAACACAAATCTTGCTGGAACCTACCAACATTCCACACCCAAATCCTGTCACCACATCCGAACGCCTCGGAGACTGCAGCGGACCACCCACCGCACTCATGGGAGACAAGGCAACAACCCTTGGACATAGAAGATGTATCTTGGCCACAGACCATCACCAAAATGCCTTTGGAACCCTATGCAGCATAGGTGGAGTGAGGCGAGATGGAGGCCATCATTGAAGTGAAGCGTCGAGGCGGCCGATCCCATGAGGTCGCACGACACCGCTGCAAAAGGAGGACTCCGCAACGAGCTCACCGTTCAAGCACCGAAAAGAACCAATCCGACCTAGGATGTATGGGGAGGAAGCAGTAATGGGGAAACCCTATCTGTGGAGCACCCCTTACGGGCCCATAATTGTTTTTTAATACCCCTTTTACATTGCAAAGAAGAGTTCTTTTGGAAAAATAATTTTTATTTTTCATAATTGTTTATAAAAAACCATAAATGAACAAATATGGGTTTTTAAGAAAAAATTAGTGATTTATGAAAAAATAATTGATTCATAAAATAGATTATGTATGGTACTTGAATATGGGTAAGAAATTGGGAAGTTCCCTTTAATCAGGTTTGCGTATCAGGAGGAATTGAGAAGGGAACCCTATAAAACATTTATTATCCCATAAACGAAAGTTGAATTGATGTGGCTAATTTTTTTTGGAAAATATAAACAAAATTTAGAATAATTATATAAAAATAATTAATACTTATATTGGTTTATATAGAGATAAGTCATAACCTGAATTAAAATGGATGTTTGGGAAGAAAACCCTTACCTTATGCCTGAATGTGTTCTTCAATGGACATTAATGTCGTCGATAATCAAATTAAATGAAATAATTAATTAATTCAGAAAATTTTATACATTTATTTTAATAATTATATTTTTAATAAGTTAATTTATTTAATTTTTATTTAGTTATAGAGTATAATTTCATTGTTCAAGAGAGTTTGTTTTCACAATTTTCATGATCAGTTCACTTGTTTACTAGTAATGATGTTCAGGTAAAATAGGTATAATTCATCATAATTGGAATTATATATTATGAATGAATATAAATAAGTTTATTTGGTCTTATATACAATTTTTCCCATATATAATAATGAATCATTGTGTTACATGTTAATGATATTCATTTAGATTAATTTAAGTGTTTTAGAACACAACAAACTCAATTTTTTTTATCATTTAGTGTTATGTAAATATGTTACTTATAGAAAAAAAGATTTTAATATAAAATTTACAATATTATTCAACCATTAAAATGGTTTCATGAACATCCTTGAAGACGGTGATGGAAGATGAAAACTTTTTGTCCTTCAAGGCGATGAAACAACACCTCACAGACAATGTTTCCATTTTTAGAATAAAAGGGAGAGAAGAAGGGGGTTAATGATGGATTATCACATTAACCCAAAAAAATTATAGTATATTTAATTTAATAGAGTTATCATGATATTTGGATGAGGGGAGGTGAGTAGATAATGATAAAATAAAATAACATGAAAAGAAATTATAAGTAAAAGGAAGAGGATTTTACCTCTTGAATTCTCCTCCATGAGAACCTCCTTAGGGGATTGGTTTGGGTATTTTATGATACTAGGAGATCCTTGATATGGAGGAGAGTCTTGGTCAGAGTATTTGGAATAATTTAGGCAAGTCTCAAGGATTTATGGGGTGAGGAGAAGAGGTGGTGAGGGGTGGTATTTATAGTGGAGGAGAGGGGTGGTTTTGAATATTTAATTCATTTGTTTGTTATTTTGGTTGTAGAATATGAATAGTTTGAGAATTATCCCAAAATATATTAAAAAAATAATTATATTTATATATTATGGGCTTAAATTAGGAATACATCACCTATGACTCAATAATTCATTTATATAACATATATCTTAAATTATCGTATTTTAGTATTCACAACAAATTCAAGTATTTTAGAAAAATACCAAAAAATTCACTGTAACCATTTTATGATTCGTATAATTAAAAAAGGAAAATAATTTTATGATAATAATTTTCTAAATATGATGAATTTATTTTTTAATTAAATTCATCATTTACTCAAAAGATACAGATTTAAAATTTATAACTGAATTAGTAACAATTTAAAAAATTAATTAATGTCTCAAAAAATTATTCTTAAATAATGGGAAAAAATAATTTATCAATACATTTTATGTAGATAATTATTCTTTTAAATAATTTTATTAATTATGAAATTGTAATTAAATATTTATTACTTAAAAATATACACCGAGTTAATTAATAATTTATAAAATATTCTTTAACTTATACTACGATAAAATTATATCACAATTTCTTTTATAATATGCCAAAATTTTATTTATGCTTTAATGGGTGAGGTTACTATTAATTTGGCCACTTTATTATTCATAACGGTTATATTACTATTCCAAATGTCATGTTACTATTTAATCGGTATAGGTTCCTTTAACTTCTAAAAATACCACTTATTTCATTTTCTCTTCATTTATAAGGTTTTAAGTATATTATATAAGTGATTTTAGGTGATTTATACTATATGAAATAATCATAAGAATGGAAATTTCATTGATATAATTATTGGGTTGTTACATTCTCCCCTCCTTAAAAAATTTCATTCTCAAAATTTCTATAATATCACCACATGAAAAGATTTTAGAAGTTCTTCATCGTAACTTCTTCCAGTTCCCATGTCTTCTCTTCAATTTTAGGATTTTTCCAGAGTTCCTTTTTGAGATGATTCTTCTGATTCTTTAAAACCTTATCTTTAGTGTCTTAAACATGGATAGTCACTTCACAATAAGATAAATTAAGTTCCAATTATATTACTTCAGAAGTGAGGACATGCAATGGGTCTGGCATGTACTTCCTCAATAAAGAGATGTGGAAGAAATGTGTACTTTAGAAAGGATATGCTACATAACCAAATGATAATCCACAAATCGAACTCTCTCTAGAATTTAAAAAGATCCAATATACCTCTGGCTCAATTTTCCTTCCCTCCTAAATCTTATAACTCCTTAACATGGAGATAATTTCAAGAAAACAAGATATCCAACTTGAAATTACAAATTGTTCATTAGATTATAGATTCGTTCAAGGAATGATAGTGAAAAATATTCCCTTATAATGAAAAAATATAAATATTTGGTAAGTAGATCAATAATTAGACATATTGAATCATTATTTCTTGGAGTTTATAGTAATCTAGTGGAAAACTTATTAGTGATGTCGTCTCATTTCCATGTAGGAATAAGAATAGGTTGCATGACTCCACTAGGATGTTATCCTCCATCCTTAACCTATTTATAGACTAAAAATCTAGATACATAATTAGAAATTTTACACTTTAAATTATCCCAGAAAAAATGTTCCTTCAGATCGCAATACATCTTTGTGATACAAGGGTGTATAGAAAACTTTTTGCTATGGAAATCATCCAATAACTCCCTTTTTAGTTCAGTTATAGAGGGAACACATAGGCACCTCCCAAATCTCATAATTTCATCCTTATAAATTATGTTTTTTAACTTCCCATCATTCACAACATTAATTTTCTTTTGACGATTATCACCATCATATTAAGAAATTTTAGTCATTTTCAATAAAGTTGGTTGGGAAAAAATTGAAAAAGTTATGAGGTTTCACCTTCATTGATATATCCCATATTGATATTTTCTTGATCAATATAGTCAGAATCATTATCAATCCTCATATTGTTCAAATGACCATGAACCTATCTACTCAATGTATCTGCTACATTATTCTCCTTCCCTTTGTGGTAGTGGACTGAACAATCACAATCCTTGATTTGTTTGAGTCATCACCTTTTCCTCATGTTGAGTTCCTTCTATGAGAAGATATATTTCATGTTCTTTTGATATGTATATATTTCACACTGTTCTTCATAGAGATAAAGTCTCCATATTTTCAGAGCATTGATTGTAGTTTCTAACTCAAGATCATGAGTTGGATCATTCTGTTTTGGAATTTTTAACTGCCTTGATTCATAGGAAATAACACTATCATTTTTCATAACGACACACACAATTCCTTTCTTTAACTAATCTATATAAATAACAAACCCACAACTTCCCAATGGTAGAGTCAATATCAGAGCATTCACTAATCACCACTACAATTATTCATAACATTATTCACATTCTTTAGTCCATATAAACTTAACCCTATTAGGATTAAGGTTGGTTAACTATTTATCTAATTGGGAAAATTTCTAAATAAAATGCTAATAATAACCGATTAAACTAATAAAACTACATACCTCAGTTATGGTTTTTTTGGTGTAGGCCATTCCTGAACCACCCTTGAATTTATAGAATAAAAAACGATTGTATCTTTTGAGACAATATGGCCAAAAAATGAAACTGATTAAAGCCAAAATTTACACTTTCTAAATATCCTATATAATTTATTTCTTCTAAGAGTCTTCAAAACAATCTACATGCGATTCTCATGGTATTCATAGCTTTTAATGTATACCATGCTATAATAAATAAATACCACAAAATATTCATCAAGATGTTCATTGAAAATTGGTTCATTAGATATGTGAAAATAGAGTGGTAATTAGTCAGTCGAAATGGAATTAATGTAAATTTATAATGTCCACACCAAGTTTGAAATGATTTATTTGGAATATTTTCGTTCCTCACATGCAATTGATGATATCTGGATTGATGTTCCATATTTAAAAACTATTGAGCTCCATTAATTTGATCAAATAAATCAACAATCCAAGGCAGGGGATACTTGTTCTTTATTGTAATAACATTAATTTCTCTATAGTCAATACACAACCTCATGGATCCATTTTTGTTATTGTCAAAGACGACAAGGGATACCTATAGAGAAACCATGGGGTGAATAAATCCCGTATCACTCAATTTATCTAGTTTTTTATTCATTTCTACTAATTCCACAATATAAATTCTATAAGGAGGCTTTTATATAGATCTTGAATGAGGAATTAAATCCATAGAGAAGTGAACTTCTTCCTCTAGAGGGTGTCTTGGTACATTATCTAGAAGTAAATCTATATATTCTTAAACAATAGGCACATATTTAATTTGAATACTTTTTTTTGATCCATATATTATGTTTTCTATTCCTCACCAAGGATTTAATTTAGTAGAGCTACCATGGGTGGGTCTGGATAAGAGTTAACTGAAGAGGTTTTGACCTAAAGATAAGAGATTCTGCATCATTCTAAAAAAATGTAACATCCTTATTATTGAAATATATGTTTTGAGTATAATTTTAAATCCAATCCGTACAAATGTATATGTCAAAGTCAATCATAGGTTTGATGAAGAGGTCCGCTACTAAAGAAAATTTGTGTGTCAAAAAGGGGACTTACCGACGCATCTTCACTTCAATGAAACATTCATTAGGAGTTTTGACTGAAAAGCCCTTTATTAAATCAAAATGGAAATGTATTATTTTCTTGAAAAAAATAGAATATATAAAAGAATATGACGATCTTGAATAAAAAATGAATTATATATGTTTGAGGAAATAATTAAAGTACCTTCCACCATATCATTTAAAACTTCCACCTCAGAAGTTTTGACTGCATAAGCTTGGACTTTCCCCCATGGACTTCATTTGGGAAAGATTACTTGATGATTAGGAGAATAATTTTCATAATGTCCCATCTATTTCCAATTGTATCATTGAAAATTAGTTGATTCTTTATTTCCATTACAATCACGATCTTGGTGGCCTTTTTCTCCACACTTGAAACAAACAACCATACCCATCCGACAATTACTCAGGTGTTTTTCCCAAAATTATCATAGGACAGAAAATCATCTCTTACCATATCCACCTTTTCCTTATTTCTTTTTCTAGAGTGTTAAAAAACCCTATTCTTCTCATTATTTACTTTGAAGTCATAATAATTAGATAATTATTTTTCTTTCTTGATAACACATCATTCTATATCTTCACATGATGAGAATGTTTGGGAGACCGATGCCCTCCAGAGGAATGGATTTATTACATCAAATAATCGATCAATATTTCTACTTACATTATATATGTAGTATTTTTCATGCCTTTATCGACTTGTAAAGTTTTCTTTATACTTGATAATGTTCTCATCCTCCTTTTACCTCGTATTTAAGAATTGTATTTTTATATATGCTTGTTGTTGATGAGGGAAATATTTTTCTAGTAATATTTCCTTAAAATCATTCCATTTATTATTTTTAATTTGTTCCTCCACCTTTATATATTTAATTGATGACCACCATTGATCAGAGTCTCCTATGATATGATAAACTATCATGATAACCTTCTCACTTTCATTACTTCCCAAACAAGCACTATATTTTCTAATGAACATATCCGCTGCTCTGCTATGAATGATTTTGTAGTCCCATTGAATGATGGAGGTTGTTGTCACATAAAGTGGCCTAAAATTTATCCACCATGTTGTAGATTATGATTCTCTATATGGGTAAGGTTATTATTCATAACCTCATTCACCTATCTGAGTATAGTTATAAGTTTCTCAAAAATAGTCTCATCTCTAGTACTAACATAATTATCTTTCATAGAAGGGAAATCCCTACTTGGGATACGTGCATTGATGCATTTTCCATTCCTTACACTAGGAACCATTTCTAAATAATGTAATACACTCTATTAGTTTATAAATCATAATGTATAATCTCAATCAATAAAATGAAATATCAAAAATTGAAATTTTATTCATAGCTAATTTCATAATCATAAACGTGGGTTCTTTGGGTACCTATTACGTTAAAATACTTCATCTTTTTTTCAAAATAAAATGTGACTTATCCTAAGAATATACCCTAGGAGAGTGAATCCAGGTCTGTAGTAAGGCGCATTATCATGTACCAGGTTACCATGAGTTAGGCCTAAGAATCCTTGTTAGATTTGTTACCCTTACATAAGTATGTTCCATAACCACATCAACTTTTTTGTAGTATCTAGAAAGGGTTGAATTTCTTGGATGTCTCGGATAATTTATACTTTTCCAAAATTTTAGGATTTTCTTATATGCTTATCCTAAAATACTATATTAGGGATATGTTCAATAATCTATGTTTTCTAATTTTTTTTTAAAGTGTCTACTAAACTTCCTCTTATACCAACTATAAAGAGCCCAAAACTAGTTTTCTGGAACCAGTTCCATGCTTTTTTACATTGGCATAGATTCAGGACTCAAATTACCAAGTATTGACTAGTTTAGTTGTTTTGGAATCCATAATACATACATAAATGTTTTATTACAACATTAAATAAAAAACAACATAGACAATACCTTAGAAACTCCCATAACTCCAAGATTATCCATGAAAGTCATTCATAATATACATATTTTCATCCTTGGGGAAAATACAACATAAGAAATGGGTGAGCTCATATGCATAGTAAAGGTAAGCAATATTGTGGAATCTATAACAAACAAAAATAATGAGGCATGATGAATAAATAAAAAAACATGTCATTAAATCCGAATATTGAGCACAAAATGGAAGGAGTAAAAGCTGATTAAATAATGACATAATAAAACATAACTATGTATATTATACTAGTCAAATAATCAAATGTACTATCAATTACTATTTTCATAATGAGAGACTGCATAATTTCAGACATCATAAAAAATTCTGATGGCCTTATTCATGAAACCATACATAATGGGTAAAAACCGAGTCTAGTTTGTTTCAAGAGACCTACCAATGCATCAATGGGCTATAGCGGGTCCCACCTGTCATTTACAAAGTCCAATTCAATCTTCATATGAACATGGATAAAAATAAACACCCTGTATATATGGAATTCAAATAACTTTCCCCAATCTGTATACATAATAACTATCCATTATAAGTAGTATGGTGTATGGAGTCAAGATAGCACGTCCATAGTAAAATTGTCCATAAAATATTTAATAAAATACGATGGATGATAAAAATAAGAGATCAATCTAAATAGATCATAAAATTTAATAGAGGTTTTGAAATAAAAAAAATTACATTAATAAAATTATTTATAAATTATTGATAGAAATACGCCTTGTACTTAGAAAATAAAAGTTTTTTGGAAATATAATATGTATTTTTTATAACTAAATATAAAAACCAGAAATGAAAAATAATGGTTTTCATGAAAAAATTAGTGAATTCATAAAAAATAATAAATGTTTACAATAGATTATGTATGGTACATGAAAATGGTCAAGAAATCGAGAAGTTCCATTTAATTATATTTTTGTATCTGGAAACAATGACAGGGGAACTTTATAAAACTTGTGTTATCCCATCAATGAAAGATAAATTAATATAGATATATGATTTTGGAACATATAAAAATAATTTATATTAATTACATAAATAATTAATAATTACCCTTGTGTATAAGTGGGGAAATCATAACCCAAATAAAAATGGAGATTCAGGAAGAAAACCCTTACCTTATGCTCGAATGTGTTCTATACATGACATTAATTATTAACATAATCAACTAAAATCAATCAATTATTTAAAAATATTATCTACATTTTTTGATTCATAATAATATTATATAGTTCATTTATGTAATTTTATGAGTTTTATAGTTTAATTTCATCGTTGGAGAGAGTTCATTTTCATGGTTTTCATGATTTGTTTGCTTGTTTATAAGTAATGAAGTTCATGTAAAATGGGTATAATTCTCCAGAATTGGAATTATATGTTATTTGTTAACATAAATAATTTTATTTGGTCTTATATATTGTTTTTTCATAGATATGAGGATGAATTATTATGTGACTCGCTAACTATATTTGATTAGATTAAATTAAGCAGTTTCAGATCATAACGAAATCATTTTTTTCATTTAGTATTATGTAAATATTTTAATTTAAAAACATAAAAAAATTAATATAAATTTCACAATCTTATTCAACCATTAAAATTATTTCATGAATATCCCTGAATATGATGAAGTAAAATGAAAACTTTTCATCCTTGAAGGAAATGAAACAACAGATCAAGAAAAACATTCCAATTTTAGAATAAAAGGGAGCGGAGAAGAGGATTAATGATAGATTACTAAATTGAAATAAAAAAATCCATTTTATATAAGGTACTTGATTTTTCATTCTATTTGGATGAGAGGAGGTGATGAGAGAATAATAAATGAAAATAACTTGAAAATAAATTAAAAGGAAAAGGAAGATGATTTTATATCTTAAATTATCTTCCTTGAGAACCTCCTAAGGGGATTGGTTTTTGTATTTTTTGAGGCCAAGATCTCCTGGATGTGGGGGAGGGTCTTAGAAATATTATTGTGAATAATTTCATCAAGTCTCAAGGCTTTTATGGTGTGAGTAGAAGAGGTGGTGAGGGGTTGTATATATAGTGGATGAGAGGGGTGTTTTATGATTATTTATGTAGTTTTTTTTTCTTAATTTTGAATGAAGACTATGAATAATTTGAGAATTTTCACCAAATAGTTTGAACTCTATTTTTTGAAACTAAATTTCTAAATATAAAAAATTAAATTTTTAATTGAAATTATCATTTACACAAAAAATAAATATTTTAAATTTATAACATGATTTTATAACACTAAAAAATTAATTAAGGTCTCAAAAAATGATCCTAAAATCAAAAGAAAAAAATATAAATTTGTCAATAAATATTATGAAAATAAAATTTCTTTTAAATCAATTTATTAATTAAAAAATTGTAATTAAATATTTATGGATTATAAAAATACCAACTGTTAATTAATAATTTCCACAATATCCATTAACTTATATTATTATATAATTATATCATAGTTTCATTTATAACAGACCTAAATTTTATATACAATTTCATGGGTGAGGTTACTATTCATTTTTTGGGTTTACTATTCATAAGGTCCGTATTACTATTCCTAAGGATAAGTTACTATTTCATCAGTATAGGTTTTTTAACTTCTATAAATATGACTTATTTCATTCATTTTCCATTTATAAAGTGTGTCTTGTGTTCTATAAGTGATTTTATATGATTTATACTATATGAAATAATCATAAAAATGGAATTATCATTGGTTTAATTCTTGGTTCATTACACATTTTAATGCCCAGATCTCGAATCTCGAGTCTAGATGCAACAACCAATGGGAAAAATTCCCCACTCTGTATATGGGTTAAACCAATACAAAGATTTTCCCATTCAAGAACTATGTGTTGATTGATTCCTACTATCACATGATACATTGTGGTGCCTGGATATCCATTCTTTGGTCTAGCTATAACAACTAAAGAAAACAATGAACCCCCACTACTTAAGGGATGTGTTATAAAAATTCATTTTTCCTACATACGAATTAGATCTACATTTAGATTTCTTTTCCTGGTAATGTATCTTGATTTTTTTTTTCTTTGGTTCTCACATTCTTACAACATGATGTTAAACTCAAAGGAAGAAAATACATACTCCTTGCATGAAGTTGATCTGAAAGGAAAATTTTCTGGTTGCAAGACATTAAAATTTTGAAAAAATACATACCACATGACATTAAAAGGTGTAGGACACCATCCATCGTCATCCCTTATTTTAGGATAATAAGAGCCTTACATTGGTTAACCAGAGTCTACGGTGTTTTTTTTATCCTCTTAGCCCCTTAGTCCATAAATCACACTTCATGTCTAGAGAGCATCGGGTCACAGAAAACCTTCCATGAACCTTGGAAAAGGATACCCAAATATGATATAACCTTTGTTTGACTATGCATGTATGCCTATGGATACTTCATATGTGAAAATTTTCATCAACCAAATGCATCATAACTTCCAATAATGGAATTTTGATCCTTGTGATCCTGACATCACAGTGGAAAAAATAGCAACCCATGGTGTTCTGGGGCACCCCTACCATGATTTTCCCACATCATTGCACATGACATGAGAACCTTGAGCGATGATTAAAAAAAACATCATCCCTCACTTGGAAATATTTCAGAGTACACTTAAACAAAGGTATCCTAATTAGTACCTTCTGTAACATCTCCCTCATGATAAGTCTATATGTTTCCCAACATTAAATTGCCTACACATTACTCAAATTTGTAAAGCCTTAATCTCTATCAATTTACGGTAAAAATCTAATAACCTCAAACTATAGGATAAATAGACCCAAAATATTTCATGTTGAAAACCTAAAATGGAATTCTTGAGAAAAATTCAAGTCTCCCTCTTTAGAATCTTCAACTCCAGAGTTTAGGAAAAAATTAGTCTATCAGTGAATAAGTAATAAATATAACACAACATACTTTATATCCCTAGTAAAATTTAATATTTTCTTACTAGACCCCCAAGACTATAAAAAAGGTCAAGAAATGGGTTTTCATATCCCTCCAACATGTTTACATGCTCACTATGTGGTGAAAAAAATTTAGGGTGCTCAAAACCTCCTTGAATCGTACATATTCCATAAATCACACTTCATGATTTGAGTTCATCAGGTCACCAAAAATCTTCCTTGGTCCTTTGAAAAGGATACCTACATTCAACAGACCATTTTATTGTCTATTCATGTTTGTATATGACTTTTTAATATGAACCTATTTTTATGTACCAAATGTGTCAATCTATAAAAAATTGATTTCAAATCCTTGTGAGCCCTAACGTCACCGTGGAAGAACTCAAGTCCTCAGTGTGTTGTGGGATGTTCTTAACATTATTTCCCTTCACCATCCTCATTACTTGAACAATTTGGACTATGATTTAAAATCCCCATAACCAAAATATTAAAGTGGATTTGTCATCTTCAATGTTATGTCACCATATTTTAAACCCTTTCTCAATGAAGTAATTCAAAAATCCTTACTCGAACCGTTTGATGGCCTACACGTTGTTATTAGAAACACTGTGGTTGAACCTGACACCATAGGCTATTATGGGTCATCCCCGACATGTCTAACCCATTCCATATTTTTTGAATCATACTTTTGGGTTATGACTTACATCACCCAAACTCCAACTATCCAGGTGGACTTATTACCCTGAGTATTTCTCCCTTATCTAATGATGCGCATATAAATAATAGATGACCCTTGGAAAATAGTGGAGACACCTCTGTTTGACAATACTATCGACACAAAATAGATATTATCAACCAGAGAGAGGAATTTCTTCATTATATTAAAGGATTTCTAGTCATTGTGATCCTTAGAAACACTACAGAAGAACTCAACATCCTAGGGGTTTTTGGGTCAATAATGGCACGTATACCCCACATTCCATAACCATTGGTCATGTTCAGGATTTAAGAATTTAAATTGCATGACATCTCAAGATATGAGTTAAAAGACCCTAAAATGCAACAATAGAAGGTTCGAGCTAGAAGAGCCTAAACTACGACAATTGAAGGACTAATGTAAAAGACCCTAAACTACATCAATAGATGGTCTGAGCTAAAATACCCTAAAATAAAACATAAAAAATCAGTCAAAATACTCACTATCACATGAACCAGACACAGTCAAGTGATCCACATAAAAGTCAAATAATCATGTGATCGAGCTAGAGGATCTATAAAAAACTTCAAATAAAAAAGATCATCCATACATCTAAGGATTAAAAAATTATCGGATATGTATTTTTGGTAAGATTAAAAAAGAACCTAGGAAAATGATGTCTTGTAATGAAGTTCTTAAGAAATAATATCATGAATAGAAATCACAATTAGCTCTTGTGGTAGGTCTTACAAAAGGGTCATTAAATTGAGGCATATCAGAAGGGATCTAAGAGTTGGGTCACTAGTAAATAAACCAACCTCCATTCATCTATTTATAGGTTCTTCTATGGAATACCAAACATCTCTTAGAAGACCATCTGTCTCCCAATACTTCAATTGGTGAAAGCGCTAAATCCTCAAGTGGACATTTAATTTTCTTCAAAATCGAGACCTATTCCCAACAGACATCCATCCCGAGGGGGTAGTTTTTTGAAACAAGGAAAATGAGCATCATAAAATCTACATATGAAGAAATACCTTAAAATTAGGTATTACTTTCCTCCGAAAGAAAAAAGATTAGACAAAACACACAGATCACATTACCTACAATAGGAAACATGATTACATGACCATCAAAAGTCATGAAAAAATCTTTTGCACAGTGCATAACCCATTGGGAGATGATGTAGAACCCCTTTTACCAGACCTTATTTTCTTGTGAAGGCATCCAAGACATTCACTTATCATGTAGGTGATGATATATGAGTTATTACAGATCCCATGACTTCTGAATGGGTTGACGCATGAAAACAATCATAAACTCCGTGTAAAATAAGGGGAAAATATGAAAAATAATGAGCCTATTATGGTCATCAACCTTCATGCAATGGGCCCATGCAGTTTTCATGACACCATAGACGCCCTGAAAACCTGCATACCTTATCGTTTAAGAGACTGGTAGCATGTCATCCCCATCACGTGAAGGGTTTTAGAAGAGTCTAGGTAGTCCAACACTTCCCCTTTCTAGATCCAAATACTAAGAAAATATTTTCCCATGATAATTATCACGCATCACCACAATACCCTTTGTTGGTCACGTGAGGCATCACCGATGGGGGTGATTTTATTCATCAACACTTGTACAAACCCTCATGATCTCCATACCGTGTGTAGTAAATGAGGAAATAAAATATAATTGATTGGATATTCTTGTTATGGGAAGATACAATGATCTTATGTGATCAAAGTTAGACACCCCAATACATTATCATTGATTGTGCAAGAACCCCCCAAAAAATCCATCTTGATCTCATGAAGGCCCCCTGTCTTACACTTTGTCTTGAATAAGGTCCCAGAAAATTCAACTTAGTTCATGTGAAATCACTTTGATAGTAATCCTTATCCCATGTAGGTCCCTAGGCATGTTGGCTTAGTATGGTAAAATCCCCTTTGCATGTCCCCATGATTTGGAAGGAACCCATTGATTTTCCAAAATCTAATAAATGAGGCATTGATGTGATAGTATTCTGGTTAATGAAAATCATGCAACAACTATGGGGGAATTTCATGGTGGTTATTACATAAAATCCCCCCACACCAACTCATGACTAGATCTATGAAATACACATCATAGAAATCAGTGTATAATTGGGGTGGTGAGGCCAATAAATCTACCACCCCAGTAAAAAAAATACATCCTTGGATCCATGAACTAGAACACCTAGGAATCAGAGTGAAATTTTTAGAGTGTCCAGTCATGCGATCTCAAGGTATTTCTGTAGGTAAAAAATCTATAGAACTACCTAGTGGATCATGTGACACACATAGGAATTGTGCATGATCACCCAGATATCATGTAAAGGACTTAAGAGATTTTATAAGAAAGATATCCCATATATCTATTGAATCAAATGAGACATAAAAATGTAATCACTGAAAAAATATAATATACATATGTAATGCAAGGATAGAAAACAAATAGAAAAGAATGGGAGACTTATTCGAAGGACATATATGTTAATCCTCATGGGCTTTACAAAAAAACACCTACGTCATGAGACAACACTGGGACATGTTACCCAGATCATGAGACATACCCTTAACATTCCATTTGGATCATGCGATGTCCTTCAGACACTTCAATAAAGTTATGTGATTCCCCCAAATCATGACACCTGAGTCACAAAAAACCCTCTGATCTCTCCATTTGTACCTTGTGATGTCCTCTAGACATGTTCCTCATATCATATGGTGGCACCCGTTCTTGTTACTAGGTCTCGTGATGGAGTTTTCATATGTAAAATTACTCTCATGACATCTTCTAGAAAAGTAATCTAGATATTGTGGAACCCTCAAAGAATGTCGACCAACTTTAGTGATGATAGTAGGAAAAGTCAACTAGGTCATGCGACACTCTCCATGAATATTAGCTGAGATATCACAATGTCCTCTCTATAATTAATATTGATATCATGGAACCCACCAAGCATGTTATCCAATATCTTGTGATGGATTCCAAGATAAGTCAGATAGGTCTTGTGATGTCCTCCTAACAAGTCAGTCTTGATCATGTGATGTTCTTTAGACATGAAAATCAGATTATGAAACATCCTTCAGACATGACAAATAAATCATGTGATTATATTTGGATAGTCCTCCATATATCCATACATTTCTAGACATCCTCAAACTTGGTAGGCATAAAAGTAAGGAATATTAGGTAAACCGTAAATAAATTCAGACAAATAATCAATAAGGTTAGACAAACAATAAGGCCAGGTCATGTAGGAGAACCAAGACATGATAACTTTTTCCGGTCTCCATCTGAAGGAAGCCATAGTGTGTAAGTCCTGATCAACAACATGATATAAATACCTCTATATTAAGGAAAAATCAATGTGTAAGCCTCAATAAATGGAATGATATGAATGACTCCATATTAGGGAAACCCCAATATGGAATTCCTGATTCAATTAAACTATGATAACTCTGATTCGTAAAATAACCTGTATATGTAGGATGCCTTTCTAAGGCCCGATCTGAAATAAATAGTCACTCAGGTGAATGTTTCCTCTATGTATTCAAAATTTCAACCATAGAGACCCAATCATTCCAATGGATTATCATCGTACACCATCCATTGGAGGTCTATGGACACCAACAAATCTATGAGAACTAGGATTAGTTCCATAACTAGGATGCATAAGGTGTTGTCCTAAGTCATGATTCCCATAATTATTATTCAAAGGGATGTCCCAGAATCTAATTCCAACATCCATATATAGAGATATTGATTATTTTAATTCCCTTATTTTTTACACTGAGAATATATCACCTTGGATTAGGGAGTTTCAATGATCAAATCACTTGAATCATGAATATCTACCAGACAAGGAAACCTTGTTGTGTAAGCCCTGATAAGTGGTATGATATAACTACCATATAAGGGTATCTACCTCAGGGGAAAGGCCCAAGGGAATGTCTGAATTATGAGAAATCTAATTACTACCATAAAAAGGATATTTAGGATCCCTCTTCGAGGTCCAAGCTCAAATATCTAGTGCCTAAGTTCCCCCATATGTGTCCTTTACTTATGACATTACACTACAATGGTTTAAAAAACTATGTGGGTTTTGAATCCTATTATAAACAAGATATATAGGAATCCTCATAATGGATAAATCCCATTCGAGAGATATTAACTACCTCCATGGATTACAATAAACTTCGGAGATCCTGTTTATACATATCTAACATACAATAAGCTACCCATCAATGGGGAATCGATGTATAACCATAGATACATATAGATGGATCCACCAATAAGACCCCCATTTTTCACATAAAATGTTTTAAACTATGATCATAATATTTTAGGGAAACCGATACAATATCTAGATTAGGAATAGGTTATTGAACATATCTTAAATCTACAGGATGGTCTGAGAGTATGAAATAACTCCCCCAAATAGTGTGATGAGCCAGAGCTCCCATCCTCCTGACCAATATGAGTTCCCGAGTGGCATTGGGTCTGAAATCCCAATTGACCACCTTCCTTTGGAAATATGGTCTGTACCCAATTATGGATGTGGGAACCATTGGTAGTTTCTAGGAAAGACAAACATGAATGGAAAACCTAACCTAATTGATTATACATAACTTTGAACCCCTAAAATCAAACCATCGAGTCAAGCCATTAACATATTTCCAATGAAGCAAAAATGGTGAACTTGTTGTGTAATCATTTAACTGGGGTATCTCCATAAAATTTTAAAAAGGATAGTCTATCTAGTTCTCATTAGACCATTTTTTTCTCACCACAAGGATGATCACCACCAACATGTATCTCTTTTAGTTAGAATAATAATTTTAATATTTCCCCATTCAATAAATCGAAAAGCATGATCATAATAAATCTAATTAAATATAGATGATTTTATCATTAGATAATGTCTCTATAGAATCAAAATAATCATTAAATTATGTTGACATGGTGAAAAAAACCATTATTATGATATTAGAAAATCTATTTGAAAATAACAATAAACATCCTTTTATTTTAAAAAAATTAAAAAAAATTAAAAGAATAATTTGATCATGACTTTATTTTAAAAAAATTTAATTTTTATTAGGAAACATGATAAAAAACAATGTCTATAGTAGTGGGAAAATGAAACCAGGTGGTAAAAATTTTAAAAAAACATTCTTTTCCTACTTTCACAAAAAAATTAAAAAATGAATTATATGAAAAATTTAAAAAAAACATTTAAATGATTTAATGAAAATTCATAACTAACTAAAATTTACCTTGATAAATCATTTATGTATGTGAAATAACATACTTGAACCAAAATAAATAATTTTTACATGGATGAGAAATATCCCCGACTAAAAAAGAGTAAATAAAGCTGATTTTTCTTATAAACATTATTTAGGTGGTTTTTAGTACAAAAAAAGTGGTAAAATAAAAAAAGAAAACATGAAAATATTATAAATAATGAAATTATAATAAAATATATGGGTTTTATTATAGAAATAGAATGTAATTCCCCTGATTGAAATTAGAATATAAATAATAATGAATAAAAATGAGACAATAAAATAAACCTTACCTTGGATTCCCATTTGGTTAGAAATGTACCAACCACCTATATAATAAATTAATATTTATAATTAATATATATATAATACATATTTCAATATAAAATATATTTATAACTTTTTTCCCATTTACTCATAATTATTTGTTAAACCCAATGATTTTTGTGTTAACTGTTTTGTATTTTATGCATGTTTTGAATCACTGATTCTGATCATTAATCAATATTCATGGTTTCATAACCAAAATAATGTTAATAATTTCATTTATATTGTAATTATACATAAAATACACTTTTATATACACAAGAAACATTTCTATTTTCCAAAGAGTGGGACAGAATGAAATCAATCGCTACATTATATTTACAGAATCAAAATTAAGTTACTAATATAATATATATCAATTAAATACATCTATATAAACAACCATTGTAGTATGTTGTGATAAATGAAATACTTCACTTTATAGCAGCGGTAGTCTGTATATACCCATGAACGACACTTTCATTTTCCATTTGACGGATGAGAGATAGAGAATGGTTTTACCATTAAACAAACAATTAATTATAGAAAATGTGTAAATTTCATTATTTTAAGATGTTTATTGAATATTTTTATGGGGATTAAGAATAAATAAACATTAATGTTCTTTATAAGAACATATACCTCTCCCTTCTATAATCTCATTTAAAAACACCTCAAGGATTTTTGGAAGTGTATTTTGGAAATATCCAAACCTATATGTCATGGATAATGATATTGGGAAGGTATTTCAGTAGATATTAGTCAATATAATGGGATCTAAGTGTTTGGATAATTAAGGATTGAATGTTCCCCTTTATAAGTGATATGATTGACACTCTTGTAAATATTAAGAAATTTTAATAATAATAAATTTATTTTTCATGGAAAGAAACTACTATTTAGTAAAATTTTGAAGACAAGATATTTCAAGTTATAAATCCACTCAAAAAATATAATTTAAAGATTGTTTTTGATATATTAAGTCGTATATTTTATTTTAGCTCCCTTATAACCTTTTTATCCCTTACCATGGTGTCAAATTTTTACCATGTTAACTATTAATTATGAAAAAAATTAAGTCGAAGTTATTATACAGTATTTATTATTTTATTTAAAAATATTTATCTAATTTTAAAATATTTAATTTCTGTAACACCCCGAGATTTTATGAAAAATATTCTTTTAATTTCATTAATGTCTTGTGTTGTATGCTACACCAAGATTACCTTGCACTATACGCAACACCATATTAGCTTGCAGTATATGCAACACTATTCTTGGATCGTGTTACACAAAATTTTGATAATAGTTATTCTATGCAAAATTGTGTATATATATATATATATTAAATTTATAAATGAAATATGGTTGGATTCTGGTATACCAAACAACGAAGGATTCTTTTACAACACGCAACCCTGACTTGGCTTGCATTACACGCAATCGTGACCTTCCTCGATAGCGTGTGTTGTACGCAATACCGGGTTTTACTAAACAACGATATATTATTATTATATTATTTTGAACTAGCCGTTATGAATAGTATTAACTAAATTTTTCATTTTATAACATTATTATTCATCTTACACATTTTCTAGAACATGGTATAAGAACAAAATAATTTTTCGGGTAAAATAAGTATTTTTCAAAAAATGCAGTTTTGCCGCCTTTTGATGGCACACCCACTTTAAATCTAGTTTTTGAAATGTTTATAAGTTTAATTTGAAAAAATAAAATTCTTCTTTAGAATCAATAAATATAAATTTACTTTGGATAAATTTTTCGTATTATTCTGGTAACTTTCATATTTTGATGAATAGTAAAAACACACTATATTTTAATGAAAAACAACTTTTTTCAACGTAATAATTTATATGGTTAAATTATAATATTTAATGGTTTTAAAGTATAAATAGAATATATTTTTAGCATTTAATATAATTTATGTCATTAGCATTGATTTTAAATTGAATTTGTAGGTTAAATAAATTCAATCTTTTGCAATGTTATAAACAAAAACCCATTTTCATTCGATAACGAGATTCATTTTATTTTAATTTATGCAACTTCTGTGTATTGAATTTGAAAAAAGGGATTCCATATTTGGAACCAGTGGGTCCAAATTATGTTAATAGGCTACTTTTTATTTTTGGGAATTATGAATAGTAACTACGGTAAATTTTATTTACCACAGTTAAAGGTAAATCAGGTAATTAAGGGTAAATATAATATTATAAAATTACCCTAACACATGCCAAAATTCTATTTGATGACTAAAAGTAAACCCATATCAAATAAGGGTCAGATTAGATTAATTTTATGGACTTTTGACCATGAAAATAATTTAACTATTATTAAAACCAAAGAAAGTGACAACATGTCACTCTCTTAAATCTTATAAGTATAATAATTTTAATTTAGTGATAAACATCATAAAACATAGAACATGAATAGTCTATAGAAATCTAATAAAATTATCTACATCATGATAATTTATTTATAATTTTTAGGGATTAAATAATTGTCATTAATGGTGACACATTAATGATACAAAAATTATTTATTACGTGGAAAATAAGTAATATAGTTTTTATTGAAATAATAATACCCATTAAAAGGCCCAAAAACCTGACCAGAACTTATTGGTAGTGTATATATACACCTTAACCATCCATGTAACTAATATATTACCATTTTGATCCTTATAAAAGTGATTATGAAACTTATATTATTTTATTTTAAATAATTCCAAAGTTGTCACCTTCATAATTTAATAAATATAACAATTTAAATATTGTGATTTTAAGATAATAAATTATAGTAAAAGTATTATTGTGAAAGGTAATAGCTTTATCTTCATCATAGGATTTTAGTTTAAATTTTTATGCAACAAATTAGTATATTAAATAATTATACAAAAATGTTGTAGAAATTATTTTATTAAGAGATAAACCAAATAAATGGTTTTAAAAATAATAAAATATTTATTATATGAACTATTTAATGTGATCCAATAATTTTATAGATACATATGACATTTTATGAATATATTAAAGATTTTTTTTCGAACATATCTTCTGTATATATTTTATTTAAATTCAAATAAATGAATAGTGTCAAAATTGACACTATTGTTATTTTATACAAATAACATATTATAAAATTGTTTAAAAATCCCAAAAATATTAAAAAATTATAAATTTAAATTTATATGGTCTATAATGCTATGAAGTAAAATATTATGTAAAATTCACAACAAATAAGTAATTATTTGTTATAATTTCAAATTTAGAATTTTATTACCACAAATAAACATAAATAGATTAAATAAGGGTAAATCAAAATGATAAGGTTTAAAATAAGATCCAAACATGTCTAAATTTGATTGGTTGATGATATTAAAACCATATCTCATCTAATCTTATAATGTTATTCATTTTTTGGAGGTTTTTAAGTGGGGTTAGATTTATTATAAATTAATATTTTTAAGAATTCCAAAGGTGCCCCTCTCCTCCCATATAAAAGGGCACCTCCTCCCTCTTCTCCTCACACCAATTTGAGCCATCAATATCAGAAAACCCCTGACAACTTATATTCTCCACTTACCTAGAAACATCCTAGAGGTTTTGGTATACTTTAAAGACCAATCTTAGTCCCCTAAGAGGAGGTTTCAAAGAGGCGTATCGAAGAAGAGGTAATTTCTTCTCCCGATTCTTTCAAGATTCTTTCTTCTTCAACTTCTTATTATTTAGATGTTTCATTATAAAGTAATAACATCAGTATTACTAATATACTAATTTGTTATTATAAATATGAAACAACCCCATTTCACCTTCTATCCATCCTACGGAAAACAAAATCACCGCGCGTGCGTACGTATGGAATACCCTCTCCACACTGTGGTGTAATATTTTTTTCCACCTACACCTTACATGGATGGGTATAATGGTGTAAAGAAAAACTACAAATAGTTATTATAACATCATAATGATTATGATATATTGTATCATCCACTCCAATTCAATTCAATAATTATGGAAACGATATCATCGCTCGTGCGTACGTACGGACTACCGTCTCCACGACGCGATTAGATTCATTCTCCATGTAAACCATTTAAGAATGATTATAAAGTATATATAAGAAATAATAATGAAATATATGACATTATAAATCTACTAGATTTATCTATATATGTATGTCATCTACTTAATTCCATTCAATTCAATAAGGAAACGAAAACAGCGTTCACGCGTACGTACGACCTACCGTCTCCATGAACGGTGTCTTTCATTCCATTTATCGATCTATTATATATATGTATATTCTGAATATATAATATATATAAATCATGTTTTATATTCTGGAATTATGTAATAATGATCTAAGTAATCATATGAATAATTACAAGTCAAAACACGGACGACAAATGAAACAATTTTACCCAAAACACTCTTTAACATGGAATTTACAAAAGAATGGGTAATATAAAGTCATAAGTGAACCATATATGATATCATAACAATGAATATGATTCTGTAATAATTCAATTACATTATTTAAATCATTATACAGGAGTTTCGGATACATACGAAGCATATCGGACATAAGATAAGTGATAAATTTTGAAAATCTCATTTTTATCCGAGATTGCTTATTCGTAAGTATTTACTGGGGTTATTTCTATCATCCATGTCCATGTTTTATAAAAGTGTTTTCATGTATATTTAAAGTTATTTTTACCCATTTTTGACTTTTTGACTTTTACTACATGTTATGTAAGGAATCTTTATTTTGTTTACGTTACGAGGTACTTTTTTGACGTTTTCGACAAAAGTACGAGAAGAATGTTTTTTTAACATATACGACATGAAAGGATTTTTACGGTTTCATAAAGCCTTATTTTCATGAAGCTTACTCCAAAATATTTCATTACTATTTTCAACAAAATCTCTTTCATTTAAAATTGCATGACGTTTTTTGAAAAGAAATTGATTTTGAAGAAGAAATGATATTTTTCTCAAGAATTCATTTCAAGTATTTTATCAAAACCATTTTTCATCTAAGATGACATTATTTCATATGTGTATGTTTCAAGTATCATGTCTCTATGATTTAAATGGTTACACTTTTCTTATTATGAAATGATATCCATTTATTTTATATGGATTATGTGATGATGGAATGATGTTTCTGAAATCCAATTTTTTTATTAGGTTATTATGAATGATGTATGTTTTTTTGTGGCACAAGTAAGAATGATTTAATTATGAGATGGGTGGGACCTATATCTCCCTCCAATGCATTGGGTAAAGATTTTATATCTCATGAGATATACATGGATGGAGTGGTAAGTTAATCTGGTTCAGTGTTACAGGACTGAAACGAGGAGTGAACTCGATTCAGAATGGGACTTTGTCCACTAAGATGGTCTTGGCAGCAATGCCTTGGCTTCTATGGAAATCATTACATGTGCTTAACGGATGCCACAATTACATGTTTTATTCCCATGCTATTTTATCATGGTTTATGTTCCATTATGATCTATGCCTTATATACTTCAATGTTTTATGTCATTGCTCAAGATTTTAATGTTTAAACATTATGTTCATATTTTTAAGTTCCAATGTATATGGTATGTTTTATTTTATCCATACTTACCCTTACTGAGCATTTGAGCTAACCCTTTTTATGTTTTATTTTCCCCTAGGATCAAAAGAAAGGTTTTAGGTCAGGAAACAAAAAGTGGAAGATCTTTATGGGAGATGTTGAAGATCTTTCACCACGATTAGAAGATTACGTTCCATGTTTCCAAAGACACTAAACTATTATGGTCCTTGTGTGTCTGTTATTGTTATGTATTAAGTATTCCGCAAAAGTAATGTAATGTCCATGTAAATCAAACTTAGGGTCTCTACAGTTGGTATTAGAGGAAAGGTTTAGTCAACCTTTGGAAACTAGGATGCGAAAACGTTAGTGAGATCCCTAGAGATATTTCTAAGGTATGTCTAGGGATGTACCTAAGGATAAGAATGCGTATAGTATATAGTCCTAGAACTACGGTAACGATCTTAGAATTTAACCTAAGATGTTATATATTGAGGGTGCTCCCCCTTTACTATGTTTTTTCCCTATCATGATTTTTTCCTCTCACACTATTTCTTTTGGGTTTAAGAAAATGGCTAGAAAGAGGAAGATTCATGATAATGGAGGATATGACGGACAATGGAATGATTTTCTTCATGAGAAACCAAATGAAATGGGATCTGGAAGTCCAAACATCGTTATTATGCCTAATAATCAATCTCATAATATGATCAATAATCTAAACTTTGGTAAGTTTCCCGACCCATATAATAAAAGAAAGATGGAGTTTCATGATGATCATAGAGGAAATAAAGCTCAATTTCTCTCATGTAAATCATGTGGGAAGAGGAAACAAGGATATTGTTTCAAAGGAACTGGAAGATACTTTGGGTGTGGAATATAAGTACACAAAGCCAGTAAGTGCAAAATAAAAAGGATCAGTTAACACCATGGACAAGGATAATGGTTTTTCTACGACATCAACAATGATTAGATGTTTTAAATGTGGAATGTAAGGGCATTATGCAAACCAATGCCCTAATGGAAAATCTCATGAAGAGAATTAGCATGGCCATATGGGTATTATTTATGTGGATGATGATGAGGAGACTACAAATAATATATGAGCTGAAAGAAGTGTTGAAGCTCAGTCGATTGTTTTAGAAGGTAGTGGAATGATTGTATGTTTATCGAGAGTTATGTTGTATAGTTAATGGTACTATGGAATAAAGAATCATCTAAGGATTGTTACACTATTTTTTCCTAAAAGTATTTGAAAGTATATGTTGAATGGTACCAGTAACCATGGAATGTTATTTATATATTTTTGTAAAGTAGATGATATGCGCATAATGAAGGAATAAGAAGATAATGAGATGTTTGATTGTATTCATGAGCTCATGATAGATATAAGGACTAAGTGATATCATGGTTTGAGTATATAGAATTTTGAGGATTTTGGTATGTGGAAAGTGTTAACTTTTAACTGCATTCATATTTTTACTAAGGTTCAATGGGTATTTATTTTTCAAGATAATACATGATTAAGGCCTTCAAACATTTGTAATGTGACCAACAAGACATATCTTATGATATATGGGGATCAATGATGGTATTAACATGCTTCTTGTATGAAATATCTGGTAATAGTTTTCACTATAATATGACAATGGACTGCAATATTATGGATAAGCCTAAAGATTGGAATGGATTATGTTGGACATAAGTTAGTATTGTTTAAGGATAGAACCTTTTTTCGATATTATTGATTGGATGATATAGTAATGTAGTTTAAAAAAAGGATAACCTGCAGGACGGGTGACAGCCCATCGCGTCAGACAAGGCTATGGGAATCGAACCCACATCCAAAGTGAGACTAGCCTTTATCACCTACCACTGGCCTACAGGAAGTCCCTGGTTAGTAGAAACTAGTTTTATTTTATTAAGCAGTAGGATATATGAAGTATATGGTCATTTTTGGAACCATATACGATTAATCTAACCATAAGATGGACTTATAACTTTTTCTAAACTTTTGTTTGAAAAATATGGAATGACCCATCATTCTATCACATGACCTGCTAACACATCACGAATAACAAATTCAACTTCATTTATTTAAGGGTTGAAGTGGAAATTGTTTAATTCACGAACAATAGTGAGATTGTACAAAATCATTCAAGTATTTCTTTTAATTCATCAATTTTAGGGAAATGATCTTAAAAACCAAAAATGTTGTCCTAGTTCCCTTATATCCGATGAATCAGATGGTACCTTAGATCATCACAAATCAATATCTTTGTTATTGTTGGCTTTTTCATAGCCATGTTCTCTTCCACTCTCTATCAGAACTTGATGGTTATATTTTTTTTCCATATCCATATTTTCACCTATGTTCTCCTACATGGAAACCTAGTGATGAGTTAATTTGGGTAACCGATACATTTCATACTTTAGTTTTTAAAGCCTTTTTTTGGTATTCCTTTTTACGATGTGGGTTTCTATTAAACAAACTTTCGAGTAGAAAACCATTTATAACCCCGACGAATTTCGAGGGCGAAATTCATTTTAAGGGGGGTAGAATGTAACACCCCGAGATTTTATGAAAAATATTCTTTTAATTTCATTAATGTCTTGTGTTGTATGCTACACCAAGATTACCTTGCGCTATATGCAACACCATATTAGCTTACAGTATACGCCACACTATTCTTGGTTCGTGTTACACCCAATTTTGATAATAGTTATTCTACGCAACATTGAGTATATATATATATATATATATTCAATGTATAAATGAAATATGGTTGGATTCTGTTATATGAAATAATGAAGGATTCTTTCACAACAGTCAACCCTGACTTGACTTGTATTACACGCAATCGCAACCTTCCTCGATAGCGTGTGTTGTACGCAATATCAGGTTTTACTAAACAACGATATATTATTATAATATTATTATGAACTAGCCGTTATGAATAGTATTAACTAAATTTTTAATTTTATAACATTATTATTCATCTTACACATTTTCTAGAACATGGTATAAGAACAAAATAAATTTTTTGGGTAAAATAAGTATTTTTCAAAAAATGCAGTTTTGCCGCCTTTTGATGGCACACCCACTTTAGATCTAGTTTTGACATGTTTATAAGTTAAATTTGAGAAAATAAAATTCTTATTTGGAATCAAGAAATAAAAATTTACTTTCGATAAATTTTTTGTATTATTATGGTAACTTTCATATTTTTATGAATAGTAAAAACACGCTATATTTTAATGAAAAACAACTTTTTCATTATAATAATTTTTATAGTTAAATTATAATATTGAATGGTTTAAAAGTATAAATAGAATATATTTTTAGCATTTAATATAATTTATGTCATTATCATTGATTTTACATTGAATTCATAGGTTAAATAAATTCAATCTTTTGCAATGTTTTAAACAAAAACCCGTTTTCATTCGACAACAGGATTAATTTAATTTAATTTCTGCAAATTTTGTGTATTGAATTTGAAAAAATGGATTCCATATTTGGAATCAGTGGGTCCAAATTATGTTAATAGGCTACTTTTAATTTTTGGGAATTATGAATAGTAACTACGGTAAATTTTATTTACCATAGTTAAAGGTAAATCGGGTAATTAAGGGTAAATATAATATTATAAAATTACCCTAACACATGAAAAAATTCTATTAGATGGCTAAAAGTAAACCCATATCAACTAATCGTCAGATTAGATTCATTATATGGACTTTTGACCATGAAAATAATTTAATTATTATTAAAACCAAAGAAAGTGACAACATGTCACTCTCTTAAATCTTATAAGTATATTAATTTTAATTTAGTGATAAACATCATAATACATCGAACATGAATAGTATACAGAAAGATAATAAAATTATATACATCATGATAATTTATTTATAATTTTTAGGGATTAAACAGTTGTCATTAATAGTGATACATTAATGATACAGAAATTACTTATTAAGTAAAAAATAAGTAATATAGTTTTTATTGAAATAATAATACCCATTAAAATGCCCACAAACCTGACCAAAACTTATTTTTAGTTTATATATACACCTTAATAATCCAATGACCTAATATATAACCGTTTTTATCCTTAAAAAATTGATTATGACACTTATATCATTTTATTTTAAATGATGCCAAAGTTGTCACCTTCATAAAATAATAAATATATCAATTTAAATATTGTGATTTTAAGATGATAAATTCGAGTAAAAGTATTATTGTGAAAGGTAATAGATTTATGTTCATCATAGGATTTTATTTTAAATTGTTATGCAACAAATAAGTATATTAAATAATTATACAAAAATGTTGTAGTAATTATTTTATTAAGAGATAAACCAAATAAATGGTATTAAAAATAATAAAATAAATATTATATGAACTATTTATTGTGATCCACTAATTTTAAAGATACATATGACCTTTTATGAATCTATTAAAGCTTTTAGTTTTAACATATCTTCTGTATATATTTTATTTAAATTCAAATAAATGAATAGTGTCAAAATTGACACTATTGTTATTTTATAAAAATAACATATTATAAAATTGTTTAAAAATCACATAAATATTTAAAAATTATAAATTTAACATTATATGGTCTATAATGTTATAAATTAAACAATTATGGAAAATTCACAACCAATAAGTAATTATTTGTTATACTTTAAAATTTAGAATTTTATTACCACAAATAAACTTAAATAGATTAAATAAGGATAAATTAAAATGATAAGGTTTAAAATAATATCCAAACTTGTCTAAATTTGATTGTATTATGATATTACAATTCTATCGCATCTAATCTTAGAGTATGAGTCATTTTTGGAGGTTTTTAAGTGGGGTTAGATTTATTATAAATTAATATTTTTATAAATTCCAAAGGTGCCCCTCTCCTCCCTTATAAAAGGGCACCTCCTACCTCTCCTCCTCACACCAATTTGAGCCTTCATGATCTGCCAACCCCTGAAAAATTATCTTCTCCACTTCCCTAGAAACATCCTTGAGGTTCTGGTCTACTTTAAAGACCAATCTTAGTGCCCTAAGAGGAGGTTTCAAAGAGGCGTATCGAAGAAGAGGTAATTTCTTCTCCCAATTCTTTCAAGCTTCTTTCTACTTCAACTTATTCTTATTTAGTTGTTTCATTATAAAGTAATAAAATCAGTATAACTAATATACTTATTTGTTATTATAAATATGAAACAACCCCATTTCAACTTCTATCCATCCTACGGAAAACAAAATCACCGCGCGTGCGTACGTACGGAATACCGTCTCCACGCCGTGGTGTAATCTGTTTTCCACCAACACCTTACATGGATGGGTATAATGGTGTAAAGAATAACTATACATAGTTATTATAACATCATACTAATTCTGATATATTTTATAATCTACTCCAATTCAATTCAATAATTATGGAAACGATATCATCGCTCGTGCGTACGTACGGACTACCCTCTCCACGACGCGATGAGATTCATTCTCCATGTTAACCATTTAAGAATGATTATAAAGTATATATAAGAAATAATAATGAAATATATGACATTATAAAGCTACTTTTTTATGTATATATGTATTTCATCTACTTAATTCCATTCAACTCAATAAGGAAAACGAAAACAGCGTTCATGCGTACGTACGGCCTACCGTCTCCTTGAACGGTGTATTTATTTCCATTTATCGATCTATTATATATATGTATATTCTGAATATATATTATATATAAATCATGTTCTATATTCTGGAATTATGTAATCGTGATCTATGTATTCATATGAATGATTACAAGTCAAAACACGGACGACAAATGAAACGATTTTACCCAAAACACTCTTTAACATGGAATTTACAAAAGAACGGCTAATATATAGTCATAAGTGAACCATATATGATATCATAACAATGAATATGATTCTTTAATAAGTAAATGACATTATTTAAATCATTATACAGTAAATGACAAATGAAGCATATCAGACATATGGTAAGGGATAACTTTTGCAAATCTCATTTTTATCCGAGATTGCTTATTCATAAGTATTTTCTAGGGTTATTTCTATCATCCATGTCCATGTTTTATAAAAGTGTTTCATGTATGTTTAAAGTCATTTTAACCCATTTTTGACTTTTTGAATTTTACTACATGTTATTTAATGAATCTTTCTTTTGTTTATGTTACGAGGTACTTTTTTGACTTTTTCGACAAAAGTACGAGAAGAATGTTTTTTTAACTTATACGACATGAAAGGATTTTTACGATTTCATAAAGCTTTATTTTCATGAAGCTTCCTCAAAAATATTTCATTACTATTTTCAAAAAAATCTCTTTCTTTTAAAATTTCATGACGTTTTGTGAAAAGAAATTGATTTTGAAGAAGAAAGGATATTTTTTTCAAGAATTCATTTCAAGTATTTTATCAAAACCATTTTTCATCTAAGATGACATTATTTCATATGTGTATGTTTCAAGTATCATGTCTCTATAATTTAAATGGTTTCACTTTTATTATTATGAAATGATATCCATTTCATTTATATGGATCATGTGATGATGGAATGATGTTTATGAAACCCATTTTGTTTATTGGGTTATTATGAATGATGTAAGTTTTTTTGTGGCACAATTAAGAATGATTTAATTATGAAATGGGTGGGACCTATATATCCCTCCAATGAATTGGGTAAGGATTTTATATCTCATGAGATAGACATGGCTGGAATGGTATGTTAAACCGGTTCAGTGTTACAGGACTGAAACGAGGAGTGAACTCGATTCAGAATGGGACTTTGTCCACTAAGATGGTCTTAGAAGCAATGCCTTGGCTACTATGGAAATCATTACATGTGCTTAATGGATGCCACAATTACATGTTTTATTCCTATGCTATTTTATCATGGTTTATGTTCCATTATAATCTATGCCTTATGTACTTCCATATTTTATGTCATTGCTCAAGATTTTAATGTTTAAACATTATGTTTATGTTTTTATGTTCCAATGTATATGGTATGTTTTATTTTATCAATACATACCCTTACTGAGCATTTGATCTCACCCTTATTATTTTTTATTTTCCCCCAGGATGAAAAGAAAGGTTTTAGGTCGGGAAACAAAAAGTGGAAGATCTTTATGGGAGATGTTGAAGATCTTTCACCATGATAAGAAGATTACGTTCCATGTTTCCAAAGACACTAAAATATTACGGTCCTTGTGTGTCTGTTTTTGTTATGTATTAAGTATTCCGCAAAAGTAATGTAATGTCCATGTACGTCAAGCTTAGGGTCTCTACAATTTATATGGGTGGTAAAAATTAATTTTAACATATATATGAAAAATTAATTGGAAAACTGTTTAAAAAATTATATTTTTAAGTATAAAAATGAATTTTCACAAAAAATAATGTATCTAATATATATACATGAAATATTTAAAGATGTATTTCCATGAGAGGTGACTCAAAAAGACCTTAACCGGGCTCAAAATGATTATTGTGTGACTCTAAATTTTTCTTGGGGGTCAGTGACAGTAGCAAAGGCCCCGACCCAAAGCACCAGGATCGTAGCTCGATACAAATCCCATGTAGGGGTACGTGGGTGAAGTTTTCACGGTATTGAGAAATTATTTTGGCTATGTACCCAAAGTGTAACCCAAGGTACCTATGCACAGATACATGTGCACCACCATGCTGGAGCTGAATGAAGTCACTATTTTGGCTATGTCCTCAAAGTGTCACCTTAGTCTAGCTAAAACACCATTGGCACACAAGGTACCTGTATGCCACAATTTGGTGCACAATCCACTTTCACTCCCAAATCAATTTTCTCCCAAGGGTCCTATTTGTCCCAATAAATAGACCACTGGGGCCTTCATTTGTACAGAAGAATTTCCCTGCAGCCTAATTGCAACTTTGGTCACCCAAGAGCTTCGTCCAAGTCTTCTAAAACATTCAAGGTAGTTATTTAACACCTAAAGCAAGAGAATTGAAGGAGAATCTTAGAACATAAGTACTTTTAGTGTTTTAAATCCATACCCCTTTTGTGCTTAAAGCACCCAACCTTCTTAAATCAGAAACACTTGTGCGCCACATATTTATCTCATAGGAACTTGAGCGCCCCACTTTTGGGAATACCTGTGAATACTCTTAAAGGCTTGAGTAGGTCTCACCCAAGTATTATCATCCAAGTTGTTTGTCACTAAAATTACCTTCTGGTCACCCAAGACAACTTGCACGCACATAATTGCACACTAGTACCTACTTCAACACCCCTCATTGATTCACTTACTCTCATTAGTTTACAATCCATTAATCCCTCTTCAAATCCATTTATGGCGAGGCTAATTCTTCACTGGATCCCTTGTCTTAAAAGGATTCTATTGAGACCTCCAACAAAACCTCATAACATATAAAACCTTTAGGAAAGGCATATAATCCTATCTCTTATTTAGGTTTGTATAATCGTAGTCAAGGGATTCACAAATTTTTTTCATAATGCGGTTAGGATTCATGAAGTGTCTGTGGGTTTGTATATCCACAGTCACATAGAACATTCTCCCAGGAACAGTGTTGGGAATATCCCATTTTGGAGGATTAGGGTTGGGATTCTAACATCCCTTTCTCATATCCAAAACCTGGAACCTCATGTCTCTAGTACTGAAGGAACGGTTCACACTTGATTTTCCATGCATGAAAAGGAGAATTCTCCCTCCCCTACCAAGATACACTATGGTAACCATCCTAGTGTAACCCCTAACCTTTGATGTTGGAGGTTTCATTATTTCTCCTCTCTAATTATTTCACCTTTACTCCTTCCTTACATTGGACCCTTTTCCAATGTATTGTTAATAAATGGAAGGATTTTTGCCTCTCCCTCTTCCATGGTCGCCTCTCCCTCATCCATCCTCACCATCGTAGGCCTCTTCCACTAGTGGAGGAGGAAAATTGTGGGTGACTTTGTTTATTATTTTACATCCTCTTGTTTTTCACACCGAGCATGACTCACTTGGGATTATAGATTTCTCATGATCACAACATTTTCAAAACCACTTGAACAACAAGAACTTTGATTCCTATTCAAACTAATATATATAGGATGCCTACTTGATGGCTTGATCTTAAAAGGGTTTCCTTCCTAAAGGGTTCACCCAATCATGTCCCCTCCAATAGGAAACACTTATGCATAGGCCAAAAAACATTTTATTGATCTATGATAACTCGGATTCCCATCACAATTGGGATACGTAGGAAGTCTTCTTAAGTCCCGAGCTCATTAGATACCTTCTTTAGGGATCCGACCCTGATTCCATTAAATTTGGGCACCCCCCTTATGAGTAATCCCCAAAACTAAACTCCCAAATCACCAAGGCATCCTTTTGAAGAAGTAACCCCAAAAAAATTTCTCTAAAAACAATATACTCTCATATGAGACTTTTCAAACTACACGGGATTTTATTCCCATAAACATGGGATACCTAGGAAGCCGCCTTGAGGTTAAAACCCAACACTTAAAATAAAACATGTTCTTCCTGGACCATATTCTCAAAAAGGTCTAATATTTCTTTGAAACCCATATCCGTTCCAAGATCCTTGAGCTTCTTCGGCTTAAGTCCCACACCCAAATTTTACTAAGAACATTTCTCTTATATTTCCTTACCCCATGAAATAAAACTGTATGTCTAGGTCCTTATCACATGTCCTCAAAAGGTATAATGTGTCCCATTAAGATACACCGAACTATAGGGGTTCTGATTCATTTAACAAGGATAAGTAGGAATCCCATTTTATGGGTATGGTCCCAATATCAAAAAAAATCATCATATCCCTAGATGAAAATAAATTCCAGAGTGCCCCATTGAGTTTCTTAAAAACTAGTATTATCATAATAATGATTAAAAGAATATATAAATAGTATATGAGAGGATGCCATTGATGGAGAACCTCAAATACATACAGATATCTACATTAATGAAGAACCAAGAATACATATGGATGATTCTAAATTTCACACATGTTAATAAGTTATTAAAATTTCAAAGGGAAACCTATGTTATACTTGGAGAATTATTAAGGATTCATCAGAATATATTAAATTTATAAAGAGAGTATTCGAATAGATAATAATTCTACCCAAAAGGGTGTGATGAGACTGACCTGACATCCTATCGACCAACACATGTTATTAAGTATCGTAAAATTCAACCATAATGAACTCATGCCTTTATAATATTGGACCCTTTTGGATAAAGAATTGTTGGATGTTTCAGGTTCCATGAATAAATCCAATGGAAACCACCCGGAAGTAGTGATTCTTAAACTAGAACACACATTTCAAGAAACTCAGAAACATATATCAACATTTATTTAACTATATGAATAGTTCTTTTAGAGTACCCATTAGTTGGAGGATGATATATGGCTCTCAAATGTATCTCTGTGTCAAGATAATTTTAAAGAATCTTCTAGGACATTGATATGAACTGAGGGTCACAATCGGATATAATTGATATAGGTGCATTGTGATATTTTACAACTTCATTAATATATAAGTATGTATAAAACTCAAGAGTAAAATCTTGACATACCATTAGGAAATGTGAAGACTTGGTAAAGTGATTAATAATGACCCATATAGCATCATTCCTTCTAAATATCTTCATAAGTCCAATGAAAAAAATACATTGTAACATTTTAAAACCTTCGTATCATTATAGATAGAGGTTTTACAACTCTGTGATGTCATATTTTATATTTTACATCACACCAAAAATCCATACCCATAGTCTATAATTTACAACATTATATTATCACACCAGAAATATTCTCTTAAATATCAATACATCTTTATGCTCCCCATGTGCATAAATAAATTTGTGATATGTGATTCATCTAGTATCTCCATATTAAACTCTGTTACTAATAGAATATATAATCTCTTTACAAACATCAACACTCCATATTTATAAAAAAATCCAATTTACTATTATTTACTATTTTAGTATTCTTTCCATTTAAGACTAATCTACATTTTCTTGTAAAGATAGTTTATAAATTTCTTGGAAAAGCATTGATTTCACACTCTTATTATAACTAACATATCATAATTAATGAAATATTTTAATATAATATCCTTGTTAATATTCTTCACTATCAAAACTATGTGGTCACACACACTCAATGCATCAAACACCTTGTTTTCTTTCCCAAGGTGGTAGTGTATCATGTAATCATAGTATTTGAATCATTTTACGAATCTTATTTTCATCATGTTGAGATATTTATAAGATAATATGTACTTAAAATATTAATGGTTTTTATATATGTCACATTGTTGACTATAAAGATATTTTCTACAAATATTCAAGGAAAATATTATAACTTCCAACTCAAGATCACAAGTATGATAGTTCTATTCATGAAATGTTAATTTTCCAAACCTATAATCAATGAATCTATCATTTTTATATGGATTAATCCAAGTAATTGTTTCTATGAATCACTATATATGAAAAAAACTTCCTTTTCTAATAGAAAAGTCAATATCAGTGTAATAAATAATCTCTTCTTTATATCCTCAAAACATTATTCACATTCCTTTAACCATGCGAATTTAAAACCTTTATGAATTAACGTGTTTAATGGGTCGGCCAATTAGTATTTTTTTGAAAAAAAATCAATAGTAACCTACTAATCCAAGGAAACTATATATCTCATTTATATTCATCAGTGTGGACCATTCTTGGTCTACCTTTTTCTTTGAAGGAAAAATATATATTCCATCCTTGGAGACAATATTACCATGAAAAGAAACTTACTAGAGCCAAGATTCACACTTAAAGAATTTCTCGTATAACTCCTTTTTCGAGATAGTATCAAGAATTATTCCCAAATGATTCTCATGATTTTAATGGATTTTAGATTATATCAACATATCTTTAATTAATAAAACCATGAAGTTATTAAGATAATCCATGAATACTCTACAAATCATATAAATAAAAACAAAATTTTCATTAGTTAATTCAAATGGAATTACCATAAACTCATAATGTCTATATATTTGATGGAATGTACCACAAGTAACACTGAGCTAAAAAAAACCAGGAAATAAAATTATTTAAATATGGATGTTATAAACTAGACATTCGGTTGGTGGGTTTGAATTGGAATTAACACATTAAAAAAATTTATAATGATTTTATATAGTTTAAATTTATTTATTAGTTCATAATAAATAATAATGCAATTTTTCATAAAGTGATTTTATGCTTCAAAATTACATTTTATTTAGAAATGGGTTTTATTGTATTTTATGCATAAATATTATAATTAATTAATGAAAATTTTATAAATTTTATTCAGAAAATGATAAATAATTTATGAAATAATAATTTCCTAATATTCTTAGGATGATGTTTTGAATGTTTTCAAAAAAATGGTTTTTCTAGTGAATAGTGTAAATGATGATTTTTGAAAAACTATCATATCTTTTCATTCAGTCAAGTGATTTGAAAGTACCATTAAATTTTTAATTCAGTTTTAAAGTATAATATAATAAATATTTGTAAAAATAATCTACATAATTCTATCATAAAAAATATTATATTTTATTCTATTATAAGTTCACTTTTATGCTAAAAAATGAAATTTTCTAAAAACAATTTTTGTTTCGTATTAAAATTTATATTAAAACTAGTTTCATTCACATTTAGAAATTTAACCATGAAATATTGAATATATATTTGGAATCAGAAGTTTTATATTTTGTAAATACTTTAATTTCATTTTAGTAATAATGAATACTAACCCTAGTAAAAGTTAACCGTCATGGTAGTGGGTAAAATAAGTAAATTAAGGTTGAAATTATTGGATAAGGTCTCAAAATCAACCAAACACTTGAATTTATTTAATTAGTGGATATTAATTAGACCATATACATAAAAAATAAGAATAAATTGCATTTTGGTTCTATTTTCATTTGATAATAACATTTATTATATTTTAAGTGAATAATAAATACAAAATGTCCCACTCTATCTTTTAAAATATCGCAAACATATTAATTAGGATAAAAAAATTAATATTATTTTAAAATGATTATTTTCAGGATAAATAAATTATTTTTAGGATAGTAATTTGTTTATAATTTTTATTGATGACATAATTACCTTAAATATGTACACAACATTGAGACAATTCTATAGAAAGAAGAAGAAAAATCATGGTAAATGGGTTTAAAAGTAAAAAACATTAAATGTTTTCGGTGAATAGTGTTATTATAAGAAATTAATTTGTAATTATAAAGTATATTTACTGATAAATTTGTTTATATTTTAATTCCATTTCTATCTGGATATATTTTGAAGTCAAATTAAATTAATAACCCCAAAATGAATTCAGGGATATTTTATGATAAAAAATATTTTATTAAATGATTTAAAAATAAAAAAAATATTGAAAGAGGAAACTTGGGATGGTAAATGGTGTGTAATTTCGTCTAGAGATCATTTTTTGTCAACTTTTCACCTAAAAGTAAATTTATGACCCTTAAAATCTAAAAAACGTGTTACCACAATTAAGGATAAAAGCATTAATAAGGGGTTTAAACTAGTAGTTAAGGTTTAAAGTGAAACTTAAACATGGTAAAATATTATTTTTTGAATGGATTTCAGAATTATTATCTTATAACTTCAATATTATATCCATTTGGTTCTACTTTACTTGATTATGATATATACTATATTGAAATATTTTATATAATTCAAAGTGTGTCGTTTCCCTCACTTATAAAAGGGCAGCACTTCTCCTCTCTTCTTCACACCTCTTGTGCCACTCATATCAACCAATACCCACCCAAATTACTTCCCAACCATCCTTCCCATGAAATAGAGGATGTGTTCTATGATAACTAATATCTGTAAGACACCTTGATTCTTGATTTATTGCATAAATATACACATAATACAAACCTAGAAGATCAAGAGTCCTGTTGTAGTTGGGAAATTAGGTACATAACACATCAACGTGAAACATCGATACAAAAATTTTATTTAAAAAAATAAAAAAATCCCTTATATTCTATTGGTCTACTAATACTACATGGGATAACCTGGGGAAGTATATACTAAAAGGGTGTACTATAAATCCCAATATTGGAATTTTCAAATAAAAACATGATAAAAGTAATTAATGTTATTCCAGAGGAATATCATAGTGACATGAAATGGATGATAATAATAAACATGATCATAAAATCAAGATATATGTTAATAACATCAAAGAAATGTATGAATGTGGAAATAACATAAAACATGAAATCATACAAACACATCAAGGATAACCACTGAGAAATCCTTAGATATTGATTTTAGGATAACCTCCCATGTTCCATTAATGGAATATCATGAGATAATAACATTATCCAATGCATTTCAGGGCTATATAATTATGATACCACCCTTCACATTCATAACATATACATGCGTTAGTGTGACACATATATCATAAAACAAAATAATACCTTCCAGAACTTTTAATCCCATGATTAAGGAGTGTGGGTTACATACTTGGAAGTCTTAAATAAATGAATTATATGTAATTTTAGGTGAATACCGTTGTTTGGAAATGAGTATTAGTATTTACTAAAAAACATTTTTACATGGATAAATCATTAGATAATTTTGGCATCATAATGGGTGATCATAATTGTTCATGGAAAGGTTTAATGTGAGTATAATGAGCTATAACCTTACTTAAAAAACATAAGGACAAAAAATTTATGTGTAAAAAATACATTTAAACATGATAAATTGGAAATCAAATGGAATAATATGATGTAAATTTTGAATAAATAGGAGAAGGATATAATCTCTTATATTGATAGGACTCTTATAAGATCCTGGGAGGAGCTTCTCAACATTTTGGAATACCTTGGGAGGTCTTTAGAGAGATATATAGAGATAAAAATAATTCTAAATGGGTTTTGAGTGAATTTTAGTAGTGTATTGGGTGGGTATTCATATAAAAAGAGTGATGATAACTTTATTAAATCTTAAACATAAGTTTTAGTTGTTGAATGAAAAAATTATAAAAAATAGAAATATACCATGGGTTTTTTCCAAATAAGATTGGTTTTATGTATTTCAAAAGTCAAAGAACTGAATATGTTAAAATAATAACGTTGGTGATGTGGATGTGAGTCAGGTTCATAGAAAATTCATTTTAAAAATTTAAAATATAAGATAGTTTTTGGAGGATCTATTAAAATATTATAAAATTTTAAAAATATCATAAAAAACTCCTTATTTTAAAGGTGAAATATATATTTGGTCATGTATTCCTTTTATATCATTTATTGAATTACTTTGGTGCTATTATAATGCCATAATATAGACCATATATTAATAATGTATTTAAGTTTAACAAAAAATATTGCTGTCTCAAAAAAAAATAATGAACTCTCCATTAAATAATTTAGATGTGTTGATTTCAAAAAAAAAATAAATTATAAATATAAGTTTTCAAATATGATAATTTTCAATATAAAAAATCCCAATTTTTTGGAAAGTACTAATTTTTATGATATTAATCACTTCATGGACCTTAAAAAATTACATTAGAATTCATTAAATTATATATTCATTTATATTTGAATAAATATGATTTAATAAGAATATTTCATTAAAAAAACATATAATTATAAAATTCTTGAATTTATTCAAAAAGTATGTATTAATCGAAACTATATATTTACCAAAAATACAACTTTTTATTTATTTATGTCAAAATCTAATTCTTATCAAACACATTATATAATAATTGATAAATTAATTATAAAATGTAATAAATATAATAATTATTTTAAAGGAAAATATTTTTACACTACTAGGTTCTAAATATGAAACCCCTTACTACACCAGCATTTTCCCCAAGGGTCGGTTGTTCGATGGAGGGGATTTTATAAGGTAGTTTGGTGACTATGGTTACAATTGTGGCCTATATAATCCGAAAAGTCTCATGTAAATGGTTTCACTCATGTTTCATATCTTAGACATGAACTTGGGATTTTTCAATATAAAATATCATTAATTCCATCTCCCACATAACCTAATATAAATTGGCTTCATAGGGTATAATCCTACTGGTCTATCCCATTACTTATTTCATTTTTTCCAGCTTGACTTTATCACAACCTTTAATATATAATAATCATAATGGTAACTATACAATAACGATATTATCAATGGTTATGATGCTTAATGAACTTTTAAATATGATAGGATATATTTTATAATTGGTAAAAAATAACCAAATAAGTGCATGTGTTTTCTATAACTATAATACATATTAAGATATTTATTCATTCAAATAGGAATTTTATTTATAAAAGTTTGGGATGTTACATTATTAACCCTTTATAAAATTCACTGAAGAAATTTCATTTAATATAATAAAATAGATAAGTTTACTTCTATTTCATTACATCTTATAGTTCCCATGATACATCCTCAAACTCATGGCTCAATCATAATAATTTGACTAGGTGAGTTATCTTGTTCTGTAGATGTTTGTATCTGTGATCTAATATCGTTAGTAAATACTTTTCATATGAAAGATCATTATCTAAGAAAACCAGCACTGGATTTAGTACATCTGAGGCTTATGGTATGTACTTTCACATGAGGGATACAAGATACATATCATGTACTTGGGATATGATAGGTGATAGGGCTAGTGGACATTCCAGAACTCTAATGTTATCACGAATCATAAATGGGATGATGTATCTTGGATTAAGCTTTCCGTTCTTCCCAAACATCATACCTTTCTTCCACGATGATATATGAATAAACACTTTATCTATGAACTCAAACTCTAGATCTCATTGATGATTATCTTCATAGATTTTATGTTGACAATTTTTGGATTTCATATAAAGATTAATGGTTTACACGTTCTCTATCATCTCTTAGATAATATCAGCTTCCATTAGATTCAAATATCTAACTTTATCCATGTATGTTAGAGTCTGACACCTATTCCCCTATAGAGCCTCATAAGGTTTCATTTGAATTATAAAATGAAAACAATTTTCATATGATAAATCTAATATGAGAATATATTAATCCCAATATACTTTTAAATATGTTGAATAATATATCAACATATACTCTATATATTGAATATTTCTCTTATATTGGTCAACTTATCTCTGAATCCAATTATTTTTCAAGGATTCTCCATAACCTTGATTTAAATATTAGACCAGGATCAAATACATTGGAGAGTGGTAGTCCCTATATTCTTAACACTTGTCTTATGTATATAAGAGAGAGTTTTTGTATGGAGAAATATTTCTTGATTGTAATGAAAAGTGCTGACTTAGTTAGGTGATAAACTACTACCATGATGGTATTATTTACTTTAAATGTCATGGGGAGTCCTATGGTGAAATCCAATGATGTTGTTTCCCATTTATATACTGTTATGAGATATGGGGGCGTCATACCCTTATACTTCTATCATTAATCCTTGACTTGTTGGAATACTAAGAATCAAGATAAAAATTGTACAATATCTATCTTCATGTTATCCAACTTAATGTTTTCTTCAGATATCAATGAATCTTAGTGCTTCCTAGATGAATAGACAAGGATCATATATGTGAATCGTCCAATATTTCCCTATTAATTTATAGTTTTAAGGGATACATATCTAGCTTACTAACCTTATAACTCTTTCTTTACCAAAGTTAAACTTCATAATATTTTCTACCTTTTTCTATAGAACCTCATCATATTTTTCGGCCTACATGAAATTTTCAAGAATAGATGGTTGATAAATTATTTGTGCAAGGTAGGATTAATATAATTTTATTATTCCCATTCCCATCCTTTCCATTTACATGAATATCATATCCCTTTCAATCCTCATCATGGATAGGGTTGCAGGATCCTTTTTACTCTAAGTATCTACCACCTCATTCGCCTTCTCGACATGGTAATATATTAAACAATCATAATCATTGACCACATCTAACCACATTTATTGGCGTATATTGACCTAATATTTTTCAAATATATTCTTTGGGATTTTATAATCTGTAAATATTACTCAATTTTCTCCATAGAGACAATGTCACTAAGTCATCATCTTGGAGATCACTGTAGCTCATTCTATATCATGAATAGTGTAGTTCTTCTCACCTTTAATTAATTATTGGGTGGAATAGGATAACAATTTTTGACATTTCATGAGAACACAACCTAAGACTATTTTAGAAACATCGTTGTAGATAACAAATCCTTCTCTGCTGGTGGGTAATTTATGGACATGTGTAGTGATTACCCTCTTCTCTAACTTTTTAAAGATCTCCTCATATTCATCAGTCCATAAAAACATGAATCACTTTTTATTTATTTTGTTTATTATTATTGATGATCATGATGAGATTCTCACAAATCAATTATTTTAGCTAGTTAATCCAAGTAATGTATGTATTTTCATCACATATATTGGTATGGATCATCATTCAATTGCGTTTATTTCTAAAGAATCCATAGATATCTCTTTACAAGTGATAACTATCCATAGAAATGTTACATACCCTATAAAAAACTCACATTTACTATAATTTTGATATAACTTTTACTTTATCATGGTATTCAAGAAAATATTCATATTCTCCCCATGTTCCTCCTTTATTTTAGAGTTAATAAGAAATTCATCTATAATGAATACCATAATTTCTTAAATATAACCCTTAATTTCTCTATTCATCACATCCATGGATATGGATGGTTCATTACTGGGTCTAAATGTAATCACTAGGAATTAATAGTTCCCATTCCTTGTATGAAAAGTTGTCTTGGGGATATCCTTTTAATTTACATTTACTTGATAATAACATAACTAAAGATCCACCATGGAAAAGTATTGGGATCAATGTAGTAGATCAAATAATTCATCAATCCATGAAAAAGGATACTTTTTCTTTATCATGATCTTATTGAGATAATGATAATAAATATAGGGATGCATTAATCTATCATTCTTCTTGATTAATAGGACCGATGAACCCCCTAGTGAAGTAATTTGGTGTATAAAACCTTTATCTAAATTATCATATAGTCTCTTTTTTAGTTATTTATGTTCATCAGTTTCTATTCTATATGGATTCTTAGATATTGGATATGAGTTGGGTATAATTTCAATTTTGAACTCAACCTATTTTCTAAGAGTAAGATTATACAATTATTTAAGAAACAGATAAGGGAATTCCCATACAATGTAAATGTCTTCAAGGATGATATTTTCCCTAGTCTAAGTCATATTAGCTATATACATTTTGTTAGAAGGTAATAATATCCATTATTGAGATGATGATTCCAAATGAAATTCATTCTCCTCTGCACACATGTATATAATTAGATAGTGATTTTCAATACAGAGGATGATTTTATTCTTTAAAAAATTTCTGTTGAATCTATATAAGGAAATCAAGTCCATGCCTAGAATAGAATCACATTATTTAAAAGGAAGTATCAATTTTTTCTAGTAAATTAATCCCACAAATTTTAATAGGGGATGAGTTATATTCTTGGGATTTAATAATTTAACTGTTTTCCATATTCACTAATAACTCCAATTCCATTTTTTGAGGTGGGGTTTCAATAGATATGCTAAACATTCACGATATAAAAGAATGAACATAAAAAAAGTCAAATAGTATGTTTGCTATCCTTGAATAAATAACTAGCATACATGTAACCACTTCCATGGTGGGATCCACCATAATTGTTGTGATGAAATAAGTTCACCCTTAATTTCTAGGCCTTGGAGTTTATTTTAATTAGTTATCATTTACAACCCTTTATTAGTACATTGATTTTCCTAGTTTCCTTATTCCTTATAGTTGAAACATTGGAAAATATGATGAGGGTTAGATAGCTCATTCCTTTATTCCATCACATTGGTGGGTTTCTCCTATTTTAATTTTAAAGATATGTTCCATTTCTTCAATCACATAAAGCTTTTACTTATTACCTTTAGAAACTTATTAGATGAATCTTCCCAAACCTTTTGACTAGTGGGATTTTTCAATTTCTCCCCCCCCCCCTTGAGATTTGTTCTACACAACACTGAAATTAAAATCCACTCTCCACTTTCCATATCTAAAGCCATGAGACCCATGAGATTTTTATTATCTCTATCTTGAAATTGAGGGAACATCAATTAATTCTCTCATAGCTATCAAAGTATCAAATTTCCAAATATTTTCAGAAAATCAATGATATCCAATAAAAGAAGGGGTTAACTTTACTTTAGGGGTCAATGAAAAAGTCAAAAGTAGATCATTCAAGTCGTATGAAGTTCACCTCATATTCCCTAATGGATTTGTAATCCTTTTTCAAGAGGAAAAGTAAATCCGACCCTATAATATATAAAAGAGTGCAAGGAAAATATTTATTAAAAATTATTTTCAAAAATTATTTCCACTTCATCGCTTTGATCACTTCCTTAGGCTTTATAGTTTTAATCAAAATCTATGATTGATGAGTATCTACCACTATACGATAAAAATATATCAAGTACTTCTATTTTTTCAGATCATTAAAGGATGGATAATATTTCCTCAATGGATTTGGTGTATTATTCTAGAATTAAAGAATTAGAAGATCAACTAAAATATGGATCCCTTTATCATATAAAGCTTGTCAATTAAAACATTATTTTGAAGGGGATGTGTGTGTTCTTAATGAATTCAGTTTATATTAAAAACATGATTCAATTTAGAGTGTATTGTGAGGACATTATCGACTCCTCCAATCAGGATGGACATATCATTTGTAAAGTCATCACATTTCATACCGCATTGGTTATTGACTTAATTCCTCATATTTCCATCTATTGACCAAAATAAAGACAAAATTGGGGATGAAAATTTTAAACTATTAGAATAATAAAATGGAAAATTTTAATATTGAAGGTATAAATCATAAATGAAATATATTCCTTAACTTATGAATTTATAGGTTTCAATCTGAGTTATCAATTATCTATTTCCTAATATATAATTTTAATAGAATTTTTCCCTTTATAATTGTTTGAAAATATCATGTGAATATACTAGAGAATATCCCCTTGGATTTTCAAACATGGTGTATAGTAAGGAATATTTTTATGGCACTAGGTGATGATCGAGTTAAATCCTAATAAACCCTTTTTTGGTTTATTACTCATAATTAAAATTGTTCATGATCCACATCCACTTGAAGTATCTATATGAAGATATTATTTCTAGGAAAAAAAACAATTTATACTTATAAAAAATTAAGGATGTTTTCCTATGTTTAGTATTATCACTAAGGATTTAACTAAGTTTTTCTAATCTTAACTCTTAAAATAACTAGAATTTATTTTGATACCAACTATGAAAACCCATATCTTGAATACACATTAATTATTGATTTATTACACAAAGATATACATAATACAATCATAGAAGATCATGAGGCCAAGATTATTTTTGAAATTAGGTACATTTAACATTAAAATGAAACATTGGTATAAAAACATTATTTAAAAAATTTAAAACATGCCCTTATATTCCACCAATCTTCTAATAATAAAAGAGACAACCAAAGGATGTACATAAGAAAAGTTTGTGTTTCCATGCCAAATAATGGAATAATCATATAATAACATGGTGAAAGTTATACATTTTTGTAAAGAGGCATATCAAGATAACATAAATGGGGTGAAAATCATAAAAATTATCATTGAAGGATGATATAATATGATAACATCAAGGAAACAGAGGAATATGGTAACAACATAAAACATGAAATCATAAGCATACGTCAAGGCTAACCACCAAGAAATCAAACTGAAAAAGATTAGGATAACCGACTATTCACCATACATGTAATATCATGAGATAAAAATATTACCAAATGTATTGAATGGCTATATAATTCCAGTCACACCCATTACATCCATATCATGCACATGTGTTAGTGTGTCACGTAGATCATACAATATTATAATTCCTTTCATCACATTTAATCACATGATTAAGGAGTGTGGGTTATATAAATGTAATTCCCCAATCAATTAAGTATTTTTTACATCTAGGTGAATACCCTTAAGTGGAAATGGGGAGGAGAATTTACCGCAAAAATGTATATCATGAAACAAATATAGGATTAATTGCATAACTGGTGTAGATAAGGATTCATGGAAGGGTTTAATGAGAGTGAAAGGTGGACTATCATTACATTGACATCATAAAGACATTAAAATTGATGTGAAAAAATACATTCCAACATGATTAATTAAAAATAATATGAAAAATTACAATGAATGTTCTAGAATAAATAGGAGAATAAAAGAATACCTTACCTTGAGGAGATGATTCTAAAAGCATCATATGAGCTTCTTAAAATATTGAGAACGCCTTGGGAGGAATTTTGAGAGGGATATATATAATAATTTCATTCTAAATGGGTTTTGAGTGAATATGAGTGGGTGGATGGGTGGATTTTTATAGAAATAGGGAGGGGATTTATATATTAATTTATGAACATAGGATTTGGAATATATAAGATAAAATAATAAAAACCACAACGATTAATGGAAAATACAAATAATATGAGTGGGAGGATGGGTGGATGGGATTAGAGAGGGGATTTATATATTAATATGAGCGGGTGGATGGGTGGATTTTTTTAAACATTTTCTCTTAAATATGAGTTGTTTTAAATATTTTATAAGGTAATTAATGGAAAATATAAATAACAAAGCCCTTGGTGATGTGGAATTGAGAAAATTTCATTAATAATTGATTTTAAAAACATAAAATATAATACAGGTATTAGAGGATTCATTAAAATATTATAAAATCAATCAATTAAATTTAAAATCTCATTATTTTAAATAGTAAATCTATATTTGGTCATTTATTCCTTTTATATCCTTTATTACATCACGTTTAGGCTATTATGATGTCATAAAATAGGCTGCATATTTATATTGTATTTAAATTTTATCTAAAAAATTGAATGTCACAAAAAATTATAAAAAATTCACCATTTTATAATTTTGATATTTTTATTTCTAAATTTTTTTTACCAAAAATAATTTTTAAAATATGGAGTTTTCAGTACTAAATGAAAATCAATGTTTACTTGAAAATGCTAATTTTTATGATATTAAGAGCTTTCTGATGATTATAAATATTAAATTGGACTTATTTAATTATATTATTAGTTATATTTAAATAAATACTATTTAATTATAATATTTTCAAAAAATAACATTTATTTCAAAAAATTATGCATTTATCCAAAAAGAGTGTCTTAATTAAAACTATATATTTCCCAAAAATAAAATATTAATTTCTCTGTGTCAAATTATAATTTTTTTCAAAAAAATATAAAATCATTAACAAAGTAATAATAAAATGGTATAAATATAATCATTATTTTAAATGAAAATATAAAAAATCATACTAAAATGGTCAATATACATAACCCCTTATTACACCAGCATACACCCTAAGGGTAAGGTATGTGAATATGGGACTTTCTTGGGTGGTTGGGTTAAAATGGTTTGGTATGTGGTCTGGATAAGTATAAATTTCTCTTGTAAAGAGTTCCACTCATTTTTTAGTTGTTAGATCATAAGTTTATCTTGGTCAAGGGTAAATCCTAGTGATGCCATCTCCCTCGTGAGCTCAAATAAATGGTCTTCATAGGGTAATATCATGTTTCTCATAGACATTTATTATTTATTATGTTTCAATTTTACTTTACCTAACATTTAATATATACTAATCATAACAATCCCTTTATATTGACTTTATTATAAATGGTTATGATTCTTATTGAACTTTTAAATTTGGAATGCTTATTTTTAATTGTTTCAATATAAAAAAATTTGTTCATGTGTTTTTTTTATAATTATAATAATTAATAAGGTATTAATTCATTAAAAATGTATTTTCATTGATAAAAGTTCAGGTCATTATATAGAATCATCAAAGGACCGGCCAATAAGGTTCAAGGTGTCAGCCAAATGTGGTTCTCTGAAGAGGTAACTTTATTTCCTCTTATACCTATATTAAATATTCTCAATAATGATCATATGATAATATCAGTATATTCCACATAATAATATATTATTAAACTATAGGAACAAACCTTATTCACTACATTAATAACCTATAAAAATACAAGACATCACTTATGCGTTGGTATGACCCACCCCTTCCACATAGCGATGTTATTTTTTTCCTCTTCATTTTAATTGGATGGTTATAAAGGTAAAAGTAATGAATATATATAATATTTATCAAATAATTTTAATTATGAAAATATAATATATATTATATCACCTTACCCATTCATTGTTTTAGAAAATGATAATATCGTTCATGAAAATGTGTGGATTACCACCTCTAAAAGCGATGTGATTCATTTCTCATGTACACAATTCATGAATGATTACAAATTAGAGTATAATATATAATAAAGATAATTATATAATTATTAATATTATATTGATAGTGAAACCGTGATCAATATCAATGTACTAAAACTACTGAATCAAATCTTGTATGAAAAACAGAACAGTTAGCACCATGGATGATTATATTAATAAAGAATTGTTAATATAAAAGTGATATTATGTTATAATTAAATCATATGTGGTATGATAAAAAATCATATGGTTATTTTATATAATTATTATAAATATAAATTTATTATTAATGAGTTTAATAGTGCATATGAATAATGTTGGATCTGAGTTATGGGAGATTTAATCTCATTTAAACTTCAATGATACATGTTTTACATTATGCAACTAATTTATTTTTTATGGTGTATATATGCCCCATTTCACACTCTATAAAATTAATACCTATTTATTCATGGTATTTAAAATTTTTATTCATGGATTATATTTACATGTTTTTATTCAAAAGTTATCAATGCAGTAATGAATATTTGGTACAATCTCATTTTATTCCATGATTGATCTTGTTCAGATTACATTTGGGTAAATTATATGATACTAAACTGTTAAATACAATATATTTTATTCTCATTTGGTAATGTTTTGGATTTAAATGAAAATTTTCAATTTATTCACTTTTTTAATTATCAATCAACGATTATGTTGTATTTAAGGGACTGTCTTTTAAAAATCACATTTTAATGCTTTCTTTCCAACTCAATTTCTTCCCTATTATGGTTATTTTAAATGCTACAAGAATATTATTATTTGTCTTTAAAATTCTGATAAAGTTAATTTTAAAATAATTTTTACATTATTTATAAAGTATTCAAACGTTATATTTTCAAAAATTACCTTATGAGTCATTTTTATCTTTTTACAAAAGAACAAAACAATGTTTTTTACATATATGGATTGACCACTATTTACTGATGTCATATCCATTATACATTATCAATTTTAATTTAATATTTACCATGTATATTTTAAATGGAAATAATTTCCCAATAAAATTTTAATTTTTATTTAACATGATATCAAAAAGAAAATGAGATTATTTTATTCAAGGAATGAAAATAATTTTGAATAGTTATTTATAATTTTGTTTTTAAATGATGTTATATGGTAGTTATTTTTAGTTTAAAACTTCTATTTTATTTTATAAATATTTTTTTATACTAAAAAACTCATTTATGATGAACTAATTCTCTGATATCATCATTTAACAGTAATATATTATACATTTTTTAAGATTATTCACTTTCTTGAGATCGTGTTCTTTTTTACTCTGTATTATTCACAGGGTATTCTTTTTCTCCTTCGTAAACATATTTTAAATATCATGGATTAATTTATAATCATTTATATTACTAGGATAATTTATCAATCGTATACAATTTTTATATATGGAATCCGTTGAAATAAGCCCGTTGATTAAGTTATTTCTTTTCCTAGTGAAATATTGATGTTTTATATTCTTCATTCTATAAGGATAATTTTTGAATTATGAAAAAAATTCAGAATGAAATGAATTTTATTTATCATTAAAAATACTAGTAATTAGTTAGATATGAAAGTGATGTGTGATGTACTATTATAGATAGAACCTTGATGTATTGACTGGTCTCATCATACAAAACAAGGACAATATTAGATGGGTATTCAGATCACACATACCCTTTTATTAATAATGATTCCTTTATTGAGAGTCCTTCATGGTAATATTCATTATAACATAGATGAGCCCTTAATGTAAAGCTTATGAAGGTTTGGATTTAAGAATTTATTTTATTGTGAATAATGTTTCTATCACCCATGTGATTTTCTATGTAAATATTAGCCATGGGTTTTCATTGAACAAAAGTTATTTCTTAAAAGAAATGTGTTTTGATTTTCCATTCCACCATAGTGACTATACCTTATTTATTCATGATAGATTCTACTATATAAAACCCTTAATGAGCATATACGATCACCCTTTATTTGTTTTCCATTTTTTATTATTTGAAGAAGAAATAATTAAAATAATGTCAAAGATTCGAGAAAATGTTTCATGAATTTTTTAATTTACAATGTAATATATAAGTTATGTATTTATCTAGTTTTCAATAACTTTTAAACCAATTGATATTGGGTGATGATATCACTTGTATCTTGTATGTATATAATAATTAAGCCCAAAAACTTGGTTATTAGGGATAGATTGTTATATTTGGTATCAGATAAAGTCTAGTAGGACTCTTGGGAACTATATTTTAGGTTAACATAGCTAACCTAAGCATTAAGATAACCCTTGGAGTATTTGAGATATTTTTAGGGATTTTTATTTCATATATTAATATTCATGGTGGATTTGGTTAACCTAAGATAATGACATTTTTAGGGATGAATCTTATAAGATATAAGGGAATCAACACATTTGGTCATTGTATGTATTACCTTATTGATCATGTCTATATAGTGGTTATTGGAGCAAATAAAATCATAGACATATCATGGAAACTGACTTAGGTTATGATTTATATCCTTTCTAGTATGGAGAAACAAAACATGAGAGAATTAAGAGTCAAGGATATTATGTTTATTCCTAACCAACTATCTTGAGTTATGAAAAACAATATAAACCTAATTGTACTTACTCACAAAAAGAGAAAAATGGAGTTTTATGAATATTCAGGTGATAAATACTATGGATTTTAAAATAATCAACATTCTATGTGTCATGAATGAGGGGATGAGCACTTTTTTAAATTTATAAATGGAATGAGAGTTTATTGAATGTTGGTAGAAAATTTATATCATGCTTATAATTTCAATGGAAATAAAGAATCTATTAATGTCTAGTGTATTATCCATAAAGAGATAAAGAATTATAGAAACGAATTCCTTAAGAATCAAGGATGACTCTTATAATTTTATTCATTAATGATATCTTGAAAATACTCTATATATTTTTAAGATCCTAGGAATCAATTGAAAATTATTCATGAAAAGTTTAGAGAAAATTTGTTATATGTGAAATTTAGTAAATGTGAATATTGATTTCATCGAGTTTCTTTTCTAGGAAAAATTTTCTCTATGGATGTAATATCTAATGATATTTCTAAGATAAATAGAAGTCAAATAATTACCCTCGTGGATGAATATAACCATTAAGGATTAGAATTTAGGGTAATTATGGTTAAATTAGAGAATATATGATTACGATGTAATTTAAAAGTACCATTCTATTTTAATTTTTTTAAATTATCATATGATCCATTTTAGTAAACATAACCTAAATAATTCTATAGGAATCAAAATACTATTTTAGTTTGGTATAAGTTCATTTTTATGTTTGAAAATGGAATTTTCTAAAAATAGTTTTCAATGTATTTTATGCATTTATATTAAAATAAATTTATAAAACTTATAAAAATTGGATCAGGAAATATGTATTCCATATTTGTAATTTAGATGTTTATATTTGTTAAATGGTTCAATTTATTTTTTATTCCTAATGGATAGTAACCATGGTAAAATTTTACCTCCATGGTAATGGGTGAAATAGGTTAACAAAAGTTAAAACCACATGATACAGATTAAAAAACAACCCAAAAAATGAATTTATTATATTATATTGGAATAATTCTACAATATTAATCCTACCTTAAAATATATGGAATTTTGGTGATATTTTCATTTGATTATTACATTTATATTATTTTAAGTAATCAGTAAATACCAAATGTCACTCTCTTTATTTTAATATCATTAATATATTTTCATTAGGATAAAAATATGTTCTGATTAATCATAAATTTATATTTTTAATATTAATAAATTATTTTAATGATATATTTTTTAATTCTTTAGTGTTGATATAATTATCTTGAACACTTCTCTAACACAGATACAGTGCCTGTGATATCATTAGAAAATTCCAGGTAAATGATTTTAAAAATAATAAAATTAATATTTTGGGGATTAATTAAGTTATTAAAAAAATTTAATATGAATTTATAAATTATAATTAATGTTAATGGTTTTTATATTTTAATTTCATTTCCATCTTGATATATTTGATGTAAAATTAAATGAGTAGTCTAAAAAATTATTTTAATGATATTTTATGATAAACAATATTTTATTTATTGATATAAAAATAAAAAAATGCTGAAATAGGAAAATTAGGATGGTAAATTGTATAAAAATTCAATATATGGATCATTTTGACCAACTTGTCACCTTATATGTAAATTTACAATCATTTTCTAAGAAATGTGTTACCATAATTAAGGTAAAAAAGTGTTAACGAGTGTGATAATCCAAGTGATATGTTATAAAATGAAACATAATTATGTATAAATTTTATTATTTTGAAGGTATTTAGACTATATAGTGTCATAAATTTTATATTATATCAATTTGGTTCCACTATTCATAATTATGATAAATATTATACTTAAATATTTTAAGTAATTCAAAGAGTTTCATTTCCCTAATTTATAAAAGGGAACTACTTATCCTATCTTATTCACACATCATAACAAGATTATCACTTATAATAACTGACTAAATTTATTTATAACCTTCCTACCCACATTCTGAAGGATACTTTCTCATTAAAGGACAAACCTATAATGATTAAGGTTTAAGCCAAATGTGGTTTTCTGAAGAAGAGGCATAACTCTTAACCGAGTGTTTTCATTTTATTTATCCTATACATAAATAAAATATTTTATAAGCAAGACAATATAATAAAATTAGTATCCTAAATATACTTAAATTTTATTATTCTAGAGTCACAAACTTTATCCACCTCCTATCCATCCTATGTAAAACCAAAACAATGCTGATGTGTCTTACGACCTACCGTTTCCAAGTAGTAGTGTAATTTTTTTCATCACCCTTTTAATTCGTTGGTTATAAAATTATAAATAATATAAAAATTTTATATTTATAAAAATAATTATCATTTTTTAAATATAATATATCATCTACCTTCTTACCCTTGTTTCCATTGGAAAATGATAACGTCATTCGTGCAAAAGTATAGAGAACTACCTCTATAAAGCGATGCAATTCATTTATCATGTATGCATTTCATATATAATTCTAAATTTGTATTTAATATATAAACATGATAATTTTTTATTGATTTATATTTTTTATATTATGAAACTATGAAAATTATTCAATTACAAGAACTACAAAACCTAATCTTATATGAAAAACAGAAAAATAAATACATGGGATAATGATGTTAATAAGGAATTATTAATTCATGACTGAAAAGATGTTATAATTGAATCATATTTGGTATGATAAATAATAATTTTTTTCTGTTATATATTTATAATAAAACTAAAATTTATTATACATGTGGTTAAGAGTGAATTCAATGAATGTTAGGCTTAAAGTAATGTGTAATTTCCTCTTATTTCCATTTTAGTAAGTCATGTTTTACTTTTTGAAACTAATTTATTTTATACAGTGTATATAAATACCATTTGAAAATTTATATCATAAATCCCTATTTATTTATGTAATTCATCTTTTTTGAAGCTTGTTTTCTCATTAAGGGGGTTTGAATCAAAATTTATCCAAGATGTAAGGTATTTCTATTACAATATCTTTTTTATTTTGTAATTGTTTAGGTTTAAATTTACATTTGAAAAATTATATGATCCTAACATATTAGGCCCCATATATTTTCGTCTCCTTTGATTATTTTTGGGTTTTACATGTTTATATTCAATTTCTTATCTTATCGTATTATGTATCAACAAGCATGTTACACATAAGTTACTTTCATTTAAAATTATAATTTTAAAATTTTCCTCCCATATATTTTTCTTCAATGTTGTGGTTTTTTAAAATGTTTGAAGAATGTTATTATTTATGTTTCAAAGGTTTATAAAGTTAATTTTAATTTTTTTTTGAAATTAATTTCAAATTATTAAAATGGATCTTTTTAATGATTACACTATGGGTTATTTTCAACTCTTTACACTTCTATTAAAATAATGTTTTTATTTATATCGATTGACCTCCATTTACCATAATAATAACTATTATACATTACCACGAATCCTTTACAAGTTCCATCGCTATTTTAAAGAAAAATATTTTTCTCAATATTTTTTAAATTTTTATGTGAATTGAAATCAAAAGAAAATGATATTATTTTCTTAATGGAATTAAATTAATTTGGAATTGTGATTTATTAACTCCATCCTTACATGAAGTTATAGGGATGTTTTCTTTAATTATGTACTTTTTTCTTTTCAAATATCTTTCTTTTACTTAAAAACACTCATTTATAATTAATTTTTTATCTTATATTATCCTTTGTTGATAATGGATCGTACCTTATTTTATGATCATTCACTTTCTTGTGATCACTTTATCTATCACATTACGTTATTTATTGGAAATTATTTTTCTTCTACATGCCCATATTTTTAATTTCATGGTTAAATTAAAAATAATTACTATTAATTTGATGATGTTTAAACTATATACTATATCTTTATAGGTTATCAATTAAAATAATATTATTAATTATGTTATTTTATTTATTGGGAAAATTGATGTGTCCAATGGATTGTGTAGTCACACTGTGGTTGGTGAATTAGGTGTAACATGTTTTTCAGAATTATCTTTTATCTATTAATTCAAAAATCTATCACTTGTTAAAATTATTTGATACTGTATGAAATTCACAATGAAAATAAAAAATTTAGAAAATATTTCTACATGGTTTGATACAAACACCTACTCCATTCCATGTTGGTTAGACCCTTCAACATGGATTGTACACTATAATTTTGATATCAATTAGAATGGTTTAGGTATAAACTATTTATATAGTCCAGTAAATGGAGGCATGACCAGGGGATTAGTGGTAGGGTCTTGGCATATGGTTCCATTGTAGGTACAAATGAATCGGCTCAAAGTGGTGATCGTATTGATTGTAGTAGTTATTTGGAGGTACTATGATATGGATATCATGAGGGCGGGGAGCTGGTGATGGAAATTCCTATTATTTTGGGAGATGGGGAAGAAAATGAGGCACACATGTTTCCTCATGATCTGAAGGTATCTAACATTTTTGATAGATTGAAACATGATTTATAGGGGGAATATAACTATGGATAAAATGAATAAAGCTATGGTGGAAACCACAGTGAAGGCAGTGGACACCAGATATAGAGGAAAATACAAGGAGGTACTTCAAGATGTAGGTGAGTAATATATAATAGTTAATGGAAGAAATTTTGGATTGATTAATGTTGAAATCAGTGAGGGGATGAGTAGGAACAATTTGATGATTAATGTTAGTAATCATTTTGAAGGTCTGGTGGTTGAAGGTTTGGTGAAATATCTAGGGAATGTGATTCAAGATGAAATGGGAATCCAAAAAAGAACACTAGATAATATCCCCTCTACTGATCTAGGATTTTATAAGATAAATTCAGAGGTTGAGACTTCCATCCAGTTTTTGGTGGATTGTTTTGATGTTGTGAACATAAGAGGCTTACACAACCCAAGTAACCAGAAGAGATAAAAATGAAGAAGGGATGTAAGGAGCTACATTTTATCACATGTTAATAAGTCTAAAGGATGTAAAAATACTCTCAGTTACCTAAATCTATGGAATTAAGGTCTACCAAAAGAAATAAGGCATTGATAAATGAACCCATGTTGCATGACCATGTATGCAAAGAGAGTGTAATTATTATGAGTGAAATTCAAATGTTTTAGAGTGATGAGAGGGAGTCCATCATTAATTAAAATTAATAAATAGTGGAGGTGGAAATTGAGGTCAAGGATATAGAGGAAAAAGTTTATTGGATGGTTGTGAGGCTAATTTGAGTGGAAATTAATAATAAATAATGCAATCGGATTGATAAATAATATCACATCTTGAAATGTGGATTCAATGAAAGGAATACTAGTGTGGAAGAGTTTATTAGAACTTGGGAAAAGATGGCCTAGAGTTTTGAATACCTCATTATAGATAACCTAAACATGTAGGTCACTTATCTCTAATGGAGTCTACATAGAGGTATGGTTTATAATACACAGAAAATTCGTTTCAATGATTCGATTATTTATTATGGTGTATACTGATTTCTGATTTCATACTTCAAAGGATTCCTACTATTCTATAAAGGTGCTTTGAATAATAAAAAAAGTTAATTTTCAACCTATAAGTAGATGGTATACTCCCTCAATATAACCCTAATCAAGAAAATATTAATTATTCTACTGAATACCTAGCATAAATTAATATTGAAAAAACTCAGAAATAAAATTCCTCTAAAATAATTCTCTAACTTCATCCTCAATCCAGTACACAATAATCATGCAAAATATATTTCTTTTTCATCACTGTTCTTCATGCATTCATATTTTTTTCATGCATGTATGTAATACACCACATGGTCTTATCAAGGTAATATGTGAGGTAATACAAATACACAAACATTACAATATATTGCACACATTATTTCATGTGCATGCATGTGTTGAAAAGTACACACACATTTTAATTTAACATTAAATGTACACAACCAAAATACATTGCCTCATGCTTTTACAAGTGACTGCAAAATCACAGGTTTATGAGCATTCATTTTAATGAAAAAATGTTATTCACAATTTTCTTTTTATAGACTTATCAACCTATATTTGTTAAAAATATGAAACCACAATTTAAAATTCTTGCACAAAAATGGTAGTTCTTCTCTCCACATAAAAATATCAAGTGATGCAACTTCTCTTCACATAACACCTTCTTCTTAAGAAAAAAATACATGGGAATACATTCTCCATCGCATAATGGTATGCATAAGTTCTTTTTATTTACTGTAGAAAACACAATGTAAACTTTGAAACTAGTTTTCTTAATAAAACTAACTTCCTGTGATCACAAATTCTCTTCAAAGATCTATATGAATACATTCAATCCTATCATGAATACAGAATTATTCTCTGCTCTGTTTTACCCTCAGACTATCTCATATTCTCTCACTAATCTGAATTTGAATCATAGAAAAAATGAGCTTCTTAGGAAGTATTTATTAACAAATATACATTGACTAAGTTCTTAGAAAAACATGGACTACCACCAATTGCATCAACTTACTATTTCATGTAATATCATTACGAGGAAATGAAAAACACCATATTCATAAAATTGTTCCACTCCACATTGTAACACATTGGGATGATCTTCATTTAAACATGAAAAATAAGTTGCATATGGATTCAATCTTATTTGAATCATTGGGTTGATGAAATGGTTCTTGAAGTCTTCAGCCTAATCAGATAATGGTGTGACAAGTAGATCTGAGTGAACATTACACTATGAGAAAGGAGGTGAAAAAATAAATCTTCCACAGAAGATCAGAAGACCCAAATATAATAGTTCAGACAACTAGGATTATTTTCATATCCTTTTTAGTGGATGAATATTTTCCAAGCTCAAAAAGTCCCAAATTATTTATAAATTAGTTTGGCTACTTACGTTTATATAATTATGTCTCATCTGTTGGCTAGTTGTGATTATAGGGTATGCTCCAATTATATATGGGCACCGCCTCATGTTGGCACCATCTTCTACTCCCCTTCATCCCCATATGATGGATTTTCATTGTTATTTCACCTATTTTTGGTTTCATAATGCACATATACTTCCTTTTCCACCTACACAAGATGTATAAGGAGTTGACTTCCCACCTCAATTGTGGATGTGGTCCTCCTTGGTTGGCTACTGTGTGTAGGATCATATTTTTAATCAAAAGCATTCTAAATTGATACTTAAATTATGAAAAATTCAATATACTCCAAACCAAGAAACAATTATCCTATATTCTATTTGTTATTCAATCACAATTATCCTTTCTTTTATTTGTAATTAAATCATAAATTACAAAACTCTCTATTTCCTTCAATGTTGTAAAAATTGTGTCAGTTTAATAAACTCATGACACGTGTCTTTCGAACTATAGATCAATTAAAAAATAGTCTCAATTAATGGTTAGACTCATACCTTACCAAAACATATGTAATTCATGATATATCAACTAAGATATATATATTCAGAGGTTTCTCTTTTGAACTCCCCATAAAGAGATATCTTGTGGTTAGCTATAAGATGCCAACAAATTTTATCAAATTCAGGTCTCCCCATAAATATATTCTTCACCTTCAATTCCCTAAATTAAAAAAACACAATTTATATATGGGAATATAGTTTTTTTTTAATTCTCCTCAGTTAGAGCATCACAGATTATAGTTGTGTCTCAAGCTAACCATTTTCTTATATGAAAAAGGCATCATCACATTTTTCTAGAAAATAAATTTTAATTTTCTCTACTTGAAACATATTTCTTTCATCTTAAAACTATTCCATCCATATGATCAATAATTATTTAGAAAATTTATTAGTCTTCTCTTTGTTTGTATTCTTCTTTTCCTAACTATTTTTATCACATGAAGTCACAAGTGATTTTCCTCTCTTCTTCAACAATTCTTCTTATCTAGGTATCCATGTCAAAAATTGTTTTACCTAAATATCAAAACATATTAAAACCTTCACATAAAACATTGTTATTCATGAAGTTACCCATTTTAGGAAACTTATCATATTTTTCATCAAGGATGTATCTCATCAAATCAATCCCATTGTTTCTCTTTTGAATTGATTATTTCTCTGATTCAACTTTCTTCCTTTAGTATTTATGTTCAGGTCCAATTAAAAATGATCCATGATGTGTCCTTTCCTACCATAATAGAAGAATTTTTTCTTTGGTGTGACACTCATCACATCATCCTACAAAATATTATTGGGAGTTGTTTGTTTAATAAAATATTCTTTTGTTAATAACCCAAGGATGACAAGTCATATTATTTTCTGACCCGCTTCACTTCTTGTTGTGGTATTCTATTTGTACAAATAGATGATTTTTTCATGGTTATTACTTACTGTAAGTCATCAAAAAAATGAACACTTTTATTGAAATAATCACAACATGTTTCAAATTAATCAAATCTATTCTTAATAAAGTGAATCTATTTCTATGTGTTCTGATTATATTATGTTTGTTTAATTTTTTATACATCTTTTATCCCCCTAAAAGATGAATTTTTTTAATTTTAATTCAATGAAATATTTTTCCAATTTTTTTACATGATTCAAAAACTTAAAACAACACCAAAATCACCAAAAAATCTTGATTTCTTTTTCTATGACGCATCATAACTATCTCAAATTTTGCTGCTTTGGACAGCCCATTTCTTTTTTATGTGATTCATTTAGGGAACAAGAATTTTCACACCTCTTCCCGTCAATATTTAAATATGTAATTGATTACATAGAATATTTATTCACCCATGTTTGTACAAATTCTAAATTTGAATCTGCACTAGTCATCAAAAAAAAAATTAATACACACATATTTATCTAGACAAAGGGTTAACTTATTAAATGATCCGACAGAAGATTTATCCTTAGAATATACCAAGATCATCTTTCCACTAGATTGGGTCATTTTTGAAATAAGTCTCTTATCATATGAATCAATTTTAGTGATACTATACATAGTAGTTTGTGTAGTATCATATTGTTTCTCATCCATATTCCTCAATTTTAGTTTTAGTTCATGACATTTCACATTGAGAGAAATATTCTCATCTTCAACTAACATCATACTATCTTACCACTAAATATCCATATTTTGATTCTCATATTCATGAATCTTATTTTCCTTTAGTTACTAACAATAAATATCCTTGGATTTTTCTAATTTAACATCCATATGATCATTTTTAACATTCATAGATTTATTTTTCATCTTTTTCGGTGCATGTATAAATTTTATAATTACTATTTCAAAAACATCTTTCTCAAACACGATACTCTTCAATTATTCAATATCTCTAAAAAATCATTCTTTGCAATGAGAAATTTTTTCTTCCAATTCTTTAATATTTTTTTTGAGAGGGTTGGATACCCCAACATTTTTAAGTAATACATCCTCCATAACATTTGGTTCTTCTACCAGCTATTTTTTTTTCATTTTTAAGTTCCTTAAAAACTATGATCAAACATATAAACAATTATTTGGGAACATTATTCAGATACTATCTAGTTTCATAATTGAACATACCCACATCATATCTAGAACTTGATTCATCAGAATTATAATAAACTGATTTCATGGAACAATTACCACTCTATGTTCCTTAAGCTAAGAGTTGATTTTACTTTATATTTAAATTCTTTTTTAGATTCTTTTCCACTACATTATTTATGTTTTTATAATTATTGACCGAAACTACAACATTTATAACATAAGAAATAAATATATTATTTTCCATAAAAATTTCTTCTAAATTTTATTGAAACTCAAATCATCACTTTATATATTTCTTATAAAAAATACTGGAAAAGTAAAGTAGATCCAACAGAAGGGTTCCATTTTTATGATACCAATTTATGTTTCCAATGGATCATGTAGTAATAATGAGAGGGGGAGGGTGAATCAAATGTGACATGATTTACTAAATTATTTTTTACCTATTAATTCAGACATGTGTAACCTATTAATATGGGTGAATCCCATATGAAATGAAGAAAGAGAATGAAACACCAAACACAATATTTTTACAAGATTTAGAGCTAATCCAGTCCTTTCCAAGTTAGTTATAACCCCAAAATGTATTATACACGATAATCCAGTGATTTATTACAATGGTTTATGAAGAAACTGGTTATACATGGTTAGGTCCAAAAGGGTCCTAGATACATTAGGGGGTGAATCAGGGTACAAATATTCTTTTCCAAATTATTCATGTCCCGCTGGATCTTGACCTCTTTATTATAAGGGTCACTTTGTTTGAACTTATGTTTTAATGATGAAGTTATTATTCCATTCTTTATCGAATGATAATTCTTTGAATGTAATGTGGGAATGAAATCATAAAGATGTAATGTTTTTTAATTAGTTTACCCTCAATGGGATACATCCAAGGAGCATACAATGAAGATGTGATGATTTTTCCAAATTCACAAAGGATCATGTAAAAATAATAATGTTTCATGATAGATCTCTTATATAACGAATCTCACATCCATTACAAGGTTTAGGGTCTACTTACTACATTCCCAGGGGTCACTCCATATGCATCTTCCCCTGGATCACTGCTGGTGGGAAGGATAACCGTCTAACTCTTCCTTCGGTCACTGCTCATGGAAAGGATACACTCAAATTTTATAGACTTGTAGGTCTCTTCATTATTACAGATGAATACAACCTCAATTGTAGATGGATGCTTTTTTGAAGTTACCCTTTTACCTACCGATGAATACCTCTTTACCATAACATTACTGGGATACCTCAAATCTTTCACGCAACCCATACTACACCTTGTACACACATTTTAAGCCTTGCATGAAAATCTCCTGTTATACTCAAGTCCCTTCTTATGAAAAAAACCAATCTTACGTGAAAATAACTTAGCTTTCATACAAGTCCAATATTATGTGAAACTCCAATTATTTTGTGCAACTCCCAACCTTACGTGACACTTTCTGAGCTTGCACACAACTCCTTTAGCATTTAATTATTATGTGATTCAGAGCTCCAATTTTATCTAAGTGTTGATATTACTCGAATGAGGGGTTCACCTCTTATTTATAGGTATCGCCGACCCATGTGCAGAATATTTTACGCATCATGCAATATCCCCTCTATGCCCGCAACACCAAATTTGATGTCGCATTGGGTGCATAAGTTTATTTCACATTGGGTGAGAAAGTTTCTTTTTGTACTACCTCTTGATCAGTTTGTTAGACAACCAAACCATTCAACTCGTTAGGACTCCAGTCTCTCTAGCCTCCATAGAAACTAGATAGACCCCTTAGTGACAAGCTCTTTCTTCTTCATCAGAAGTCCAAATACACCAATGGGATGATCTATTGATCTTCCTAAATGATCATGATAGATCCCACTAGATTTTTTACAATTTAAGAACCTTTTCATTGATACAAGACTTACTCATGAATTATAATTACCTTTAGATGGTTAGTTTCCTTAGTAAAAACTACTTAGTAAAAAATTTCCCATTCATGTATGCATAAAATATTATAATTACCTCTAGATGGTTTCTTTTCCATCACTTTTCTTCATGAATGCATAAAAAATTCCCCTTTCATGTATGTAATTCACACTATATTATTCTCAATTTAATATATGATAAAATAAAAATTGACAAACTTTACACTATCATGCATGAATTAGTTCATGTGCATGCTTCTATTGAATAATAAAATAACATTTCACCAGTTCATTAAATGTATACTACCTATGTAATCTTCCTCCTACTTATTCAATTGACTACATAATCACATGTTCATGATCATACATATTCATGCACACATACTATTCACAATTTTGTTTTCATAGCCTTTTCATCCTATATTTGTGAAAAAATATGAAATCCCACTATTCAATTCTTCTAGACATCATAAGTGAAGGCTCTCCATAATCAAGGTGATCGAAGGTGGCCATTGAAAGAAAATTCTATTCTGTGCTAGAACCCAGAGATCCCTTCAGAGACATCCAGAGATACGTGGATCACATGCGGATCACTGCTAAAGAAATCCTACACTTAGATTCTATGACACAACAACGTATCACATCGGATTGTGACCTGAAACATCAACGAAGAATGAATTCCATCAATGTAATTCTTATCAATTAATTAAATTAATTATAACAAATATATGATGATTCTATCTATGCTTTTGGGACTCCCCTCTTTATTTTTCATTATTCGTTCTATTCTGAAGATCTAACTTTTTATTATCATGACAGATCTCGGATTGATCGTTGCAAACCCTAAAATTAAAGTTGGGTACACCCACCAATGCACTTCCGCTGTGCCCAGAACCTATAAGTGGTATAAGTGGGGTCATATTGTTGGTTATAATTATTTATGTTTTCCACTGGTGATTTACGCATTTAATAATTTAGTGGTTTTAATTCTGGTTAATCGTTCCTTAAAATATGAATCTCGAGATTTGTTCATACTCTAATGTTTCTCATTCACCTTATAGAAACGAATTTTTATTTTAATTTTGATTAAAATAAAATAGAGTATCTCATCCGCAGGTGAAAGATGTTCCTGGCCGTACAACACTAGAATACATAGCTTGTATTCAGAAGTACACACCATGTATTCTAGGTTCAATGCATCGGAATGGTCCGTCAAATCAGGTCGTGTGTTAGAGTATTCCTAAGTCATAAAAGAAAACATGTTTTGACCATGAACCGGTGGAACACTGTTTCCAGATTACACACCGTGTGGTCCACTGAACATGACGTGTAGTCTTTTCTAGCTAGGGATGGACTGTGTACCCTGTACACGGTTTGACCGGCTAGAAATTGTGTAACACGAATACTACACTACGTGTGTCCCACTAAACAGGTCATGTACTCTGAAAATTTCCAATGTACATCTACACACTATGTCCCGAGGTGTGTAATTTGGATAGATGGTGAACAAAAGGACACACTTTGTAGTCAGAACTACACGCTGTGTACTTATCCAAATTATATAGATTTATTAAAATTTATTTTTATATTATAAAAACCCTTGAGACATGTACCATAGTGCAGGATTAAAGAAGAGGCACAAAATGTGATGGGTGTTTTATATATATGTGTTTAATTTAACATCCGTGTAATGTTCATTTCTACACATTGGGTAGTTATGAACATGAATTCACAAGGTTTCCTCCATGGTAAAAGTTATGTACAAAGTTAATTTTAAATTAATTAATTTATTTAAAATTATTATGGCAGAGAATCTAATGGAAATTCAAAAAAGGGTTTAAGATAAAATGATTGATTAATTAAATATAATTAATTGATTCAAGCATGATTTATCTTAAACAAGAACAGCTAAATAATTTAATGCTGGTTTTCCTTATGTATAAATATCATTTCATGTATGGATGATCATGAGATAGACCAAGACCCTTTATTGTGACTGGTTTCTTTTAATTTATTTATTTAAATTAAATATGAGGGCCTACGAGCCTTCCCATCATTAATATATAGGGCATGCGTTCCAAAGGATTCTTTTATGTAAAACCATATTTTTCCCCTCACCTATGTGTGAGATAAAAGCATATGTAATGGATGGAGCTCCCAAGCTGGTGGAGGCAACTCAAGTCATGAGCCAAGGTGAAACCAATCCAAAGATATACAATAGTGGACAAGTGGAATGTTGTAAACATGAACCCAAAAGGTTCAAGGTGTTTTTTCACTAGTTCTTGGGTTAGTTTACCAACCGCTAGATATTCTAACCAATATGATAAGCTCATGATCATACCATTTATTTTATTTCTTTCAATTTCAAGGTTTATTTATTGTAGGTGTGTTTTCATGATCACAAAATTACTGAATTAAAACAAACATGCAATATGGACCTAAAATAAGACCAGATTATGCAAAAAGTATTATCTTAGATATGGTTAATCACTTAAGTATAACCCAATTTATATTAATAGACATGTAATCAAAGATAATAAAATTGAAATTTATATATAAGGATAAAATACCTCAAAGAAATATTATGTCAGTATAGCCTTCCATAATCTTGGTTAGAATCAAACCATAGTTCAAAGTGCTTAACCAACCATAGTTGGGGTGCTTTCAATTATTGGGGAATTCTAATTCAATGTTTTAGGTTGACCTGACTTGGTTCGCATCATGGGTTGACTACCAAAATAGGACGTGGTGTGAACAAGAGGCAAAGGTTGAGGAAATCCAAAAATAATAGGATTTCCGGATTGGGGAGTCAACTCAGCCAATTAAGGATTTGCGAGTTAATGTAGTTGGAATTTAGAATGCCTAACAAAAACCGTTCATGTTTTTTGACCAAACCTATTTGGGGTAATGTTGTGGGAAATATGGATCATTTTCACTAGAATATTCAGGAAACAGAATATTCCAAAGTCAATGGTGAGGGCTATTTGATTTCGATAAAATAGTGGGAGACTATTACGTATTAATTTATTTATCTGTATCAGTTTTATCATAAAAAAGTATTAAACCTTTGATCATCATAATTTGTAGAAACAAAAAGAAAAATGAATTCAAACATATCATTTCGAACCATACATGATAAGGAAAACCTTCTCACCGATATCAATTTACAAGAGTAGCAGAGGAATTTACACGTCATCCTTCGCCATGAGAAGAAATTGTATGTGCTGGAAGAGCCTATTCTAGTTGCACCTAGAAAATAGTCCAGTGATGAGGAACTATCTCTCTATATGAAACACTTGGATGATGCAATAGATGTCCAATGTTTCATGTTGTCGTCCATATCTAATGATCTCCTAAAGAAACATGAAAACATGGATGCATATTGCATGATGTCTCACCTTAAGGATCTCTATCGAGAGAAGGAGAGACAAGAGAGATATGAGATCTCCAATGCTTTGTTTAAAACTATGCTTAGAGAGTATGTTCTAGCCGGGACTCCTATAGTCAAGCTCATTAGCTATATTGAACGCCTGGATATCTTATGGATTAAGTTCCTATATGAGTTGCGTATAGATCTCATCCTATCATCACTTCCCAAGACCATCTCTAGCTTTATTTTCAACTACAACACGAGAAATAATGAGAAGGGTCTGTTGGAACTTATGAACTTAATTCCCTAGGTAGATAAGAACATGGGGTGTAACAAACCCATAGTTTTTTAAGGTGAATAATAAAAATAAGGACAAGGAAAAGGGGCCAAAGACTTATAAATGGTCTGAAGCCGCCATGCATCATCCCTCAAAGAAGGGGAAGATCCAGAGGTAGGGAACAGAATGGGAGGCGGTATGTTTTTCATGTGGAAAGTAATTCCACTAAAAGAGTAACTAGACCCAGAAACATTGGGAAGTTAAAGGTGTGTTCGTTATCGAGTGTAATATTTTCATTTCTACACATTGGGTATTAGATACAACTTATGGGTCTCACATCTTTATTCAAATGTAGGAACCAATAATATTTATAAATATTTACAGAGGAGACGTGGATCTTCAAGTTGCTAATGGAATAAGGCTGGCTACATTATCCATTGGTGATTACCACCTCTCATTGAAAACTGTGAAGATTTTGGTTTTACATAACTGTTATTATGTGCCTAGTGTTACCAAGAACAAAATTTCTCTATCTTGTTTGGATATGGATGGATTTATTTTCATGTTTTTAAGTAAGGGTTTTCTCTTTTATTAGAAAAACACATGTTATGATATGACACATTTAAATAATTAATTGAATGTATTAAATTATGAAAAACTAATTTTGGAAATCGATAATGAAACAAACTCACATGACTCATACATCACCCAGTTGTTGCATCATAGTATCTTCCATGTAAACGAGAAGTGCTGGACACAGCTCTGCCTAGATGGCTATTTAAACTCTACTAAGAAAAAACCACTTGATAGATGTCATTCTTGTTTTCAAGAAAAAATGACCAAGCCACCTTTCAGTGGACAGGGTGAAAGGGCCACATAGCATCTAGGATTGGTGCACACAGATGTGTGTAGACCATTACAAGTAGAATGTAGAGGTGGATATTCTTTTTCATTAGTTTTACTAATTATTTGAGTAGATATGAAGATGTCTACATAATGAGGTATATGTTAGAATCCTTAGAGAAATTTAAGAAATTCAAGAATGAAGTAGAGAATTATCTTGGTAAGAAGATAAATAATCTTCGATTGGATCGAGGCAGAGTATATCTGAACCAATAGTTCATCGACCTTCTACGGGAGTCTGGGATTCTATCTCAACCCACTCCTCCTTATACTCCAAAGTAGAATAGTGTTAGTGAAAGGAGGAACCAAAACTTTTAGTACATATTGAGGTTGATGATGATTCATGCAGATATTCTATTATCCTTTTGGGGATATTCATTACAGACTACATCATACACATTAAACTGAGGACCAATAAAGGTGGAAAATGGAATTCCCTCCAAGTTATGGAATGGAAAGAAACCCATTTTGTTGCACACATGTGTATGGGGATGCGAGACATCTGTTAAGGCCTTCTCAAGTAAAAAACTAGAACCCCGGGGCACGAAGTGTATCTTTATAGGATATCCCAAGGAAACGAAAGGATATTACCTATAAAACCATATAGACAACAAAGTGACTATCGTTAGACAAGTCATCTTTCTTGAGAGGGAGGACATCCTCAAAAAGGATAGTGGGAGCAAGATTGACTTCAACGAAGTTGATTCTCATGATACACAAGAGTTGGTAAAAAAACAAGTTCCATAGGTCCTTGTGGAATAGGATCCAGAAACACTAGTACTGCATTGGAGCTCAAGAGAGGTAAGGGAACCAGAGAGATTTGGTTTCCTAGTCACTGAGGATGGTGAATAATTATTGTTGGAAAATGATAAACCTCTCTTATACAAGGAAGTAGTAGAAATCACAAAAGCTACAAGATGGCTAGAAGGTATGAATTCTGAGATAGATTCCATGTATCATAACCATGTCTGGGTTCTGGTCAATGATCTAGTTGATGTAATGGTTGTTGGATGCAAATGGGTATTCAAGAGAAACCTGACCATGGAAGGTCATGTTAGTAGCTATAAAGCAAGGCTAGTTGATAAAGGGTTCTACCAACATCAAGGAATTGAATATGATGAAACATTATTACTAGTTTCCATGTTTAAATCCATAAGAATCATAATTTCCATAGCATCTTACCATGACTATAAGATTTGGAAAATGGATGTCAAAACAACATTTCATCAATACTACAAAATAAGGCTATATCCATCGTTTGGAACCATGGCTATAGGCCCAAAAACCATGGATATAGGATATAGCCACGGTTTTATAAACTGTGGCTGGTATTGCTGTGGATATAGGGAAAAACCTATAGCTAGGGTTTCAAACGGTGGCTATATACCTATAGCCACAGTTGGAACCGTGGAATGTTTTGAAATCGTGGCAGCATCCGAAGTCAGGTAATATATATATCCATGGTTGTAAACTGTGGCTATAGGACTTTTTCCATGGCTTTAAACCTTGTCTATATTCCTATTTCCGTGGTTTAAAACCGTGGCTATATGTCCCCTCATTCCATAAAAAAACATCCCCCTTCCCCTGCCCCCATCCCCAGTACACCCCCTGCCCCCTGCACTTCCCGCCTACCCACTGCACTCCCCCTCCCAGCCCACTGTAATTCCCCCCCCCCAGCCCACTGCACACCCCCATGCCCCCTTGCACACCCCCTCTTCCCACTGCACTTCCCCCCAGCCCAATGCACCCCAACCCATATTCTGAATTCAGCAATTACCTACAAGTATAACACATAATTCCGAAGTTAATTAAATACATACAGAATTGAATTTAGAATTCAATTCAGAATTCAGAAGTCAATTACCCTATTCAAAAATGTCTCACAGAATTCAATTCAGAATTCAGAAGTTAATTTCCTACTAAATGTTCATTCATTAAGGTTATTAATCCAGAACATTTACCTTTGTGTCACATAATTGGAGAATAAAGAAAATTTAACTGGCTTAGTATTGATGCTAATTTTAAATTCTACTAGATCAGGATGCATGGCCTCTTTCTTCTTCTTTCCATCTCTAGGACACTAATTTGTGGTGACTTCTAGTTTTTTTGGATTTATTTAATGTAGGAAACAAGAATTCAAAGTCTGACCATATGTTTTGATGGATTTTTCCACCACCTCTTCCTGTTTCTCATGGACTTAAAATTTTGTGATAGAACTGTGAATTCTAATTCAATAACTTCATCTTTTAGTGCTAGAGGTCCTTGTTTAAAAATTTCAGCATTCCCCATACATTTCTCCTCCTCCCCTACTTTTTATTCCTTCTCCTTAAGACTAAATTTGGTAATGACTTCTTGAATTGAAACATCCTTTTTATCCACTTTTTAAAAGCATGGAAAATCTATTTTCATGATGGCATCACTATTTTTAGTGATTTATCAACCATTTCTTCATCCCCCTTCTTCTTTTTTAGTGTTTTTATGGTTTATTTTATTTCAGAAACTATTTATTCTTCAAATGTTGGAAAATAATCTTCCTTGAAAAATTCAGTTAGTCCACTGGTGTCCAAATACCTATCCACTTATTCATCTTTTTTAACCTATTTAAATACACATATATCTTCATCATTGTAATTTTCTTCATTCTCAACCACCATTTCATTAATTAATTTTTTCATGTTTCATTATTATTGTTCATGTTAGTGCTTGAGAAATTCCATTTATTTTTCTTCAGGTGAGAATTGAAGGGAGGGTTCATTTTCATCTTTAGGATTCAAAGGTTCATCTTTTCTAGAAATATAAAATGTGCAACAATTTTCATCCTCATCAATCTTATTTTCAACCAGAACCTTCACTTCATAAACCTCCTTTATTTTATCCTCTCTTTCAATCCATACATCAGAATGTAACCACAAATTACTCAAATGGAAGCTAAACTCATAATAGATTGGGATAGGTTCTTGGTAAAATATTCTTTCTCCTTATGACCTTCCTCATGTTTTTCCATCATCATGTCCAAAATTTAATTCGTCTTCATGAGCAATTCTAAAATTATTTCATGTGAATCCATTTCACAAGGTACATGAAAGGCAGGTCAATCTTTATGGTACTGCTCATCCCAAGATCATTTGGTTTTGAGGGTCATTGTATCCATACAAATATGAACTGTCCTATCCTAGTATTTATTATGACCATCATTATGAATTTTGTGTTACTAATGAGGTAACCTCTTTTTGGTATCCTACTTACCCCATTGGTTGTTTGAAATAGTAAACCTACATCATCCCCTACACTAAAACAACCACCATGACCACTACTTTAAACCTCATCCATTGGCCCTATCTGGCCCCTTTTCCACTAACCTCCCCAGTCCTAGCCTAAACCTACCCCCCAGACCTGAACCCTAACCTAAACCTACCCCCACCCCGACCTAAACCTAACCTAACCCTAAACCCCTAAACATAACCCTGGCCCTATCCCCCATAAACCCAACACCAACCCCTTATCACGAACCCCTACCAGTCCCCTTGGCCCTAACCACCCCCCCAACCCATCCTAAACCCCCCCAGCCCTAGCCCTTTCACATGCCTCTAATCCTAACCCTCCCATGGGAAAGCCCCTACCTCTAGTCCTAACCCTCCACTTGTATTTATGTATGACCAACTAAATAATGTCAATAAACCTTAAGTTTATTATAAACCAAGGATAAAATAACTCATTATCGTATTAAAGTCTTTAATATCAATCAAAATTATTCTATAAAGATAAATAAAAATAAAACCACATCCTAAAATGAAATATGGCTTGTGATGGGATCCTAATACAGAGTGGATAAAACAAAAAATATTGCAGCAAAATCGAATGAATAAAACTAAAATAAATGGAGGCAGAAGAGATAATTCAATTACAACGTACCAATTTGAAGTGGAAGAACAAAAATTACTTGAATAAATCACCGGATGGGAAGTGGGGTTCACAGTTCAGAGAAATATTGTTTAGGGAAAAATATTAGAGATGGGTTCTGAAGGAAGTGCTCTCAGGAATTAGGGTTGGAATCCTGGAGAGATCCATTCCGGAGAAAGTGCACTCACCAAGTAGAGTTCGTGCTCAGGAAGTAGGATTGGAGGAGAGATCTCGTTGGAAGAGTAGATCTCATAGAGAAAAGATATCTGTTCGAGGTGGAGAGATTCTATTCGACAGAGGAAGTTGGCTCACAGGCTCATGCTTGGGAAGCAGGGTTCGATGGAGGAGAGATTCTATTCGACGAAGGAGAGATCTATTCACGGGTTAGCAAAGACACATATTCGATGATGGGTTCAATGGAGGAGAGATTATGTTCGTGGGCAGGGGGTATTTGGGGAGGTTTTTCCCAACGGTTCTTAAAAACCATAGAGAAATATTGGAAAACTAGCTATTACCAATGGTTTTGTTAAACCGTTGGTACAATTACCCCTAATATCCAATGGGTTTTGCAAACCGTTAGAAAAAAATCACCATTTTTTCCCCTTCACCAACAGTTTCATTGAACTGTTGCTATAGGTTACTTAATCCAACAGGGTTTTCAAACCGTTGGTATAGAGGTGTTAGTATAGGTGGAGATTCCACTAGTGAATCTATAAAATGATCTATAAAAATGTAATATTATAACCTAAATACATTGAAATCTATAAACATGGAAACCTTTGAATCTCCATCTTGCATACCTTACAATTAATAATACCTCCATCCTGTAAACCAAGAAACTAAAATCCATAAACCTAACAACCAAAAAACTAGAAAATTAGTAACATGTAAATGTGTAATGTACAAACTATAAACTTATAACTTCAAAACCTACTAGCTTACAATCCTTCAAACCATGCATCCTATAAAACTGCAACCAGAAAACATGAAAAAAATGCAAACATTCAAATAAAAAAGTAGAAAAAAATCATTCTCTTGAAAATAAAAAAACACAAGACATGTAAAATAAATAAAGTAGTAACAATCTGTATACATGTGTGGGAAATGAGCATAAAATTAAGTTGTTCACCAAAAATAATTACTTTAATATATCCCATAATATGTTGTATTAGTGAATATAAAGTAAAATAAATAAAATAGTAACAATCTATATACAGATAACAAGGGTGGTTCACTAAGTGGTGACAATGTCACAATGATACACAAATAAGCTCCAATAAATTGGTTGTTTGAAACATTCCTGATAGAATCAGTAAAAGAAAGAAAATATTAAAGAATTTTCACTATGGGTGCTCATAATTCATACAATCTAAATCAGTGAAATCTGATTAATTACATGGTAACAAAAACTATGTAAACTAGAATGATGTCAATTCAAGTAAGTGTTGTTTAAACATACCATCAACTTACAAATCATCATGCGGAACGCCAGAAAGGGAATCAATTAGACCAGTTAATTTATTGATCTATAAATACCTAAATAAATCTATAAATACATTAAAAAATGATAATTATCTTAACTAAAGTCTCAGTTTCTTATAGTGTACCAAGTCTGGAAAGCAACCCGAAACTGTGAGGTAAGTTCCCCGTCATTAAGTTGTATGAGAGATCCCTGTATGTGAAACAAATCATTATAAAATAATATTCAATTGAACAAAATCTACTAACATAACAGATTAAGAAAAGACAAAAGTGGACTCAATAAATGAAAATAAACATATGAAAGAACTCTAAAAGGATAATTTACAGAAGCCCCCCGGACAGAATCCCCCCTGCTGGACCCCCATGGAAAGCAGCCCCCACCCCCCTGCTTGAACCCCTGGACAATAACCCCCCTAGACAGCCCCCCTGGATAGAAGCCCCCCCCCCCCCCCTTGCTTGAGCCCCCTGGACAACCCCCGCTATTGGACAGCAGCCCCCCTGCTGGACCACCCTGGATAGCCCCCCCTGCTGGACAGTAGCCCCCCATGCTGGAGCCCCCTGGATAGCCCCCCTACTGGACAGAAGTCCCCCCCAGCTGAAGAATTTTATGTTGAATGTAAATTTTTTTTGGAAATAACTGGTTAAACTAATATGTTCATAGTGGAGATGTAACAGATATGCTAAAATAAAAATCTGTTTGAAACATGATGAAATAATAAAAACTTACCTAACACCAGTGCTGGAACTAATTTGTAAAGATACACAGCTCCAAAATGAGTCACTACTCCCCTTTCCAGGATGGTTTACTTCTCTAAATTGTAGTTTGACTCCACCCAGTGACGCTATATGTAGGATCAAGAACATCCCAACACAGTTAATGTTTACTAATGATTCATCACCCATTCTCATTCTAAAGCAATTGTAATGATTTAATCATATTTGAAAATTTTAAATTGTCATCGAAACAAATAACATATTAATGAACAGACTATTCAAATAATAACTAATAGTTTTAGATGTTTCTATGACATCATCACAATATTAGTAAACATTAATTTTATATGAAAAGGAATAAAGATTTATTTTTACCATTGGGAAATCAAATATATGATGTAATGTATTGTTCAAATAATAACTAATAGTAATGAACATTGAAACCGGAACACTATAATTGTGAATGTCAACATAATGGAGATAGTTTGGAAACCAATAAAATATTAAAAAATCTATACAGAAAAAAAAATTAATTGTGAAAAGAAGGGTGTGTGAGGATACAAAAGCTGCAATTTATTAAATGATAATCACATTGTACCTTCCACGATGGTGTATTTCTCTAAAATCTAGTGTTACTCCACTATGTCCCCATGTAAAATGGATCGAAACATTGTGTTAATATTGATTATATTGAATATATTGAATGCATAAATTAGTGGTACAAAATATTGCAATAAAAGTGGATTAAATATGGAGATAGTTAAAATAGTAGAAAAAATAAATGATAATCACATTGTACCTTTGCACTGATGTTCATCTGACACATTGAACAATATCTATACAAAATAATTGAAAAATTAGAAATATAATGTATAAAATTAGAAAAAATAACAAATCCAATAAACTGTATCATATTCAATAAGTCAAAAAAACTAAACCATAACCAAGGAAAATCTAACAATAAAGAAGATAATAAATTGAAACCAGTAAATCATACCAAATTCAAATGAGAGGAGGATAATGATCTGTAATAAAAAAAACCACCTGCACACCCCCTCTTCCATTGCCCATGCCCCCCCACCAGAACATCCCTTCCCCTAGAAACCCCCCTCTCCCAGCCCCCTACCCCCCACCTGCACACCCCCTGCCCCCCACCTGCACACCCCCTCCCCCTACCCCCCCCCCCACCTGCACACACCCCTCCCCCTGCCCTCAGCACACCCCCTACCCTGCCACCTGCACACCCCCTCTCCCTGCCCCTGCCCCCTACCCCCCCCCCCCCCCACATGCACACACCCCTCCCCCTGCCCCCAGCACACCCCCCCTGCCCCTTGCCCCCCACCTGAACACCCCTACCCCCAGTGACCCCCTACTCCCTGCCCCCCACCTATGCACCCCCCCTCCCACCCGCCACCAGCACACCCCCTGCACCTTGCCCCCTCCCCTACCCACCCCCTACCCACCCCACACCCACCCTCCCCACCCCATGCACCCCCTACCCTCCCGCCACATTTCATTCCACTTCAACCACTTCATGAAATATGTGTATAAAGGATCATTCTTGATGTTTTTTCAAAAAAAAACCTTTTTCCCTAGATTAGGATGATGGATGATTTCCAGGAATCCAATATTGAATTTGGAATGATTAGTTGTTTCCATTATTATTAAAAAATCTTGATTTGTTGGATAATCTAGAATACTTTCCAAGGATGTATATCTATTTCGTGGGGAATTTATAATTACCTATATAGTTATGAGTCATAGAATTCAAATGAAATTGAATTTTTAGTCTCCAAGTAGCGAGAGTTTCAAGAAGTGGTATTTAGAAAAACAGTCTGAGTGTTTGGATGTCTCTTGAGCAGATTTGATGCCTATTTAGGTGTTCAGGTGGTTCATGGGGTTGTCATGTAGTATTTAGAGGGTTTCTACTCCATTCCACTTAATTTTAAGACCCATCAATTACCATGTCTAGGTACACTGGGTACCATGTCTAATAATGAAAAAAATAGTTGATTATGAGTTTTATAGTGGGGTATCCTCTAGTGGGGAACTAGGTATGGATTACTGGATAGCCATGTACTAGGTTTATGGTTGTGTTCTTTATGTATTTCATACTCCCTTACTGTATTCATGTAGGCCATGTCATGAATGAGATAGTGGTGGTACATGATATGATAAGAGACCTGGCCTAAAGAATATATTGGTGATATGAGATGAGATATAGGACCTCAACCTATGTGAGTGGGTGATATAAGGAGATGATCATTAATAAAGCTCCTTATTTTTCAAAAATCACTCATTCAGCTCAAATCACAATGATTTAAGCTATTATGAATAACCCAAGCATCGAATCAACACAATCTATTATTCTTAAAAACTCATGATGTTTTTTATCAAGAATCTCTTTCACCCCCTGCCCCTACACCAGCACCCCCTACCCCACCCCCTGCCCCCCTCTTTCACCCCCTTCCCCTACACCAATGCCCCTACCCATTTTCACCCCCTGCCCTCCCCTAACACACCCCTCCCTACCTTTCACCCCTCCCTCTACCCCTTGCACCCCCACCGCCCCCTCCCCACTGCACACCCCATCCCCCTGATCATTTCATAATATCATGCCAACCATATAAATATCAGATCTTGGAGTAACCCAGGCATACCAAATTCTCAGGTCCAAACATCCAACTACTCATCATGAATGGCTCCATGATTATATTCCAAGCATCCTAAGAATGTCTATAAACTCCAAAAAAATTAATGGAGAAGTAGAAAACCATGGGCCATGCAAGGATAACAGTGATAAATCAGAATTCAGGCATCAAGAGAAGTTAATGTTAAACTGACCCTCCTTTTAAATATACCTTGTTTAACCTTAAGGTAGCTCTCCGCAGATATTTCCCCACATTGGAATTTCTGGTAAGCAATTTGCCTTTGTCGTTCATTGTGAGCATCAAATTCCTGAAGTGCTGGTTCCATGCAGTGTTGGGATTCCTTCTCCTTAGGGACATCAAAAATAAGATTTTGTACAGTTTCAGTGTTTTCTTTAGTCATATTGATCGAGCGTGTGACAATGGTTCTTTCTACCTGTGAGTAGTCCCTTCTTTTCCTAGTTTTTTTTGTGGTTCAGTGTGATGAATCCCTCAGCATCAACCATAGGTTTTTTTCCTTTCCTATCCAATGATTTCATAGATGTATCCTCAATATGAACTCATTTTATTGAAACAAATGTTTCATTTTCTTGAAAAAAGGGATTTAAAATACTTTTGAAAACTAATTTCATCATTAGTGTGCTAGGGTGGAGGAGGTTCATATGAAAAGAAGAGGAGGACTGGAAAAAGGATAAGAGGGTATGTGGGACCTTAGGCTATGTAGAGACCCGAAGCATAACGTACATGGACATTAGATTTCTTTTGCGGAATACTTAGTACATAACAAAAACAGACACACAAGGACCGTAATAGTTTAGTGACTTTGGAAACTTGGAACGTAATCTTCTAATCATGGTGAATGATCTTCAACATCTCCCATAAAGAAATTCCCCTTTTTTTCTTACCTAAAACCTTTCTTTATATCCTAGGGAAAATAAAACATATAAAGGGTGATCTCAAATGCTCAGAAAGGGTAAGCATGGATAAAATAAAACAAATCATATACATTTGAACTTAAAAACATGAACATAATGTTTAAACATAAAAATCTTGAGCAATGACATAAAACATGGCAGTAAATAAGGCATAGATCATAAAGAAACATTAATCATGAAAAAATAGCATGGGAATAAAACATGTGATTGTGGAAACCATTAAGCACATGATATGATTTTCATAGTAGCCAAGGCATTGCTTCCAAGACCATCTTAGTGGACAAAGTCCCATTCTGAATTGAGTTCACTCCTCGTTCCAGTCCTATATTACTGAACCGGTTTAACAAACCATTCCAGCCATGTCTATCTCATGAGATATAAATCATTACCCAATGCATTTGAGGGAGATATAGGTCCCACCCATCTCATAATGAATTCAATCTTACTTGTGCCGCAACATAAACTTAAAACATTCATCATAACCCAAAGAATAAAATGGGTTTCATAAACATCATATCATCATCACATAATCCATATAAAACCAATGGATATTTTATCATAAGAAAAGTGAAAGCATGTAAATCATAGAGACATTATACTTGAAACATACACATAATAAATAATTTCTTCTTACATGGAAAATGGTTTTGATAAAACACTTGTAATGAATTCTTGAGGAAAATATCCTTTCTTATTCGAAATCATTTTCTTTTCACAAAATTCCATGAAATTTTAAAAGAAAAGGATTTTATTGAAAATAGTCATGAAATATTTTGGAGGATGTTTCAGGAAAAATAAGTCTTTAAAAAACCGTAAAAATCTGTTCGTGCCGTATAAGTTAAAAAAACATTCTCCTCGTACTTTTTTCGGAAAAGTCCAAAAGTACCACGTATGGTAAACAAAAAAAATATTCCTTCCATAATACAAAGTAAAAGTCAAGATGGGTAAAAATTACTTTAAACATACATGGAAAAATATTAAACACTTTATGAAAACTTTTTTATGGATATGGATGAAAAATATAACCCCAGTAAATACCTATGTATAAGCGATCTCGGATAAAAATGAGATTGCAAAATTATCCCTTACCTTAGGTACGATATGCTTCGTATGGATCTGAACCTCCTATATAATTATTTAAATAATATCATTGACATATTAAAAATTCATATTCGTTGTTATGATATCATATAAGTTTCACTTATGACTTTATATTACCCGTTCTTTTGTAAATTCCATGTTAGAGCAGCGTTTTGGGTAAAATCATTTCATTTATCGTATGTTTTTAAACTTGTCGTTCTTGATATTATTACTTATATCTTGATTTACATAATTCCAGAATTTAAAACATGATTTATATATAATATATATTCATCACATACATATATATTATTGATCGATAAAAGGTATGAAATACACCATTCATGGAGACGGTAGGCCATACGTACGCATGAACATTGTTTTTGTTTCCTTATTGAATTGAATGAAATTAAATAGATGACATAAATATATATATACATAAATCCAGTAGCATTATTATGTCATATATTTCATTATTATTCATTATATATACTTTATAATAATTCTTGAATGGTTAATCATGGAAAATGAATCTCATCGCGTTCGTGGAGACGGTATTCCGTACGTACGCACGCACGGTGATTTCGTTTTCCGTAGGATGGATAGATGGTGAAATAGGGTTGTTTCATACTTATAATAACATATCAGTATATAAGTGATACTGATGTTATTGCTTTATAATGAAACAACTAAACAAGAAGAAGTAGAAGAAGAAATAAAGTTGAAAGAATCGGTAACAGACATTACCTCTTCTTTGAAGCGCCTCTTTGAGACCTCTACTTAGGGCACTAAAAATGGTCTTTAAAGAAGTCCATGACCTATAGGTTGTTTCTAGGGAAGTGGGGAAGTGAAATGGTCAGGGGTTGGCCGTGCTTGAAGGCTCAAATTGGTGTGAGGAGGAGAGGGAGGAGGTTCCCTTTTATAAGTGAGGGGAGGGACACCTTTGGAAATATAAGAAATAGTAGTTTATATTAAATCCCAACCCCACATAAAAAATTCCAAAATGACTCATATCTGAATATTAGATGAGATAGGGTTGTAATATCATCAACCAATAAAATTTAGACATGTTAGGAATTTATTTTAATCATTATCAACTTGATTTATCCTTACTTATCAATTTAATTTTATTTGTGGTAATAATATTCTAAATTTTAAATTATTATAAATAATTATATATGCATTGTGAATTTTCCATAATTTTGAAATTTATAACATTTTCGACCATAAAAATTTTAATTTATAATTTTTAAATATTTTTGTGATTTTAAAACAATTTTATAATATGTTATGTTTATAAAATAACAATAGTGTCAATTTTGACACCATTCATTTATTTGAATTTAAATAAAATATATACAGACGCTATGTTGAAAGAAAAAGCTTTATTAGATTCATAAAATGTCATATGTATCTAGAAAAGTAGTGGAGAACATTAAATAGTTCATATAATATTTATTTTAATATTTGTAAAACCATTTATTTGATATTTTAATTAATAGAATTATTTCAACATCACTATTGTGTCATAATTAATGATAATTATTTAATCCCTAAAAATAATAAATAAATTCATATGATGTATATAATTGTATTAGATTTCATGAGATTCTTCATTTTTGAAGATTCATTAATTTTATCACTAAATTAAAATTATTATAATTATAAGATTTAAGAAAATGACATGTTGGCACTTTCTTTGGTTTTAATAATAATTAAATTATTTTCCTGGAACAAAGTCCATTAAATGAATCTAATCCAAACCTTAGGTGCTATTGGTCTACTTTCAATCATCCAATAGGATTTTAGCAGGTGTTAGGATAATTTTAAAATCTTATATTTACCCTTAATTACCAGATTTACCTTTTACTATGGTAAATAAAATTTACCGTAGTTACTATTCAAAATGCCCACAAATAAAAAAGTATCCTATTAACATAATTTTGACCCACTGATTCCAAATATGGAATCCATTTTTCAAAATGAAAAACACATAAGTTACAGTAATTAATTTAAAATTAATCCCATTGTTAAGAAAACAGGTTTTAGAAGTTAAAACAGTGTCAAATATTGAAATGTTTTTACCTACGAATTCAATGTGAAATTAATTCTAATGACATATATTATATTAAATGGTAAGAATATATTATATTTATACACTTAAAACCATTAAATATTATAATTTAACCATATAAATTATCTCAATGAAAAAAGTTTTTTTAAATTAAAAATTAGCGTATCTTTACTATTCAACAAAATATGAAATTTATCAGAAAAATATCAAAAATTTATCCAAAGTAAATTTTTATATCCTGATTCCAAAGAAGAATTATATTTTGTTAAATTGAAATTATAAACATTTCAAAAACATGATTTAATGTGGGTGCACCATCAAAAGGTGGAAAAACTACATTTTTTGAAAAAATACTTATTTTACCCAAAAAATTTATTTTGTTCTCTTACCATGTTCTAGAAAATGCGTAAGATGAATAATAATGTTATAAAATTTAAAATTTAGTTAATACTATTCATAACGGCTAGTTCATTATAATATTATAACCATATATCATTATTTAGTGAAACCTGATATTGCTTACAACACACGCTATCGAGTAAAGTTGTGATTGCATGTAATGCAATCCAAGTCAGGGTTGCGTGTAATGAAATCTCCCTTTGGTGTAGCGTACAACACAAGAAATCAACGAAATTAAAATAATATTCTTCATAAAATCTCGGGGTGTTACATTCTACCACCCTTAAAAGGAATTTTTCCCTAGAAATTCGTCGAGGTTATAAATCGTTTACTATTCATTGAAACCCACATCGTAAAATGGAATACTAAAACTTAATTTTTAAAAAATAAAGTATGAAATTTGACGATTACCAAAAGTAACTCATCACTGGGATTCTATATAGGAGAACATAAGTGAAAATATGGATATGGAAGAAAAATATAACCATCATGTTCTGATGGAGAGTGGTAGAGAATGTGACTATGAAAAAGCCAAATATCACAAAGCCATAAATTTGTGATGATCTAAGGTACCATCTGATTCGTCAGATATAAGAGCACTAGGACAACATTTTTGGTTTTCAATATCATTTCCCTAAAGTTGAAAATTTTGAATTTGAAGAAATACTTGCTTGATTTTCATACAATCTCACTGTTGTTCGTGCTTTGAACTATTTCCACTTCATCTTTTAAAGAAATGAAGTTGAACTTGTTATTCGTGAAGTGTTAACAGATCATGTGATAGAATGATGGGTCATTCCATCTGTTTCAAACAAAAGGTTAGAAAAAGTTATCAAATATACATAAGTCCATCTATGGTGAGGTTAATCATATATGATTCCAAAAATGAACTTATACTTCATATATCATACCGCTTAATAAAATAAAACTAGTTTATACTAACCAGGGACTTCCTATAGGCCAGTGGTAGGTGATAAAGGCTAGTCGCACTTCGGTTGTGGGTTCAATTCCCACAACCATGTCTGAAGCAACGGGTTGTCGCCCATCCTGCAGGTTATCCTTTTTCTAAAATTAAATCATTATGACATTCCATCAATAATATCGAAAACAGTTCTAGCCTTAAACTAACTTATGTTCAACATAATCCATTTCAATTCTTTAGGATTATCCAAAATACTTCTGTCCAAGCTTATAGTATCAAGAAAACAATTACTAGAAATGTCATCTACTGAGCATGTGAATATTTTTATTTATCCCCGATATATCTTGTTGATCACATTCTAATCATGTGAATACCTTAATCATGTATTATCTTGAAAAATGAATACCCATTTAACCTTAGTGAAAACATGAATGCTGTCAAAAGTTAACTCTTTCCACATACCAAAATCCCAAAATTTCTATATACTCAAACCATGATATCACTTTGTCCTTATTTTAGTCATGAGCTCATGATTACTATCATATTATTTTCTCCTTATCCCTTCCATATGTGCATTTCATCTGCTTTGCAAAAATATTTCAATCATTTTTTCATTGTTACCAGTACCATATAATAATTGAAAACCAATACATACATATTCCAAAATTCAACAATACCATAAATGAGATTCCATGATACTATTTTGAAATCACATTACATAAACACTTAATCATTACACAACATCATTTTCATACTCAACATCACAAATAGTGATCACATGAGACTTCCCTTTATCCTTTTCATTAAGAGGTTTCTTATGTTGATCATCATTAACCCATGGATTAGGGCATTTATTAGCATAATGCCCCATTTCCTTACACCTGAAGCATTGAAGTGTTGGTGGAGAGTTTTCTGTAGTCTTTTCTCTATTCACATCATTAGTAACCTTTTTCCCATTAATTCGACAATCAACTTCTCAACGACCTTCTTTTCCATAATTAAGCATTTTCTAGGACCTTTTAGGCCATCTCTATCAAGCTTCTTTACACACTTTGAGCATAAAGAATCATTCATCTTCTTTTCACCATTGTTTTGAGATTTCTCCTTGAACTCCATCTTTCATTTCTTGTCAAAACCATGAGATGGATATGTTACACCAACTTCTAGTTCTACATTGATAGCACAATGTACAATTTCTTCATAGCTACTGAAGTCTCTTATAGCTAATGCCCATCGATGACTTGGTTTTAAGCCACTGAAAAATCGATCAACTTTACTTTCAGGTTGGATGATGAAGCCAGATGCATACCTTGCAAGTCTTGTAAAATTCGCTTCGTATATACCAATAGATTCATAATCCTTCTACTTAAGCTCGAGAAACTCCTTTTCCATCTTTTTTCGAAGAATACGAGGGAAGTACATACTGAAAAACAAGTTCTTAAACTCGTCCCATTCCATGGACTCGATTTCATTTCTTTTCCTCGTATTCTTGATATGATTCCACCATTGATCATCATCACCTACCAAACGATATACTACTAAGATGAATTTATCATGCTAAGAACATTGTATAACTGAAAATATCTTTTCAGTGGTACTGATCCATTTTTCTGCCACTAAGGGATCATAAGACCCGCTGAATGAAGGTGAATGCTGCCTCATGAAGGATTCAACATAATGTTGCTCCTTTATCTACTCATTTTGAAGTACATAATGATTCATAGCTTTTGTAAGTATAGAAATAAGATTTTGCACTCCATATCCCATGACATTGGTTTGGTCAGGGGGAAAATCATTGCATTTTCCATTACATTGATCAACACGGTTCCTTCAGGTTCCAGCCATCGTCTAAAACCCAAAAAATAATAGTGTGAGAGGCAATTACCATGCTAGGGAAAACAACATAATAAAGGGGGAGTACCTTCAATATATAACATCTTAGGTTTAATTCTAAGATCATTAGCGCAATTCTATGACTATAACCTATACATATACTTAACGTTAGGGACATCCCTAGGCAATCCTTAGAAATATCTCTAGGGATTTCACTAAAGTTTTTGCATCCTAGTTTACAAAGGTTAACTAAACCTTTCCTCTGATACCAACTGTAGAGACCCAAAGCTTTATGTACATGGACATTACATTACTTTTGCGGAATACTTGGTACATAACAAAAACAGACACACAAGGACCGTAATAGTTTAGTGGTTTGGAAACTTGGAACATAATCTTCTAATCGTGGTGAATGATCTTCAACATCTCCCATAAAGATCTTCCCCTTTTGTTTTCTAACCTAAAACCTTTCTTTATATCATGGGGAAATGAAATCATATAAAGGGTGATCTCAAATTCTCAGTAAAGATAAGCATGGATAAAATAAAACAAATAATATACATTTGAACTTAAAAACATGAATATAATGTTTAAACATCAAAATCTTGAGCAATGACATAAAACATGGTAGTACATAAGTAATATATAATAAAGAAACATTAATCATGATAAAATATCATGTTAATAAAACATGTGATTGTGGAAACCATTAAGAACATGATATTATTTCCATAGTAGCCAAGGTATTGCTTCCAAGATCATCTTAGTGGACAAAGTCCCTTTCTGAATTGAGTTCAATCCTCGTTCCAGTCCTGTACTACTGAACCGGTTTAACTTACCATTCTATCCATGTCTATCTCATGAGATATAAATCTTTACCCAATTCATTGGAGGCAGATATAGGTCCCACCCATCTCATAATGAAATCATTCTTACTTGTGCCACAACATAAACTTAAAACATTCATCATAACCCAAAGAATAAAATGGGTTTCATAAACATCATATCATCATCACATAATCCATATAAAACAAATGTATATTTCATCATAAGAAAAGTTAAAGAATGTAAATCATAGAGACATTATACTTGAAACATACACATAAGAAATAATTTCATCTTAGATTTAAAATGGTTTTGATAAAACACTTGAAATGAATTATTGAGGAAAATATCATTTCTTCTTTGAAATCATTTTCTTTTCACAAAATTCCATGCACTTTGAAAAGAAAATTATTTTATTGAAAGTAGTCATGAAATATTTTGGAGGAATTTTCATGAAAATAAGGATTTATAAAATCGTAAAAATCTGTTCGTTCCGTATAAGTTAAAAAAACATTCCCCTCGTACTTTTGTCGGAAAAGTCAAAAAGTACCACGTATGGTAAACAAAAGAAAGATTCCTTCCACAACACAAAGTAAAAATAAATATGGGTGAAAATGACTTTAAACATACATGGAAAAATATTAAACACTTTATTAAAACTTTTTTATGGTCATGGATGAAAAATATAACCCCAGTAAATACTTACGTATAAGCGATCTCAGATAAAAATGAGATTGCAAAATTATCCCTTACCTTAGGTCTGATATGCTTCGTATGGATCCGAACCTCCTTTATAATGATTTAAATAATGTCACGGACTTATTAAATAATCATATTAATTTTTATTATATCATATATGTTTCACTTATGACTTTATATTACCCGTTATTTTGTAAATTCCATGTTAAAGCAGCGTTTTGGGTAAAATCATTTCATTTATCGTATGTGTTTTGACTAGTCGTTCTTGATATTATTACTTATATCATGATTTACATAATTCCAGAATTTAAAACATGAGTTATATATAATATATATTCATCATATACATATATATTATAGATCTATAAAAGGAATGAAATACACTGTTCCTGGAGACAGTAGGTCGTACGTACGAATGAACACTGTTTTCGTTTCCTTATTGAATTGAATGAAATTAAATAGATGACATACATATATATATAAATAAATCCAGTAGCATTATTGTGTAATATATTTCATTATTATTCAATATATATGCTTTATAATCATTCCTGAATGGTTTATCATGGAAAATGAATGTCATCGCGTTCGTGGAGACGATAGTTCGTACGTATGCACGAGCAATGATATCATTCCCATAATCGTGGAATTGTATTGTACTGTATGTAGACTATTTATTAATCAATATAACTTTGAAATAATCATATATAGTCATTATTTACACGATTATACCCATCCAAGTAAGGTGGTGGTGGAAAATAGATTACACCACAGCGTGGAGACAATATTCCGTACGTACGCACGCGCGGTGATTTCGTTTTATGTAGGATGGATAGATGGTGAAATATGGTTGTTTCATAATTATAATAACATATCAGTATATGATTGATACTTATTTTATTACTTCATAATTAAACAACTAAAGAAGAAGAAGTAGAAGAAGAAATAAAGTTGAAAGAATCGGTAACGGATATTACCTCTTCTTTGAAGCGCCTCTTTGAGACCTCCTATTAGGGCAATAAAATTGGTCTTTGAAGAATACCAGCACCTCTATGATGTTTCTAGGGAAGTGGGTAAGTGAAATGGTCCGGTTTTGTACGATCTTAAAGGCTCAAATTGGTGTGAGGAGGAGAGGGAGGAGGTTCCTTTTTATAAGGGAGGAGAGGGGAACCATTGGAAATATAAGAAATGTTAGTTTATATTAAATCCCAACCCCACTTAAAAAATTCCAAAATGACTAATATCTGAAGAATAGATGAGATAGGGTTGTAATACCATCCAAAAATAAAATTTAGACATGTTAGGAATTTATTTTAAACATTATCAACTTGAGTTATCCTTACTTATCAATTTAATTTTATTTGTTGTAATAATATTCTAAATTTTAAATTATTATAAATAATTACTTATGTGTTGTGAGTTTTCCATAATTTGACACTTTATGAAATTTTAGACCATATTAATTTTAATTTATAATTTTTAAATATTTTTTTGATTTTTAAACAATTTTATAATATGTTATGTTTATAAAATACCAATAGTGTCAATTTTGACACTATTCATTTATTTGAATTTAAATAAACTATATACAGTAGATATGTTCAAACTAAAAGCTTTTATAGATTAATAAAATGTAATATGTATCTAAAATATTAGTGTAGCACATTAAATAGTTAATATAATATTTATTTTAATATTTTCAAAACCATTTATTTGATATTTTAATTAATAAAATAATTTCAACATCACTATTGTGTCATAATTAATGATACTTATTTAATCCCTAAAAATTATAAATAAATTTATATGATGTAGATAATTGTATTAGAGTTCTCGAGACTATTCATGTTCTAAGTTTCATTAAGTTTATCACTAATGTAAAATTATTATACTTATAAGATTTAAGAAAGTGACATGTTGTCACTTTCTTTGGTTTTAATAATAATTAAATTATGTTCCTGAAACAAAGTCCATTACATGAATATAATCCATCCCTTAGGTGATATGGGTTCACGTTTAGTCATCCAATAGTATTTTGGCAGGTTTTAGGGTAATATTATAATCTTATATTTACCCTTAATTACCCAATTTACCTTTAACTATGGTAAATAAAATTTACCGTAGTTACTAATCTTAATGCCCAAAAATAAAAAGTAGTCTATTAACATAATTTGGACACACTAATTCCAAATATGGAATCCATTTTTCAAAATTCAAAACACATAAGTTTCAATAATTAATTTAAAATTAATCTCGTTGTTAAGAAAATGGGTTTTAGAAGTTAAAACATTTCCAAAGATTGAAATGTTTTTACCTATGAATTCAATGTGAAATTAATGATAATGACAAATATTATATTAAATGGTAAAAATATATTATATTTATACTTTAAAACAATTAAATATTATAATTTAACCATATAAATTATATCAATGAAAAATTTGTTTTTAATTAAAAATTAGCGTATCTTTACTATTCATCAAAATATGAAAGTTATCATAAAAATATCAAAAATTAATCCAAAGTAAATTTTTATATCTTGATTCCAAAGAAGAATTTTATTTTGTAAAATTTAACTTATAAACATGTCAAAAACTAGATTTAATGTGGGTGCGCCATCAAAATGTGGCAAAACTGCATTTTTTTAAAAATACTTATTTTACCTGAAAAATTTATTTTGTTCTCTTACCATGTTCTAGAAAATGTGTAAGATGAATAATAATGTCATAAAATTAAAAATTTAGTTAATACTATTCATAATGGATAGTTCATAATAATATTATAATCATATATCATTTTTTAGTGAAACATGATATTGCGTACAACACACGCTATCGAGGAAAGTCGTTATTGCACGTAATGCAAGCCAAGTCTGGGTTGTGTGTAGTGAAATCTCCATTTGGTGTAGCGTACAACACAATACATTGACGAAATTAAAAGAATATTCTTCATAAAATCTCAGGGTGTTACAGGCTATCCTTCTCGACCATCTTCTTCTTAGGCTTTATATGTAGGATCAATCTTGTGCCATCAGTTTGTATGGTTTGAGAATTTGCAATGAGAATTTAAAACCCCCCCTAAACCTTTGCATCATTGTGAAATAATGGTAAATTTTTAGTGGTTATATAATGTGTGAGACTCATACCAGAGTGGTTTGGGTTCCACAACCTCTAGGGGAATGATGACCCAGTCAGAACCATCAAGGGAAGAAGCTTATCGATTGAGAATTCATGGCGGTAGGGATATATATAATACTAGACATAGTTAGCTTAAGTTAGATCTATAGTTAAGTAGTCATTCTCATTCCCAATAATATTGTGTAAATATTAATGATATTAATAAAAAAGGTAGTGTAATCAGATTCATGGAATGTGATTGTTTGATGTACCACTCTTAAGGTATAATCTATTGTAGTAGGATTGTTTGATACTAGTGAATCTAACTCTATTATTTCTTACTTTCTTATGGATTTTTTGAAATTTAAGATTGATATAATCCCTTATGAGATGTAGTTACTAAACATGCTCAATAAGGAGAAGAATCAGGTTTTAGGTGTCCGTCCTACACTCTCACTCTTTCAAGGGTCAATCTGGAATGGGATTTCATAGTTCTGGAAATAAACCTTTTTGATGTATTCCTCAATATGGATTGGAGGATATGTTCTAAGAAATAAGGAATTAAAATAAAATAGAGGAATGGTCATGTTTTCAAGACATTATAATATATAAATAAAAAATACACCATGCCCACTAGGTTGAAAATTTGACAAGGTAATCATGGGAAAAAATGAATTCTCTTTATGATGGGCATAAATTATTCATTCCACATTCTATATCAACTATTCATAAATAGAAAAGGAGAAAAAATTTAACAAGTAATATATTATATAACTGGGAGGCCTGAGAAAAAGCCAAATTCATATCCTTATCACATAAAAAATGTAGCAGATACTTTAGTATAGAATATCTTGTCAGTGAGAATTCATTAGGGTTTCTCAAGAAAACTATATTGAGATTTAAGCATTCAAATAAAAAAATCAGTTTTAATTTCTATTATGAATTGGATTGGTATCATTAATGATCTATGAAACATTAGATCAAATAATTATAATGTACATCATAAATAAAATAAATCTGGACAAAGATATGAAATGATTAGAACATTAATTTATTGATAATGTTCATAAAAAAGGATTAATTAATGCAATATAGAGACTCTATGAGGATTCCATAGAATAAATTTGTGATTAGACTATAGTGAGTGTTAATATGCTTAAATTTTCATGTTAGTGAGAGACAAACATGAAGCATCAATTGAACATCGCAGCACCACCCGCCTTGCTTATTCCACTGAGCAGCACAAATATTATATAATGAATCTATTCTATTTCCCCAGAAGCTTCCCTTTCTAGTCCATCTAGAGGATTCAAATCATCTAAATAACATAATACCCTTTACTAGCCAACTATTCCTGAGTTGTTAAATTTTTTCTCATGATGTCATACAATGGATGGGGATCAACGATACCCACCCACAAATCATGAAAGAGCTAGTTAAGACATTCCTATTGTTCAAAAAATGTTTATAGGGGGTTCTCAAGGATTATGGTGATATAATACTACTATATTAGCCTACATAATTTTTTCTCTGCAGCAACTGGGGTAGAAACATAATATTGTGGAATGATTGGTAGAAACAGTTAATAATTAAGAGAGGAGGTTCCATGTGCTCTTCTATCAAATGATGCATCATCCAACTATCATATTAAAGGCCCATAGTTCTCAATAAACAATTTCACACTAATGGGATGGTCATAACCTAGATGAGTATGAGTCCTTTAAGGATCAATTGAGTCTTGAATCAACTCTATAATTGATACAGATAAGTGGGTCGGTGATGAAAATCGTTTTTCTACTATAAGCACAATCCTATCCTAGACTCACCCAGGTATGCTTCCACCCATACATGATAATAATAATAATATAGAAATAAAAGGGTTCCAATAAGAAGAAATATAATCTCATTATTTGTGTCCTCATTTGAAAATATAATCCTAAATTGGTGAATACTCCTTTGGTGTATTTCTCACCACACACTAGATGACGGGATGAAAGAAACCATTTAAATGAAAATGAAATGGATGGAAAAATGGTAAAAGGAATATGAATATAAAATAATCAAATCATCTACACAAGCCATAAGAACCCCACCATGAAGAGAGATTTTGTATGAATGATTATTAAAAGAACCCTAACCATTTTTGACAATTCACCTAGTTAGTATGGGATAAGGCATAAAGATAAAACAATCATACCAGAACAACAATTTAGTAACCTTATTAGGGCCTAACGACATTGACTAAACCTTAAAGAAGTTTATTAGTCTGGTGCAGAATGAGGCACCAGGGATCCAAGTATTGTTGTGTTATTTTTAGTAGTGTAAATGCTTGCATATACAGTTGAATAAGAAATTATAAAAACCCCTAATCCTATAAGGGATTTTTCTTATCGGATATAACTTAGGAGCTTGTAGATTCATGAAATGATATTTAATTATAGATTATGTAGTCATCACTTAGCTAATCAATCTTCCATCACTAACATGATAACTTGTATTCTCAAGCATGAATCCCTTACCAGGAAAAGTAACCCATTCAAGAACATGGCCATGAAACACACCATCCTATGTCTTAAGGAACTTGTCATACATTACCAATCCAAAAATACAATTTACATCAAAAGTGAGTCTCAATATCAGTATCATCAGAATCATGATAACCCTCATCCACAACTCTTACAGAAACACCATCACCACCTCTCACACGACCAACATAATCATCAGCATCTGCATCTGAACTAGCACCAGCACCGGGTCCTACACTAGGTCCAGCTCCGGCTCCGACTTAAGAATCTATATTAGAAGAACACATCGACATTAAAAAGGTATCAACAATTGCTGCTTATTCTGGTGGAAGTGTAGAAGAAAGGGCAGACATAAATTTCATCCTATTTGCATTTATCGCCTATTCTAATTTCTGACTTGTTTCTTTGATTGCGGCATTCATTTGTTCCACTGTGACAAAACAGAACCGGTACTCGAAGAAACATTAGTAGACCAGTATCGACATGGTATAATATTCTTCTCAGGTCTATAACGCACTCTACCCTGATTCTCATCTTCTAATACCTAAAGTAGATGATCGTTTCAGCCCAAATTGTCAGGTTCTTTTTCTTCCGATTCCTCTAAAGAAATCCTTTGATTAATATATAACATAAATTAAAATGATAAAATAATATATGAAATTAAATTCAGTAAAAATCAAAGAAATTGAAATATACTAACAATCGCCTTCTCGGTGTAGGTATTTGGCACAGTACCATCTTTCTTTTTCCATCTTGTACAAAACATAGTTGAGTGACGAACGCGACCCTCAATATTAAATGCCTTTTTTCTGAAAAAAAAACAATGAAATAAATCAAAATTGGAAGTTAAAAAAATTACACTGAACAGAGATAAATATTTTAAATGGTAAATTACCTTCATCTGCTCATGATCTGGTAATGAAGTGTGTCCGCGAGTATAAAGGTGTTTCATTGCACTCTTGTTTTTTTTATTTCTGTTTGATTTCTCCTGTAGACAAATAATTATATAAATTCAATAACATAAATAAAACAATTAATTTAAAATCATTTTCAAATAATTATATGAATATATATATATAAATTTAACAAACACCTTAAACGCTGGACTCTTCCAATAGATAATCATCTCTCTATATTGTGATATTGGGCAATCTTGAATCACTGGTACTTCATCAAGATCTATACCAACTCTCTTTTTATAACCAAGATATAAATCATACTTGTAAGCTCAACACATTTCACCTAAATCCATTATCCTTGCAGCCTTTGAATTTTGTACATAAGGAACATTATATCAAAGCTGCAATGGACAAAATATTTGTTAAGAAAATATTATAAATTTATATATATAAAAGGTGATTAACATTACTTACCCAAATCTCTGCCCATGCTTTGTCCTTTATTTGTTTTCCAATAGCCTTCCAACTTATTGGTTGAACCGAAATGATATTTCTGTGTCTAGAATGTGTTCTCATAAAACTTTTAGATTCCATGCCATTTTTATTAATTATAGCATTGTCCTCATTGTAATCAACTATGATTTTCATGTGTCGATTCCAAACATCACACATTTTTGTGCGGCCTCATGGTCTGGTAGAGGCTGGATCTAATCATGAAACCAAAAATAAAAGTATATAATATATATGAATTTATCATTAATCAGTAACAATAAATTTTAAACAAATACAAGTAGATGGGGGATCTGCTGACCCCTGAATTGCTGCGTTTGGAGGGGGGTAGCCTCCATGGGAGGTGAGATATCTATAGGAGTACTATGTATAGTAGATGCAATGAGTACTGATGGAGGCAGAAAACCTGATGGATAACCCTGTACAGATGAGGTTGGATATGGATATGGATATGACGGTGGGATATATGGGGGCATAGTACCCTGTTTAGTGGATGGTGGGAATGGAAAATGAGGGATGGGAGTCTGAGAACTACCATCCGATGTGGGTACGGGAAAAAAGGGATACAGAAAAGGTGGTTATGGATAATAAGGAGGTTGTATAATGCGAGGATGGCCTCCTGGTGTCTCAAGTGGCGTAGTAGTAGGCTGACCTATAGAATCAGTACCCCCACCATAATATCATCCTTAGTGGCATAATCCAAGCGTCTCCTCGACGATGAAGCCTAAAATAATGTAGACGACAAATTAAAATGGAAAATAAAGAGATAAATAATATGAAGGACCCTAACATTCAAACATAATTTGTACTTACATTGTTTCCAGGAGGAGAACTATATTGTTCGTTTCTCGGTATTCTTCTACTCATTCTAGTATCATCATAATCAGACATTTTGACCCGGAAATTTAAATTAATATTCTCAAATAAATAGAAATATTTTAAAATGTTAAATAATGCAATTGTATCATAAAACAATGAGATGTATTTTCATGTGTGATATTTATATTGATAAAATATCAAGACTTTTCTATGTTCATGATTTACTAGAGAAGTGTTTAAACATAAATTGGTCTAGATATTAACATTTTTATATTCGATAATGGTATAAAATAAACTAGTTATTTTGATATCATGCATGGAAGTTAAAAAAGCCCATACAGTATTGCGATAATATCAGGTAAATACTTACAAATGTGTCAACGCTATGTGGGGTCTGTGACAATTTCTGGTTCACAATCTGTACTAACAATTGCATCATATGTATCATCAAATGAAACATTTGAATAAATACCGATAGGTTCATCTACAACATCATTGTCATCCATGACTTCGTCAAAAATATGTCTAGTAATAACGTCAACAATAACACCAATTTGTTGTTGTAATGGGTCACTTACATAAAACAATTGTTTAGCTTATGATGCAAGAATAAAAGGTTTATCGGTATGAAGATGGCGGTTCATATCAATCACTCTAAATCCACAGTTATCGATATGCATTTCTTGTCGTGTCATTGAATCAAACCACATTCATTTCATCATTGCGACACAACCATGTGAATAGTAATCTAATAAAATGATTCTTTCAACAACACCGTAATATGATATATTTTCTGATTGAGGCTGCATGTCTGATGCACTCGCATAATAATATGTTGTGGCGCTTATCGTGACACCATCATGCTGTGTTGCCATTTTCTTTCACAACTATTTATAACAAATTTAAATCCATTAACAATTATTTACTTACAATCACGTACCACATAATTTGGACCAAAGGAGGATGTTTTTATTTTATCTTATACTTCAATCATAGGTAGAGTTAAAACCTAAAAGATACCAACATAGAATATTAAACAAAGACATGTGATTATGTTATGATAAGAAGAAAAAGAAATATGTTACCTTTGAATTTAACCAGGAAACAAATTCTTTGCTGTGCAATAATTCCTTCCTCTTAATAGATAGAGAGCGATGTCTCTTTTTTATAATTTCTAAATTTTCTCTACAGATATGGAAGCATTAAAATGTCAGAAGATATAAATAAATAACACAATGAAAAAAATACATAATTATTAGTTTACTTACTTGATATAATCATCAAGCACACCATAGTTGAATAATACTGTGTGATGTGCCATTTCTCACTCTTCCCTGCATAAAGTACACAATGATTACGATCCAGATATCCCCCCTGTTTGGGGCAGTGAAGGAAATGCAGGCTCAATGGGATCATACTGCTCATCTTCAGTTCTCATTAGTCAATTAGACATCGTAGTGACGTTATCCAAGTAATATGAATAGAAATCCTTGTATTCTTGTGCTAAAGTGAATTTAACAATAGAGACTTCACGTTGATATTTATTTCTCACATAAGATTTCAATGTAAACATCATTCTTTCGGTAGGATACATCCACCGACTCGAAACAGGACCACCAAAGGGAACTTCCGTGGGAATATGCATAGTTAAATGTAACATACATGTGAAAGAGACGTTGGGAAAATTTTCTCCAAATCACAATGAATAATCAGTGCATCTCTCTGCAATTTCTGAACAACACTTCTGCTCAATCTTTTGGCACAATGATCTCAATAAAATTGACATAACCTAATCACCTCAAATCTAACATTATGTGAAAGTAAATGGAGAATGGAAATGGGAATCAACTCATGTAACAAGACATGGTAATCATGGGTTTTAAGATATTTGAGTTTCACATCGTGTGTTTTCACACTTTTCGAAATATTACTTGAATAAACATGCGGAACCTTCAATCTTTCAAAGAGCTGAAGAAATTTTTTTTCTCCACATTTGACATCGAATAACACGCAATAGGGAATTTCCACTTATTTTGACTAATTAACTCCAGACGAAGTCTTTCTCTTATAACCCAATCCATCAAATCACGATGACACCGCAAATCATCTTTTTTTTTCTTTGACATTTAAAATAGTAGAAAGTAACATCTCACAAATGTTTTTCTTGATATGAATTACTCCCAAAAAATGATGTAATAAATTCGATGACCAATACGGAAAATCAAAGAATATGATTTTCTTTCTCCAATTGCTATTGGAATTCGAATTAGAATGCTTTTGATTTCTGATATTTGATTGAATTTTTCCAAGAACATAATTCAAATCATCAAGTTCATTAACAATATCAGTCCCTGAAATTCGTTGAGGTGTCTCATCAGTATCGATGGCATTATCGAACTGTCTCCGATTTTTCCTGTATGGATGATCCATTGGTAGAAAATGTTGATGCCCTATGAAGTTGAAATTTTTTCGAAACTTTAATCTTCGAAAACATTTATTTTTCATACAAATAGGATAGGATAATTTCCATTTAGTACTCCAACCAGAAATCATTCCGTAGGCAAGGAAATCATTTATCGTCCATAATAAAGCTGCACGAAACATAAAGTACTCATTTCTGAATGCATCATACACTTGTGCACCAACAATCCAAAGAACATTTAACTCTTCTATTAATGGCTTCAAGTATATATCAATATCATTTCTAGGATCACTAGGTCCATATATCAATATAATCAGGATAGTGAACGACTTTTTCAAACACATCCCTAAAGGAAAGTTATAAATGTGAATGAAAACAGGCCAAGTACTGTGTGTAGTATGCATTTGGCGAAATGGGTTGAAACCATCACAGGATAATCCCAATCTCACATTTCGTGGGATGGCTGCAAAATCTGGATGTAAACTGTAAAATTTCATCCAAGCCAACCCATCTACAAGATGCACTATTTCATTGTTATCCTTATTTATTTCATCTGCATGCCATCCCATATTCTTTTCCATTTGTTCTGACATAAATTTTTTTTGAAGCCTGGGAATTAAAGGGATGTTCCACATCACTTTCTGTGGAATGTAAGATTGAGATCCATCTTTATTAGTCTTCCACCTTGATGTGCCACATTGTTTTCACTGACTCAAGTCTTCATTCTCCTTCCAGAACAAACAACAGTCTTTGAGACAAGAATGAATCTTCCTAGATGAAAATCCAAATTTGTCAACCAACTTTGATGCTATATAATCATTTTCTGGAATACATGCATCATCAAGCAGTAAATCCTTAATAAATGTAATAAGATAGTCAACCACAGTATTAGTAAATCCATACATTATTTTCCCATGATATAATCTCACTAAAAACTCATGTTTGCTCATTTTTTCACATGCTTGATATATTGGGGTATTTTCATCTTCCATCAGCTTTCTAACAATCTCAACGTCATCATCCTGATTAACTTATGATAACTGTGTTCTAGTATTAATTTCCTCTTGCACTAGTCTACATGTGGATCTAGCTTCAGAAACAAAAGTAATTAGATCAGAAATCAGATTTTTCATACCAATATTTTCCGCAGAATCGATGTCATTCAACACTTGAGCTTTTTTTCCATTGTGATACCACACATGATAATTTTTTTGGAAACCACTTTTAGTGATATGGTAACTCACTTCTTCACGATTTAACCAAGGTCTGCCAACACAATAAAAACATGGGCATCGAATCAATCCTCCATCTGAATCATTAGTGAATGAAAAGTAACAAAATATTGTAACTCCTTCTGAAATTCATTAGTGATCCGATCAATGTTGTACATCCAGTATCTATCCATTCCGAGGTAGTTAAAAATACATTAAATAATTAATCTAGATAATGACATAACATTATATGTATTGTTTCATAAGTTATTTTGTAATCATTAATAATAAGTTAATAAAAAAATCATAACAAATATATTAAAATTATTGTTTAGGGAATTCATAAATATTTTAAATTATAAAAATTCATGAATAGTCATACATAAGTTCCACGAATGAGGATTGATTATAGTAAAAAGTGTTTATATGAAATCTGAGAGATAATAATAATCAATTCCCCAAAAGTGTTTGGGTAAATTCATAACGAGATGTGATGTTTTGTATTAAATCTACAAAGATTTATTGAAATTTAGAGACATTTTGAAAATATAAACCATATCATATACCAAGCATTAATATTAAATAATGGGCTGATAATTACAATGGTAAGAAGATGAGAATAATAACTAGAAGAAAGAATATATTTCTACATTATTGTTATAATATTATGATTATATAATTGTATAGAAGATTAATTATATGAAGATGAGATACAACAATTGACTATATTAACTTGTGTGTGTTCCCCTTGGTCATCCCCATGAGGGTAAATTTTGGTATTACATCCTAATAATAGGACTATTATCTCCTCTATGGGATTAGTTTTAGATAGTGTTTTGGAATCCCTATGTGTGACCTGGGGTGTAATCCTCTATAATTTTTTCTATTTCTTTAGGTGGGCTTTGTGGAACCATTATTACCAACTTATCTATGTGTACAATCCTATACTTAGTAGGATATTCTAGGTATGGTATGGTATACCATAGATGCCCTTGGAGAGATCCCCTATATATGTATAGAGATCTTTGGAGATAAATTGAGTACATCTTTGGTGAGGTCTGATGAGAATGACCTCTCGGGAATGTACCATCAGTGAAAGCATAGATCATGTTGTGTGTGCAACTATAAGAGTGTTAAATTATATCCTTGAGTAGAATCTTATGGATAAAATAATGGTTAATATGCCATTGAGGCATGTTTTATGTTATGAGTATATCTATTTTATTGTTCCTATTGTTATATCTCATATTTGTAATGATGTGTCTATGTGATGATGAGATAACTACTATCCAAATGCCCATTTTTTAGTGATTTTGGAGTGTCCTATTGAGAATTGTTATACTAAACACTGCATGGGATCTACCCATATTTTTCATGTCATATGTAGAAAATATTCCTTTTGAAGGAATCCTAGGAGAACCAAGAGTAGATATAAGATAGTGATCTAGATAGACCATGGTTCATGCTGGGTTTTGGAATATGTCAGTATTCCCATCCCTCATAACAGGTTAGTCTTTTTTATCTGTTTTTTTAGGATTTTATTTTCCCCTTTATTCTTTTCATGTGTATAGGTACCATAGGCTATGGACAACCTTGTGTGTGTTATGCCTACTCAGGTATGGTCACTAACCCCTAACCAATTTTGAGGTGGTCTTGTGGTGTCACACTCAGCTTACCACTATCTAGGTGGGCCCCAGTGAGTCAGTTCATAAAAATAGTCCACCCTATTGTTAACGAATTAAAAAAAGTTATTTTACATGAATGAAGAAAAATTCAAAATCATGGAATAGTTATTTTAAAAAAAATTAAATTTGGTCTCACTTTTTTTGGTCATTACCTATTTTTCCCAACTAATGAAAAAATAGTACAAATTCCTTTAAACTAGATGACTCAAAAAAATGTATGTTACTATTTGTGAGCTCTCCATGCTATTTTCTATAATAAAATAATTTATAAACTCATTAACATTTTAGTCACTGTCTAACGGAATAATGAATATAAGATGAATAACATTTATCAAATTAAAACCAATCAATACATTAATAAAATTATTATTATCTAAATACCTCTAATGATTCCATATATCGATGGTGAAAACAACATGTAAGTCCCATAAAGAAATTAAGAAATAATACAAGCTCTAGTAAAATAGTGAGTTGTATTTCTCAATAAAACTTCATGGAAATTTTCGAAAAGTTGGAGGTTGAAACAGGGAATAATTTTCCGGCTATAAAAAAATTAAAATAATTCAAAGAATAAATTTTTAAATGGGTGAACTGATGATAGTTTCTTTGATATAAAAATTCAAAACTCTAGATAGTCATTGTAATTATGAAGAATAAAGTGGAAAATAATGAAAATTATGGAAGGATTCTAATTTAAGATACAAAGGACGAAATCATGAAATTTAATTGACCCATCAATTTAACAGCTAAAAATTCCATAAAAGCATCATATATTATGTTCCCTAATCATGATATTTTAGATCCCTCTATAAAAGTAATGGTGGGTGGGAATGAACCTTATTTTTTGAAGTAAACAATTATGTGGGGCTGATGATCTAGAACACTTATTTTCCATAAAAAGAAAATAGAAAGAACCATAGAATTTATCAACTACATTAAGAATTTCCTTCATGCTTTGAAAAAAATTATGATGGTCTTTTATCACTTTCCATGAGTTATTATTGGTCTTTCCACTATATAACAACAATTATATTCCCTCATGAATGTAACGGGTTAATTACAAGGTATAAAATTCACAAATTTAGATGATTCATGTGATGAATAATTGATGATAAAAAATATAGTAAATTTGAAGTTGTTAATAATGGTAATATGGCATTTCTATTCATATATCTAAATAAATGTGTTCAAGGTAAACATAAGTAGACCCTGAGTAGAAGATAACAAGAAGCCAAAATAAAACAATACAGATAATGATAAAATTGAAAACTAATATCAAATGTAAAATTTAAAAGAGGTAAAACCTATTGAGAGTAGAAAAGAGAGACTGCTTGAATGTTCTTCTCACTCTCTTCTTCCCCTATTCTCTGTCTTCCTACTCCTGCAATTTCGATTCTTCACAGCTGCTGTATAAAAATATACAAATTCGCCGTTATATAGTTTATAACTTAAGCATGACAATTCATGTTGGTTTTGTGTTATTTTTTATAGAACCTCACACACAGCCCACTGAATTTGGATACTCTATGGAGAAGATCATTTTCAAAACTCTTCACCGGTCACATTATTGGAGGTTGATGTGGTCAAGTCCCAAATTAGTGGTTACTGTGTGGTAAATTGAGGGGTTATAGAAGTTCATATCAGTGTGAAAATGGGAGTAAGTGCAGAATAGTATTAAAAATACTTAAGGTTTAAAAAATTCAACAAGAATGGTGGATAGGGATGAAGGAAGAGATGGGTATTACCTCTGGTCTTGAGGGCTATAGGGGAGAACCATCGGGAATGGAGGAGGAGGGGAGGCAGCTCGTACCAGCTTTACTGGTGGAGGGTTGGGGTGAGGAGGTTCAGGGCGAGGAGGGGTCGAGAGTTTTGGGGGTTGCTGGTGAAAAGGTGTCGGGGAGGGCAATGAGGGTGTCGACCTCGGTGTCAAAAGAGAGGTGTTAGGGAGGAGGTGTCAGGGAGGAGGGCCACAGTGAGGTGGAGGGTCACGACGAGGAGGCGTCGGAGGAGCGGCATCGAGGAGGAGGGTAACGACGAGGATGTGTCAGGGGGGAGGGTCGTGGCGATGAGGAGGGCGTGCCAAGGAGGTGTTAGGAAGGAGGGTCGCGGTGATGAGGAGGGTGCGGTGAGGAGGCATTGGGGAGGAGGATGTTGTGGCGAGGAGGAGGGCGCAGCGAGGAGGAGATTGTGAGGGTGGAGGAATCGCGAGGGAAGGAGGGGTTCGTCAGAGAATGTGAGGGTTTTAGGATTAGTTAGAATGAAGGGTTTCCAACAAATAGCCATGGTCATCCTATTAATCCATGTCTATAAACAAGCTATATCCACGTACCGATAAAACCATGGATATAGGTATGTGGCTATAGCCTGAATTTCTAGTTGTGTCACCTGGTGTCACAAACCCTTCTAGTTGTGTCATATAGTCATTTTCCTGAATGTTCCAGTTATGGAATGTTGTTTTGACATCCATTTTCCAAATCTTGTAGTCATGGTAAGATTCTATGTAAATTGTGATTCTTATGGATTTAAACATGGAAACTAGCAAGAAGGTTTCATCATAGTCAATTCCTTGACATTGCCAGAATCCTTTATCCACTAGCCTTGATTTATACGTTTTAACATAACCTTTCATGTCCAGGTTTCTCTTGAATACACATTTGCATCCAGCAATGATTACATCAACTAGATCATTGACCAGAACCCAGACTTGGTTATGATACATGGAATCTATCTCCGAATGCATAGCTTATATCCATCTTACAGCTTTTGAGCTTTCTACTACTTCCTTGTATAATAGAGGCTCATCATTGTCCAACTATAATGATTCACCATCCTTAGTGACTAGGAAACCAAATCTATCTGGTTCCCTTACCTCTCTTGAGCTCCAATGCAGTACTAGTGTTTCTGGAACCTATTCCACGGGGACCTATGGATGCTGTTCCTTTCCAACTCCTGTGTATCTTGAGAATCAACTTCTTCGGAGAGAATATTTCTCACACTATCCTTTTTGAGGATGTTATCCCTCTCAAGAAAGACGACTTGCCTAACAATAGTCACATTTTTGTCTATAGGGTTATATAGGTAATATCCTTTCATTTCCTTGGGATATCCTATAAAGATACACTTTGTGCCCTGGGATTCTAGTTTTTTGCTTGACAAGGCCATAACAAATGCCTCACATCCCCATACACATGTGTTCAACAAAATGTGTTTCTTCTCATTCCATAACTCGGAGGGAATTCCATTTTCCACCTTTGTTGTCACTCAGTTTAATGTGTATGATGTATTCTGTAATGAATATCCCCAATAGGATAATAGAAGATCTGCATGACTCATCATAAACCTCACTATGTCCAAAAAGGTTTCATTCCTCCATTCACTAACACTATTCCACTTGTGTGTATAAGGAGGAGTGAGCTGAGATAGAATCCCAGACTCCCATAGAACATCAATGAACTATTGGTTCAGATATACTCTGTCTCGATCCAATCGAAGCTTCTTTATCTTCTTACGAAGCTAATTCTCTACATCATTCCTCAATTCCATAAATTTCTCTAATGCTTCTAAATTATACCTCATTATGTAAACATTTTCATGTCTATTCAAATAATTAGTAAAAGTAATGAAGAAAGAATATCCACATCTAGCTTCTACTTGAAATGGTCCACACACATCCGTGTGGACCAATCTTAGATGCTATGTGGCCCTTTCACCCTGTCCACTGAAAGGTGGCTTGGTCATTTTTTCTTGTAAAAAATAATGAAATATATCAAGTGGTTTTTTCTTATTAGAGTCTAAATAGCCATCTAGGAAGAGCTGTGTCCAACACATCTCGTTTACATGACAGAGACTGTGATGCAACAACTGGGTGATGTATGAGTCATGTGAGTTTGTTTCATTATCGAATTCCAACACTAGTTTTTCATAATTTAATACATTCAATTCATTATTTAAATTCGCCATATCATAACATAAATTATTATTATAAAAGAGACAACCCTTATTTAAAATCATGAAAATAAATCCTTCCATATCCAAACAAGATACAGAAATTATGTTCTTGGTAACACTAGGCACATAATAACAGTTATGTAAAACCAAAATCATCCCAGTTTGCAATGAGAGGTGGTAATAACCGATGGCTAATGCAGCCTGCCTCGTTCCATTAGCTACTTGAAGATCCACCTCTCCTCTATAAATATTTCTAAATATTTTTGGTTCCTGCATTTGAATAAATATATGAGCCCTATAAGTTGTATCCAATACCTAATGTGTAGAAATGAAAACATTACACTCGATAACGAATGCACATTTAACATCCCCATGTTTCTGGGTACAGTTCCTCTTTTAGTGGCCTTGCTTTACACATGCAACACATATTGCCTCCCATTCCTTTCCCTACCTCTAGATCATCCCCATATTTGTGGGATGATGCATGGGGGCTTCATACCATTTATAAGTCTTTGGCCCCTTTTCCATGTCCTTATTTTTCTTATTCACCATAAAAAACTCTGGGTTTGTTACACCCCATGTGCTTATCTACCTAGGGAATTAAGTTCATAAGTTCTGATAGACTCTTCGCATTATTTCTCATGTTGTAGTTAAAAATATAGCTAGATAAGGTATTGGTAAGTGATGATAGGATGATATCTATACGCAACTCATCCAAAAACATAATACCTAAGATATCTAGGCATTCAATGTAGCCAATGAGATTGACTACAGGAGGCCCAGCTAGAACATACTCTCTAAGAATATTTTTAAACAAAGCATTTGAGATCTCATATCTCTCTTGTCTCGCCTTCTCTTGATAGAGATCCTTAAGGTGAGACATCATGCAATACACATCCATGTTTTCATGTTTCTTCAAGAGATCATTAGACATGGCCGACAACATGAAACACTAGACATCTATTTCATCATCCAAGTGATTCATATAGATATATAGTTCCTTATCACTTGACTCTTTTCTAGGTGAAACTAGAATAGGCTCTTCCAACACATAAAATTTAATCTCATGGCGAAGGATGACATGTAAACGCCTCTACTACTCTTGGAAATTGATGCCGGTGAGAAGGTATTCCTTATCATGTATGGTTCGCAATGATATATTTGAATTCATTTTTCTTTTTTTTCTACAAATTATGAAGAGAAAAGGTTTGGTACTTTATTATGATAAAACTGAGACAAATAAATAAATTAATACTTATTAGTCTCCCACTATTTTATCGAAATCAAATAGCCCTCACCATTGACTTTGGAATATTCTATTTCCTGAATATTATAGTGGAAATGATCCATATTTCCCATCACATTACCCCAAATAGGATTCGTCAAAAAACTTGAAGGGTTTTTGGTAGGCATTCTAAATGCCAACTACATTAACCCACAACTCCTTAATTGGCTGAATGGACTACCCAATCCTGAAATCCTATTATTTTTGGATTTCCTCAACCTTTTCCTCTTGGTCACACCACGTCCTAGTGTGGTAGTCAACCCTTGATATGAACAAAGTCAAGTCAACCTACAACATTGAATTAGAATTCCTCGATAACTGAAAGCACCCCAACTAGGTTTGGTCAAGCACTTTGAACTATGGTTTGATTCTAACCAATATTATGGAAGGCTATAACGACCTAATATTTCATTGAGGTATGTTATCCTTATATGTAAATTTCCATTTTATTATCTTTGATTACATTCCTATTAATATTAATTGGGTTATACTTAAGTGATTAACCATGTCTAAGATAATATTTTATGCATAAGTCGGTCTTATTTTAGTTCCATATTGCATGTTTGTTTTAATTCAGTAATTGTGTGATCATGAAAACACTCCTAAAATAAATAAACCATGAAACTAAAAGAAATAAAATAAATGGTATGATCATGAGATTGTTCTATTGGTTAGTTTATCTAGCGGTTGATAAACAAACCCACGACCTAGGGAAAAAACACCTTGAACCTTTTGGGTTCATGTTTACAACTTTCCACCTATGCACTATTGTATATCCCGGGATTGGTTTCACCTTGGTTCCTAACTTGAGTTGCCTCCACCAGCTTGGGAGCTCCATCTATTACGTATGCTTTTATCTCACACATAGGTGGGGGGTAAAACAAGGTTTTACATAAAAGAATCATTTGGTACGCAAGACCTATATATTAATGAGGGAATGCTCGCAGAACAACAAATTTAATTTAAATAAATTAATTAAACGAAACCAGGCACAAACAAGGGTCTTGGTCTAGCTCATGATCATACATACACGAAATGATATTTATACATAAATAAAACAAGAATTCAATTATTTAATAGTTCTTGTTTAAGATAAATCATGCTCGAATCTATTAATTATATTTAATTAATCAATCCTTTTATCTTAAACCTTTTTTTGAATTTCCTTTAGATTCTCTTCCATCATAATTTTAAACAAATAAATTAATTTAAAATTAAATTTGTACATAACTTGTACCTTGGAGGAAACCTATTGAATTACTGTTTATAACTACCCAATGAGTAGAAATGAACATTACGCAGATGTTAAATTAAACAAATATATATAAAAGAGCCATCACGTGTTGTACATCATCTTTAAGCCTTCACTATGGTACATGTCTCAAGGGTTTGTATAATATAATAATAAATTTTAATAAATTTGTATAATTTGGATGAATACATGGCGTGTAGTTATGACTACAGAGTGTGTCCTTTTGTTCACCATCTATCTAAAGTACACACCCGGGGACATAGCGTGTAGATGTACTTTGGAAATTTTCAGAGTACATGGCATGTTTGGTGGGACGCATGCAGTGTAGTATCTGTGTTACACGGTTTCTAGCTGGTCACACCATGTACGGGGTACACGGTCCATCCCTTGCCTGAAAAGACTACACGTCATGTTTAGTGGACCACTGAGTGTGTAATCTGGAAACCATGTGCCACCGTTTCATGGTCCACACACATTTTCATTTGTGAATTAGGAATACTCCAACACACGACCTGATTTGACGAATGAGTCCGATGCATTGAACCTAGACTACAGGGTGTGTACTTCTGAATAAATGCTCGGTATTCTAGTTTTGTAAGGCCCGGAACATCTGGCACCTTTGGATGAGATCCTTTATTTTATTTTAATCAAAATTAAAAGAAAAATTCATTTATGTATGGTGAATGAGAAACATTAGAGGAGGAACAGATCTCGAGATTCATATTTTAAAGAATGATTAACCTGAATTGAAACCAATAAATTATTAAATGCGTAAATCACCAATAGAAAACATAAATAATTATAACCAATGATATGACACCACTTATACCACTTGTAGGTTCTGGCCACAGCGGAAGCGTGTTGGTGGGTGTGACTGACATTAATTTTAGCGTTAGCAACGATCAATCTGAGATCCGTCACGATAATAAAAATTCAGATCTTTGGAATAGAAAAAAGAATGAAAACGAAAGAGGGGAGTCCCAAAACCATAGATAGGATCATCATATGTTGGTTATAATTAATTTAATTAATTGACAATAATTGCCTTGATGGAATTCATTCTTCATTGATGTTTTCGGTCACAATATGATGTGATCCATTGTTGCGTCATAGAATCTAAGTGTAGGATTCCTCTAGGTGTGATCCAAACGTGCTCCACGTATCTCTGGACATCTCCTAAGGGATCTCTGGGTTCTGGCACAGAATAGAATTTTCTTTCAATGGCCACCTTCGATCTGCTAGATTCCGAAGAGCCTTCGCTTGTGATGTCTAAAAGAATTGAATAGTGGGATTTCATATTTTTTCACAAATATAGGATGAAAAGGATATGAAAAGGGAATTGTGAACAGTGTGTGTGCATGAATATGTATGCTCACGAACATGTGATTATGTATTCAACTGAATAAGTATGAGAAATATTACTTAGGTAGTATACATTTAATGAATTGGTGAAATGTTCTTTTATTATTCAACACAAGCATGCACATAAAATAATTCTTTCATGATAATGTAAAGTTTGTCAATATTTATTGTATCATATATTACATTGAGAATAATATACAGTGAATTACATACATGAATGGGGAATATTTTATTCATTCATGAAGAAAAGTGATGGAAAAGAAACCATCTAGAGGTAATTATATTTTTTTATGCATACATGAATGGGGAATGTTTTACTAAGTAGTTTTTCACTAAATAAAACTAACCGTCTAGAGGTAATTATATTTCATGAGTAAGGATCATATCAATGAAAAGGTTCTTAAATTGTAAAAAATATAGTGTGATCTATCAAGATCATCTAGTAAGATCAAGAGATCATACCATTAGAGGATTAGGACTTCTGATGAAGAAGAAAAAGCTTGTGACTAAGGGGTCTGTCTAGTTTCTATAGAGGCTAGAGTGACTAGAGGCCTAACGATTTGAATGGTTAAGTTGTCTAACCAACTGATCAAGAGGTAGTACAAAAAGAAACTTGCACACCGAATGCGAAATAAACTTTTTCACCCAATGGGACATCAAATTTGGTGTTGCAAGCATAGAGGGGATCATGCATGATGTGTAAAATATTCTGCACATGGGTTGGTTATACTTATAAATAAGAGGTGAACCCCTCATTCGAGTTAGATCAACACTTAGATAAAATCGGAGCTCTGAATCACATAATAATTATATGCTAAAGGAGTTGTGTGCTAGCTAAGGAAGTTTCACATAAGGTTGGGAGTTGCAAAAAATAGTTGGGGTTTCACATAATATTGGAGTTGTACGAAATCTAAGTTATTTTCACTTAAGATTGGTTTTGTTTTCATAAGAAGGGACTTATGCATAAGAGGAGATTTTCATGCAAGGCTTAAAACGTGTGCGCAATGTGTAATATGGTTTGCATGAAAGATTTGAGGTTTCCCAGTAATGTTATGGTAAAAAGGTATTCATCAGCAGGTAAAATGGGAACATCAACAAAGCATCCATCTACAATTGAGGTTTTATTCATCAGACATAATGAAGGGACCTATAAGTCTATAAATTTTGAGTGTATCCCTTCCAAGAGCAGTGACCGAAGGAATAGTTATATGGTGATCCTTCATACCGTCAGTGGTCTAGAGGAAGATGCATATGGAGTTACGCTTGGGAATGTAGTAAGTGGACCCTAAACATTGTAATGGAAGTGAGATTTTGTATATAAGAGATCTAGCATGAAAAATTATTATTTTACATGATCCTTTGTGAATTAGGAAAAATCGACACATCTTCATTGTATGCTCCTTGGATGTAGCCCGTTGAGGGTAAACTAAGTAAAAATCATTGCATATTTATGTTTTCTTTCCTACATCAACTTCAATGAATTATCATTATATAAATAATGGAATAATAAATTCATCATTAACACATAAGTTCAAACAAAGTGACCCTTATAATAATGAGGTCAAGATCCAGTGGTACATGAATAATTTTGAAAAGAATATTTATACCCTGATTCACCCCTAATGGTATCTAGGACCCTTTTGGACCTGACCATGTATAACCAGTTTCTTTATAAACCATTGTAATAAATCACTATATTATCATGTATAATACATTTTGGGGGTCTAACTAACTTGGTAAGGAGTGTGAATTAGTTCGGAAACATGTAAAAATATTGTGTTTTGTGTTTCATTTTCTTTCTCCATTTCATAGAGGATTCACCCATCTTAATAGGTTACAGATGTCTGAATTAAAAGGTAAAAAATAATTTAGTAAATCATGTCACATTTGATTCACCCCTCCCCCTCCCATTATTACTACACGATCCATTGGAAACATAAATTGCTATCACAAAAAAGGAATCATATTATTGGATATACTTTACTTTTCCAGTATTTTATATCAGAAATATATGAAGTGATGATTTGAGTTTGAATAAAATTTAGAATAAATTTTGATGGAAAATACTATATTTATTTATTATGTTATAAATTTTGTAGTTTCAGTCAATAATTATAAAAACATAAAGAATGTAGTGGAAAAGAATCTAAATAATAATTTAAATATAAAGGAAAATCAATTGGTAGCTTAAGGAACATAGAGTGGTAATTGTTCAATGAAATCAGTTTATTATAATTCTGATGAATCAAGTTCTAGATATAATGTGGATATGTTCAATTATGAAATAATATAGTATCTGAATAATGTTCCCAAATAATTGTGCATATGTTTGATCAGAGTTTTTATGGAACTTTAAAATAAAAAATTATAGCTGATAGAAGAACAAAATTTTATGGAGGAAGTATTACTTAAAAATTTTGGCATACCCAACCCTTTCAAAAAAAACATATTAAAGAATTGGAAGAAAAAATATCTCATTACAAAGAATGATTTTATAGAGCTATTGAATAATTTAAGATTATTGTGTGTGAGAAATATTTTTTTGAAATAGTATTTATAAAATTTATCCATTCACTAAAAAAGATGAAAAATAAATCTATGAATGTTAAAAATGCTTATATGGATGTTAAAATAGAAATAGTCAGGGATAATTATTGTTATTAACTAAAGGAAAATAATATTAATGAATATGAGAATAAAAATAAAGATATTTAGTGGGAAGATTTCATGAAGTTAGTTGAAGATGAGAATATTTCTCTCAATGTGAAATGTCATGAGCTAAAACTGAAATTCAGGAATATGGAAGAAAAACAATATGAGAATTTACAAACTACTAAGAAAAGTATCACTACAATGGATTCATATGATAAGATTCCTATTTCAAAAATGACCCAATCTAGTGGAAAGATGATCTTGGTATATTCTTAGGATAAATCTTTTGTTGGATCATTTAATAAGTTAACCCTTTGTCAAGATAAATATGTGTGTATTAATTTTTTTGTGATGGCTAGTGTGGATTCAAATTTAAAATTTGTACAAACATGGGTGAATAAATATTCTATTTAATCAACTACATATTTAAATTTTGACGTGAAGAAGTGTGAAAATTCTTGTTCCATAATTAAATCACATAAAAAAGAAATGTGTTGACCAAAGAGGCAAAATTTAAGATAGTTATGATGTGTCATAAAAGAAGAAATCAAGATTTGTTAGTGACTTTTGGTGTTGTTTTATGTTTTTGAATCAGGTAAAAAAAATTGGAAAAATATTTCATTGAATTAAAATTTCAAAATTTCATCTTTTAGGAGCATAAAAGATATAGAAAAGAGAAAACAAGCATTATAGAATCAGAACTCATAGAAATAGATTCACTTTATCAAGAATGGATTTTATTAATTTAAAACATATTGTGATTATTTCAATAAAAGTTTTCATTTTTTTGATGACATATAGTAAGTAATAACCGTGAGAAAATAATATATTGGTACAAATAGAATACCACAACAAGAAGTGAAGCGGGTGAGAAAAGAATATGACATGTCATCCTTGGGTTATTAACAAAAAGAATATTTTATTAAACAAACAACTCCCAATAATATTTTGTAGTATGATTTTATGGGTGTCACAACAAAGAAAATATTCTTCTATTATGGTAGGAAAAGACACATCCTGGGCCATTTTGAATTGGACATGAACATAAATACTAAAGGAAGAAAACCGGAATCAGAGAAAGAATCAATTCAAAATAGAAACAATGGGATTGATTTGATGAGATACATCCTTGATGAGAAATATTATAAGATTCCTAAAATGGGTAACTTCATGAATTATAATTTTTTTTTTGAAATTTTTAATATGTTTTGAAATTTAGGTAAAACAATGTTTGACATGGTTACTTGGATAAGAAGAATTGTTGAAGAAGAGAGGAAAATAACTTGTGAATTTATGTGATAAAAATAGTTAGGAAAAGAAGAATACAAACAAAGAGAAGACTATTAAATTTTCTAAAGAATTATTAGTCATTTGGATGGAATAGTTTTAAGATGAAATAAAGATGGATCAAGTGGAGAAAAATAAAATTTTTGTTCTAGAAAAATGTGGTGAGGCCTTTTTCATATAAGAAAATGGTTAGGTTGAGACACAACTATAATCTATGATGATCTAACTGAGGAGAATTAAAAAATAACTATATTCCCATATATAAATTATGTTTTCAAATTTAGGGAATTGAACTTGAAGCATATATTTATGGGGAGACCTGAATTTGATAAATTTTTTGAGCATCTTATAACTAACCACCAGATATCTCTTTATGGGGAGTACAAAAGAACAACAACCAAATATATATATCAAAGTTGATATATCATGAATATCATATGTTTTGGTAGGTATGAGTCTAACCATTAATTGAGTCTATTTGGGAATTGATCTATAGTTCGAAAGACATGTGTCATCAGTTTATTAAACTGACACAATTTTTACAACATTTAAGGAAATTGAGAGTTTTGTAATTTATGATTGAATTATAAATAAAAGAAAGGATAACTGTGATTGAATCCCAAATAGAATATAGGATAATTTTTTCTTGGTTTGGATTATATTGAAATTTTCATTTTTTAAGTATCACTTTAGAATGATTTTGATTAAAAATATGATCCTACACACACTAGCCAACCAAGGAGGACCACATCCACAATTTAGGTGGGCAGTTAACTCCTTATACATCTTGTGTAGGTGGAAAAGGTAGTATATGTGCATTGTGAAACAAAAAATAGGTGAAATAGAAATGAAAATCCATCATATGGGGATGCATGGGAGTAGAAGATGGTGCCAACATGAGGCGGTGCCCATATGTAATGGAAGCATACCCTATAATCACAACTGGCCAATCATGAACTAGAACACCTAGGAATCATAGTGAAATTTTTTGAGTGTCCAATCATGTGATATCAATGTCTTCCTGTAGGTAAAAAATATATAGAACTACCTAGTGGATCATGTGACACACATAGGAATTGTGAATGATCACCCAGATATCATGTGAAGGAATTATGAGACCTAAAAAATGTTAGCACTGAAAAAATATAATATACATATGTAATGCAAGGATAGAACACAAATAGAAAAGAATGTGATACTTATTTTAAGGACATATATGTTGATCCTCATGGGATTTACTAAAACCACCTAGGTCATGAGACAACACTGGGACATGTCACCCAGATCATGAGACATACCCTTAAAATTCCATTTGGGTCATGCGATGTCCTTCAGACACTTCTATAAAGTTATGTGATTCCCCCAAATCATGACACCTGATTCACAAAAAACCCACTAAGCTCTCCATTTGTACCTTGTGATGTCCTCTAAACATGTTCCCCACATCATATGGTGGCACCTGTTCTTGTTACTAGGTCTCATGATGGATTTTGTGTATGTAAAATTACTCTCATGAAATCCTCCAGAAAAGTAATCCAGATATTGTGGAACCCTCCAAGAATGTCAACCGACTTTAGTGATGATAGTAGGAAAAGTAGACTAGGTCATGTGACACTCTCCAAGAATGTTAGCTGAGATATCACAATGTCCTCTATATAATTCATTTATATATCATGGAATCCACCAAGAATTTTATCCAATATCTTGTGATGGCCTCCAAGATAAGTCAGATAGGTCTTGTGATTTCCTCCAAACAAGTCAGTCTTGATCATGTGATGTTCTTTAGAAATTCAAATCAGATTATGAAACATCCTTCAGACAAGTCAAATAAATCATGTGATTATATTTGGACAATCCTCCATATATCCATACATTTTTAGAAATCCTCAAACATGGTAGGAATAAAAGTAAGGAATGTTAGGTAAATAGTAAATAAATTCAGACATACAATCAATAAGGTTCGACAAACAACAAGGCCAGGTCATGTAGGAGAACCAAGACATGATAACTTTTTCCGGTCTCTATATGAAGGAAACCTTAGTGTGTAAGTCCTAATCAACAACATGATATAAATACCTCCATATTAAGGAAAACTCAATGTGTAAGCCCCAATAAATGGCATGATATGAATGCCTCCATATTAGGGAAACCCCAATATAGAATGCCTGATTCAATTAAACTATGATAACTCTGATTCATAAAATAACCAGGATATGTAGGATGCCTTTCTAAGGCCTGATCTCAAATAAACAGTCACTCAGGTGAAAGTTTCCTCAATGTATTCAAAATTTCAACCATAGAGACCCAATCATTCCAATGGATGATCATTTTTACACCATTCATTGGAGGTCTGTGGACACCAACAAATCTATGAGAACTATGATTCTTTCCATAACCAGGATACATAAGGTGCTATCCTAAGTTATGATTCCCATAATTATTATTCAAAGGGATGTCCAAGAATATAATTCCTGCATCCATATATAGAGATATTGATTATTTTATTTCCCTTATTTCCTACATAGAGAATATATCTCCTCGACTTAGGGAGTTTCAATAATCACATCACTTGAATCATGAATATCTACTAGAGGGAAACCTTGTTCTGTAAGCCCTGATAAGTGTTATAATATAACAACCCACCATATAAGAGTATATACCTCATGGGAAAGGCCCAAGGGAATGTATGAATTATGAAAAATCAGATTCCTACCATAAAACGGATATTTAGGATGCCTCTTAGAGGTCCAAGATCAAATATCTAGTGCCTAAGTTCCCCCATACGTGTCCTTTACTTATAACATTACACTACACTAGTTTAACAATCTATGTGTGTTTTGAATCCTATTATAAAAAAGATATATAGGAATCCTCATAATGGATAAATCCCATCCAGGAGATATTAACTACCTCCATGGATGACAATAAACTTTGGAGATCCTTTTTATAGAGATCTAACATACAATAAGCTACCCATCAATGGGAAATCGATGGATAACCTTAGATACATAAAGATGGATACACAAATAAGACACCCCTTTTCACATAAAAGGTTTTAAACTATGATCATAATATTTTAGGTAAACCGATACCATATCTTGATTAGGAATATGTTATTGAAAATATCTTAAATCTACAAGACAGTCTGATAGTAAGAAATAACTCCCCCAAACAGTGTGATGAGCCTGAGCTCCCATCCTCTTGACCAATATGAGTTCCTGAGTGGCATTGGGTCTGAAATCCCAATTGACCATTTCCTTTGTAAATATTGTCTGTACCCAATTATGGATGTGGGAACCATTGGTAGTTTCTATTAAAGACAAACACGAATGGAAAACCTAACCTAAATGATTATAAAAAACATTAAACCCCTAAAATCAAACCATCGAGTCAAGCCATTAACATATTTCTAATGAAACATAAATGGTGAACCTATTGTGAAATCATTTAACTGAGGTATCTCCAAAACATGTTAAAAAGGATAGACTATCTAGTTTTCATCAGACCATTATGTTCTCACTACAAGGATGATCACCACTAACTTGTATCTCTTTCAGTCAGAATAGTAATTTTAATATTTCCCCATTAAATAAATTGAAAAGCATGATCATAATAAATATACTTAAATATAGATGATTTTATCATTAGATAATATATCTATTGAATCAAAATAATCATTAATGTATGTTGACATGGTGAAAAAAACCATTATTAAGATATTAGAAAATCTATTTGAAAATAAGAATAAATATCCTTTTATTTTAAAAAAATTAAAAAAAATTAGAAGATTAAGGGGATCATGATTTTCTTTTAAAATATATTTTATTTTTATTAGTAAAAATGATAAAACAATGTCTATAGTAGTTGGAAAATGAAACCGGGAGGTAAAAATTAAGAAAAAAACATTCTTTTCTTACTTTCACAAAAAAATAAAAAACGAATTATATGAAAAAATTTAAAAAATCATTTCAATCATTTAATGGAAATTTATAACTAACTAAAATTTACCTTTATATATCATTTATGTATATGAAATAACATATTTGATCCAAGATAAATAATTTGTACATGGATAATAAAGATTCCCAACTAAAAAAGAATAAATAAAGCTGATTTTTCTTATAAACATTATTTAGGTGGTTTTGAGTACAAAAAAGTGGTAAAATAAAAAAAGAATACATGAAAATATTAGAAATAACCAAATTATAATAAAATATATCCGTTTTAGGATAGAAATATAATGTAATTCCCCGGATTGAAATTAGAATATAAATAATCATGAATAAAAATGAGACTATAAAATAAACCTTACCTTGGATTCCCATTTGGTTAGAAATGTACCAACCACCTATATAGTAAATTCATATTTATAATTAATATATATATAATACATATTTCTATATAAAATATATTTATAACTTTTTCCCATTTACTCATAATTAGTTGTTAAACCCAATTATTTTTATGTTAACTGCTTTTTATTTTATGCATGTTTTGAATCAATGATTCTGATCATTAGTAAATATTCACGGTTTCCTAACAAAAATAATGTTAATAATTTCATTTATATAGTATTTATACATAAAATACAATTTTATAACCATCAATGTATGTAGGTTATGAAAACTTAATTGCTACGCTTCATGGAGGTGATAGTCTGCACATATACACAAGCAACATTTCTATTTTCCAAAGAATGGGACAGAAAGAAATTATACACTACATTATATTTACAGAATCAATATTAAGTAACAAATATAATATATATCAAATAAATACACCTATATAAACAACCATTGTAGTATGTTGTGATAAATGAAATACTTCACTTTATAGAGGCGGTAGTCTGTATATACCCATGAATGGCACTTTCATTTTCCATTTGAAAGACGAGAGATAGAGAATGGTTTTACCATTAAACAAACAATTAATTATATAAAATGTGTAAATTTCATTATTTTAAGATTTATATAGAATATTTTTATGGGGATTAAGAATAAATAAACTTTAAAGGGATTTATAAGAACATATACCTCTCCCTTCTATAATCTCCTTTAAAAAACACCACAAGGATTCTTGGAAATGTATTTTGGAAATATCTAAACCTATATGTCATGGATATTGATGTTGGGAAGGTATTTCAGTAGATCTTAGTCAATATACTGGGATCTAAGTGTTTGGATAATTAAGGATTGAATGTTCCCCTTTATAAGTGATATGAGTGACACCCTTGTAAATATTAAGAAATTTTAAATATAATAAATTTATTTTTCATGGAACAAAACTACTATTTAGTAAAATTTTGAAGAAAATATATGTCAAGTTATAAATCCACTCAAAAATATAATTTAAAGATTCATTTTTGATATTTTAAGTCTTATATTTTAGTTTATCTCTATTATAACCTTTTTAACCCTTTCCAGGGTGTCAATGTTTTACCATGTTGACTGTTAATAATGAAAAAAATTAAGTCAAAGTTATTAACAAATATTTATTATTTTATTTAAAAATATTTAACTAATTTTAAAATATTTTATTTCTATGGGTGGTAAAAATTAATTTTAACATATGTATGAAAAATGAAATGGAAAACTATTTTAAAAAATATATTTTTAAGTATAGAAATGAATTTTCACAAAAATAATGTATCTAATTGATATACATGAAATTTTTAAAGATGTATTTCCATGATAGGTGACTCAAAATGACCTCAACCGGGCTCAAAAAGATTCTTTTGTGACTCTACATTTTTCTTGGGGGTTAGTGATGGTAGAAAAGGCCCCGGCCCGAAGCACCGGGATCGCAGCCCGACACTGATCCCAAGTAGGGGTGTGGGGGTGAAGCTGCCGCGGTATTGAGAAATTATTTTGGCTATGTACCCAAAGTGGAACCCAAGGTACCTATGCACAAATAATTGTGCACCACCATACCGGAGTTGAATGAAGTCACTATTTTGGCTATGTCCTCAAAGTGTCGCCTTAGTCTAGCCAAAACACCATCGGTGCACAAGGTACTTGTGCAACAAAATTTGGTGCACAATCCACTTGCACTCCCAAATCAATTTTTTCCCAAGGGTCCTATTTTCCCTATAAATAGACCATTGGGGCATTCATTTGTATAGAAGAATTTCCCTGAATCCTAATTGCTACTATGGTCACCCAAGAGCTTCGCCCAAGTCTTCTGAAACTTTCAAGGTAGTTATTTAACACCTAAAGAATAAGAATTGAAGGAGAATCTTAGGACTTAAGTACTTTTAGTGTTTTAAATCCATAACCCTTTGTGCCTAAAGCACCCAACCTCCTTAAATCAGAAACACTTGTGTGCCACATATTCTTCTCACAGGAACTTGAGCGCCCCACTTTTGGGAATACGTGTGAATACTCTTAAAGGCTTGAGTAGGTCTCACCCAAGTATTAACATCCAAGTTGTTTGTCACTAAAATGAACATCTGGTCACCCAAACCTACTTTCATGCACATAAATGTACACTAGTACCTACTTCAACACACCTCATTGATTCACTTACTCTATTTAGTCAATAATCCATTAATCCCTCTTCAAATCCATTTATGGTGAGGCTACTTCTTCATGGGATCCCTTGTCTTAAAAGGATTCTATTGAGACCTCCACCAAAACCTATTAACATATAAAACCTTTAGGAAAGTCAAATAATCCTATCTTCTATTTGGGTTTGTATAACCGTAGTCAGAGGTTTTCCAAATTTGTTTCATAATGGGGTTAGGATTCATGATGTGTCTGTGGTTTTGTATATCCACAGTCACATAGACCATTCTACAAGGAATAGTGTTGAGAAGTTCCTGTTCTGGAGGATTAGGGTTGGGATTCTAACATCCCCTTCTCATATCCAAAACCTAAAACCTCATGTCTCTGGTAAGGAAGGTACAATTCACACTTGCTTTTCCATGCATGAAAAGGAGAAGTCTCCCTCCATTACTGAGATCCACTATGGTAACCATCCTAGTGTAACCCCAATCCTTTGAAGTATGAGGTTGCAGTCTTGCTCCTCTCTACTTATTTCACCTTTACTCATTCCTTACATTGGACCCTTGTCCAATTTATTGTTAATAGAGGGAAGGATTTTTGCCTCTCCCTCTTCCATGGTCGCCTCTCCCTCATCCATCCTTACCAACATAGGTCTTTTACACTAGTGTAGGAGGAAAATTGTGGGTGACTTTGCTTATTATTTGACATCCTCTTGTTTTTTACACCGAGCATGACTCACTTGGGATTATAGATTTTTCATGATCACACCATTTTCAAAACCACTTGAACTACAAAAACTCCAATTCTTGTTCAAACTATGATAAATAGGATGCATACTTGAAGGCTTGATCTTAAAAGGGTTTCCTTCCAAAAGGGTTCACCCAATCATGTCCCCTCCAATAGGAAACTCTTATGCATATGCCACAAAACATTTTAATGATCTATGATAACTCTGATTCCCATCACAATTGGGATATGTAGGAAGCCTTATTAGGGCCTGAGCTCATTGGATATCTTATTTAGGGATCCAACCGTAATTCAATTAAATTTGGGAATCCATTTTAGGAATAATCCCCAAAATAAACTCCCAAATCACCAAGGCATCCTTTTCAAGAAGTAACCCCAAAATAATTTCTTAAATAACACTATACTTTCATATGATACTTTTCAAACTACACGGGATTTCATTCCCATCCACATGGGATACCTAGGAAGCCTCTTTGAGGTTCAAAACCGATACTTAAAATCAAACATGTTCTTCCTGGACCATATTCTCAACAAGGTCTAATATTTCTTGGAAACCCATATCCTTTCCAAGATCCTTGAGCTTCGTAGGCGTAAGTCCCACACCCAACATTGATTGGGAACATTTCGCTTATATTTACTTACAACATGAAATAAAATTGTATGGCTAGGTCCTTATCACATGACCTTAAAAGGTATGATGTGTCCCATTAAGAAGCACCGAACAACAAGGGTTCTGATTCATTTCACAATGAAAAGTAGGTATCCCATTTTATGGGAATGGTCCTAGTATAAAAAAAATCATCATCTCCCTAGATGAAAATAAATTCCAGAGTGCCCCACTGAGTTTCTTAATAACTATTATTATAATAATAATGATTAAAAGAATCTATAAATAGTATATGGGAGGATACCATTGATAGAGAACCTCAAATACATACAGATATCTACATTAATGAAGAACCAAGAATTCATATGGAAGATTCTAAATTTCACACATGTTAATAAGTGATTACAATTTCAAAGGGAAACCTATGTCATACTTGGTGAATTATTAAGGATTCATAAAAATATATTAAATTTATAAAGAGAGTCTTGGAATAGACAATAATTCTACCCAAAAGGGTGTGATGAGACTGACCTCCCATCCTATTTACCAACACATGTTATTAAGTGTTGTTCATAGTGGACACTCAAGAGGGGGGTGAATTGAGTTCCAATTAAACATTTTGTTTAAAATCCTTTACCAAAATCCCCCAATTTAAATTACTAAGTGAATTGTATTGATTTTGAAATAAAGAAAACTTTCAGTTAGGTTCTCAAGGGATTGATTAATTCCCAGTTAATCCAATCAGAAGATCAGATTATCTTTTGAAACTAACCTAATGATTTGAAAGTAATGCAATCACTTTCTAATCCAATTATCAGAGTAACTTTGAAAAAAAATTTGTTTTAAAGCACTTAGCAGCAGAATAAAAGGTTTTAGATAAAACTAAATAAATCATAGAAGATATAACCGAGAGGTTCAGTCTCAAGACGAGACTTAGTCCTCTCAATAATTTATATAAATTTGATCCACACCCTGGATCGTGGTTCACAATAGTTTACAACTGTCTAAGTCAAAGACCTCTACCACAGTTCTTCGTGGGAAACCAAAACAACATCAAATACAGCTGTCTAGGTCACATACGACCTCTACCACTATCCACAGTGGGAAATAGAAGATGTAAGGAGTTTGAATGAGGATTTACAGATCCTCTAGTTAAGATTCAGGAGACAGTGTGTGTGTAAATTAAAACTGATGATACACACTGCTCGTAATGTAAATAATAAAACACTGAGAAAGATATAGAGTTTAGAATGGATCTAGTGATTGCAGTGCAGCTCTGGACTCATTCAAATTGATCAGAAATGGTTCTGAGTCCTCTTCTAGTTTTGTTTGAAAAACAGAGTGTCATCTTCTTGATATCCAGATTCAGAGAAAGTGAAAATGTAGTCGATGAAGTTCTTCAAAGTCCTCGTGAATGTACACAGCTCTTCTTGAGTAAGCGGAAGTGTGTATGAGCTTATGTGTCTTCTTGGTCGTGCATATATATCTGTATGAGATCTTATTGTGTATGTCACTTGTAGATCACTTCAGTATGTATGTTCTGTCTCTTCTATGTTGTCACTTTGCGATCAACGGGGACTTCTTATATTTATGGCACGAGATCTGGCAAAAGAATTGATTTCTTTTTGAAGGTATGAGGTACGGTTCCCTGACATCCAAAAAACATTATTAAATAAATGATAGAGCATTAAAATATACCTGATATGACCATTGGTTAGATTAAATAAAGATAAAGAAATTAAGGTAGCGTTGGATTCTCTGGAATGGTAGCTTTGGATATCGATAGCCTTGTGTATCGGTAGCCTTGTGTATCGGTAAGTCTTTATATCGGTAACCTCTTGTATAACGGTAGCCTTTCTATCGGTAAGATTCATGTCTGTCGGTAGACTTGATCGGTAGTGGTAGACTTAATGTACTAGTGACCTTTCGTGTAACGGTAGCCTTCATGTACCGGTAGGCTTGCACAATTGGGACTTGTCTGTATCGGTGACCTTTACGTATCAGTATACTTGTTGTACCGGTGGACTTTATGTATCGCCGAACTTCACGTATCGGTAGATTTACATAGTGGTGACTTGTCTGTATCGGTAGGCCTGCATAACGATTACTTGTCTGTATCGGTAGGCTTGCATAAAGGTGACTTGTTTGTATCATTATGCTTGCATAATAGTGACTTGTCTGTATCAGAAGGCTTGTTCTATAATGGTGACCACTTGTCTGTTTAAGAATTATTTTGGAAGAATGGGTTAAGTTTAAATATATATTCATTCAGTAACCAAATTCTCTGAAGATAATATAAATATTGTAATATATGAATATGTTCATGGTGCACAGAAATTCTGAATTAAGTAATTTATCATTAATTAATATAGGAAATATAAAAATATAATTGAGCATACTTGGGATTATTGAAATATGATTGAGCATAGTTGGGATAATTAAAATATGATTTCAACTAATTCTCCCTGAGCATTCAACAATCTCCCCCTTTTTTATAATCACAACTTAAGCTAAAGTATTATGAAAATTAAAATAGCGATAGAGGAAAAATGTCCTAAAAAAACATTAAAACCAAATCCTCATTTTTCTCCCCCTTGCAATTGCACTCTAAGTTCTAATTTGTTTCTCTTTCTCCCCCTTTATGATTAACAAAAAGAAGGGTACAATCAGAGAAATATAGAGACTAAAAGAAAACATATTACACAGAAACATAGAAAAGTAGAGAAGGTAAGAGGAATTGTCCATTAAATCACAAAAGGTACAAACTGATAAAGTCTATATAAAAAAATAAAATACAAGTGAATCCCATCAAAAACATCTAGAATCACTCAATCATCCTCTGGAACAAGAGTCTTTCCCTTAGGATCAGAAGAGGGTGTAGGGTTAGATTGCATATATGGCTTGGGAATAGCTAAAATAAAAACTGGAGGTTCAGCCACTGAAACTATACCAGATCTGAAATCTGTGCTCTTCTTTGAAATCATATGTGTCAAGCTTCGAATAGCCTGAACTAGAGTCAACTGAGGTGTACTCCTAGAGGCAGAGGCAGGAAGAGAAGGAGGTAAAATCATAGGTCTGGCATCCATATGCATGAATGGTAGCAACAGGTTCCTGAAATCCATAATAATACTGCCTCCTCTATCCATTTTTTACACAAAATCATCTCAATTTTCAATGAATTTATCCAAGGCAGGAGTGAGCTCCCTGATCTTACTAACCTATTCTCTGAAAGATTGAGTAATTGTAGGCAACTTCATATTCTCCATCAAAATCTAGAAATGATTGGTTATTTGATGCTTGGTATAGACCTTATCAAAGTAAGTATCCACCTTATTCTTAATTGCCTCTTGAGAAGTAGTAGCTTCTTGCAGGTGATCACGAACAAAACTACTAACTTCCCTAGTGGTAACAATGATCTGAGTATCTGAGGGACCACTAGTACTGGCCTTAGCCAACTCTTCCTGGATTACAGTTCTGATCTGTTCAAGGTTTATAATGGAGCTGGATTAAGGAAGGGGTTTAACTGAGAAGGCTACTGTCTCCTTGAAGGATTGTATTATATTACTAACTACCTTCTGAAAAAGTTCATCTTGAATTTTCAAATGTTCCTTGACTGATTTCTTAAAAGAGTCAAAGACATCCACAAACTGCTTGACAACATATTTGATATATCTGATATCATCATTCACTTGGGTTTGAGAGCTATTCAAGGCAGTAAACGTAGCAATAGATTGTCTTTGAGCCACCACAGCTCCTGTCCAACTCTCAATTTGAGTATGGCATACTTTGACTTCATCCACCATTCCTTTCATTGGACTAGAAACAGCACATCCCATATATAGTTGCAGGTTTTTCTCCACACTCCTCATCTCTCCAACCAGGCATTTCTTCTAATCTTCCACCGATTCTCTCAATTTTTCTTTCATTTCAGCCTTTAAGGACTCAAGGTCCTCCTTGGTTTCCAAATTTTCATCCACAGCAGGTAGGATAACTGATTCTCTTTGGGGCTGGTCTTCCTCATCAGAATATTCATAATTAAGTCCAAGAACCATATATCCTGGATCTGATGTCCAACCTTCAATGTCATAAAACACTGATACTGAACCAAGATGCACCCCCTCACTTAGAGCATTCACTTGAGGAATCTCCTCCAACTATTCTGCTCGAGGTAATTCTCTATCTTCCTCTATAACTTCATTTGATTCAACAACCATTTGCTCTGAGGGCTCAAAGACTCTCTCATCAATAGATGCTACTTCAGCTTCCTGATCAGGCACTATCATGACTGTACTGTCTATTAGAGGGCTCAAACTAAGCTCTTCTTCTTCATTTTCCTCATCATCTGCTTCACCAGCAACCTCCTCTTCTTCATGAGAAAGCTGGTCTGATTTGGTTGCCTCATCCTCTTCAGAGGTGTCCTTAACAACATACTGATATACTTCTTGTTCTTCTTATGTGGTCCCAGTATCACTTTCATTCAAAACATATTCTCTCCATGGTAGTTCTTTTGGAGGGATAGCTGCTCCATAGGAAATGTTTCGGGGTATTGGACTAGGAGCTAAATTAGGGTCTCCTCCTTCCTCAACTGATGTCTCTTCCTCCTCAGCTTCAGCTTCATTGTCACTGTAGATCGGTTCTGGCTCTCTGGTCCAAGACCAGGATACCTTACATCCTTTGGTCTAGAAGAATGATCCACATGAGTGAACTTGTCATAGATTATCCCATCATCATTAACCCATGATTTATTCCAAGGGATCCAGCTGACTTTCATAAACTTACAAACAACCCTGGTAATGCAAAAATTATCCTTAACCACAATAGTTACTTCTTGAGTTACAGCTACCTCCATTTCCATCAACATAATAGAAATCAACTTAGAACAGAATAGAGCATTGGACTTAGACTTCGGTCTAGTAATATCCTCAATCTGAATCATTAGAAATTTTCACAAGTTCAACTTTACTCTATGCTTTAACAAATACAACAAATAAATATCCTGAAATTTGAGGGTAGAAAAATCTCCTCTCCTTGAATTAATCACATGCTGAATGAACTTGAAAATTAGTTTATCCTCCCCTGCCATCTGCGTAGCAATGACCTTTCTAGGTGTTCCATTTTTTGTCAATTCTAACAAGGCATCCTCATAATTGAAAAATTCAGATCAGTAGGTATGGATTTTGAATAAAATCCATAATCACCACTATGAGGAACTCTAAGGTTCTCATCCCATTCAACTGATGAAAACGAAAAAGTTTGACCATTTACAAAGGAAATCATACTATTCTCCTCTTCTGATGTCTCAAAACAGACAAAATCATAAATCTCTTTTACCAATGCTAGATAAAATGGTCTATTATTGTTCATGAAGAATTCTAGCCATCCTTGTTCTTGTAAAACCTTCAGAATCAAGGACTTTCTTTCCAACATCCATTCCGCACATAATTCCTTTTCCAATACAATTTCTCGCTTCGATAAATGTGGATTCACAAGATTCCTTCGAACAACATCTCTACTGCTTCCAATGGCACAATTATTGCTTACTTTATACTTCTTAGCTTGCGGTGCATCACTCCCTTCATCCACTAAGGGTCGCTTCACACAGGCCATTTTAGATTATGAGGCTTAGGGTTTTGCGAGCTTGAGAGGTCTAGGTGGGAGGGATTCGAATAGACGAGTTCACGGTGATTGAGTGATGTCTAGAGTCGGGTTTAATATCATTTAGGATTCACATATAAAATAAATCTTATATTAAAAAAAACTCAAAGTCTCGGCCTTAATACGAAAAATTAAAACAGCGCGAGAGATGTACCGGTGAGGTGTCTTTAAACGGTGAGTTCTGACGGTGAGTTTTAGCCTAATGGTGAGGTCTATCCTAACGGTGAGGTTTATCCTAACGGTGAGGTTTATCTAATGGTGAGGTTTATCTAACGGTGAGGTTTATCTAACGATGAGGTTTATCTAACGGTGAGGTTTATCTAACGGTGAGGTTTATCTAACGGTGAGGTTTATCTAATGGTGAGGTTTATCTAACGGTGAGGTTTATCTAACCGTGAGGTTTATCTAAAGGTGATGATTATCTAATGGTGAAGATTATCTAACGGTGAGGTTTATCTAATAGTGAGGTTTATCTAACGGTGAGGTTTATCTAATGGTGAGGTTTATCTAACGGTTTTAAGAGTAAGTTATCATTTCTAATTTGTGTCTAATGAAACTTAATCTTTCTGAACATAAAGGCTTAGTGAAAATATCATCTAATTAAAGTTCAGTGCCTATAAATTCAAGAGTTATATCACCTCTTCGATAATGATCTCTTAGAAAGTGGTGTCTTACATCAATGTGTTTGGTTCTAGAGTGAGACACAGGGTTCTCTGAGATGTTGATCGCACTAGTGTTATCAGAGTTAATTGAAACATGTTTAAAATCAAATCCACAGTCCAATAAAGTGTGTTTCATCCACAGAATCTATACACAGCAAATACCAGTAGATATATACTCTACTTCAGCAGTAGATAATGCAACTGAGTTCTGTTTCTGACTACACCATGATACTAGGGACATTCCAAGTAAATGACATGTTCTAGATGTGCTCTTTCTATCTAACATTCATCCAGCAGAGTCAGCATCTGAATAACTTATTAAATCAAATGATTGTTCTTTTGGGTAAAACAGTCCCCAATTTTTAGTATATTTAAGATATTTGAAAAACCTTTTAATAGCAAGTAAGTGTGACTCTTTAGGGTTAGCCTGAAATCTAGCACACATACATACACTAAACATAATATCAAGTCAACTAGCAGTAAGATAGAGTAAAATCCCAATCATACCTCTATAATTTGTTTGATATACTGGTTTTCCAGTTTCATCAATATCCAATTTACATGTGTTACCCATAGGTGTATCACTTCTATAATACTGTCCAAACCAAAACGTTTTAATAAATCTTAGTATATTTACTTTGATTTACAATAATACCATCTTTAGTTTGAAAGATTTGAAATCCAAGAAAGTACTTAAGCTATCCCATTAAGCTCATTTCAAACTCATTTTTCATAACCTTCAAAAAATCAGTACATAAAGAATTTTTAGAAGATCCAAAAATAATATCATCAACATAGATTTTTACTATTAAAACATCTTTTGAAATAATTTTTATAAAAAGAGTGGGATCAACAATTCCTATTGTAAATCCTTTTGAAGTAAGAAAATTTGAAATTCTTTCATACCAAGCTCTTGGAGCTTGTTTTAAACCATATAAAGCTTTAGAAAGTATAAAAACATGATTTTGAAAGTGAGGATTTAAAAAACCAGGTGTTTGTTCTACAAAAACATCTTCAACAATAAAACCATTTAGAAAAGCACTTAAAATTTGATATAACTTGAAATTCAGATGTCATGCAATGGAAAGTAAGATCCTAATTGCCTCTAATCTAGATACAGGTGCAAAGGTTTCCCCATAGTCAATCCCTTCTTCTTGATTGTAACCTTGTGCAACTAGTCTATCTTTGTTTCTAATGATAGTTGCAGATTCATCAACCTTTTTTATAAACACCCACTTTGTGCCTATGGTTAATGTGTCCTTATGTCTTTCTACTAATTCCCAGACTTTATTTCGTTCAAATTGATTTAGTTCTTCTTGCATATACATTACCCAAAATTCATCATTGATAGCATCATTGATATTTTTAGGTTCTAACTGTTAAAGAAAGGCTTGATATTCAACCTGATTTCTTAGAGAAGCTCTAGTCTGTGTTCCTCTATCTAGATAACCTACAATAGAATCTAAAGGATGGTTCTTTAGAATTCTAGTTGGTCTTGAAAAGGTAGGTCTAGAGATTAGAGGTTCATCCACAGGTTGGGAGTCAACAGAAGCAGGTTCTGGAAAATTTCTAGAACAGGATGTTTTAACTATAGGTCTACTGTCTTTATCATTAAGGTTCAAAACAGAGAGATCATCTTCAAGATTTTCAAGATATTTCTTAGGTTCATGTGGATCAATTTCATCAAATTTGATGTGAACTAATTCCTCCACACATTTGGTTGTCTTATTGAAAACTCTATAGGCTTTACTAGAAATAGAGTAACCTACGAAAATTCCTTCATCACTCTTGGATGCAAACTTATCAAGATTATCTTTGGTATTAAGAATAAAGACTTTGCAACCAAAAACTCTGAAGAAGTTAACCTTAGGTTTCCTATGGTTCCACAACTCATAAGGGGTCTTCTTAAGAACAGTTCTGATCAAAACTCTATTTATAATATAACAAGCTCTATTGACAGCTTCAGCCCAAAAAATAAACAGGTAGGTTATAATCATTGAGTATGGTTCTGGAAATTTCCTGATGGTTTCTATTCTTCCTTTCTACTACACCATTTTGTTGAGGTGTCCTTGGGGCAAAGAAATCGTGACTATAGCCATTGTGTGAGCAGTATGATTCAAACTCATGATTTTCAAACTCACGTCCATGATCACTTCTCAAGGTTTTAATCTTATGTCCGCTAAGGTTCTCCACAGACTTGGAATATTTAACAAAGTAAGAACAAGCTTCACTTTTTTGAGCTAGAAAATATACCCAAGTATACCTATAAAAGTCATCTACTAGAACATAGACATAGTGATTCCCATTTAAACTAGAAACTCTAGAAGGGCTAAACAAATCAATGTGAACCAACTCGAGAGGTTGAGAAGTTGACACTTCATTCTTTGATTTAAAAGAAACTTTATATTGCTTTCCCTTTTGACAGGTATTACAAACATTATCTGCTAGGAATTCAAGTTTTGGTATGTCTCTAACTAAGATTTTCCTTGTAATTTTTCTAAGAGAATGTACATTGAAGTTTCTTAATCTTCTGTTCCAAATCCACGAATCATTATGAAAAGTAGTTAAACAAGTAATATTTTTCATAGCTAAAGAATTTAAATCAACAACATAGACATTTTCATTTTGAAAAGTAGAAAATACTAAAGAATTTTTAGAATTAAAAACATCACAAGAATAATTTTCAAATTTAACATTAAAACCATCATCACATAACTGAGAAATACTAAGAAAATTATACTTAATCCCATCAACAAATAGAACTTTAGAAATTAATACCTAGCCAGTGTTACCAATCTGGCCCAAGCCGACGATTTTCCCTTTATAATTATCACCAAAAGTGGCAAAACCTCCATCAACTATGACTAAGATTTTAAAGCATGAGAAGTCTCTTGACATATGTCTTGTAAATCCACTGTCCATGTACCAAGTCTTTCTACAGGAGCTTTTTAAGATGGTTCCATACAAAGCAGATTTAGATAGGAAATGGTTTTGGTACCCAGATTTTCTTGGGTCCAGATAGGTTAGCTAATAACACTTTTGGTACCCAAATTTGTCTTAGGGGTCTCATAAAATTTGTAGAATCAACAAATTTTGAAAGATAAACTTTATTAGATCTGTAACTATGAATATAACTAGTCGAATCATATGGACTTACAGAACTAGAACTATCTATATTTTGTCTAGATTTAGAAATAAATCCAGTTTTGGTAATTTTTCTTTGTCTAGGTTGGTATCCTATACCAGTAATATATCTATGTGCAATCTGCTTACCTAGTATTTGAGTAAGAGTATCTTTTCCCTTTGTGAACTTTTCTAAATCCTTCCTAAGTTGCTCATTTGACAATTTTAGTTCAGTGTTTTCTTTAAGAAACTAAGCATTCTTTTCCATTTCTATGTCAAGATCAGATTTATGTTTAACAGTTCAAGCATACTATTTCTTTAAACCTTTGTATTTTTATTTCAGCTCATTACAGGTTTCTTCCAACATATCACAGTATTCAAACAGTTCAGATTTTGACATATTTTCAGAATCAGAATCATCTCCAGAATAATAAGAATTTAAAGTAGGAGTTTCAGATGTTACCTCAAAAGTGTTTGTCATAAAGCACATGTTTTTCTTATTTCTGTTTTCCATTTCAGAGGATTCAGATTCACTGGAGCTATTCTTAGAAGCACTCCAAATAGCCTTCATGTCTTTATTATAAGTATTGTCCTTATACTCATACTTCTTCTTGTATTTCAGCTTTGGACAATCTTCTTTTATATGTCCTTTTCTTTTGCATTCATAGCAGAAAACTTCATCAGATTTCTCATATTTCTTCCGGTCCTTTTTCGAGTGACCCTTGTTGTCATTGTTTCCTTTGTAATTTGATTTTCTGAAAAACTTCTTTTTCTTATAAAACTTCTTAAATCTTCTAGCTGTGTCAGCCATTTCTGCATCACTATCATATGCACTTTCACTTTCTTCACAGATTGAGCTATCACTCATGTTTTGAATTTTCTCTTTAACCTTATTCTTTGAGGTAGATGTCTTGAAAGCAACTGACTTCCTTCTTGGTTCATATTATTCTTAATTGTTTACCTTAAAATCTTCTTCATACATCATCAAATTTCTAACAAGTTCTTTGACTGGTAGTTTACCAATATCACAAGATTCTCGGATTGAAACAGAAGTGCCCCTCCATCTTTTAGGTAGGCATCTCAAAATTCTCAAGATCTGCTCCATTGATGAAACGTCCTTTCCCAGTGAGATCATTGTATTGAAAATTTCGTTAAACCAGAGATACATATTAGAAATGGGTTCATCAGGCTTCATCTTAAAATTATCATATTTAATAGTATAGGTGTTCAATCTCATTTCCTAAACATTAGTTGTTCCTTCATGAGAAGCACTTAAAATATCCCAGATTTCATATGCAGTCTTACAAGAAGATATTCTATTAAATTCCTCATCTCCTAAACCACAATACAGAGCATTCATAGATTTGCAATTATTATTGTGAGCTGTCTTAGAAGCTTCATTACAAGTAGATCTAACAGTAGCAGGAATGTTATATTCTGATTCTATGGCAGTCCAAATATCAAAACCCATGCTTTCTAAATGAATTTTCATCTTAATCTTGCACTGATCATAGTTGTTTCCATTGAAAAATGGTGGTCTATTAGTAGCAAAACCTTTAAAAATGTTATCCATGATAACTAGGTTAAAACTAAAAATTTAAATAGATAAAAATTTAGAAATAACAGAAATTTTAAGAACTTCACAATACAACTAAAATCACAGTTGAAAAAACAGAGTACTTCAGAAAATATTTTAATCCCCTAATACCAAATGTTGGTCGGAGTGGACACTCAAGAGGGGGGTGAATTGAGTTCAAATTAAAATTTCTGTTTAAAATCATTTACTAAATTACCCCAATTTAAATTACTAATTGAATTTTAGAGAATTTGAACTAAAGAAAACATTTAGTTAGGTTCTCAAGGGATTGATTAATTCCTAGTTAATCTAATCAGAAGATCAGATTATCTTTTGAAACTAACCTAATTATTTGCAAGTAATGCAAACACTTTTTTATCCAATTAACAGAGTAACTTTGAAAAATAGTTTAACTTTTAAAGCACATAGCAGCAGAATAAAAGGTTTTAGATAAAACTAAATAAAGCACAGCAGATATAACCAAGAGGTTCAGTCTCAAGCCGAGACTTAGTCCTCTCAACAATGTATATAAATTTTATCCACACCCTGGATTGGGGTTCACAACAGTTTACAACTGTCCAGGTCAAAGAACTCTACTGCAGTTCTTCGTGGGAAACAAAAACAACATCAAATACAGCTGTCCAAGTCACATACGACCTCTACCACTATCCACAGTGGGAAATAGAAGATTTAAGGAATTTGAATGAGGATTTATAGATCCTCTAGTTAAGGTTCAGGAGACAGTGTGTGTTTAAATTAAAACTGATGATACACACTGCTCGTATTGTAAATAATAAATCACTGAGAAAGATATAGAGTTTAGAATGGCTCTAGTGATTACAGTGAAGCTCTAGAATCCTTCGAATTGATCAGAAATGGTTCAGAGTCCTCTTCTAGTTTTTTTTGAAAAACAGAGTGTCGTATGCTTCATATCCAGGATCAATGACAGTGAAAATGTAGTCGATGAAGTTCTTCAAATTCCTCGTGAATGTACATAGCTCTTCTTGAGCAAGCAGGAGTGTGTATGAGCTTCTATGTCTTCATGGTCGTGCATGTATATCTGTATGATCTCTTATTGTGTATGTCACTTGTAGATCACTTCAGTATGTATGTTCTGTCTCTTCTATTTTGTCACTTTTCGATCAATAGGGACTTCTTATATTTATGGAATGAGCTCCGGAAAAACAAATGATTTCTTTTGGCAAGTATGAGGTAGGGTTCCCTGACATCCAACAACCTTTATTAAATAAATGACAGAGCATTAAAATATACTTGTTATGACCGTTGGTTATATTAAATAAAGATAAAGAAATTAAGGAAGCATCAGATTCTCTGGAATGGTAGCTTTGGATATCGGTAGCCTTGTGTATCGGTATCCTTGTGTATCGGTAAGTCTTTGTATCAGTAACCTCTTGTATAATGGTAGCCTTTCTATTGGTAAGCTTCATGTCTATCGGTAGACTTTATCGGTAGCAGTAGACTTAATGTACCGGTGACCTTTCGTGTAACGGTAGCCTTCATGTACCGGTAGGCTTGCACAATGGTGACTTGTCTGTATCAGTGACCTTTATGTATCGATATACTTGTTGTACCGGTGGACTTGATTTATCGGTGACCTTCAGGTATCAGTAGATTTTCATAGCGGTGGCTTGTCCGTATCGGTAGGCTTACATAATGGTGACTTGTTTGTATCGGTAGGCTTGCATAACTGTGACTTGTCTATATCGGTAGGCTTGCATAACGGTGACTTGTCTGTATCGGTAGGCTTGTTCTGTAATGGTGTCCACTTGTCTGTTTAAGCATTCTATTGGCAGAATGGGTTATGTTAGAATATATATCCATTCAGTAACAAAAAGATCTGAAGATAATATATATATTGTAATATATGAATATGTGCATGGTGCACATAAATACTAAATTAAGTAATTTATCATTAATTAATATAGGAACTATCAAACTATAATTGAGCATAATTGGGATTATCAAAATATGATTGAACATAGTTGGTATTATTAAAATATGAGTTCAACTAATTCTCCCTGAGGGTTCAACATTAAGTATCGTAAAGTTCAAACATAATAATCTCCTACCTTTAGAATATTGGTCCCTTTTGGATAAAGAATTGTTGGATGTTTCTGGTTCAATGAATAAATCCAATGTAAACTGCCTGGAATTAGTGATTCTTAAACTAGAACACTAATTTCAAGAAACTATGAAACATATATCAACATTTATTTTACTATCAAAATAGTTCTTTTAGACTACCCATTAGTTGGAGGATGATAGACGGTTCTCAAATGTATCTCTGTGTCAAGATCATTTTAAAGAATATTCTAGGACTTTGATATAACCAGAGGGTCACAATCATATAAAATTTATATAGGTTCATCATGAAGTTTTACAACTTCATTAATATATAGGCATGTATAAAACACAAGGGTAAAATATTGACATACCGTTAGGAAATGTTCAGACTTGGTAAAGGGTTTAATAATGACCCATATAGAATCATTCCTTCTAAAGCTCTTCTTAAGTCCAATGAAAAATACATTGTAACATTTTAAAACCTTCGTATCATTATAGATATAGGTTTTATAACTCTGTGATGTCATATTTTATATTTTACATCACACCAAGAATCCAGACCCAAAGTCTATAATTTACCACTTTATATTATCACACCAGAAATATTATCTTAAATATCAATACATCTTTATACTCCCCATGTGCATAAATAAATTTGTGATATGTGCTTCATATAATATCTCCCTCTTAAACACTGGTACTAATAGAATATATAATCTCTTTACAAACATCAACTTTCCATATTTATTAAAAAAAATCAATTTACTATTATCTACTGTTTTAATATTCCTTCCATTTAAGACTAATCTACATTTTCTCGTAAAGATAGTTTAACAATTTCTTGGAAAAAAATTGATTTACCCCACTTATTATAACTAATATATCATAATTTATGAAATATTTTAATATAATATCCTTTTTAATATTCTTCACTATCAAAACTCTGTGGTCCCACACACTCAATGCATCAGATACCTTGTTTTCTTTCCCAAGGTGGTAGTGTATCATGTAATCATAGTATTTGAGTAGTTTTATGAATCTTATTTTCATTATGTTGAGATATTAATAAGATAATATGTACTTAAAACATTAATGATTTTTATATATGTCACACTGTTGACAATAAAGATACTTCCTACAAATATTCAAGGAAAATATTATAACTTCCATCTCAAGATCAAAAGTATGATAGTTCTATTCATAAATTTTTAATTTTCCCAACCTATAATCAACGAATCTATCATTTTTTATATGGATTAATCTAAGTAATTTTTTCAATGAATTGCTATATATGAAAAATACTTCCTTTTCTAATAGAAAAGTCAATATCAATTTAATAAATAATATCTTCTTTATATCCTCAAAACAATATTCACATTTTTTTAACCATGCGAATTTAGACCCTTTATGTTTTAACATGTTTAATGGGTCGGCCAATTAGTATTTTTTTGAAAAAAAATCAATAGTAACCTACTAAACCAAGGAAAATATATATCTCATTTATATTCATCGGTGTGGACCATTCTTGGTCTACTTTTTTCTTTGAAGGAAAAATATATATTGCATCCTTAGATACAATATTACCAAGAAAAGAAACTTACTAGAGCAAAGATTCACACTTAGAGAATTTCTCATATAACTCTTTTTCAGAGAGAGTATCAAGAATTATTCCCAAATGATTCTCATGATTTTAATGGATTTTAGATTTTGTCAATATATCATCAATGAATAACACTATGATATTATTAAGATAATCCATGAATACTCTACACATCATATAAATAAAAACAATTCATTAGTTAATTCAATGGGAATTACCATAAACTCATTATTTCTATATATTTTAGAATACCACAAATTTTAGTTGAAATTTTCTTTTTTAAATAAAACTACATTTGATGGAAGGTAGCACAAGTAAAACTGAGTTTAAAAAACTAGGAAATAAAATTATTTAAATATGGATGTTATAAACTAGACATTGGGTCGGTGGGTATGAATTGGAATAAACACATTAAAAATAATTTATAAAGATTTTATATAGTTTAAATTTATTTATTAATGAATAATAAATAATTTTGCAATTTTCAATAAATTAATTTTATGCTTCAAAATTACATTTTATTTAGAAATGGTTTTTATTGTATTCTATGCATGAATATTATAAATAATTAATGAAAATTTTATAAATTTTATTTTTAAATGATAAATAATTTATAAAATAATAATTTCCTAATATTCTTAGGATTATGTTCTGAATGTTTTCAAAAAAATGGTTTTTCTAGTGAATAGTGAAAATGATGATTTTTTAAAAACTATAATATCTTTTCATTCAATCAAGTGATTTGAAAGTACCATTACATTGTTAATTTAGTTTTAAAGTATATTATGATTAATTTTAGTAAAAATAATCAACATAATTCCATCATAAAAAACATTATATTTGATTCTATTATAAGTTCACTTTTATGCTAAAAAATAAAATATTCTAAAAATAATTTTTGTTTTGTTTTAGATTTTATATTTAAACTAGTTTCATTCACATATAAAAATTTAACCATGAAATATGGATTATATATTTGGAATCAGGAGTTTTATATTTTGTAAATATTTCAATTTCATTTTAGTTATAATGAATACTAACCCTGATAAAAGTTCACCATCACAGTAGTGGGTAAAATAGGTAAATTTAAGTTGAAACTATGGGATAAGGTCTCAAAATCAACCCAATCGTTGAATTTATTTAATTAGAGGATATTAATTAGACCATATGCATACAAAATAAGAATAAATTGAATTTTGGTTCTATTTTCATTTGATAATAACATTTATTATATTTTAAGTGAATAATAAATACAAAATGTTCCACTCTATCTTTTAAAATATCAAAAACATATTAATTAGGATAAAAATTTTAATATTATTTTAAAATATTTATTTTCAGGATAAATAACTTATTTTTAGGATAGTAATTTATTTATAATTTTTAGTGATGATATAATTACCTTAAATTTGTACACAACATTGAGACAATGCTAGAGAAAGAAGAAGAAAAATCATGGTAAATGGGTTTAAAATTAAAAAAACATAAAATGTTTTGGGTGAATAGTGTTATTATAAGAATTTAATTTTTAATTATAAAGTATATTTAATGATAAATTTGTTTATATTTTAATTCTATTTCTATCTTGATATATTTTGACGTCAAATTAAATTAATAACCCCAAAATGAATTTAATTATATTTTATGATAAAAAATATTTTATTAAATGATTTAAAAATAAAAAAAATTTGAAAGAGGAAACTTGCGATGGTAAATGGTGTGTAATTTCGTCCACAGACCATTTTTCGTCGACCTTTCACAATATGAGTAAATTTATGACCCTTAAAATCTAAAAAATGTGTTACCACAATTAAGGTTAAAAGCATTAATAAGGGGGTTAAACTAGTAGTTAAGGTTTAAAGTGAAACTTAAACATGGTAAAATATTATTATTTTTAAATGGATTTGAGAATTATCATCTTATACCTTCAATATTATATCCATTTGGTTCCACTTGACTTGATTATGATATATATTATATTTAAATATTTTATATAATTCAAAGTGTGTTGTTTCCCTCACTTATAAAAGGGCACCACTCCTCCTCTCTTATTCACACCTCTTGTGCCACTCATATCAACCAATACCCACCCAAATAACTTCCTAACCATCCTTACCATGTAATAGAGGATATGTTATATGATAACTAATATCTTTAAGACACCTTCATTCATGATTTATTGCATAAATATACACACAATAACAACCTAGAAGATCAAGTCCTACTGTATTTGGGAAATTAGGTACATAATTAATTAACATGAAAAATTGATACAAAAATATTATTTAAAAACATAAACAAATCCCTTATATTCTATTGGTCTATTAATACTACATGGGATAACCTGGGGAAGTATATACTAAAAGGGTGTACTATAAATCCCATTAATGGAATTTTCAAAGAAAAACATGATAAAAGTAATAAATGTTATTCCAGAAGAATATCATGATGACAAGAAATGGATGATAATAATAAACATGATCATAAAATCTTGATATAAGTTAATAAAATCAAGGAAATGTATGAATGTGGAAATAACATAAAACATGAAATCAAACAAATACATCAAGGATAACCACCGAGAAATCCTTAGATATTGATTTCAGGATAACCTTCAATGTTCCATTAATGGAATATCCTGAGAAAATATCATTATCCAATGCATTGCAGGGATATATAATTTTGATACCACCCATCACGTTCCTAACATATACATGCCTTAGTGTGACACATATATCATAAAACAAAATAATACCTTCCAGAACTTTTAATCCCATGATTAAGGAGTGTGGGTTACATACATAGAATTCCTAAATAAATGAATTATATGTAATTATAGGTTAATACCATTATTTGGAAATGAGTATGAGTATTTACTAAAAAAACATTTGACATGGATAAATCATTTGATAATTTTGGCATCATAATGGGTGATCATAATTGTTTATGGAAAGGTTTAATGTGAGTAAAATGAGCTATAACCTTACTTGAAAAACATAAGGACAAAAAAGGGATGTGTAAAAAATACATTTAAACATGATAAATTGGAAATCAAATGGAATAATACGATGAACATTTTGAATAAATAGGAGAAGGATGTAATCTCTTATATTGAGAGGACTCTTATAAAATCCTGGGAGGAGCTTCTCAACATTTGGGAACACCTTGGGAGGTCTTTAGAGAGATATATAGAGATAAAAATAATTCTAAATGGGTTCTGAGTGAATTGTAGTAGGGTATTGGGTTGGTATTTATATAAAAAGAGTGATGATATCTTTATTAAATCCTAAACATAAGTTTTAGATGTTGTATGAAAAAATAATAAAAACAAAAAATATTACCTAGGGGTTTTTCCAAATAAGAGTGGTTTTATGTATTTCAAAATTCAAAGAACTGAATATATTAAAATAATAGCCTTGGTGATGTGGATGTGAGTGAGGTTCATAGAGAATTCGTTTTAAAACATTAAAATATAAGATAGTTTTTGGAGGATCCATTAAAATATTATAAAATTTAAAAAATAACATAAAAAACTCATTATTTTAAAGGTGAAAGATATATTTGGTCATGTATTCCTTTTATATAATTTATTGAATTACATTGGGGCTATTATAATGCCATAATATAGACCATATATTAATAATGTATTTAAGTTTAACACAAAAATATTGGTGTCTCAAAAAACAATAGTTAACTCTCCATTAAATAATTTAGATGTGTTGATTTCAAAAAAATATATATTTTAAAAATATAATTTTTCAAATATGATAATTTTCAATATAAAAATTCACTATATTTTGAAAAGTACTAATTTTTATGATATTAATCACTTCATGGCCCTTAAAAAATTACATTAGACTTCATTAAATTATATATTCATTTATATTTGAATAAATATGATTTAATAAGAATATTTCATTAAAATAATATATAATTAAAAAATTCTTTAATTTATTCAAAAATTATGTCTTAATTGAAAGTATATATTTCCCAAAAATAAAACTTTTATTTCTTTATGTCAAAATCTAATTCTTATCAAACACATTATTTAATAATTGATAAATTAATAATAAAATGGAATAAATATAATAATTATTTTAAAGGAAAAAATTTACACTACTAGGTTCTAAATTTGAAACCCCTTACTACACCAACATTTTCCCCAGGGGTCGGGTGTTCGATGGAGGGGATTTTATAAGGTAGTTTGGTGACCATGGTTTCAATTGTGGCCTATATAATCCTAAAAGTATCCAATAAATTGTTTCACTCATGTTTCATATCTTAGATATCAACTTGGGATTTTTCAATGGAAAATATCAGTAATCCCATCTCCCACACAACCTATGATAAATAGGCTTCATAGGGTATAATCCTACTGGTCTAGCCCATCACTTATTTCATTTTTTCCAACTTGACTTTATCACAACCTTTAATATATAATAATCATAATGGTAACTATACAATAACTATATTATCAATGGTTATGATGCTTAATGGACTTTTAAGTATGATAGGATATATTTTATAATTGCTACAAAATACCCAAATAAGTTCATGTGTTTTATATAACTATAATACATATTAAGATATTTGTTCATTGAAATAGGAATTTTATTTATAAAAGTTTGGGATGTTACATTATTAACCCTTTATAAAATTCACTGAAAAAATTTCATTTAATACAATAAAATAGATAAATTTACTTCTATTTCATTACATCTTGTAGTTCCCATGTTACATCCTCAAACTCATGGCTCAATTATGATAATTTGACTAGGTGAGTTATCTTGTTATTTAGATGTTTATATCTATGATCTAATATCTTCAGTAAATAATTTTCATATGAAATATCATTGTCTAAGAAAACCACCACTTGATTTAGTACATCTGAGGCATATGGTATGTACTTCCACATGTGGGATACGGGATACATATCACGTACTTGGGATAGGATAGGTGATAGTGCTAGTAGACATTCCAGAACTCTAATTTGTTCACAGATCATAAAGGGGAAGATGTATCTTTGGTTAAGCTTTCCCTTCTTCTGAAACCTCATACCTTTCTTCCACGATGATATATGAATAAACAATTTATCTATGACCTCAAAATCCAGATCTCATTGATTATTATCTTCATAGATTTTATGTTGACTATTTTGGGATTTCATATAATGCTCAATGGTTTAAACGTTCTCTATCATCTCTTAGATAATATCAGGTTCCATTATATTAAAATCTCTAACTTCATCCAAGTATGTCAGAGTCTGACACCTATTCACTTATAGAGCCTCATAAAGTTTCCTTTGAATTCTAAAATGAAAATAATTTTCATACGATAACTCTAATATGAGAATATATTAATCCCAATATACTTATAAATATATTGAATAATATATCAACATATACTCTAGATATTGAATATTTCTCTAAGATTGGTGAACTTACCTATGAATCCAATTCTTTTTAAAGGATTCTCTATAACCTTAATTTAAACCTTAGATATGGATCAAATACATTTGAGAGTGGTAGTCCCTATATTCTTACCACTTATCTTATGTATATCATAGAGTGTTTTTGTATGGAGAAATATTTCTTGATAGTAATGAAAAGCGCTGACTTAGTTAGGTGATAAACTACTACCCTGATGGTATTATTTACTTTAAATGTCATAGGGAGTCTTATGGTGAAATCCAATGATATTTTTCCCATTTCTATACTATTATGAGATATGTGGGCATTATACCCTTATAATTCTATCATTTAGACTTGACTTGTTGGGATACTAATAATGAAGATAAAAATTGTTCAATATCTAGCTTCATGTTATCCAACTTGATGTTTTTCTTCAGATATCAATAAATCTTAGTGCTTCCTAGATGAATTTACAAGGATCATATATGTGAATCATCCATAATTTCCCTATTAATTTCTAGTTTTAAGGGATAAATATCTAGCTTACGAACCTTATAACTCTTTCTTTAGCAAAGTTAAACATCATAATATTCACTACCTTTTACTATTGAACCTCGTCATATTTTTCGGCCTACTTGAAATTGTCAAGGATAGATAGTTGATAAATTATTTGTGCAAGGTAGGATTAATATCATTTTATTATTCCCATGCCCATCCTTTCCATTTATATGAATATCAGATTCCTTTCAATCCTCATCCTGGATAGGGTTACATGATCCTTTTACTCAAAGTATCTACCACCTTGTTCACCTTCTCGACATGGATTTAGATTAAACAATCATAATAATTGATCATATATAACCACATTTATAGTTGTATATTGACCTCATATTGTTCAAATATATACTTGGGGATTTTATAATATATATATCCTACTCGATTTTCCACATAGAGAAAATGTCACTAAATGTTCATCTTGAAGATCACTGTAGCTAATTCTATATCATGCATAGTGTAGTTATTCTCATCTATATTTAATTATTTGCAGGCAGAGGATATCACTTTTTGATATTTCATGAGAACACAACCAAAGACTATTTTAGACACATCGATGTAAATCAGAAATCCTTCTCTGTTGGTGGGTAATTTATAGACATGTGTAGTGATTACCCTCTTATCTAACTTTTTAAAGATCTCCTCATATTCATCAGTCCATAAAAACATAAATCACTTTTTGATTTATTTTGTTTATTGTTATGTATAATCATGATGAGATTCTCACAAATCAATGATTGTAGCTAGTTAATCAAAGTAATGTATGGATTTTCGTCACATATGTTGGTCTGAATCATCATTAAATTTCCTTTATTTTTAAATAATCCATAGATATCTCTTTACAAGTGATAACCATCCATAAAAATGTTACATACCCTATAAAGAACTCACATTTACTATAATTTTGATATAACTTTTACTTTATGAGGTCTTCATGAAACTATTCAAATTCTCCCCATGTTCCTCCTTTATTTTTGAGTTAATAAGAATTTAATCTATAATAAATACAATAATTTCTTAAAGCTAACCCCTAATTTCTCTATTCATCACATCCATGGATATGGATGGTTCACTACTGGGTCTAAATTTAATCACTAGGAATAAATAGTTCCCATTCCTTGTATGAAAAGTTGTCTTGGGGATATCCTTATTATTTACATTTACTTGATAATAACATAACTGAACATCCACCTTGGAAAAGTATTGGGATCAATGTATTAGATCAAACAACTCATCAATCCATGAAAAGTGATACTTTTTCTTTATCATGATCTTATTTAGATAATGAAAATAAATGTATAGATTCATTAATCCATCATTCTTCTTGATGAAAAGGACCGATGAACCCCCTAGTGAAGTACATGGGTGTATAAAACCTTTATCTAAATTATCCTATAGTTTCTATTTTATTAAGGAGGATGAGCTGGTTCTTTATAATAACTTAGGATCCCTTCCCTTGGAGTGTTTGTCTTTTGTCCAGGGAGATTCCCTTGTTTTACACCACTTCCTCCCACCTTGAATGATTTGGGAGGGGGGGGGGTGCTTTGTATCCTCCTTTATTCCCTATAATAAAAAAAATGAAATTTTCAGTCAGTTATTTATATTCATCAGTGTCTATTCTATATTGATTCTTAGATATTGGATATGAGTTGGGTATAATTTCAATTTTGAACTCAACCTATTATCTAGGAGTGAGATTATACAATTCTTCAAGAAACACATAAGGGAATTACATTACAATGTAACTGTCTTCAGTTTTGATCTTTTCCCTAGTCTTAGTCATTTTAGCTATATACATTTTCTCAAAAGGTAATAATATCCATTCTTGAGATGATGATTCCAAATAAAATTGATTCTCCTCTGCACACTTGTATATAATTAGATATTGATTTTCAATATAGAGGATGATTTTCTTCTTTAAGAAATTTCTGTTGAATCTATACAAGGAAATAAAGTCCATGCCTAGAATAGAATCAAATTCTTTAAAAGGAAGTTTCACTTTTTTCTAAAAAATTAATCCCACAAATTTTTATAGGGGATGAGTTATATTATTGGGATTTAATAATGTACCTATTTTCCATATTCACTGATAACTCAAATTCCATGTTATTAGGTAGGGTTTTGAATAGATATGCTTATCATTTATGATATAAAAGAATGCACATAAAAAAATTCAAATAGTATGTTCGTTATCCTTGAATAAATAATTGGTATACATGTAACCACTTCCTTGGGTGGATCCACCATAGTAGTTGTGATGAAATAAGTTCACCCTTACTCTCTAGGCCTTGGAGTTTGTTTTAATTAGTTATCATTGACAACCCTTGATTAGTACATTGATTTTCACAGTTTCCTTATTCCATATAGTTGAAACATTGGAAAATATGATGAGGGTTGGATAACTCATTCCTTTATTCCATCACATTGGTGGGTTTCTCCCATTTTAGTTGTCAATATATGTTCCATATCTTCCATCACATAAAGCATTTACTTATTTCCTTTGGAAACTTATAAGATGCATCTTCCCAACCTTTTAACTAGTGGGATTTTTCAACTTATCCCCCCCCCTTGAGATTTTTCCTACACAACATCAGAATTAAAATCCACTCTCCACTTCCTATATCTAAACCCATGAGACCCATGATATTTTTATTATCTCTATCTAGACATTGAGGGAACATCAATTAATTTCCTCATAGCTATAAAACTATCAAATTTCCAAATATTTTCACAGAATCAATTATATCCAACAAAATAAGGGCTTAAATTTATTTTAGGGGTCAATGAAAACGTCAAAAGCATATCATTCAAGTCTTATGATGTTAACCTCATATTTCTTAATGGATTTGTAATCCTTTTTCGAGAGGAAAAGAAAATCCCACTATATAATATATAAAAGAGTGCACGGAAAATATTTATTAAAAAATATTTTCAAAAATTATTCCCACTTCATCACTTTGATCACTTCCTTAGGCTTTATAGTTTTAATCAATATCTATGATTGACGATTTTCTACATCTATACGATAAAAATATATCAAGTCCTCCTCTTTTTTAAATCATTAAAGGATGGATAATATTTCATCAATGGAGTTGGTGTATTATCCTGGAATTAAAGAATTGCAAGATCAACTAAAAGATGGATCCCTTTATCGTTTAAAGTTCTCAATTAAAACATTCTTTTTAAGGGGATGTGTGTGTTCTTAATGAATCCAGTTTATATTAAAAACACGAGCCAATTAAGAGTGTATTGTGAGGATGTTCTAAACTCTTCCAATTAGGATGGACATATCATTTGTAAAGTCATCACATATCATACCACATTGGTTATTGACTTAGTTCCTCATATTTCCATATATTGACCCAAATAAAGATAAAATTGAAAATGAAAATTTGAAACTATTAGAAATATAAAATCGAAAATTTTAATATTTAAGGTATAAATCATAAATGAAATATATTCCTTAACTTATGAATTTATAGGTTTTAATCTGAGTTATCCATTATCTATTTCCTAAAATATAATTTTATTAGAATTTTTTCCTTTATAATGGTTTGAAAATATTATGTGAATTAACTATAGAATATACCCTTGGAGTTTCAAACATGGTGTGTAGTAAGGAATATCTTTATGGCACTAGGCGAAGATCATGTTAAATCCTAATGAACCCTTTTCTGGGTTATTACTCATAATTACAATTGTTCATGATCCACATACACTTGAATTATCTATATTCAAGCATTATTTCTAGGAAAAAATACAATCTATACTTAATTAAAATTAGGGATGTTTTCTTATGGTTAGTATTATCACTAAGGATTTAACTAAGTTTTTTTAATCCTAACTCCTAAAATATATAGAATTTAATTAGATACCAACTATGAAAACCCATATCTTTAATACACATTAATTCATGATTTATTACACAAAGATATACATAATACAATCATAGAAGATCATGAGGCCAAGATTATTTGTAAAATTAGGTACATTTAACATTAAAATGAAACATTGGTATAACAAGATTATTTACAAAAATTAAAACATTCCCTTATATTCCATAGATCTTCTAGTACTAAACGAGATAACCAAAGGATATACGTAAGAAAAGGGTGTGTTTCCATGCCAAATAATGGAATAATCAAAGACTAACATGGTGAAAGTGATGCTTTTTAGTCAAGAGGCATATCAGGATATCATAAATGGGGTGAAAATCATAAACATTATCATTGAAGGATGATATAATATGATAACATCAAGGAAACATAGGAATATGGTAACAATATAAAACATGAAATCATAAGCATAAGTCAAGGCTAACCACTATGAAATCACTTCAGAATAAGATTTGGATAACCTAACATTCACCATACCTGTAATATCATGAGATAAAAATATTACCAAATGTATTAAATGGCTATATAATTCCAGCCACACCCATTACATTCATATCATGCACATGTGTTAGTGTGCCACGTAGATCATACAATATTATAATTACTTTCATAACATTAATCACATGATTAAGGAGTGTGGGTTATATAAATTTAATTCCCCAATCAATTAAGTATTTTGTACATTTAGGTGAATACCTTTAAGTGGAAATGGGGATGATAATTTACCGCAAAAATGTATATCATGAAAAAAAGGTAGGATTAATTTCATAACTAGTGTAGATAACGATTCATGGAAGGGTTTAATGAGAGTGAAAGGTGGACTATCATTACATGGACATCTTAAGGAAATTAAAATTGATGTGAAAAAATATATTCCAACATGATTAATTATAAATAATATGAAAAAATACAATGAATGTTCTGGAATAAATAAGAGAATTAAATAATCTCTTACCTTGATGAGATGCTTCAAAAATCATCATATGAGCTTATTAAAATATTGGGAATGCTTGGGATAAATTTTGAGAGGGATATAGATAATAATTTCATTCTAAATGGGTTTTGAGTGAATATGAGTGGGTGGTTGGTTGGTTTTTTATAGAAAAACAGAGGGGATTTATTTATTAATTTATGAACTTAGGTTTTGGAATATATAATATAAAATAATCAAAACCAAAAAGATTACCATTGTTTTTTAAAACTTTTTTCTGGCAAAGATGAGTTGTTTTAAATATTTTATAAGGTAATTAATAGAAAATATAAATAATAAAACCCTTGGTGATGTGGAATTGAGAAAATTTCATTAATAATTGATTATAAAACCATAAAATATAATACAGGTTTTAGAGGGTTCATTAAAAGATTATAAAATCTATCAAATAACATTAAAATATCATAATTTTAAATCGTAAATCTATATTTGGTCATTTATTCCTTTTATAGCCTTTATTACATCACGTTTAGGCTATTATGATGTTATAATATAGACTGGATATTTATATTGTATTTAATTTTTACCTAAAAATTGAATATCACAAAAAATAATAAAAAATTCACCATTGTATAATTTTGATATTTTTATTTCAATTTTTTTAACAAAAATTATTTTCAAAATATGTAGTTTTCGGTACTAAATGAAAATCAATTTTTACTTGAAAATTCTAGTTTTTATGATATTGAGAGCATTCTGATGATTATAAATAATAAATTGGACTTAATTAAATTATATTATTCGTTATATTTAAATAAATACTATTTAATAATAATATTTTGGTAAAATAACATTTATTTTAAAAATTTATGCATGTAATCTAAAAGAGTGTCATAATTAAAACTATATATTTCCCAAAAATAAAAAATTCATTTCTTTGTTTCAAAATATAATTTTTGTTAAAAAAAGATATAATCATTAATAAAGTAATAATAAAATGTTATAAATATAATCATTATTTTAAATGAAAATATAAAAAATCATACTAAAATGGTCAATATACATATCCCCTTATTACACCAGCATACGCCCTAAGGGTAAGGTGTGTGATTATGGGACTTTCATGGGTGGTTTGGTTAAAATGGTTTGGTATGTGGTCTTGATAAGTATAAAGTTCTCTTGTAAATAGTTCCACTCATTTTTTAGTTGTTAGGTCTTAAGTTGATATTGGTCAAGGGTAAATCCTAGTGATGCCATCACCCTCATAAGCTCTAATAAATGGGCTTCACAGGGTAATATCATGTTTCTCAAGGAAATTTATTCTTTAATGTGTGTCAATTTGACTTTACATAACATTTAATATATACTAATCATAACAATCCCTGTATAATGACTTTATTATAAATGGTTATGATTCTTATTGACCTTTTAAATTTGGAATGCTTATTTTTAATTGTATCAAAATAATGAAATTAGTTCATGTGTTTTTTATAATTATAATAATTAATATGGTATTATTTAATTCAAAAGGCATTTTCATTGATAAAACTTTAGTTCATTATATAGACTCATCAAAGGACCAACTAATAAGGTTTAAGGTGTAAGCCAAATGTGGTTCTCTGAAGAGGTAACTTTATTTCCTCTTATACCTCTATTAAATATTCTATAATCATGATCATATGATAATATCAGTATATTACATATAATAATATATTATTAAAATTTAAGAACAAACCTTATTTACACAATTAATAACCTATAAAAATCCAAGACATCACTTATGCATTGCTATGACCCACCACTTCTACATAGCGATGTTATTTTTTTTCCTCATCATTTTACTTGGTTGGTTATAAAGGTATAAGTAAGGAATATATATAATATTTATCAAATAATTTTAATTATGAAAATATAATATAAATTGTATCACCCTACCCTTTCATTTTTTAGAAAATGATAATATCATTCGTGCGAATGTGTGGACTACCACCTCCAAAAGTGATGTGATTCATTTCTCATGTCCACAATTAATGAATGGTTACAAATTAGAATATAATCTATAATAACAAAAATTATATCATTATTAATATTACCTTGATAGTGAAACCATGATCAATATCAATGTACTAAAACTACTGAATCAAATCTTGTATGAAAACAGAACAGTTAGCACCATGGATGATTATATTAATAAAGAATTGTTAATACAAAGGTGATATTATGTTATAATTAAATCATATGTGGTATGATAAAAAATCATATGGTTATTTTATATAATTATTATAAATCTAAATTTATTATACATGAGTTTAAGAGTGAATATTAATAATGTTGGACCTGAGTTAAGGGAGATTTCATCTCATTTAAACTTAAACGATACATGTTTTACATTATGTAACTAATTTATTTTTTATGGTGTATATATGCCCCATTTCACTCTCTATAAAATTATTACCTATTTATTCATGGTATTTAATATTTTTATTCATGGTTTATATTCATGTGTTCTTATTCAAAAGTTATCAATGTAGTAATGAATATTTGTAACAATCTCATTTTATTCCAAGATTGATCTTGTTCAGATTATATTTGGGTAAATTATATGATACTAAACTGTTAAATACCGTATATATTATTCTCATTTGGTTATATTTTGGATTTAAATGTAAATATTCAATTTATTCACTTTTTAAATTATCAATCAATTATTATAATATATTTAAGGTACTATCTTTTCAAAATCATGTTTTAATGTTTTCTTTCCAACTCTATTTCTTCCCTATTAAGGTTATTTTAAATGCTACAAGAATATTCTTATTTGTCTTTAAAATGTTGATAAAGTTCATTTTAAAAGAATTTTTATATTCTTTATAAAGTATTCAGAAGTAATATTTTAAAAAATTAACTTATGAGTCATTTTTATATTTTTTACAAAAGAACAAAATAATGTTTTTTACATATATGGATTGACCACTATTTACTGATGTCATGTCCGTTATACATTATCAATTTTAATTTAATATTTACCATGTATATTTTAAATGGAAATAATTTCCCAATAATATTTTAATTTTTATTTAACATGATATCAAAAAGAAAATGAGGTTATCTTTTTCAAGGAATGAAAATAATTTTGAATATTTATTTATAATTTTGTTTTTACATGAAGTTATATGGTAGTTATTGTTAATTTAAAACATATATTTTATTTTATAAATGATTTTTTATACTAAAAACCTCATTTATGAGGAACTAATTCTCTGATATCATCCTTTAATAGTAATAGATTATACTTTTTTTAATATTATTCACTTTCTTGAGATCGTGTTCTTTATTACTCTATATTATTCACAGGGTATTATTTTTCGCCTTCATAAACATATTTTAAATATCATGGATTAATTTATAATCATTTATATTACTTGGATAATTTATTAATCGTATACAATTTTTATATATGGACTCAGTTGAAATAAGCCTATTGATTAAGTTATTTCTTTTCCTGGTGAAATATTGATGTTTCATATTCTTGATGCTATAAGGATAATTTTTTAATTATAAAAAAAAATCAGAAAGAATTTTATTTATCATTAAAAATAGAAGTAATTAGTTAGATATACAAGTGATGTGTTATATACTATTATAGATAGAACCTTGATGTATTTACTGGTCTCATCATACAAAACAAGGACCGAATTAAATGAGTATTTAGATCACACGTACCATTTTATTACTAATGATTCCTTTGTTGGGAGTCCTTGATGGTAATATTCATGATAACTTGGATGAGCCCTTAATGGAAAGCTTAGGAAGGTTTTAATTTAAGAATTTATTTTATTGTGAATAATGTTTCCATCATCCATGTGATTTTGTATGTAAATATTAGCCTTTGGTGTTCATTGAACAAAATTTATTTCTTAAACGAAATGTGTTTTGATTTTCCATTCCACCTTATTGACTATACCTTATTTATTCATGATAGATTCCACTATATAAAACCCTTAATGATCATATACGATCACCCTTTATTTGTTTTCGATTTTTTATGATTTTTAGAAGAAATCATTAAAAGAATGTCAAAGATTCGAGAAACTTTTTCATGAATTTTTTAATTTCCAATGTAATATAGAAGTTAAGTAATTATAACATTTTCAAAGACTTCTAAACCAATTGATATTGGGTGATGATATCACTAGTATCTTGTATGTATTTAATAATTAATCCCCAGAACTTGTTTATTAGAGATAGATTGTTATAGTTTTTATTAGAGAAAGTCTAGTAGGACTCCTGGGAACTATATTTTAGGCTAACATAGCTAACCTAAGCATTATGATAACCCTTGGATTATTTGATATATTTTTAGGGATTTTTATTTCATAGATTAATATTCATGGTGGATTTTGTTAACCTAAGTTAGTGACATTTTTTAGTGATGAATCTTATAAGATATAAGGGAATCAACACATTTGGTCATTGTATGGATTACCTTATTAATCATGAATATATAGTGGGTGTTGGAGCAAATAAAATCATAGACATATCAGGGAAACTGACTTAGGTTATGATTTATATCCTTTATATTATAGAGAAACAAAACATGAGAGAATTAAGATTCAAGTATTTTATGTTTATTCCTTACCAACTATCTCGAGTTATGAAAAACAATATGAACCTAATTGTATTTACTCACAATAAGACAAAAATGGAGTTTCATGAATATTCAGGTGATAAATACTACAAATTTTAAAAGAATCAACATCCCATGTGTCATGAATGAGGGGATGAGAACTTGTTTAAATTTATAAAGGGAATAAGAGTTTATTGAAAGTTGGTAGAAAAATTATATCATGCTTATAATTTCATTGGAAATAAATAATATATTAATGTATTGTGTATTAGCCATAAAGAGATAAAGAATTATGGAAACCAATTCCCTAATAATCAAGGATTACTCTAATAATTTTATTTATTAATTATATCTTGAAAATAATATTTATATTTTTAAGATCCTAGGAATAAATTGATAATTATTCGTGAAAATTGTAGAGAAGATTTGTTATATGTGAAATTTAGTAAATGTGAATGTTGATTTCATGGAGTTTCTTTTCTTGGAAAATTTTCTCTATAGATGGAATATCTATTAATATTTATAAGATAAATGGAAGTCAAATAATCACCCTCATGGATGAATATAACCATTAAAGATTAGAATTTAAGGTAATTATGGTTAAATTAGAGAATATATGATTACGATGTATTTTAAAAGTACCATTCTATTTTTATTTTTTTTAAATTATCATATTATCGATTTTAGTAAACATAATCTAAATAATTCTATAGGAATAAAAATAATATTTTAGTTTGGTATAAGTTCGTTTTTATGTTTGAAAATGCAATTTTCTAAAAATAGTTTTCAATGAGTTTTATGCATTTATATTAATATAAATTTCTAAAAATTATAAAAATTGAATAAGGAAATATGTATTCCATATTTGTATTTTAGATGTTTATATTTTTTAAATGGTTCACTTTATTTTTTATTCATAATGGATAGTAACCATGGTAAAATTTTACCTCCATGATAATGGGTGAAATAGGTTAATAAAATGTAAAACCACATGTTACAGACTAAAAAACAACCCAAAACATGAATTTATTATATTATATTCGAATAATTCTACCATATTCATCCTACCTTCAAATATATGGAATTTTGTTGATATTTTCATTTGATAAATACATTTATATTATTTTAATTAATTAGTAAATACCAAATGTCACTCTCTTTATTTTAATATAATTAATATATTTTCATTAGGATAAAAATTTGTTCTGATTAATCATAAATTTATATTTTTAATATTAATAAATTAATTTAATGATATAGTTTTTAATTTTTTAGTGTTGATATAATTATCTTGAACAATTATATAACACAGATACAGTACATGTGATATCATTAGAAAATTCAAAGTAAATGATTTTAAAAATAATAAAAATAATATTTTGTGGATTAATTAGGTCATTAAAATAATTTAATACGAATTTATAAATTATAATTAATGTTAAAGGTTTTTAAATTTTAATTTCATTTCAATCTTGATATATTTGATGTAAAATTAAATGAGTAGTCTAAAAAATTACTTTAATGATATTTTATGATAAACAATATTTTATTAATTGATATAAAAATAAACAGATGCTGAAATAGGAAAATTAGGATGGTAAATTGTATAAAAATTCCATATATGGATCATTTTGACCAACTTTTCACCTTATATGTAAATTTAAAATCCTTTTCTAAGAAATGTGCTACCATAATTAAAGTTAAAAAGGGTTAACAAGTGTGATAATCCAAATGATATGTTCTAAAATGAAACATAAAAATGTATAAAATTTATTATTTTGAAGGTATTTAGACCATAGAATTTCATAAATTTTATATTATATCAATTTGGTTCCACTATACATAATTACGATATATATTATACTTAAATATTTTAAGTAATTCAAATAGTTTCCTTTCCCTAATTTATAAAAGGGCACTACTTATCAAATCTTATTCACACATCATAACAAAATTATCACTTATAATAACTGACTACATTTATTCATAACCTTCATACCCACATTCTAAAGGGTAATTTCTCATTAAAAGAACAACCTATAATGATTAAGGTTTCAGCCAAATGTGTTTTTCTAAAGAAGAGGCATAACTTTTAACCGAGTGTTTTTATTTTATTTATCCTATACATAAATAAAATATTTTATAAACAAGACAATATAATAAAAATAGTATCCTAAATATACTTAAAATTTATTATTCTAGAGTAACAACCCTTATTTACCTCCTATCCATCCTATGTAAAACCAAAACAATATTGATGTGTCTTACGACCTGCCATTTCCACGTAGTAGTGAAATTTTTTTCATCACCATTTTAATTCGTTGGTTATAAAATTATAAATAATATAAAAATTTGATATTTATAAAAAAATTATGATTTTTTAAATATAATATATCATCTACCTTCTTACCCTTGTTTCCATTGGAAAATGATAACTTCATTAATGCAAACGTATAGACAACTTCCCCCATGAAGTGATGCAATTCATTTATCATGTATTCATTTCATGAATAATTCTCAATTTTTATTTAATATATAAACATGATAATTATTTATTGATTTATATTTTGTATATTATGAAACCATGAAAATTATTCAAGTACAAGAACTACAAAACCTAATCTTATATGAAAAATAGAAATATAAATACATGGGATAATGATGTTAATAAGGAATTATTAATTCATGACTGAAAATATGTTATAATTGAATCACATTTGGTATGATAAATAATAATTTTATTCTGTTATATATTTATAATAAAACTAAAATTTATTATACATGTGGTTAAGAGTGAATTCAATGAATTTTAGTCTTAAAGTAAAGTGTAATTTTCTCTAATTTTCATTTAAAAAGACATGATTTACTTTATTAAACTAATTTATTTTATACAATGTATATACATACCATTAGAAAATTTATATCATAAATCCCTATTTATTCATGTAATTTATCTTTTTTGAATCTTGTTTTCTCTTTAAGGGGTTTTGAATCAAAATTTCTCCAAGATGTAAGGAATTTCTATTACAATATTGTTTTTTTAATTGTTTATGTTTAACATTACATTTGAAAAATTATATGATCCTAACATATTAGACCCTATATAATTTCGTCTCCTTTGGTTATTTTTGGGTTTTACATGTTTATATTCAATTTCATATCTTATTGGATTATGTATCAACAAGTATGTTTCATGTAAGTTACTTTCTTTAAAAAATTTAATTTTAAAGTTTTGCTTCCATATATTTTTCTTCATTGTTGAGGTTATTTAGAATGTTTGAAGAATGTAATTATTTATGTTTCAAAGGTTTATAAAGTTAATTTTATTTTTTTTTCAAATTAATTTCAAATTATTAAAAATGGATATTTTTAATGATTACACTATGGGTTATTTTCAACTATTTACACTTCTATTAAAAGAATGTTTTTATTTATATGGATTGACCTCCATTTACCATAATAATAACTATTATACATTACCAGGAATCCACTATAAGTTCCATGGCTATTTTAAAGTACAATATTTTTCTCAATATTTTTTAAATTATTATGTGAATTGAAATCAATAGAAAATGATATTATTTTCGTAATGTAATTAAATAAATTTGGAACTGTGATTTATTAACTCCATCCTTACATGAAGTTACACGTATGTTTTCTTTAATTCTTTAATTTTTTCTTTTCAAATATCTTTGTTTTACTTAAAAACAATCATTTATAATTAATTTTTTATCTTATATTATCCTTTGATGATAATTGATTGTACCTTATTTTATGATCATTAACTATCTTTTGATCACTTTCTCTATCACATTACATTATTTATTGGAAATTATTTTTCTTCTACATGTCCATATTTCTAATTTCATGGTTCAATTCAAAATCATTTCTATTAATTTGATGATGCTTAAACTATATAATATATCTATATAGGTTATAAATTGAAATAATCTTATTAATTATGTCATTTTATTTATTGGGAAAATTTATGTGTCCAATGGAATGTGTAGTCACACTATGGTTGGTGAATTAGGTGTAACATGTGTTTCAAAATTATCTTTTATCTATTAATTAAAAAATCTATCACTTGTTAAAATTTTTGGATACTGTATGAAATTCAAAATGAAAATAAAAAAATAAGAAAATATTTCTACAAGATTTGATACAAACACATACTCCATTCCATGTTGGTTAGACACTTCAACATGGATTGTACACTATAATATTGATATCAATTAGAATGGTTTAGGTATAAACTAGTCATATAGCCCTGTAAATGGAGGTAGGACTAGGGGAGTAGTGGTAGGGTCTTGGAATATGGTTACATTTTAGGTAAAAATGAATAGGCTCAAAGTGGTGCTCTTATTAATTGTAGTAGTTATTTGGAGGTACTATGACCTGGATATCATGAGGGCAGGGAGCGGGTGATAGAAATGCCTGTTATTTTGGTAGATGGGGAAGAAAATGAGTCACACATGTTTCCTCATGATCTGAAGGTATATAACATTTTTGATATATTGAAACATGGTTTATAGGTGAAGATAATTGCGGATAAAATGAATAAAGATATGGTGGAAACCACTGTGAAGGCAGTGGACACCAGAGATGGAGGAAAATACAAGGAGGTATTTCACCAGGTAGGTGAGAAATATATAATGGTTAATGGAAGAAATTTGGGATTGATTGATATTGAAATTAGGGATGGGATGGGTTGAAACAATTTGGTGATTAATGTTAGTAATCATTTTGAAGGTCTGGAGGTTCAAGGTTTCGTGAAATATCTAGGGAATGTGATTCAAGCTAAAATGGGAATCCAAAATATAACACTAGATAAGATCCCCTCAACTGATCTAGGATTTTATAAGATAAATTCAGAGGTTGAGACTTCTATCTAGTTTTTGTTTGATAGTTTTGATGTTGTGAACATAAGAGGCTTACACAACCCAAGTAACAAGAAGAGATAAAAATGAAGAAGGGATGTAAGGAGCTACATTGTGTCACATGGTAATAAGTCTAAAGGATGTAAAACTACTCTAAGTTACCTAAATATATGGAAAAAAGGTCTACCAAAATAAATAAGGCATTGATAAATGAACCTATGTTGCATGAACATGTATGCAAAGATAGTGTAATTATTATGAGTGAAATTCAAATGTTTTAGAGTGATGAGAGGGCGTCTATCCTTCATTAAAATGAATAAATAGTTGAGGTTGAAATTGAGGTCAAGGATATAGAGGAAAAAGTTTATTGGATGGTTGTGAGGCTAATTTGAGTGGAAATTACTAAAGAATAATGAAACTGGATTAATAAATAATATCACATCTTGAAATGTGGATTCAATGAAAGGAAGACTAGTGTGGAAGAGTTTATTGATACTTGGGAAAAGATGGCTTACAGTTTTGAATAACTCATTATAGATAACCGAAACACAGAGGTCACTTATCTCAAATGGAGTCTACATATAGGTATGGTTTCTAATACACATAAAATTTGTTTTAATGATTTGATTATATATTATGGTGTATACTGATTTCCGATTTCGTACTTCGAAGGTTTCCCACTACTCTATAAAAGTGCTTTGCATAATAAAAAATCTAATTTTCAACCAATCAGTAGATGGTCTACTCCCACAATACAACCCTTATTGAGAAAATATTACTTATTATACTGAATACCTAGCATAAATTAATATTGAAAAACTCAGAAATAAAATTCCTCTAAAATAATTCTCCAACTTCAGCCTCAATCCAGTACACAATATTCATGAAAAATATGTTTCTTTTTCATCTCTCTTCTTCATGCATTCATATTTTTTTTCAAGCATGTATGTAATACACCACATGGTCTTATCAAGGTAATATGTGTGGTAATAAAAATACACAAACTTTACAATATCTTGCACACATTATTTCGTGTGCATGCATGTGTTGAAAAATACATGCACTTTATAATTCAACATTAAATGTATACAACCTAGATACATTGCCTCATGCTTTTACAAGTGACTGAAAAATCACATGTTTATGAGCATTCATTTTAATGAACAAATGTTATTCACAATTTTATATTTATAGACTTATCAACCAATCTTTGTGCAAAAAAATATGAAACCTCAATTTAAAATTCCTTCCAAAAATGGTAGTTCTTCTCTCCACATAAAAATATCATGTCATGCTACTTCTCTTCACATAACACCTCCTTCTCAATAAAAAAAATACATGGGAATACATTATCTATCGCATAACAGTATTCATAAGTTCTTTTTCTTTACTTTAGAAAACACAATGTAAAATTTGACACAAGTTTTCTTAATAAAACTAACTTCCTGTGATCACAAATTCTTTCAAAGATCTATATGAATACATGTAATCCTCTCATGAATACAGAATGATTCTATTCTCTATTTCCCTCTCAGGCTATCCTATATTCTCTCACTAATATGAATTTGAATCATAAAAAAAATGAGCTCCTTAGGTTGTATTTATTAACAAATATACATTGACTAAGTTCTCAGAAAAACATGGACAACCACCTATTACATCAACTTTATCTTTCACATAATATCATTACGAGGAAATGAAAAACACCATATTCATAAAATTATTTTAGTCCACATTATAACACATTGGGATGATCTTCATTTAAACATGAAAAATAAGCTGCATGTGGATTCAATATTATTTCAATCATTGGGTTGATGAAATGGTTCTTGAAGGCTCCAGCCTAATCAGATAATGGTGTGATAAGTAGATCTGAGTGAACATTACTTTATGAGAAGGGAGGTGATAAAAGAAATCTTCCACAGAAGATCAAAAGACCCTAATATAATAGTTCTGACAACTGAGAATATTTTCATAACCTTTTTCATGTATGAATAGTTTCTAAGCTCAAAAGTCCCAAATTATTTATAAATTCGTTTGGCTACTTACTTTTATATAATTATGTCTCATCTGTTGGCCAGTTGTGATTATAGGGTATGCTCCCATTACATATGGGAACTGCCTCAAGTTGGAACCATCTTCTGCTCCCCTGAATCCCCATATTATGTATTTTCATTTCTATTTCACCTATTTTTGGTTCCATAATGCACATATACTACCTTTTCCACCTACACAAGATGTATAAGGAGTTGACTTCCCACCTCAATCGTGGATGTGGTCCTCCATGGTTGGGTAGTGTGTGTAGGATCATATTTTTAATAAAAATCATTCTAAAGTGATACATAAAAAATTAAAATTTAAATATACTCCAAACCAAGAAACAATTATCCTATATTCTATTTTGGGATTCAATCACAATTACCCTTTCTTTTATTTATAATTCAATCATAAATTACAAAACTCTCTATTTACTTCAATGTTGTAAAACTTGTTTCAGTTTATTAAATTGATGAAGCATGTCTTTCAAACTATAGATCAATTCCAAAATAGTCTCAATTAATGGTTAGACTCATACCTTACCAAAACATATGAAATTCATGATATATAAACTATGATATATATATTTGGTTGTTGTTCTTTTGTACTCCCCATAAAGAGATATCTTCTGGTTAGCTATAAGATGCTAATAAGTTTTATCAAATTCAGGTCTCCCCCAAAATATATGATTCACCTTCAATTCCCTAAATTAAAAAACACAATTTATATATGGGAATATAATTTTTTTTAATTCTCCTCAGTTAGAGCATCACAGATTATAGTTGTGTCTCAACCTAACCATTTTCTAATACGAAAAAGGCCTCTTCACATTTTTCTAGAAAAGAAATTTTATTTTTCTCTACTTGATCCATCTTTCATTCATCTTAAAACTATTCCATCCATATAATCAATAATTATTTAGAAAATTTATTAGTCTTATCTTTGTTTGTATTCTTCTTTTCCTAACTATTTTTATCACATGAAGTCACAAGTGATTGTCCCCTCTTCTTCAATAATTCTTCTTATCCAGGCAACCATGTCAAAAATTGTTTTACCTAAATTTCAAAACATATTAAAACTTTTACAAAAAACATTAAAATTAATGAAGTTACCCATTTTAGGAAACATATCATATTTTTCATCAATGATATATCTCATCAAATCAATCCCATGGTTTCTCTTTTGAATTGATTCTTTCTCTGATTCAAACATTTTTCCTTTAGTATTTATGTTCATGTCCAATTCAAAATGGTCCATTACATGTCCTTTCCTACCATAACAGAAGAATTTTTTCATTGGTGTGACACTCATGACATCATCATACAAAATCTTATTGGGAGTTGTTTGATTAATAAAATATATTTTTTGTTAATAACCCAAGGATGACATGTCATATTATTTTCTGACCCGCTTCACTTCTTGTTGTGGTATTCTATTTGTACCAATAGATGATTTTTTTCATGGTTATTACTTACTATAATTCATCAAAAAATGAAAACTTTTATTGAAATAATCACAATATGTTTCAAATTAATAAAATTTATTCTTGATAAAGTGAATATATTTCTATGAGTTTTGATTCTATTATTCTTGTTCCCTCTTTTCTACATGTTTTATCCCCCTAAAAGTTGACATTTTTTAATTTTAATTCAATGAAATATTATTCCATTTTTTTTACCTGATTCAAAAACATAAAACAACACCAAATGTTACCAACAAATCTTGATTTCTTCTTCTATGACACATCATAACTATCTAAAATTTTGCTACTTTGGTCAGCACATTTCTTTTTTATGTGCTTTATTTAGGGAATAAGAATTTTCACACTTCTTCACATCAATATTTAAATATGTAATTGACTACTTAGAATATTTATTCACCCATGTTTGAACAAATTTTAAATTTGAATCTGCACCAATCATCATAAAAAAACTAATACACACATATTTATCTCGACAAAGGGTTAACTTATTAAATGATCCTAGAGAAGATTTATCCTTAGAATATACCAAGATCATATTTCCACTAGATTGGGTAATTTTTGAAATAGGACTCTTATCATATGAATCCATTGTAGAGATACTTTTCATAGTAGTTTGTGAAGTCGCATATTGTTTCTCTTCCATATTCCTCAATTTCAGTTTTAGTTCATGACATTTCACATTGAGAGAAATATTCTCCTCTTCAACTAAGTTCAGGCTATCTTTCCACTAAATATCCATATTTTGATTCTCATATTCATGAATCTTATTTTCCTTTAGTGACTAACAATAAATATCCTTAACTATTTCTAATTTAACATCCATATAAGCATTTTTACCATTCATAGATTTATTTTTCATCTTTTTCAGTGCATGGATAACTTTTATATATACTATTTTAAAAAAATATTTCTCACATACAATACTCTTCAATTATTCAATATCTCTAACAAATCATTTTTTGCAATGAGATATTTTTTCTTCCAATTCTTTAATATGTTTTTTTGAGGGGGTTGGATACACCAATATTTTTAAGTAATACTTCCTCCATATCATTTGGTTCTTCTTCAAGCTGTAATTTTTCATTTTTAATTTCCTTAAAAACTCGGATCAAACATATGACCAATTATTTGGGAACATTATTCAGATACTATCTAGTGTCATAACTGAACATATCCACATCATATCTAGAACATGATTCATCAGAATTATAATAAACAGATTTCATTGAACAATTACCACTCTTTGTGCCTTAAGCTACAAGTTTATTTTCCTTTATATTGAAATTATTATTTAGCTTCTTTTCCACTACATTAATTATGTTTTTTTAATTATTGACCAAAAATACAACATTTATAACATAATAAATAAATATAGTATTTTCCATCAAAATTTATTCTAAATTTTATTGAAACTCAAATAATCACTTCATATATTTCTGATATAAAATAATGGAAAATTTAAGTATATCCAATAATAGGGTTCCTTTTTTGTGATACCAATTTATGTTTCCCATGGATCGTGTTGTAATAATGATAGGGAGAGGGGTGAATCAAATGTGACATGATTTACTAAATTATTTTTTACCTTTTAATTCACACATGTGTAACCTATTAAGATGGGTGAATCCTATATGAAATGGAGAAAGAAAATGAAACACAAAACATAATAATTTTACAAGTTTCAGAACTAATTCACACTCCTTTCTAATTTAGTTAGACCCCAAAAATGTATTATACATGATAATCCGGTGATTTATTACAATGGTTTATGAAGAAACTGGTTATACATGGTCAACTCCAAAAGGGTCCTAGATACCATTAGGGGTGAATCAGGGTATAACTATTCTTTTCCAAATTATTCATGTCCCACTGGATCTTGACCTCTTTATTATAAGGGTCACTTTGTTTGAACTTATGTGTTAATGATGAAGTTATTTTTCCATTATTTATATAATGATAATTCTTTGAATGTAATGAATGAATTAAATCATAATGATGCAATGATTTTTACTTGGTTTAACCTGAACGGGATACATCAAAGGGGCATACAATGAAGATGTGCTAATTTTTCCAAATTCATAAAGGATCATGTAAAATAATAATAGTTCATTCTAGATCTATTCTATACTGAATCTCACTTCCATTACAAGGTTTAAGGTCTACTTACTACATTCCCAGGGGTCACTCCATATGCATCTTCTTCTAGATCACTGCTGGTGGGAAGGATCACCGTCTATCTCTTCCTTCGGTCACTACTCTTGCAAGAGATACATTCAAAATTTATAGACTTGTAGGTCCCTTCATTATCATTGATGAATACAACCTCAATTATAGATGGATGCTTTTTTGAAGTTCCCCTTTTACCTACCGATGCATACCTCTTTACCATAACATTACTGGGAAACCTCAAATCTTTCACACAACCCATACTACACCTTGCACACACGTTTTAAGCCTTGCGTGAAAATCTCCTCTTATGCACAAGTACCTTCTTATGAAAAAAAAACCAATCTTATAAGAAAATAACTTATCATTCATATAACTCCAATCTTATGTAAAACACTAATTATTTTGTGCAACTCCCAACCTTATGTGAAACTTCCTTAGCTTTTACACAACTCCTTTAGCATATAATTATTATGTGATTCGGAGCTCCGATTTTATCTAAGTGTTGATCTAACTCGAATGAGGGGTTCACCTCTTATTTATAGTTATCACTGACCCATGTGCAGAATATTTTACGCGTCATACAAGATCCCCTCTATGCTCGCAACACCAAATTTGATGTCGCATTGGGTGCATAAGTTTATTTCGAATTGGGTGTGCAAGTTTTGTTTGTACTACCTCTTGATCAGTTGGTTAGACAACCCAAGCATTCAACTCGTTCGTCATCCAGTCTCTCTAGCCTCTATAGAAACTAGATAGACCCCTTAGTCACAAGCTCTTTCTTCTTCATTAGAAGTCCTAATCCACTAATGGGATGATCTCTTGATCTTACTAAATGATATTGATAGATCACACTAGATTTTTTACAATTTAAGAACTTTTCCATTGATACGAGCCTTACTCATGAATTATAATTACCTTTATATGGTTAGTTTCCATAGTAAAAAACTAAGTAAATAATTACCCATTCATGTATGCATAAAAAATTATAATTACCTCTAGATGGTTTCTTTTCCATTAATTTTCTTTATGAATGCATAAAAAATCCCCATTCATGTATTTAATTCACTATATATTATTCTCAATGTAATATATGATACAATAAAAATTGGAAAACTTTACACTATCATGAAAGAATTATTTCATGTGCATGCTTGTGTGGAATACTAAAAGAACATTTCACCACTTCATTAAATATATACTACCTAAGTAATCTTCCTCATGCTTATTCAATTGACTACATAATCACATGTTTATGAGCATACATATTCATGCACACACACTATTCACAATTCCCTTTTCATAGCCTTTTAATCCTATCTTTATGAGAAAATATGACCTCCCATTGTTCAATTCTTGTAGACATCACAAGCGAAGGCTCTTCAGAATCTAGGCGATCGAAGGTGGCCATTGAAAGAAAATTCTATTCTACGCTAGAACCTGGAGATCCCTTCGGAGATGTCCAGAGATACATGGAGCACGTGTGGATCACCTCTAGAGGAATCCTACACTTAGATTATACAACGCAACAATGGAACACATCATATTGTGACTGGAAACATCAATGAAGAATGAATTCCATCTAGGTAATTCTTGTTAATTAATTAAATTAATTATAACCAACATATGATGATCCTATATACTGTTTTGGGACTCCCCTCTTTCTTTTTCATTCTTCGTTCTATTCTGAAGATCTGACTTTTTATTATCTTGATGGATCTCAGATTGATCGTTGCAAATGCTAAAATTAAAGTTGGGCACACCCACCAACGCACTTCCGTTGTGCCCAGAACCTACAAGTAGTATAAGTGGGGTCATATCGTTGGTTATAATTATTTAAGTTTTCAATTGGTGATTTACGCATTTAATATTATAGTGGTTTCAATTCAGGATAATCGTTCATTAAAATATGAATCTCAAGATCTGTTCTTCCTCTAATGTTTCTCATTAACCTTACAGAAATGAATTTTTCTTTAAATTTTGATTAAAATAAAATAGATGATCTCATCTGGAGGTGCCAAATGTTCCTGGTCGTACAACACTAGAATACATAGTGTGTATTTATAATTACACATCATATAGTCTAGGTTCAATGCATCAGACTGGTCCATTAAATTAGGTTGTGTGTTGGAGTATTCCTAAGTCATAAATGACAACATGTGTTGACCATGAACCAATGGCACACGGTTTCCAGATTACACGTCGTGTGGTCCACTAAACATGAATTTTAGTCTTTTCAGGCTAAGGATGGACCGAGTACCCCGTACATGGTGTGACCGGCTAGAAACCATGTAACATGGATACTACACTGCGTGTGTGCCACTAAACACGCTGTGTACTCTGAAAATTTCCAAAGTACATCTACACGCTATGTCCTCGGGTGTGTACTTTGGATGGACAGTGAACAAAAGGACACACTATGTAGTTAGAACTACACATTGTGTACTCATCCAAATTATACATATTTATTAAAATTTATTATTATATTATACAAACCCTTGATACATTTACCATAGTGCAGTCTTAAAGATGAGGCACAACACATGATGGGTGTTTTATATATATGTGTTTATTTTAACATCTGTGTAATGTTCATTTCTACTCATTGGGTATTTATAAATAGGAATTGACTAGGTTTCCTCAAAGGTAAAAGTTATGTACAAATTTAATTTTAAATGAATTTATTTGTTTAAAATTATGATGGAAGAAAATATAAAGGAAATTCAAAAAAGGGTTTAAGATAAAAGGATTGATTAATTAAATATAGTTAATTGATTCGAGCATGATTTATCTTAAACAAGAATGATTAAATAATTGAATGCTAGTTTTATTTATGTATAAATATCGTTTCAGGTATGGATGATCATGATCTCAACCAAGACCCATGATTGTGACTGGTTTCTTTTAATATATTTATTGAAATTAAATTTGTTGGAATGCGATCCTTCCCCTCATTAATATATAGGGCATGTGCACCCAAGGTTTCTTTTATGTAAAACCCTATTTCACCCCTCACCTATGTGTGAGATAAAATCATATGTAATGGATAGAGCTCCCAAGAAGGTGGAGGCAACTCAATTTAGGAGCGAAGGTGAAACCAATCCAAGGATATACAATGGTGGATAAGTGGAATGTTGTAAACATGAACCCAAAAGGTTCAAGGTGTTTTTTCCCAAGGTCATGGGTTAATTTATCTACCACTAGATAAACTAACTAATAGAACAAGCTCATGATCGTAACATTTATTTTATTTCTTTCATTTTCATGGTTTATTTATTTTAGGTGTGTTGTTATGATCCCACAATTACTGAATTAAAACAAACATGCAATATGGAACTAAAATAAGATCAGCTTATGCATAAAATATTATCTTATACATGGTTAATCACTTATGTATAACACAATTAATATTAATAGTCATGTAATCAAAGATAATAAAATGGAAGTTTACATATAAGGATAAAATACCTCAAAGAAACATTAAGTCTGTATAGCCTTCCATAATCTTGGTTAGAATCAATCCATAGTTCAAAGTGATTGACCAACCCTAGTTGGGGTGCTTTCAATAATTGGGGAATTATAATTCAATGTTTTAGGTTGACTTGACTTGGTTTTCATCAATGGTTTACTACCACAATAGGACATGTTGTGACCAAGAGGAAAAGGTTGAGGAAATCAAAAAATAATTGGATTTCAGGATTGGGGAGTCCACATAGCCAATTAAGGAGTTGCGAGTTAATGTAGTTGGCATTTAGAATGCCTAACAAAAACCATTCAATTTTTTTGACCAAACCTATTTGCGGTAATGTTATGGGAAATATGGATCATTTCCACAAGAATATTCCGGAAACAGAATATTCCAAAGTCAATGGTGAGGGCTATTTGATTTCGATAAAATAGTGGGAGACTAATAAGTATTAATTTATTTATTTGTCTCATTTTTATCATAATAAATTACTAAAACTTTTCTCATCATAATTTGTAGAAACAAAAAGAAAAATTATTTCAAACATATCATTTCAAACCAAACTTGAGAAGGAAAACCTTCTCACTGGCATCAATTTCCAAGAGTAGGAGAGGCGTTTACACATCATCCTTCACCACGAGAGGAAATTGTATGTGCTGGAAGAGTCTATTCTAGTTGCACCTGGAAGAGAGTCCAGTGATGAGGAACTATCTCTCTATATGAAATAATTGTATGATGTAATAGATTTCCAGTGTTTCATGTTGTCGGCCATGTCTAATGATCTCCTAAAGAAACATGAAAACATGGATGTGTATTGCATGATGTCTCACCTTAAAGATCTATATCAAGAGAAGGCGAGACAAGAGAGATATGAGATCTACAATTCTTTGTTTAAAACTATGATTAGAGAGTATGTTCTAGCTGGGCCTCTAGTAGTCAAACTCACTGGCTACATTGAATGCCTGGATATCTTTAGGATTATGTTCTTGGATGAGTTGCGTATAGATCTCATCCTATAATCACTTCCCAAGACCTTATCTAGATTTATTTTCAAATACAACATGAGAAATAATGAGAAGAGTCTATTGGAACTTATGAACTTAATTACCTTTGTAGATAACCACATGGGGCGTAATAAAACCACAGTATTTATGGTGAATAAGAAAAAGAACGACAAGGAAAAGGTTCCAAAGACTTATAAATGGTCTGAAGCCCCCATGAGTCATCCCTCAATGAAGGGGAAGGTCCAAAGGTAGGGAAATGAATTGGAGGTGGTATGTTTTGCATGTGGAAAGAAAGGCCACTAAAATAGGAACTACACCTAGAAATGTGCGGACATTAAAGGTGAATTCGTTATCAATTGTAATATTTTCATTTCTACACATTGGGTATTAGATACAACTTATGGGGATCACATCTTTATTCAAATGCAGGAACCAAAAATATTGAGAAATATTTACAGAGGAGAGGTGGATCTTCAAGTTGGTAATGGAATGAGGCTGGCTGCATTAGCCATCGGTGATTACCACCTCTCATTGAAAACTGGGATGATTTTGGTTTTACATAACTGTTATTATGTCCCCAGTGTTACCAATAACATAATTTCTGTATCTTGTTTGGATATGGATGGATTTAGTTTTATGTTTTTAAATAATGGTTGTCTCTTTTATAAGAACAATGTATGTTATGGTATGGCGCATTTAAATGAGGAATTGAATGTACTAAATTATGAAAAACTAGTGTTGCAAATCGATAATGAAACAAACTCACATGACTCCTACATCATCCAGTTGTTGCATCACAATCTCTGTCATGTAAACAAGAAGTGCTGGACATAGCTCTGCCCAGATGGCTATTTAGATTCTACTAAGAAAAAAACACTTGATAGATGTCATTCTTGTTTACAAGAAAAAATGACCAAGCCACCTTTCAGTGGACAGGGTGAGAGGGCCACAGAGCATCTAGGATTGGTGCACACGAATGTGTGTGGACCATTTCTAGTAGAATCTAGTGGTGGATATTCTTTCTTCATTATTATTACTAATTACTTGAGTAGATATGAAAATGTCTACATAATGAGGTATAAGTTAGAATCCTTAGAGAAATTTAAGGAATTCAAGAATGAAGTAGAGAATTAGCTTGGTAAGAAGATAAAGAATCTTCTATTGGATTGAGGCAGAGTATATCTAAACAAATAGTTCATTAATCTTCTACGAGAGTCTGGGATACTATCTCATCTCACTCTTCCTTATACACCAAAGTGGAATAGTGTTAGTGAAAGGAGTAACCAAACCTTTTTGGACAAAGTGAGGTCGATGATGAGTCATATAGATCTTCCATTATATTTTCGGGGATATTCATTACAGACTACATCATACACATAAAACTGAGTACCAAAAAAGGTGGAAAATGGAATTCCCTCTGAATTATTGAATGGAAAGAAACCCATTTTGTTGCACATATGTGTATGGGGATGCGAGGCATTTGTTAAAGCCTTCTCAAGAAAACAACTAGAACCCTGGGGAATGAAGTTTATCTTTATAGGATATCCCAAGGAAATGAAAGGATATTACCTATATAACCCTATAGACAAGAAAGTAAATATCGTTAGACAAGTCGTCTTTCTTGAGAGGGAGAATATCCTCAAAAAGGATAGTGGGAGAAAGATTGACTTCGACAAAGTTGATTCTCAAGATACACTAGAGTTAGTACAAGAACAAGTTCTATAGGTCCTCGTGGAATAGGTTCCAGAAACACTAGTACTGCATTGGGGCTCAAGAGAGGTAAGGGAACCAGAGAGATTTGGTTTCCTAGTCACTAAGGATGGTGAATCATTATTTTTGGACAATGATGAACCTCTCTTATACAAGGAAGTAGTAGAAAGTTCAAAAGATGCAATATGGATAAAAGCTATGAATTCTGAGATAGATTCCATGTATCTGAACAATGTATGGGTTCTGGTCAATGATCTAGTTGATGTAATGGTTGTTGGATGCAAATGGGTTTTCAAGAGAAACCTGGACATGGAAGGTCATGTTAGCACCTATAAAGAAAGGCTAGTGGATAAAGGATTATGGCAAAGTCAAGGAATTGACTATGATAAAACCTTCTTGCTAGTTTCCATGTTTCAATCTATAATAATCATAATTTCCATAACAGCTTTCCATGACTACAAGATTTGTAAAATGGATGTTAAAACAACATTCCATAACTGGAACCTTTAGGAAAATGACTATATGACACAACTAGAAGGGTTTGTGACACCAGGTGAAGCCAAATGGGTTTTCAAGTTGCAGAAATCCATTAATGGATTAAAGAAAGAATCCAGATCATGGAACATTTGATTTGACGAATCCATAAATGAATTTGTTTTCATTAAGAACAAATGTGAGCCATGTGTTTATAAGTGGTTTAATGGGTTTGCGATTGTTATCCTAGTGGTATATATTGATGACATATTGCTTATTGGAAACGATGTACCAGTCTTATAGTCAGTTAAGGACTAGTTGAACAAGTGTTTCTCCATGAAGGACTTAGGTGAACTAGCCTACATTCTAGGGATCAAGATCATTTGTGATAGATCCAAGAGGCTTCTTGGGCTAAGTCAGGGTACATACATTGACCAGATACTAAAGCTATTTTGTATAGAACAATCCAAGAGGGGGTTGGTTCCAATGTCACATGGCCTAAATCTTAATAAAAGAATGTGTCCTCATACACAACAAGAGAAAGATAGAATGAGTGAGATACCATACACTTCAACTGTAGGATCCATCATGTATGCCATGTTATGTACCAGACTTGATGTTGAATATGCACTGAGCATGGTAGGAAGATATAAAGAAGATATAGGAGAACAACATTGGGCTGTTGTTAAGACTATCCTTATGTATCTGACAAGAATTAAGGATATGTTCCTAGTATATGGAGGAGACGAGGAGATTTTCATCAGAGGGTATGTTGATGCTAGTTTTCAGGAAGATAAAAATGATCTGTTGTCGCAATCAGGATATGTTTATGATCTCAATAGAGGATCTGTGAGCTAAAAGAGTTCAAAGCAGCTAGTTGTCATCAATTCTAAAGTGGATTCTGAATATATAGCGGCTTCTGATGCAGCCAAGGAAGCCTTCTGGATTCAGAACTTTGTCCAAGAGCTTGATGTGGTGCCCATAATTTAATATCCCATCACGTTGTATTGTGATAATACTACAGTAGTGGATCTTGAAAAATAACCAAGGTCACATCAATAGACAAAGCACATACACTAGAAGTATCACCTCTTAAGGAATTTGTATCAAAGGGGTGAAGTTTTAGTGAGTAGAGTGTCCACAGAAAAGAATGTGGTTGTCCCCATGACTAAAGGTATGTGTCAGCAGAAGCATGAATATCATGTGAGAGATAGCGAGTTAAAGTTTGTTAGCAGTTGGTTCTAGTCCAAGTGTGAGTCTGTTGGAGTTAGTGTCCTAGAACCTACTACTTTTTACTTTATTCATTAATAAACACCTTATCACATCTTGATTTTTCTTCTGTGTGACAATGTATGTGATAATGTCCTAAGGATGGCTATTGCATTAAAGGTTCATAGTGGATCGCTACTATGATGAGAATATTAAAGTGCCATAATACTATTCAGGAATATATGTTCTATGGCCAGATGATGTTATTTGAGGGACACAAATAATACAGGCCATTAGGGGTGAGGACTCATAAAACATTGATGTACCTCCTCATGGTGTACGCCCTTGGTAATGTCCAGAAGGATATTATGAGAACGAAACCCGCCAGTAGGAAATCCACATTTCATAGTGTCATTGGATGTTCTTATCTCCGAACGTGTGTATTGTTCCTTAGACTTTAAGATTATTATTAGTCGGTATTAAAACTCGAGAACTTAGAAGTATTGATGAAAACTGTGATGACATACTATTCGTAGCGAGGTAGGATATGTTTCATGCATCACAAGTGATACAACATTAATAGATAATGCGTGAAAGGATTTTTCCCTTCTGTTCCATAATGGAAGTAGATATCTCATACCCTTTGCTGGAATTGATATAGCCTAAACAAATCCATCACCATGGTGAGGAATGGGAAGTTTCAATTCTAGAAAGTCAAAGAAATAATAATCGAGCACATGGGTTGATGGCACAAGCATGAAACCCTTTTGATTTAAGATATTGAGACAAAGGGATTATATTACATGGTAAGAATTTTTAGGATGTGACACGTCATTGTAGAGTTAACTTATTCCTCTATGGGTGCCTTGGGGTTTTTCTAGATGCTAACGTTGGAATTTATGTAGGCTCCGCCTAATGCCACTGAGAAAGAGGCCTAGAGGGTCACACACTAAGTGTGTCCAAGTATCTCAGTTAAATATAAATTTTACAATTTAAATAAAGATTATTCCCGATTGTGGTTTAATAATTATTTAAGGATGCCTAATCGCATTTATTTCGACACTAGTTATTCAAGAGAATATATTGTGGGCGGAATAATATATTTATTAGCGAGTAATACAGATATATTTAATTGAGAAAAAATATTCATTATTCAAGGTCTAATAAATGTGGTGGAGGAAATAAAGAAAAATGGAAAAAAATAAAATTACACACCGTATATATTAATATATTCACAACATGTAGTTTTTATGGGAATTTATGGGAAATAATATTATTAATTTAATTAAATAATATTAGGTGTAATTCTCTGGGCGCATGTTAAGTAATAATAATAGTCAATTGTTATGATAAGACATAGTGTATTACTAAGAATTGAATGAAATAAATAAATGATTTCAGGTAATTAATTCATTTTATTATTCTTTGTAATTAAGAATCCCAATTATATATTTCCCATTAGCCTATCCATTTTTCGCGTGGTTGAACACAACAGATTTGGAAAATCTCTCAATCAAATAGAGAGTTCCTTTTCCACTAAGAATTCTCTCAAGCTATGAGAGATAGATCCACCTCCACCTGATCAAGGCGATCGAAGGTGGACATCACAACTGAAGGATCTTCTGCACTAGCACTCGGAGATCCCTTCAGCGATGTCTAGAGATATGTGGAGCACATGTTGATCCCCACTAGAGGAATCCTACACTTGGATTCAAAGACGCGATGATGGATCACATCAGATCGTGACTGGATATATCAAAGAAGAAATAATTTTATCAAGGTAATTATTGTTAATTAATTAAATTAATTATAACCAACATATAATGATCCTATCTATGGTTCTGGGACTTCCCTAATTCTTATTCATTCTTTATTCTATTTTTAAGATTTGGAATTTTATTATAATGGCAGAACTCATATTTATCATTGTTAATGCTAAAATTAAAGTTGGGTACACCCACCTATGTGATTCCGCTGCACCTGAAATCTACAATATCCACAAAAAATTATCATGTGATGATAATATTATTTAAATAATAACTCTTTCAAAAGGAAAAAATGGAATAGTACTTTCTAATTCATGTAACTACATGCACAAGTTCTTCTTTTCCCTTCATGAAACATAATGAATTCTTTGATACTGGTTTTCAGAATCAAACAACCTTCATGTAATCATGAAGGCTTTGAAAAGCTAATCGTGAATACATGGAATCCTTTCATGAATACAAAGTGATTCTATACTCTGTTTCATGATCAAGTTCTATCAAATTCTTTCTATAATATAACTTTTGATCACAACAACAAATGAGCTCCTCTGGTACTATTTAAACGAAAATTTCACTTAATTAATGCTAAAAAACCAATATCCACCCATTTCAGCAATTTACTCATTCATGTAATATGTTAACATGATAATGAAAAACAAAATCCTCATAAAACTATTTTACTCCACACTACAATTCATCGTTTTAACCTTTGTTTAATCATGAAAATTATGTTACATTTGGATTGAATCATATTAAAATCATTAGGATGAGTAAATAGTTCTTGAAGGCTTCAACTCGATCAAAAGGAGGTGCAACATGTAGATACTTGTGAATAGAACTCCCGAAGATGGAAAATAAAAGAAGACAACCACAGACAAAGATCAGACTACCTTGATATAACAAATTGGATAACTAGGATTATTTACACATATTTTTCAATGGATGAACTATGACTGAAAACCATGGGTCCCACATCATTTATAAACTCGTTTTTTCACTTCCTATTTTAAAAATGTGGCTTTTCTAATGGAAAGGTTTTATTATAATGTACACTACCATTACTTTCTAACACTACCCCCACACTGACACTATATTCTTATACAATTCATCCCCACACAGTGGATTTTATATGATATTTCAACTCTTTGTGGATGCAATATGCACACCTACAACCTCATCCACCCAAGATGGCAAGCTAGGTATGTGAATTCCCACCACAGCAGCAGATGCAGTCCTCCATGGGTGGCTAGTATGGTAGACCTGTATTTTTAGTCAAAATCCATTATAAGTGATTCTTCAAAATTCTAATGCCAACATACAAAATAACAAAAAATTATCCTTTATCATATTTCGAATTAAATCTAAATTCCTATTTATTCTTTTAAGAATTCAATCATAAATTTTAAATCTGTCTAATTATTTCAATGTTTTAAACATTATTTCAATAAAATTAACCAATGAAATATATCTTTTGAACTACAAATTAGTTATAAAATCATCATAGTTAAAAATTCATTAAATTTTCACCTTCTAAACCTATTGAAAATAATTTAAGATAAAAAAAATATTAGAGTTATTCCGAAATATTTATTTTTCATATTCTTCATTCAATATAGATATTTTTGGGCTTATAGTGATATTTGAGAATTAATTTTAATGATAATTAAAAATATGAGGAATGTGTTGAATGTTTATTTGATAGGTGGAGAATGATTATAGATATCATATCAATTTATTGATAGGTATCATGATAAAAAATATTTTAGACCATTATTTGGTTTGTAAATACCCATTTATTCAAAATTACGTGTTGGTTGAGAGGCCTTGATGGTAATATTCATCATAATTTGGAGGAGTCCTGGATGTAAAGTTCATGAATGTTCATATTTATGCATTCCCTATATAAAGAATTCAATTTCAATTATCCATGTATATACTATGTTTATATTATCCATGGATATTCATTGATATAAATTTGTTGATTTAATGACATGTGTATTGATAAACCACTATGCATTGTTTGTTATGCCTTATTTATTCATTATTTCTTCCACTTTATATAACCCATACTAAGAATCTGAGATCACCCTTTATTTGTTTTCCTTTTCCTTTTATATAAAAAAGGAATATTTGAAATATTCTTAATTATACAATAATTATTCTTGAAATACTAATTATTAGAAAAAGTTATTTTATTCCATCTTTCAAAAACATGAGAATAGCGTTCTTGCATACGTATGTTCTGTCATCTCCATGAAATGTGTAATTTATATTTTTATCTACAAATTTTATGGGATAATATAAATATATATAATGAATATATATAATATTTAACTCAATATTTATATTATGTAGATGATGGAACCATTATCAAAGTACAAGTACTGAAACAATTTGACCAAAACATACATGAAAAATGATGTCGTTATGACCCATAACAATGATTTTAACATATAATTGTTAATAAATGGGTGATAAATTATTATAATTAAATTATATATTGTATGATACATATGAGTATGGTTATTTAATATATATATATATATAATAAATCTATATTTATTATACAAGAGGTTCATACAAGTTTGAAGAAAATCGTACATGAGGTAAGATATTTTCATCTCACTTTTATTTCAATGGGACGCATGCCTTATACACCAATTGATTCTTTTGTGTAGTTTATATTTTGACCATGAATGTATTTTATCATTATTATTATAAAAATAATGGGATATAAATATCTCAATAATTTTCTTTCTTTCACGGGGCTTATGATTTAAAAGTTACAAAAGTGGTAAATGTTTTTGGTTGCAATCTCGTTATTTTATCAAGATTGTGAATGTTTATGATTAAAATGATTATATCATATTATATACCTCTCAATAATCTCATGAATTGTATTCTCCTATCTATATTTCTGGAAGTTACAATTTTTCGCTTTCATTTTCCACTCTTTATTTACTCAAGAGTCCAAAAGACTGTTTTTAAGGAAAATTGGTTTTATTTCTTTCTTTGGTTGAAAATACTTTCTCTTTGATGTCATTGTTTTCTAAAAAGGTTTTAAAAAATTATTTTACTGTTATATGATTGTTAAAATCAATTTTTAATACTTTTCTGTTTTATTAAAAATGGTTTCAAAGGGATATACCTACCATTTTCTGAATGAGGTACTTTTTGACTTTTTACTAAAACTGTGAAATGAATAGTTGTTTTAATATACTTATCATCAATGTAATTTCCCCCCATTATGATGATAATTACTTTAAATATTCCTTTAAAATTTTCCATATTTACTTTCAAATAATATATTTACTAATATTCTAAAATTTGTTAGTGTTGAAAAGTGATTTTCAAAGTGAAAATGTTATTTTTCTAAAGAATATTTTTATTAGAAGTTTTATGATAATTATGTCCATAAACAAACAAAAATTCATATTTTAATTATTCTCCACTAAGGATACATTGTAATAATACCAACCTTATTAATTTACAAGATGGTTTATGAGATGTTTAACTAGGGATGTTCTATTTTTGTATCATTCACAATATTACTCTAGATAATTTATGATTAGGTTTATTTTTTAGGGAAAGTATTAAAATTTCAAATTCTTATTTTTAAATATGAATGTTTACATTGATTATGTTTCAAACCTTTCATATGAGGAATACATTGAACTTAGTAATTTATGGGTGAGTTTTGATATATCCCTTTGATGCATCATTAGGTCTCATGAGACAAACTAGATTCGGTATTTGGATGATTCCTTACCCATTAACACCGGATGAATTGACATGAGTCCTAGACTGTATATTTATGATGTTCAACATTATGAAATACCCTGTTATGAGATTATTTATTGATTTCTATATGATTATTTTATTAGTTAGGATATCCATGGAAAAGTTTCAATCTCATTTGATTATTTATATTACATTATATTATCATCATTTATTCCACAAATATTATTCTTCATGACCAAGTTTTTGTTTAAATGGAATGTGTTTTTAGAAACTTACATGTACTTATTTATTATATCATATTTATTCATTATATATTCCACTATATACAAACCCTTATTAGGTATTAGATCTTACCACTTTATTATGTTTCCTTTCTCCAAGATGACAAGATGTTTATTACGATTGATATGCAAAGATATCCTAAATGAAATAATGGTTTTCTAACAGAAAATAATATATTGAATTTTAATTTCTCAATTGTAATGACATATTCAATTATGTTTCTAGTTTTCCAATACTACTTAGCAATTCAGTCCTTCAAGATGATATTCCATGTATCTAGTGCCAATTTAATAAAGTAACCACTGACTCGGGGATACTATGGTTTGGGTATTTACAAAAAATCATTGACTGGTCAACCTTTATAATACAATTCATCCTAAGGTATTCAATGAATATATATAGGAATATTACAATTATCAAATAATTATAAGAGAAGTTAATAATTATAGGGATTATGATAACATTTCAAGTGAAAACCAAACCCTAACTCAACCACCTTTCTCATCTCATTATTTTCAGTCCATTTTAATTATTTTAGTGTTTACATTTTTTTCAAAACCACAGACCCAAAACAAAACCCTGTTTTATAATTTAATGTGGAAAAATAATTTTACACATTTGATAAGAACATTCTTTATAGATGAAATTTCTTTTAGAACCCCAGGAAAATGTAGTAGTTGGGGAACTCGGGTTTATTCTTGAAAAGTAAAGTGATATAGGTGTCTTTGTTTTTTTTGGTATGTTTGGTGAAAATGGTAATGTAATTAATCTGGAATGCATTAAATTAAAATTTTAAAGTAGTGTAATTGCCTCATATGTTCCCTTATTCTTATTATGAAATAATTATTCAAATTTATACTCTATTTTTTTCTCTAATCAAGTGGAATAATACTCGATTACCCCCACCTGGAATTTTTGGTCTAATTTGAGTGATGTAATGATCACTGCCAACACCAATCACCCATAGACTAGTAATCATAGATCTATAATTATTCATAATCCATACAAATTATCATAATAAAAAGTGATGAATATAAACTAAGTGACTTGTTTGTTTGATCCAATGAATAAAGGAAGATAAAATGAAAGTTTAATATATAAGAAAATATCCCTTTTTTATAATGTTTGAATAAATATATAGATTAATAAAAGATATTAAACTCTTAAAACCAAGAATTCATAAATAGTGGATATATATAATCTATTAAACTTATCAAATATTGTATAATTATACCATTACCATAGTTAGTAAATTAAAACACAATTAAAGAAAACAAGAAATTAATTTACAACTCTGGCTTGATAATCATGGAAGACCCTGGTTCCCGAGTGAATAGTTCATCTTTTATAAGGAATTATTTGATCCCTTAAATATTATATGTCTATCCATGTGATTATTATGATCTTCTATTATAATAAATCCCAAAATTCTATATTTCCCCTCAAATTTGGATATGACATCCATTTCTTTATATTGATTCCTTTTGGAAAACATGACAATTAAGATTTCTCTCGTTTAGTGTACTTGATTTTTGGGGGTAAAGTTGTATACTAACAAGATAATTAATTATACTCAATTATAGTTTCATATTTATTAGTGGAAATTAATCAATTTACATATCAAACAATTAAAAAATACCAATATTGGAAAATAGAGAAAATAAATTAAAAGAAATTAAAAGATAAACCCAATAATTTTATAGTAGTGGGATCTAAATGAGTATGCATTTACTCGTTAAAAATAAACCTGATTTGTAAAAAACAATAAGGAATATCAATTTTGAATTAGATTTAGAACTCTTTACATTCTCCATTTTCATACATGGTTTATTAAAACAATTCCCTTGTCTCTTATAGGTTTAGGAAAAAACCCAAACTTTTAAAGAATTCTCAACCACTAATTTTACTTGATAAATAATAACATATCTACTTTTTTAGGTTTATAAGAGACCTAGTATTTTATGGATGGAATCCTAACCCTATATTTCATAGATACATAACAAACATATAATTTCAAAGAAAAAGTAATAACCTCTTCTATGGTATGGGTCAAGAGGAACATGGTATTCCAATGGGTTAGACGAAACCCATATTCTTATAGGAGCGGCCCTTTTCTTTACTATTTAACGATTCAAGTAGAACCTAATATTCTAATAGGTTTGAATAATCCATGTACTATAAGGGTACAGGATAAACCTATATGTCCCTTTTATTAGGGCAGTTTAACCCTATGGAAGACACACTATGTTTGGAGATACAACATAAACAATTACAAAACAAATAAAGAATACAAATATTTAACCATATAATTGTTTGTAGATGAAGATTCTATAATTTAGATCAACTCTTGCTAAATCCATTCAAGTTATTAAAATAAATAATCTTGGTAAAATATTAGTTTACATAAGTAAGAGGTAAAATAACGAATCTCCAAAACTCATTTTCACACTATGTAACATGTAGTAGTAACCAAGAGTCGCATAAATGTTTCTTTACTATATGACTCAATATTTATTTACATGAAAATAGAAATGGATATAATCTTAAATTTAAAATCCATTTTTATCTTTCATAAATTATAATAATAAAATCTTCACTTTCTAGTATATTTTAATTAGTTTTAATATACTGTAAAAATGAAAACCATGTTATACATATAAATTTTTAAAAAGAATAAATAAAAAATTAATATAGTATTGAATTCATCAATAAAATTTGATCATAAATTCCTTAAAGTACTCCCACAAGTCATGTGATACTAACTATTTGTATTCCAAAACAAATCTAATTTTAATATTTCTCTTTCTATAAATTCATACTTCTCATTCTTATTTCCCATATATATTTTCCATCTGTATTTTTATTAAAATAGAGATAATTAATAGCCACATGAGATCTATCTAAATATTCAATAAAAAACACTTATATTTTTTAGTGAATAATGTTTATAATAACTAATACAATAGTTATGAATCAATATTAATATAGTTGAGAAACTACCAGACAATATAAAAGACAAACTATTTATACTTGGGTTGTTTAATTATGAATATCACAATGTTGATAATATCAGCTTGGAAATTCAACAAAAAACAATATAAAACCTATTTTCACTGATTCTAGATAATTAATGATAAATTTTAGAACATTCAGAAATTAATAATATTCAAAGAGACTTGCAACAAATTAAAAATAGGAATAATATTAAAATAGATCATAATTTTATGTTTAATAACAACCAATAGAAACTAACAAAACCATATAATATATTTTGACTACGTGGTTGAAATTCACATATGTGAATGTGTCACATTGGAAAATTTACATATAATATTTCTTTGCATACCCAAATTAGTTAATGTAACCAAATCTACATAACTAAGATCTACGTAAGTGAATTTCACCATGTAAGTGAATCTATATATATAGCTGAATCTATATAACCAAAGTTCTCACATAGCTGAATTCATATATAAAAACCATTAAAATATATTAATTTAAAAAATTAAATTTATTACTTATCCAAATTTCCATAATCAATTTTACCATGTACTAAATTCATATATTTAAAATTCTAAAATCTTTAAACAACTTGACTTATCAAATTTTATAAATAAATCAGAACTTCAAAATTATAGAATCAGCTTTGGGTCCAGTTGAATTATATTTGTAAATTTTTATTATATTTATTAATAATAAATAATAACCTTAATTAGAGTTATATTTGTCAAGTTATCATTAGAATATAGTAGTAAAATAGTTTTGAAAATCTATAGAATTAAGACTAAAAATAAGTAGTTAATTATATATTAATTTCATACATGACTAATATAGATTCATAATTTTATATATTCTAATGAATTTTATATAATTTTATTAACATTAAATTTATATAAGAATAAATCAATTTAGAGTTTTTTATTCAATGTTACGGCCAAAATACATAAACTAACTGAATATGGAAATTTGTCTACGTGGATCAACATTTAACTAAATATATTTTCATTTGGCTCTGTGAACATTCAATATGAATATTTGGTAATAGTACATTGAAAATGTGGGATTATTTAAAATCACATATAAATGATTTTTAAGGTTCTAAGTGACATTTTTAGTTTAATAAATCTTCATAAAACTTGTAGAACTTGTTATAAATGATGAAAACAAGAAATCCAAAATAAATTAATTAAGGAATAAAACTATGCAAAACAAGTTAAAAATAATTTAAAAAATACATTATATAATAATTATAGTTATATAATTGAAAATTTTATGTCTTTTAAATGATTATGTTAAAGAAAAATAAGTAAATAAATATTCGTAATTAATAAAAAATAAATTGGTTCAAGGATCCACTCAACATTTTCAATTTTTGATAATTACAAAACCAATTATAATTTAAAAACACCTCCCCCTTTTGAAATTAATAAAAATATAGTTTCGATAGAAACATTTTATTTTTGAAATGATAATTTTTCTCCATCAATTTAAACAACACAATTCTATATTACCCTGGGTTAATAGACAATAATTATACCCCCTAAATTTTATCATGCTTGAAAAATGAAAATACAATGAAATTTATAAGTTGGGTTTTCAAGATAAAATGACTTAAAATGTGTATAAATATATTATAAAAAATTATTAAACATGAGTATCTTAAAACAATTATCAATGGGATACTATAATGTTATATATTTATTGAATACTGGGTTGATTGTAATGAATATATTTCAGAAACAGTTTGATAAAATCAATGAGAGACCCTTTATCAAACAACATTTTACGAAAGTGTAAGTATAATAAAAAATTAGAAATCAAATAATATCTATGAGAAGTTTTAAAATAATATAAAAAATGTGAACACAAAATAAAAGTAGTAAAATTAAAAATCTATTCCACATTACTATGGATTGCATGTAAATATGAAATTTTCAGGATATAAACACATTCATACTCCGCTGGTATTTGAGCATTAAATATGATTCTATATTAGTGTAATAAAATAAATTTTATAAATTATGTTAAAACTAAATTCTACATATATTATGAAAACGTAATTATTCATTATTAAACTATTAAAAAAATATTTTATAAATTAAAAACATCACATCTTAATCATGAATAACTGATTATATTTAAAAATAAAACACTTAAAACTTACTTTGATATATCATGTTATAAACTAAAGTTTATATTTATGATTTTATCATTCATAAAAAAATAAAATATATTCCAATTTCCGTGAAATATATTTAATTCAAGAATGGTTTTCTATGAAAAAATTCTAAATTAAAATAAGGTTATCTCCCCCTAAATTGATACATTTTATATATCTATTAAAATATTATAAATTCTGAAATAAAAAAAAACATGTATTTCATACCCCATAATTTCACTTTCCTTATTCCCATAATAAAAAAACATATTCTCCCCCCTTGAAATTTGGGAATAAATTTTAAAATGAGAAACATTTATTTCTTGCCCTTTAATTTCACTTTACTTTTTTCCAGAATAAAAAACCTATTCTTGTGTATTATAAGTATTAAAAAAATTAAACAGAAAAATTTAATGATTTAAAAAGTATAAAAATTAATATTTATATAAAAATAATCAATAACTAAAATATCCCAGTTTATTTAGGAATTAAAAACAATAATAATTCCTTATAAATTGATGCTTTGCTTTCAAAATGATAATATCAAATCTGTACAAGAATAATTTTAATTCCAGTAATGAACACTATTTAAAAACATACTGTAATATCACAAGTATCCATGAAACATTTTATAAGATATTAAAATAATTTTAAAAGTAACCAAATGATAATATAATACAAGTAAACCAATTTTTCAGTTGAAATAACTTATTCAATAGCCCTATGGAAATGAATATTCTAGGGCATGACAAATAATAACAATTTTACTCACGTTTTCTAACCAAATTGAATGTTTAAAATTAAAGTACATGTTATGATACCAAAATGATACAATGTATTCATGATTAACCAAAATGTAATTCTAAATCTTCTAGTTCTCATCCCAGCATGCCTAGAATTCAACTATAATGACATGCATTCAAGACATAAGAATTTGAAATTAATTAAAAATTGTTAGGGTATAAGGAATTATTTAATTTCATATTTATTGGAATGAACACTTTTATGTACCCAAATATTAGACGATTTATATATTTTATCCTTGAAATTATATTTATTCATAAAAATAATTTTATAAACAAATGATTGAGTGAACTTCAACTGACAATCACAAACAAAATAACTATAGGATCCACATATAAGTCTATTAACAAAAGAAATTCAAGAATATTTTCCTTTTAGAAAAATATTTTTAAACAAAGTTGGAATGAAATAATCTCAACCAAGTCTATTATGTTTGTTATAATATCTCTTTAAATAATAAGACTTTCCAATATTGACATTTGACTAAAATATATTATAAATTTTTCATTTCAAAACAATCATTTCATTTTTAACATTATTTCATTCACAATTTAGCCTTTCATTTTCTTTTTGAACATATGACAAATCATCATAAACCTTTTTGTTTTTAGAATAACCTATGCTTTTATTATTTTAGTTTAACATATTAATTTAATCCTTAAGCTTTAAAATTTCTATACCTTTATTATTTAATTTAAAATATATGTTCCTTTAACCTTTCATAGACCCTTTTATATTTTTCTTTGAGTGCAACATTTATAAAGGAAATTTATTTTATTTTATATTCATATGAACCACTCTTTTCTATTAGATATTCAATACATAGATCATATTTTCTAGAATTCACAGATTAATAGAATTAAAATTAGAATTACTATTTTTACTTATACTTTTCACACCTATATTTCCATATTTTATAGAATATAAAATAATATCACTTGAAAAATAATGTGAATGTGAATATGTTACCTTGGAATATTTTTCCATAAATGCAACATTACCGATTTCTTTTTGAATTTTCTCCTTATTCTATAACATTTTGAATCCACTCTAATCATTTATAGATTTATTTTCTTTTTTTTAACTTCTTTTAATTTTTGAATTTTGGAAATTTGGGTTTAATATATAATATCTTTTTTAAACCATAAAATATTTTAAATAATATAAACTAAAATGTGAATATTATTGAGTGACATCTCTTTCATGAAAATTGGGTTTTCTTTTTTATTGGTTAGAAACTCCAGTTTCATGTGTCCTAAAATTCTATAATTAAAGAAAATAGATTTACTATAAACTTATTCTTTAATAACTATTATTTTAATCTATTTAAAAATTTCTTGAGTTGTGTTGTAACAAAAAAATTTATAAGAAATATTTTCGTTAATTGAACAGTAAAGAATATTCATGACCATTTCATTAAAACTATATTTAAAAGGATTTTTTCATTTGAAACAAATTAGATCATATTTAGGAAAAATATAAGCTTTAATCCCACTATATCTAAATTAAAGATATATACTCTTTAGATAAGGTTTTATCTAGATATATCGATTATTATACTTACTTCCATTGTAATATGGTGTCAATTTTAGGTTTAAACAGTTTTTATTACTCAAGTTAGCCATCACTAAAAAGGTCTTTCTGTTAGTCTTGTTATGAACTAAGATAATAAGTTATCATACTTATATAAACAATCAAATTAATAAAAATATATCCTTAAGAGATCCATCCTCAGTTACAAATTATAAGGCAAAAAAAATGAAAACCCAACTAATCCTCAAAGGGTCAGGATTTGAGACACATTATTTGGTCCCAAATGGTTTGAGAAAATTGAAAATAGGGGGGATGAATTGCATTTTATTATAAAATTAATTATAGTTTTAACTTCAAGAGTGTAAATTATTTGGTTGAAATACTAAACAATTAAATGACACTGATATATGAAAATAGAGACAAAAATAAATGTAATGATGTAAAAGATAAACATGAGAATTTTATGGTAGTTTAGATCTAAATAATCATGTGAATATATTCCACACACGAACCTATTTTGTGGAACCCTTTAAGGAATATCACTTTTTATGGATAGTGAAAACTCTTTACATCTGCCTTTTTCAAAACTAGATACTTAACCCAATTCCCTTTCATTTTATGGGTTCAAACAAAGGCCCAACCTTTTTATAGGATAAGTCTCAACATAGAATTATATAGTCTCAATCCAAAAGTCTTTACATTTTCCTACATTTAGATGAATCCTAGTATATTTTATGTAGAAACTTAACCTAATATTTTATATGTGTAGAACCATCATAGTCTTTAAAATCCATCTTCTTAACCTCTTATGAGTTACAGGTCAATAGGAACCTGATATTATAATGGGGAAGACTAAACCCAGACACTTATTGGATCAGTCATTTCCTATTCTATTTTATTGGGTAGGAAAAACCAAATATTAAAATGGGATAAAATAAACCCCATATTCTAGTAAGATACATTAAACCTATATATAAATTTCTATTTAGATAGTGTAACCCCATGTATAATGAACTATGTTTTATGATACAAAACAAATAGTTACAACACTAAGAAAGAATAAAACTATTTAACACAATGTATGATTTTTGATGAATATGATGGTGTTTGGATCAGGTAGTGATCAATCCCTTCAAGATGTTGAAATAATGATTCTTGACCAAACAATAATTTACATAACTAAGTAGTTTAAATAAAAATCTCTACGATTCAGTTTAGAACTATGCATCAGGTAATAGTTATTCATAGTCATGTTTATGTTTCTTCACTATATGTATCGGTCTTTTTATACACGAAAATATCAAGGACTATTGTATTTAATTTAAAATCTATGATCAACTTTCTTAAATTCCAAAAATAAAATCTTCAACTAGAAGTAGCTTTTAATAAGAATCTATATAGTCTAAAAATGAAAATTATTCCATACAAAAAAATAATTACAAAAATAAATAAAAATCTATTATGTTAGTAAATACATCCATAAATGTTGATCATAAATTACTTATAATACTCATATAACTCATTAGATATGAAATCTTCATATTCTAAAAGAATTATAATTTGAACAATTCTCTTTCAATATATTCATACTAATCATGATTATTATTTTTTATAAATGTTTCATTCGTATTTTTCATAAAAGAGAGATAATTAATATCCATGTGATATCTCTCTCTCTCTCTTTCTTGATATTCTATAAAAAATTCTATATAGTGAATCTATTTTAGAACAACTAATACAATAGTAAATAATAATTTTTAATATCAATTAGAAAATTCTTGATAATATATGATACTGACTACAAAATCATGTTTGTTTAATTTTTAATATCACATTTTTCAAAATATTAATGTTAATATTCATCAAAAAACAATCTAAAACTTATTCTTGAGGATTATTGATAATTAGTGAGTGGTTTTAGAACAAATGTAACATTAAGAATATTCAAAAAAACATATATAAATAGAATTATGAAAAAGTATAAAATAACGTGAAAATGGCATAATTAAAGGTTTAAGGTCGACTTATAGAAACTCACAAAACCACATAGGGAAGTTTGAATACATTTTTTATTTTTATGTATTATAATGTATCACATATAAAATGTTACATGTGATATTTTTTTACATAACTAAATTACTTCACATAACTAAATCTATATACCTGATTTCTATATAAGTGAATTTTTCTATATAAGAGAATCTATCTACATAGCTGAATCTACATAAATAAAGTTTTACCATTGATGAATTAACATATGAGAACCATTAACATGTATAAATTTATGTAATAAAATTGATTACATATCTGAATTCACCCAAGTTAAATGATCATGTAGGTAAACTCATGTATCCAAAAATTTTATGTCTATAAATAGATAGTCTTATCAAATATCAGACACAATAATAGCTTCTAAATGGAAGAATAATATTTTGGGTTATTTTAATTATTTATATAAAATTTCATAAGTTTTAAAAAAATCAATTATCAACATAATCATACTTTTATAGCTAAAGTTATCATTCAAATACAATTGGAAATCATTACTGAAAAATTGCATAATTTAGACTAAAAACATGTTTTAAAATTTAAATTTATTTTAGCCATTTTAAATATAGATTCAAAATTTTATTTATTATAATTAAATATATAATTTTTTGTAACTTTTAAATTTAATAATAATGGCTAAATTTTGAGTTCTTCAGCATAATTTATGACTGAAATATAGAAGGTAATAGAATCTAGATGTTTTGCTATGTGTATCAATATTTGGAAATGTGTATTTTTATTTGGATACATAGATTTTAGATTTTCTTATATGGTAACAATACTTAAAATATGTGGAAATAGTTAAATTCATGTACAAATGATATTGCAAGGTCCCAAATGATATTTTTAAATGAGTAAATCTTCATGACACTTATAGAACATGTTATAAAAAGTCAAAAAGCGGAATATCAACCAAAATATAGTAAAGAATAAAATGATATAACCAAAGTCAATTATAATTAAAATAATACATAAGATATAAATTATATCTACACATTTCAAAGTATTAAGACATTTAAATAATTATGTTAATGGAAATAAAAAATATCCATTTATAATTATCAAAATACAATGTTCTTAAAGGTGCTACACAACTTGGTGACCATGGAGTGTCCCTTAGAAATAATGTAAGTACCCTAAAATTGTTTTCAATTTTACTTATATAGATTAATTTTACCATTATGTGGATGAAGATTCACAACTTCACCCTTATGTAGCTTCATTTTCCCCTTATGTGGGTGTGAATTCATGGATACACCCTTATAGTGCTTTATTTTACCCTTGATAAGACAATGTGATACCTTGATATTTCTCTTGAAACTTGTTTTCCACATGTTAGTGGAATGATTTACACTCATATGAGTTTCAGTTTCAATATATAGTGTAGGATCAGGCTTTGTGATTATGCTTGGATTCTTCTCCTCTAGTCAGGGTGGCATATTTTCTTGGTTTCAATAACCATAATCTCCTCCAGTCTTCTTCAATTATGAGATTCTCCATATAACATGACCTCATTTTATTTCCACAATGAGGACCAAGCGACACTTTTATTAAGAATTCTTCAGTTATAATAGGGAATGTAAAGGACGACATTGAGGTTTAGGTTTTTTCTTTGATCGTGTATCCAAGTGATGTGACTTATTCAAAAAGATTTAGGTATCCATGAATCCATTTCCATCAATAATATATAATAATGGATCTTAAGTTCATATAATTCAAATTTCAAGAAACTAGGTAGCAAAGATCAAATCTCAACAGGTAGTGCGACACCATCACATATTATCCAGTCTTTTCAACTTTTATTAATATTTTTAGAGTGGCATGACTAACTCAGATTTAGTTGGAATATAATATATGGATTTATTCCACATTTTAGTTTTGTCTTCCCTAGTTTTAGTTTTTCTCAGCCTTTCTTGACATTTATTACGGTTTCAGTCGACACTATTATTCTTAATTTTCATTAGGCTTTGGGGATTTTGGTGTATCCCATGTTTTTAGGGTTGATTGTTCTATAAAGGGTGTGATTGATCACGAAGGAGTTATTTTAGAAGATCAATATGATTGACCCTAGAGGAGTATATGTGGTCTCGTAAATCCTTTTTTGTTTCTTTCTATTGTGGTTCATTACTGAGTGTGGCGGAGGTTTGCTTGCGTCCACTCTAAAATTTTAGATGATTTTCAAGTAGTTTGTGGCCACTTAATGGATTTGGAAAAGTTTAGTTGTATAGATTGACTATGGAGAGGGTGTAGCCGATTCATTCCCATTGGAGGTTGTGCAGTCAATTGAGGGGGTGCAGTCGATTGGATCCATGGTATCTTGGATAGTTTCCCATTTTGTTGGTTTCTTGATCAACCACATAAAGGGGTGATGTCAAGGTTACCTCTAGACTGTCATTTTTTCATTGTTTAAATTAATCGCGAGATTGTAATTTACAGCTGATTAGTTTTTCCATTTTTTCTTTTTTTTGAACGCTTACATGTAACACCTTGATATTTTTTGAAATATATTTTTTCAAATAATTTTACTTTATTTGCTATCTTGCATTACACACAACATCGAGTTTGAACGAACCACAATATAATATTAATGTTATTAATTTAAAATGACGATTATAACCTAGACATTAAATATGGTACTATAAATAGTAATAAATATATTTTAAAAATATATATAATGTTTTTATAAAAATAAAATATATTTTCTAGTAAAGTCTTAATAAGTTTCAAAAAAAATTCTCATAAAAATATTTTCACTATTTTTTTTTGGGAGAAAATAACATAATTAATTCATCCCACTTTTATATAATTTATTTTCAAAAATGAACTTAATTTCTTAAATCATTATTAAAAAATTATCCTATATTAATGTTTTTATAATTTTTTTAAAATATTCAATTTTAAATAAATAGTGAAAAATATTGATTTTTTCTGAAAATTTCATTTTTTTATTTAAATTATTGAAATAGTAAAATAATAATTTAAAAATGATATAAAATTAATATTAGATCAATTATATTATTATTAATCCAAATTTGATAATTTTAATTAATTTTATATTAAAATTTGATATCAACTTCATATACTTTTGAAAACATTTTCTTTTGAAACCCACTATTTTATCATGTCTACAGGTTTAATTTTAAATTAAATTATGAAACATATGTGAATTTAGTTGAAAAAAATAGATTCAATATTTTGAATAATCAGAATTAATATTACATAGTATGGTCAAATTAAGGTTTTTGTGATAATAAATAGTAAAAAAACCAAATTTATTTATGTGGTCAAGGTTAAAATGAGTTTACCTGGGCACTAATTTAAAATGATATGGTTTAATTGAACAAAAGACTTTTCAAAATCCTATTTTATGATTACATATCAACCTTAAAACATATTATGTTCAAGAAGGAACCTTTTTGGTTCCATTTATCATGTGTTAAATGTGGGTACACACTTTTCTTTTAAAAAATTCAAATTGTGTCCTCCCCCCACTTATAAAATGACACCCCCTATCCTCTCATATTAACACTTAAAAATCATTTTAGTATGGAACATAACTTCCCAACTACCTTCCTTACTTACCTCCCCACGTTTTATAGGCCTTATATTGATAAGTGAACCCTCAAAAGAATTCTTTTAATGCATACCTAGGGAGGATGTCCGAAGAAGTGGTATCATTCTTAGTCAAGTTTATCTTGGACTTATTTCTTCTTACACCTCCTTCAAATTTTATTCAAATATGGTGATATATTAACATGAATATCTAAAATATACTTATATGTTATTATTTTAATGTAATAACATACATCTGTCTCATCTTACATCAAATGGGAAATGAAATCGTTGATCATGTGTGTGGTGAACTACCACTTCGTAAACCAATGTAATTGTTTTCCTTCACCCCCACTAATAAATGGATAAAATGATGGATTTAACATCTTTTTATGATATTTATATCATAATATTTCTCCTATAATTGTAATATCACATTTACCATCTTACCATCCCATCAATTAGAAAATGATAATGTTGCTCGTACATACGTGTGGACTACCGTCTCCACGAAGCGATGTTATATGTTTTTCATTTTATTTTAAAATATATGGTAATAAAGATATAATAAATGAATATATATTATATATATTATATTTGTTTTTTAATGGTGAATTAATATTTACCATTCTTTCTTTTCATCAATCGAGAAAATGAAAACATCATTCACGCGTATGAATGACCTACCATCTCCCTGAATGTCATAATTTATTTTCTATATCTAACATTTATAGATTACTATAAATAAATATTTAATTAATTTATATGATATTTATATATTTTTTAACATTATGTATATGATTAAACCAATATCAACGTAAAATGACTGAAAATAAAAAACCAAAACATACATAAAAAACGCTGATGTTATTACCTGAAACATGATTTTAACAAGGAATTATTCATAAAAGGGTAAACAATGTCAAATTTAAATAATATATGGTATGATATATATCATTATTGTTATATAATATATGTCAAATAAACTTATATTTATTATATAAGTGGTTTTAATGTGTATGAAGAATGTCCAGACTTGAGGTAATTGGTTTTTTGTCACAATTTTTTTTCAGTGGCCCACATGCCCTATTTACTACTTATTTCTTTTATGTGATGTATATAATGAACATGAACTTATTTTACGATTATAATTATTAAAATTATGCGATATAAATATCAATATAATTTTATTTCTTTCATGGGGTTTATTTTTTAAATGTTACTAAAGTGGTAAATATTTTATGTTACATGCTCATTGTTTATTTAGATTATTTATGATTAAATTTCTAATGAAGAAAAATTATAATATATCTATCAATAAAATATTAAATTTTATTATTCTACAGTTACTTCTATAAATTCCATTTCTTCCTTTCACTTTCTTCTTTTTATGTACTTATGATTCCAAAATACGTTTTTAAAGAAAACAACATTTATTTCACTATTTTTTCAAAACCAATTTTTCTATCATATCCATGTTCTATAAAAAGGACTTCGAGAATTTTTTTAATATTAGAATATTATTTTTTATATTCATGTTAACCGATTTTTTACCTTTTATGGAATGGTTTAAAATTAATCTTCTTTTCTCTTTTTAAATGAGTTAATTTTGACTCCAACCGAAAATGTGAAAGGAATCCTTGATTTAACATATACAACATGAATGGTATTTTCCGCCAGTATAACCACTCAATGATTTAAAAACTTATCTAAAATATTCCATGTTTATGTATAAATAAAATATTTTATTGATTATTTTAGAATTTTTTTATATTTTAGATAATTTATTTCAAAATGTATAGGATATTTTCCTTAAGATATGTTCCAAGTGATATCGAAAAATCATTTTCCATATAAAAAGATATCATTTGATGTTAATAAAATTTTAATGTGGATATGAACCATTCATACCATCATTATACTTTTTATCAATATTATTTATGATTATCATGAATTGTTATTATGAAACCTGTTTTATTCCCATAGGTTATTAAATGATAAAATGTTTATGAAACTGATTTCCTTTTCCGTGGTTATGATATGATGAATGTTTTTGATATCATGATGGGTGGGACCTATATATCCTTATAATTTTTTATGTAATTATTAATGTTTTTTGGGCTAAAAGGGTATACAATATGTTATCATATGACCAAAAGAGGGTATACAAGAGGTTATCTTGAGCCCAAAAGAGGGTACACAGGATGTTATCCCAATCCTGAAAGAGGGTACATGGGATTTTATCCAAATCCCAAAAGTGGGTATACAATGAGTTATCCCAAGAACAAATAATCTACACTATTGCCTAGATAAGCCTAACATGTTATGAATGCCTTAGTTTATATCCTTAACATAATTTTACGATATTTAGGTGTAGCCACAAATATATGTCTTATGAAAATGTTATGTTATCATGGATCATGTAATTTTATTCCTTTATTATTAATGTCTTATAAACTTCCATGATTTATGACATGACTCTGGTTTATGATCTATGATATATAGGTTATGGTTTTCAAGTGTTATTCTTCTATTCGGATACCCTTATTCTCATGTAAGGTTGATATCTCTATTGTTTAACCTTATAGAGAATCTGAGATAACCCATTATTATGTTTCCTTTTCCTAGGTTATGAAGAAATTTATTTTGTATGATATGTTTAAGAAGTATTCTAGTTATGAATAACTTAAAGGGAGATGATTTAGTTAACTTATAAACTATTTTTTTGTGTCTTATTTTCAAATTAAATAGACCTAAATGATTCAAATGTGAATCATTATGTTATTTAATGAATATTTATATATTAATATGTATTATTTATATATGAAAATTATACTTTATTATATTTAATTTTCATTATCTCTTTAAAAAATTGGTATTCGACCTACACATCACAGAAATGCATCTTTTAACTGAAATCGTTTTCTGATTTACAATAAAAATGTGATAAAATTAAAAAACCCAAAATGTATGACTATCTATAAATTATCATAAATTAATTAATCAATAAAAATCCTAAATTTTTCCATTTACCAGTTAAGTCCATAATTCATAAAATCGTAGAAACACTAATTCACATGTTAATTCTTGAAACAAGGGGTAATTTTCATCAAAAATTGAAGTCTTTTTTTTTAATTTTAATCTCATATCACTCCCCCATGCTTAATCTATTTCACACCCAAGAAATTTTATCATGGAATTGAATTTATTAAAAAGGTAAAATGAATATATTCATCCTACCTAGATTGAAATATACAAGACAAAAAGAATATATTCAAAATTCCATACATTATTAGAATTATCATGATCCTTTGTGATTTCAATTCACTATTCAATTCATTTCAATCAATGTTCCAACTATAGGAGTGGCTGAAATTTTACCTAATTTGAATCAAATTTTGAAAAATAAGAACGCCCATTTTCCCTTATATCTTATTCTTCTTAAACTAGAGTTCAATTTTATACTTTACAGATACAACTAAAATGGATTTGTGAAAGTCCAGTTGTCCCCTTCTTCATTTGAGTTCTATATTACCATCAACTGAATAAACTCATTTTTTTATATTAGATAACATATTGACTTATTTTTATTTTTTTGTTGAATTTATCCCATAAATGTATATGATATAACTATAAAAAGAAAATTATTTTATATATATAGAAATTTTACTCACACATCTCGTTCCTAATGCCTCAAAGATTCACAATGGGATCCTAATTTCAGGTTTTACTCCAAGTTTAAAGTACTAGTATTAGATTATTTTGAGTTGGATCACTAAGGTGTTCTTTTTCATAGAGGAAATGTTGCCTTGAATTATGCTTAAAAATTACAGCGACATCAAGTTATTATTCTGATTCATTTTTATCTATTTACTAACACTCCCATTCTATGTTCTAAGACCACTTTTCCATGAAGATAATGAAAAATTAACTCATAATTCACTTAATTAGTATATTATCTGAACCAATAAAATGTTAAATCTAGAATGAAATTTAAATGATTTATGTAAAAATTTTGCTAAATAAAAATTTGAAAAAATCATAACACAAACTGTATAAAATAGTTTTGTAGTAGAATACTTTTTTCATCAATTTTTTTATTTTTTTATTTATTATTATTATTATTATTATTATTTTTCCATTGGACATACTAAATGTAAAATGTAAAATGGTATTTATATCCTAAAATATTTTTTTACCCAAAACAAGGTTCTAACATGCTTCCATTTAATTTCCAACATTATTTTTCAAAGAACAAATGTTCAAAAAGAATATAAACAAGTGTGAATGAAAGCGAAAACATGGGTTTTAATTATTTAATGGAATCATATAGCAGTTTAGACTCTTTAATTGGTTGTTTCTAAAAATATTCTTGGTAATGATTTAGCTTATTTCCCTTCAGTTTGATGGGGATTTTTGATTCAACTCTCAGGATTCCCAATATACCAGATAGAAAAATGTTATTCACCATAAATATTCAAGTATTTGTGGAATTGTTTTACAAGGAATCATCTTCAATTTTATAGAATATAATATCAATTTTACCCAAATTTTAAAGTATCTATTTTTGTTAGTTTTTTCCTGGGTTGAACTATAATTTTACCTATACAATAGGGTATTTTGATATTCTTCTATTCTTGATTCCCCTAGTTCCATCTTTTATATCTTCCTCCTTCCCCAAAATCATTCAAAATTCAACTAATCTTTTTTAGTATCCCAATAGGCTTTATTTTTTATCTTAATAGAAGATTCATTATTTCTATCATCCTGTATACATAAGGTAGAATCGTGAGTAGAAAATATAAGTGAATTATCTAAATAATTATCACCAATCTCTTCATGATGTCCAGTTCTAAAAATAGTTTCTAGATAAACCTTAATTATAGAAAAATATTCAAAATTTAAATCCTAATCTTCAAATGTTTTTCCATATAATTAAATCAATCAGATTGAAGATTGTTATTTCACTAAAATGGGAAATTCAAAATGGTTCCAAATGAAATAGTTTTATTCATCATTTTCATGTTGCATTGAGTCAAGTATGTGAAAATAATCTTTTCTAAAAATTTCATATAAAGTGTACCTTCATTGAAATTTGGTATAGTTATGTAATTTTTTAAAAATGGAATACCTAATATGTTGGGTGAATGAGTATTACAATTTTCTTCTTCCATATTAATAATTTAGAAATAAGTTGGGAACAAAAATCCTTGTACACTCACTATTACTTCTTATAAAACACATAATGGTCAAGAAATATCTCATTTGGAAAGTTGTAAAAAAACATTGGTGGGTTTGTGATATCTTATCTACATATATGAATAAACAGAGTAGGGATAAATTAATTGATGCTCTTGAATCATAAAGTGCATTAGAAAAAATAATCTCTCCTATGGAACAGGGTATAAAAAATATACCTAGATCATGGATTATCTGGTGGATTTATAGGGTTATAAGAAAAATAATAATAATTTTTACATTTTAATTACCTCACAATATCAACCTTATGATTGAAATATCATTGATAAATTTCAAAAAAAAATTATATTAGGTGGATGGATTCTAACGGAGGGATCTTTATTTCTACTATTTTTATTACCTCTAAGAACAATGTTTCAATGGAAATTTATTGGTTTTCATGTGTTCATATGTACTTATAAGGAATGAAGGTTGGTGTTTGTTTGAATCCACCATTTTAGCATTCCCTTTATCCTTATTCATGGGGTGTGCTTCGACAACTAACATTTCTCTAGGTTTTCTCCAAGGGTGACTTCTTTAGATTTAATGGGATGTGAACTTCTATATTTCTATCTATATGGTGATTCTTCATTTCCTCATAGCACCTATACTCTCCATTTTGTAATAAATTAATAATTACCTTGGGGTTAGTAATGTATGGGGTAAGAATATTACCTAAGACTCATGTTTTCAATTTATTGATATCATTTTGTAAATAGTTGTTATATTTAAAAGTTTCATTCATCGAGTCCACCATTGAAGGTTCTTGAGATTTCCTCAATTCAAAACTTTTATACAGTTAAGTGTTTTATCATTTAAATGGCCATCAAAAGAAATTTTATGGGAAACCTTACAAAAAGGGTGGTATTTAGATTTTTTGGTTTCCAGAACTATATTGAGTGTTAGATCACCCTATACATCCTTGGATATATCTTTGATGATGATAGAATTTTATATGGCAATTGGATTCATATTTATAATTAACTCTATGATAACCATCTATATAGGGGACCAAGTATTAACATGGATGGAATACCTGAGGAGTTAAAGAGGTTGAAGTCTCATGTGTGTTCTTTACTACTTCATTATTCCAAAAATAGGTCAATTAATTAATTTTATAAAAAAATTCTTGAGTAATAATTATTAATATCATGTACTTCCCTTTGGGTAGTTCTCATAAAAAAAATTTTATTTTTGTCAAATCCTTTCAATCATGTCTCAGACTTTAGCAGGTGATATTTTGATCATTGCTCCTCCAGAGAGAGTATCCTGAAGATTCTAGTCAGTATCCATCAATCCATTGAAAATGAATATCAGGAAATGATATTATTTACATCTTCAGTATGGTTGGGAGTTTGTTAATCCTTTTAATATCTACCAATAATTTAAAATTGTCTCTCCAATTTCTTATTTGACTGCATAAATCTCTTTTCATAGTTGGGAACTCTTCGATGTAGGGAAATACTTATAAATGAAGGCTCGAAACACATCATTATAATTACTGATCTCTCTTGGTTATATATTATAGATAAAATCCTTGGATGAATCTTCAAGAGATAAGGGAAATTAATTATATATGATCTGATCCTCTTTGGATCCTCTAGATGTGAATACATTATATATTTCTTTAAGTGCTCGTAGATCTATGTTGGGAACTTCTTATGATATAACAGTAAACCTAGGTAAGTGACGTAGCATTCCTGTTCTAATCTCACAATACTATTGATTATTCATTTTTAAATTTCGTTTGTGATTGTTTAAATTATGTTCATAAAATTTTCTTAATGTTATATTCTATTGACCTTGATTATAATTTATATTTTCCATTACCAAGGTAACATTGATGGAAAAAGAAGAGTGGGATAAGAAGTTAGTCAATGGAATAGTGACAAACTCCCTTCAAACATCCTTTATGATTATCAATGTCATATGTGTGTCAAGAAACATTTGATCAACCTATGCATAAAAATCAATGAGGCTAGATGAATTAGATGTGGTCATTTTTTGAAATAATTTTTTAAAAGAAATTTAAAAAAAACTAACCTCCTAATAGATGAATCTATGTTTGAAGTCACCTATTACAGGGCACTCAATCTTTTTTTGAAACCCTGAAGAATGTAATAGTAGTGGGACTTTCGGTTTTCTCTGAAGAGAAAACTTGTATTTGTGTGTTTTTTGGGGTTAGTTAGTGAAAAATGTAATGGAATTAAAATGGATTGGTTTTAAATTCAATTTTAAATATATTTTCCCAGCCTTAGATGTACCCTTATATTTTCTATTAAATAACTATTCGAATTTATACTCTATTTTTTTCTCCCTAAACAGGTGAAATATCACTCAATTTTTCTCCCCTATAATTGTTGGTTTAACTGGAGTGTTGAATTGATCACTACAACCCCCAATATCCTTTATATGAGTAATATGATATTTCCAACTACTCTTAAATCAACTAAATAATCAAATGAGCAATCAATGAAGAGAATGTAAGTGACTTACGTGTATGATCAATCAAATAAGGGAAGATAAATACAAAGTTTAAGAAATAAGGACATATCTTATTATCTAAACAATTTTGAATAAATATAAATATTATAAAAGATATTGAACTATAAAAATTCAAAATTCATTAACATGGGATAGAGGGAATCTCATCATATAATTCACTAATTTATCTGTCTAAAATCCATAGATTTATTACAATTAAAAAAATGAAATATAGAAATAAATAAAGATTCAACTTCTCTAGTTTGATAATAGTGTAATCACCCCATTATCAAGTGAACATGTCATATTTCATAGAGAAATATTCTTGTTATTCAATCTTCAATTTATGGCCATGTGATTTTCATGGGATTTTATTCCAATAAACACCGCAAGTCTGAATTATTGTTGAAATTCCAAGCCCACTCTTATTTCTTAATATTTTTTTCATGTTCACAACTCAACAGTCAGTATTTATCAAAATTAGCACACTAATGATTTTCTAATAAAACATTATCCTCCTACAATAGATTCGTATGCTCCTTCAAATTGATTATTTCCACAAGGGATGTTTTTAGGGAATTATTTGATTTATCTAATCTTGTGGAATGTGAAAGTAATACCCACTAGATCCCTTAATACATTTTTAAATGGATTTTTCACCCTTATGTTGCTCTTAGGTTATTTGACGACATTGAAATGGCCCTTTAAAACATAGTAGGCACCCTTAAAAAGTAAGTAAATTTCTTTATATTGCTTCATTTTACCCTTATATAGATGCTGATTTTTAGTTTAACCCATATATAATTTCATTTTATCTTTAAAAATACCATTTTTTACCACACAATAGCTATCTAAACTCCTTTTACTCATGTGAGGGGGACATGATTTATCCATACACATGTATCTATCTCAACAGGTGGTACAGTCTAGGGTTTCATCTTTAATCGTTGGTTTTTATCCTCCTATTAGGGTGGTGAGGTTTCATGTTTCAAATTACGGAAGTCTCTTCCAATACTATTTAACAATGATATTCCTTATATAGAAAGACCTAGTTTTATTTCAATTGTGAGAATCAAACGATTATTTATTTTATCATTCTTTAGTTCTTGTGTGGAAAGAATTGGCTGGCTTTGAGCATAGGGTTCTTGTTTTGATCATGCATCTATTATATGAGGCCTCTTCAACATGATTTCATATCCAAAACATTATTTACATCAATAAAAAATAATGGTGGATCTCAAGGTGAGTTGGTTTATCTTATTCAAATTTTATACAACCAGGAATCATTGGTCAAGTCTCGACAGGTTTCATCATACCATCTCATCTTCTTCGGTCTTCTTCATCAGGTCATCAACTACTTCAGTATAACCACCCTACACTTTTATTACACATCAATGCATGATTTATTACACAATTTTACACTGAATAAAATATAAAATATTGATAAGTCTAGTTTTTTTTTGAATTGGTAACATATCCTAACATCATGAAAATGGGTTACAACAATATTATGAAAACATCGTTAAAATTCTTCTAAAATCACAAGGCTTTTAAAAATTTAGGGGATAACTTGGGGACATACATAATAAATTGGTGAGATATAAATTCTAGTAAAGGAATAAACATGGTATAAGGTGATACATGTTATAAAATATACATATCAAAGGGGAATATAAGTTGTGTTAATCATAAAAATGAATAATAATGATAGATATAATATGATAATCATAACATGGGAAATGTGGAAACAACTTAAAAATTGAATCATAAACATAGTTCAATGATAAATACTACAACATAGTGATAGAAAGTCCTATAAAGGAACCAAGTTCACTTCCTATCCCAACATGATGTCTCATGATCTGAAACGTTAGCCAATCCATTTAAGCACTATATAATTCTTGGTGTAGTTGTCAATTTCATTTCATCCTCATGTTTCAGTGTGAAAAATATATCTTACAATATTGATTAATTAATCAAAATATTTTCTCCCATGATTAATGAGTGTGGAATACATGCATATAATTCCCAGTTAGAAGAATAATAAGTGTATAAAGGTGAAAAAACTTGATAGGAAATGGGTATGTTATTCACTACGTAGTTGTTTTCATATGAAAAATTCATGGTGAAATTTCAGCAGCATAACGACGTCACATGACAATTACTAAAATGAGTTTATGAGAGTGAAAGAGATCTCTCATCAATTGTACATGAAATGAAATTTAATGGAGACATTTAAGGACATATACCAATATTATGAATTCAAAATAGAACGCATAAGATAATGAGGAAACATGAATAAAGAAGAGAAGGTGAGGATCCCTTACTTAAGTGTGGGACTCTGAAAGACTGGGTGGAGCATATTATGATATTTTTAAAACCTTCGGAGGAAACAATAGAATATAGGAAAGAGTAATGATGTGCTTCAATGATTTTTTTGTGGAGATTAATTGGAGTATGGGGGAGTTTATATAGTAAATTAGAGGGGATTGAATTATTATTTCTCAAACTATGGTTTTGGACTCTACATAAAATAACCAAGACCACAAAAATTCCCTTGGTTTTTTCCATGGTTTCTGCCAAATAGGAGTTTTTATTATTATTTTATAATTCTTAGGGATGAACTTAATCAAATAATAACCTTACTTATGGAGAAGTGTGTCATACTCTAAAGGAAAATATTTTTAAACCATAAAATATATTAATGGCCTAAGGGGAGTCATAAAGGATTTATAAAATTAACAAAATAAAACTAAAATCACATTATTTTAAAGGTAAAACATATATTTGGTCATGGATCCCATTTATATTACATCACTTTTAGGTCATTTTGATATCATAATATAAAAATTATATTTATACTGTATTTATTTTTTACCCAAAAATTCGACGCTCAGAAAATTATGAAAAATACATTATTGGATATTTTCTACAATCAGATTAAAAAAATATTTTTTTTATTTAAATAATTTTCTTAATATTTTAATTTTCACTTCTAAAATAATAACCCGTATTTATTGAAAATGTGAGTTTTTTTACAATAACATTATTCAAACCCTTATAAAAATTACATTTGACTTCATAAAAAATATATGTTCATTTATATTTAATAAACATTATTTAGTAATAATATTTTATTAACATATTATTTATTGAAAAAATATCTTAATTCATCAAAATAAATTCATTAATTGAATTTTAATGTTACCCAAAAACCTATTTGTGTTATTTAGTATGAAAATAAAAATAATTTTTAAAGTAAAAATAATTGGATGAAAATATATTAATTATTGTATAAAAAATAATATACATAATAAAATTTCTAGAGTCTTGATACGTATCCATTTAATTCACCATCAAACACCTTATGAGTAAGGTGTGTTATTGTGATACATTGATGGGTTGGTTTGGCGAACATGTGTTTTCTCATGATCTTGATGAGCCTTAACTTCTCCCGTAAATAGTTTTTCTCTTGATTAAGTTGATCGATCGTATCTTAGGCTTCATCAAGGGAAAATCCCAATTATTATGTCTCCTTCGAATGCTCTAATAAATGGGCTTCATAGGGTACGATTATACACATCGAGGTTATCACTTCCTTTTTCTGTGTCAATTGGAGTTGTTAAAAACCAATATTTATAATAATCATGAGATCACTATTCGATGACTATTTTATCATTGAGAAATATTTATAATATTCATTTAAATATAATAGGATATAATAAAACATAAATGTTAATGTGTTTTCTATAACTGTATTACATAATAATAGATTAAATTAAATCATAAGGTAAATTTTATTTGTAACCATTCGAGTCATTATAGTCTTCCATATAAGGAAATTTCCCCCAAACAAATTTCACTCCCCACGCTAAAATTGATGATGGTAACTCTTTTTCATCACTTCCTTCAAGTCCCACACAACTTATTCAAACTTTTGATTTCTCCACCATAGTTTGATATGGTTAATTTCCTTATTTCATTGAAATTTTTCTCTAAAATCTATGATCTTCATTGGAGGATGAAATACATTGTCATGGGAAATTTAACATGATGTTCAGTTTGGGGTTATTTAAGTGAAACAAGGTGGCTGACCTTGGTCGTTTCTCAAAGAGGCAGTAATTCAAAAAACATAAGAAAGGTACTCTTAAAATAAAGAAAAATAATATAAACACGCTTCCTAAAAATTATAGGTGGGTTTGTTTTCCATTTATAAATCTAATGAAGTATGCTAGAAAGAAATTGTATTTTTTTTCCATTTTTGTTTTTGAACTGAAATTTGATTAACAATGCACAATGATAATGTATCTTTCTCTATATTTTTTTTAAAAAAGTGTAATCGATGTAAATATACATATTCAATCATTTATTAATCATTATAATTTAAATTATTATCTACTTAATTATGCTCCCTTAATTTGTTAAACTCTTTATCCTATGAGAATTGACTTCACCACAAAGATTATGTGAATGTAACTCTAGCCTAACTTCAGAACATGCAATAGAAGAACACATCATTGATTTATGTTATAAGGTTATCGTATGGTCAATTGTAAATTATGGCATATTTACTCTATGGAAATTAGGATCAATCAATTTTAGGGATCATATTTTAACACTAAAAATTGATTTTCTGTGGTTTTGTATTACCGATTAAGGTTGTGATCTCACAATTCACACAATTCCCAACCTCACGTGTTTTGTGTTAATTGTTCAATTCCTTTCTTAGTTTCATTTAAATTAAAATTAAATTAATTGATCGTATTAAATGAATCACAATATCTCATTGATTCAAAATAAATGAATGAATAAGGATCATGTTTGATTGATTACTAAAAAGAACAACTCTTCCATTGGCGGTGTAGTCATCGTAGCAACGTTTTGCAAGTGCAAAGGTTTATAAAGGGTATAACCCAATCTACTTTCAACTCATGATTCCATACCTAATTGGATGAGTAATTAAAAAAGGAATTTAACAAGATATAAGAAAATATAATAAATAAAATAGGAACTAAGAATTTTATTATGCAAAGGCAAATGTTACTACATGAAGAAGAAGAAGAAGGATTTGATGAGGAGATCCCTGATTCAAGGATACCCCTCTAAAAATGGTAATATAATTGATTGAAACCAATTATCCTCTACCTTAAATCTCCAAATGAACGTACCAACCCATCCAAATGATAAAAATACATATTCATAGAGTGGAGGTCAGTCTAGGTTATAAATGGCTTCAATTGTTAATGGGGAGATTATCCCAAATATTTTAATCCCACTTACACCTCATTCATGACCACCATGATGTGTGAATTAGTTGTCCATCCATTTGGATGCTTTTTGAACAATTCAGTTATCGAGCTCCCCTCAAACTATGGGACCAATCCAAGAATGGATGAAGATTATATGGCCCAAACACTATAGTGAAGTCCAATATGGTGGGTCCATCCCATATTTGACTTCATGGTCCATTTAGTCCAATAAAATTCCATATTTAGCTCCATTTTCATAAACAAAAGTTGTATCCTATTAAGTCAAGAACATGTTTACAAAAATTAAAGTTCAAATAATAAATATAAAAATATTTATCTGTTCAATACTACAGTGCACTATAAGGCTAAAGATGGATGTTTCATCAAATTTTCAAATGAATGATCTAATCCCAAATATTTTGTTAATAAATATATTTAACACAATATGAGTAAATTTTATCATTTATTATAAATAAAATATTTAATAGTAAATAAATTTTATCAACTCCTCCACAAATACCCTTTTTCACTTCTTGGAAAAGTATTATATCCTAATCAAGACTCATTCCAAAATCCAAGGTCAGAAAACGTCCAAGATTCTTTTGAAATGAAATTCATCATGTCTTGTTAATGAAATCAATTTTACTATCATTTTTATTTTCTCACATTTTAATTTGTTCAACTTTATTTGTTCACCCATGCAATAAGTTTCAACCTACCTCACTTATAATGTTTTCCTCTTTACTCAAGGAACATGTTAAAGTGGAGTTATGATCTTTTCCCAGAGTTTGCATGATATTACCATATGCTTGTATTCAATATATGTTATCTACCATTAGAAACTAGTGTTCTTCTCAAGATTGATTCTAATAGATTTTTTTGAGGTTCAAAAATTTGTATGATTTAATGTATAAAAATTAAATGCATAAGATAATTGTTTAATATCTTAAGTACAAAACATGTCAAAATTCTTCAAGTGTTCACAATGAATGTACACACTCAACCCCTCATAATATTTATTAATTTAAAGTCACTATCCCCATTTTCCATTTGTGTGGGTCAATGATGATCAGTGAATAATAATGAATAAACTTACTCTTTTCTCCATTTTTTAATTTTTCTCTTTTGTTCTGTTGTTTTTTTTCAATGTACCAAACTATTTTTTGATACTTTTTATTAGATATAAAGAGGGAAACATGTGTAAAACTATGAAAAAATATGGATTGTGAACCCACTGCCTATGGAAAATGTAGGTACCCTTTCTATCAACACTTAATAATTATTCGCTCCCAATAATTCCCCTGGAAACACCCTCAACCCCACATGTGATGAAAGTAAATCAAGAATGTACACAATATATTGGTAGGTATAGATAAATTAGCTTTTAATGTGCCTAACTAACAGGCATTTCATGGTATCTAAGGCTTAATAAGGGTAAAATGTCAGGGTGATAAAAAATAGTGGTTAATTTTACTCAGGGATTTTCAATGAATGATGGCCTTTAACATGAATGTAGCACACTTGAATCTTATGTCTTAAAAATGAGTCAAGGAAAGTTCTAGTTTCTCTACATAACCCTAGACTCTCTAAAAGGAGATTAAAGGGAACGATATGTAGTAAAGGGCATGTAATTTCTCTCAGTTAAGAGAATAAAATATTGGTTTGTGTGAATGAGGAATTGGATTTTAAAATCAATTAAGCACCTAAGATTTATTTGAAAATACCAATTCTATAAAACGATACCATATCAACCGTCATGTGAAACAATTTCTTCCAATAACAATTGATTTTTTCACATAATTGACTCAAGAATTAAAAATCATTTGGATATTCATTTCAAAATAATATTTATCTAAAAAACCAAAATAAAGAAAATGAAATATAAAATTAAAACTAATATTTTGTGGTTTTTTAAAATATTTTTATAAATTTAACCGAAAACCAAAAAGAAAACATAAAAATTAAAATCTTAAAAATCTACCCCAAAATGGTTTCGCCTCCTCCAGACATTAAATTTTCATTATCCTCAATTTGAACCCATAAGAAGAATGAGCACATGAAATGCATAATTTTAAATGGGAAAAATAATATAAAAGTGAAAGTGTTAGGAACAGCCTGATATTCCCAAGTGATGATGGGGTTATGAAATGTGATGAAATCCAATACATATATAGAAATTCCCTCAATGTATTTCTTTAAACGTTCCCCATTGACTATAAATTCCCTATCTATTTCCTCTTGTGTGATCTCCACTACACCATAAGTAAAAAATTAGACACAACATAAGTACCTAACCATATGAAACATAACTTACTAGGAATTAACATCAATCATGAAATATAGAGAATGTTATTCTCTCTAACATGAAAGTATCATTTTTGGACCATTTTATGATGATATAATTTTGATCATTACTTGTATAGTCTTGAGTTCTCAAAATATTCCAATCTAATCTCCTCAGTCTCTTGAATTTGCAACTTCCTTTGAACTCCTACATGGGCCAAATCCATATTACATTTCTTTATAGCCTAATAAGCTCAATGCTCTACCTTCAAGACTATATGAAAGGATTACCAAAAAAATACTAAATAGGGACAGACCTATGGGAGTCTTCTATACAATACTATAATCCCAAATCACATCATCCAAGTCCCTGTTCCAATCTTTCCTATTCAGTTGCATGGTTTTCTCTAACATTTGTTTCAACTCCTGATTTGAAATGTGAGCCTGGCCATTTGTTTGGGGTTGGTATGGTGTTGATGTTTTGTGTGTCAAACCATAATCCCAAAGGAGGGAAGCCAAATTATTATTGTATAAGTGTGTACCCTAATCCCTAACGGTAGCCTTTGGAACTCCAAACCTACAAAAAAATTGAGTATTGACAAAGTCCACTACAACATGGGAATCATTAGCCCTGGTGACCTTGGCATCCACATATTCAATCACACAATCAATAGAAACTAAAATTTGCATGAAAAAATATGAACATGGAAAAGGACCCATAAAATAAATTCCCCAAAGATCAAAAGTATGACAAAATAATATGGGTTGTTGGGGCATATCGTGTCTCCTATAAATGTTTTCAGTGTGTTGATAATGAGTGAATGACATAAAAAAATATGGGAATAATAGAATAAACACTACTAGAAATTTAATCTATAGATGTATATTTATAGCCATAGTTTTATAGATCTGTCGATATAACACCTTCATAGCCACAATTTAATTAACAACCCGTGGAAACTCTTTTTTCCCATAATCTTCAGGATCCTACGCCTTTGATACGTGGACCCTCATCCCTCAACCTCTCTACACCTCATCCTCCCTCGATCTCTCTGCAACCTCCTCCCCACTGAACATTTCCAACCCTCCCACGATCTGTGACCCTCTTCCCCCCTCTACATCTCTACTCCCTCCTCCTCCCCCAACCTCTACGTGACCTCCTCCCTGCCAAACTCTATCGCTCCTCCCCTAATCTGCAGCCCTACAAACACTCAACTACTCTAATAGTGGTGCAACTCATCTCCCACATGTAAAACTGTCTACCTCGTCACTGATCGATCGATTCTCCCTCAACCGATCCCCACCGGATTTCTCATTTAGTCCCACCCCCTTCATCGGCTGATCCTTCATATTGGTTGACCGAAAGAGGGAGGCAGAGACCTATTTGGATCTCCACTTCCCTATTTCTATTTCCAATTAATATAGACCATTTAGAAGTTATTTTCACATGGATTTGTGGTATGATCTCTACCCTACCCTCCTTATTACTTTTCAATTATTTTTCTATGATTTGGTTTTCTCAGTCAGGGTTTCAAGGAAATGATTCCACTGGGCATGGTGAAATCATCCTATATCATGGGTAATTAGTCTCTAGCTTGTATTAGAGGTCTATAGAGTTGATTATTATGTTTTATTTCATTTTTAATATTGTGTTACATCTCTCACTTGACTTATTAAGGTATATTGATGAATTTAGAATAAAATGAACATTGATTAAAGGATATAAAATAGGGATTTTGTGTGGATTAAGTATAGTTTCATTTATGAGTTAGTTGAACCATATTGTTTGTGGGTTTGATGTCATGATTCATCCTAGTGATTTTTGAATGATTTATTTAGATTTAGTTTTTTGTGTTTCAAATTTTAAAATATTAATTTAATGGTTTTTATAGATTATCTTATGATCAAATTAATGGTCTTAGATTGATGTAAATGGATTTGATTTTACTATGTATCTTGTTCTTTTGGAAATTTTATATTCATGTTCCATCATTATAATTAATTATCTTTATATTTCTTATCTTGTTCATTTTTTCCCAATAATTTTAGATGGGATCATGTCCTTCCAATATTCAACATTGAATACATTTATTTTAAAACAGTTTAATTGTGGTACCATGGAAAAAACATTTTTAGTCTTCATATTAATGTATCACTATTGGTGTGAGTGTATTTAAAATATAAATGGGTTTTCTTTTTAAAGAATGATTTTAAAAATTTGTGTTTCTTAAATGGGATTTTAATATATTTAATTATTTCAAGAATTGGTTTTAAAGTTATATTTCAAAATTATACGGAGAAATATGAAGATTATTTGATGGGATTTTTTCCAAGGGAGTAACATGAGTAAGATGACTTGTGAAAACTTTTCCAAATTGATCGAAAATGGGTATTTGGATCTAGGACTAAATTTTAAATAATGGGAAAGGTTAAAAAAATTTATGTCCTATTTTTATTGACCCAAGGTGTGACATAACTTTTGTGTATGTTGTGTGTTTGGATACGTTACATGTGAGGTTAATTAATTTAATCTTTTTATTATAATTATTTAAAAACATTGATGAGTATTTTTAATGGTGTATTATATCATATATCTTATAAAACCTTTAGATCAAGAATTTGTTTTACCCTAGCCTTCACATAAAATTTGTTTCTGCCGGGTGTTTACAATTCACAAGAGGGTAATTCATTTAATATTTTTGTTATAATGTTTTATGAAAAATTGAAGTATCTTCATAATTCTATATCACATTAGAAATTTGATACTACCGTTATATTTGGGATTATAGTTTTACCATAGATGTGACATAAAACATTTTTGCGTTGGTTGTTTAGTTACATTTCACGTGAGGGTAATTGATTTATTATTTGTATTATCATTTTTTATAATAATTTTATGTATCTCCGAAACTGTTTATTGTATGAAAAAGAAGAGACCACAATTAGGTATGGGATGTGGGGTTTACCCGAGATGCAACATAATATTTGTTCATGTTGAAAGTTTGGAAACACCACACACGATGGTATCATTTTATTTTTTATTGTAAATTTTTACAAAAAAAAATTGATGTATCTCAAAAATGGTGTATCGGTTGGGAAAAGTGATACCACCAAACATTATAGTATACTAGGGTCACCCATGGCGTGGAATAATATTTCTTTGTGTTAGGTGTTTGGTGACATTTCTCATGAGTTTAGTTCATTTAATTTTTTAATTATAGTTTCTTATAAAAAATTAAATAATCTCTCAAACTATGTATCATATGAAAAATTAGAAACCACCGTTAGGTCCAAGGTTTGGGGTTTACCCTAGACATGACATAACATTTTGGTGCATCGAGAGTTTTGTAACATTATACCAAATGGTAATTCAATTTAGTATTATTGTGATAATATTTTTAAAAAAGTTGATGTATCTCTATAATGGTGTATCGTATCAAAAATATAAGACCAACATTAATTCCGGGATTCTGGGTTTACCCGAGGCGCGACATAAAATTACTATACGTCAAGCGTTTCATAACATTGCACATGAGGGTGTCATTTTTAATCTTTTATTAATATATATATATATATATATATATATTACAACATGAATACAAATCATTAATAAAAATAATTTTAATTAATAAAATATTTATATAAATTATTATGAATTTCTAATAGTTATTATTTTTATATTTATTTTGAAATGTTTGACAAAAAATTTTAGTACTTATTACAAATATTATTTAATTATTATTATTTGATATAAATATTTGTTATGTAATATTAACTATTTATTATTTAAAAATAAATTCATAAAAACTATTTATAATTTTTAACATTTACTATTATTTTGTATTTTTTTCTTTTACAAATTTTTATAAATTTTCATCATTACCTCAATTTTTTATATTTTAATAATATTTTGTAATTAACACTAATACTTGCTATCAGATGATAATATTGACTAAAAAATTATAAGTTATTTTAAATTATTTAATAATTATTATGAATTTTTGAAATTATTATTAAATTTTTAATAATTACAATATATATGCATATCATGATTTCGTAATTAATATAAATACATAAAATATATTCTGACTTTTTTTAAACAAATATACATATCAAATTTATATAAACACACACACACACACACACACACATATATATATATATAATAAAACTTAAAGGTGTTTAAAAAAATTATATAAATATTCAGATGTTAATATATATATATATATACTGCACAATTTTGTAATCAAATATATTTTTACATATTTTTTTAAAGAAATAAACATTTCAGATTTATATATATATATATATATATCTAAAACCAAATACGTTTTTTAAAAACATTTATATGTGTGTGTGTGTGTGTGTCAAAAAATTACACATTTATAATATATATATATATATATAATAACATGTTAATATACATACTTGTATATATATATATATAAATATATATACCAAACACCTTACATTTTTTAAAGTCATTTATATATTTAAATTTCGAATTTATTATTTATATATATTTATATTAAAATATTTATTAATTATTATAAATATGAAAAATATATTTTGACAATTTTTTTAAACCAATATATTTATATATTTATATATACATAGATATGAACATATATACAGACACAAACACACACACACAAATATAAATATAAAATCATACACTTTTTTTAAAAAACATTTATATATATTCACATTTTAATACACACAAACACACAAAAAAATAGAAAAATTAAAAAATTTGAAAAATAAATATAAATCAATTGAAATAAATTACGTAGATCTGATTAACATGAAAATATGGAATAATAAAAGTACAACAATCCTTAATACCTAATAAATAATGAAAATCATATAAATATTTAAACCTCAGATTTTCCAAAACTAAATCATTTAATAGAATGAATAGAACCCAAAAATAATGAAATAAGTGGCAAGAGGATTCCATCATAAGGTGATTCAATGATGGATCTGTAAAAAATGAGTTTCAATAGATAACATCAAAGTTAGGTGAAGCGGGGCGACCCAGGTGCATTATGTGCGTTGTGGTGGTTTGGGAGGAGAGGAGAAAGAACATGGTCACTATTAAATTCAATGATTTAATGTGCTAGGCTATTTGCGATGGGAATTAATTTCCCTCGCAAATACTTTCAAGTCAATAGGGAATTTTCATCGGACTCAGGGGTCTATCACAAATGCTCATCGCTACTACATTTCACATTGGGTGGCAGGAAGTCGTACCATAACTATTTGTGTTGGGTAAAACATTTTTTATAAAATATTAACTATATTCAATGTGAAAATTAATCCATCACAAATAATTCTTGTATAGAGACTAAATGCTATGGGGAAATTGTATGCCACAAATAGTCGATTTTGTAGTAGTTCATGTTTTCCTTTATTGAGATTCTAAGCTCGCCACTTATTATATTTCCATAACCCATGTTATGAATAAATGTTTTAATTAGGGTATGTTTTGGTTATATACTAGGCGGGAAGACCTTTGTAGGGGATATTGATGATCTTTCACTAAATAAGATGATTATTTATCTAGTCTTAGAATACATTAAACCTTTATAGTTATGAAGCATATATTATTATGAAATATATGGAATATTAATATAAAATGATGAAATATTTATGTATCTAATATTTGGTGATGGGAATCAGTTTTTCATGAACCATTGATCAATTAAATTCTTATTCCCTAAGAAGGTACCATAGTTTCATAACCTAGGATCAATCACAAGGAGGTCGATCACACAAACTAAATTTCTGTTTTCACTATTATAACTTAAGTAATATAAAACTAACTTATATAATTAAAATAGTGGGGTTTGAATATTAAATACCAGATATATATATAGATTAATTAAAATAAAAGAAACATAGAAAATAAAAAAAATACACAAAGAAGTCAGCAGGAGAATATCGTTACTCTTGGTGGTTCAAATTGATATTATAATTATTATTAAAAATATGTATCATTATTATATCCAATGTAGAGATAAATAACGTTTAATCCAAACCATATCATTTTATTGGTATTACGCTGAAATGAGACATCTTAATGTTGGTGTAACCTCTTCTACATTAATACCTAATAATAACTCCACTGTTAGAATGACATAGATTGCAAAGAGAAGGAAAATGAGTGAATGAGGGGGTAAAAGGCAGTAGTAGAGAATGTGAGGATACCACATGCTACAATCATTTTAACCACCATTAAAATCTTATTATAAAATATTAAAAACCATTAATGAAAATTAAACTCAATCACCACCACATTCCCCTGAAAAAAAAACCTAGGGTTTGCTCTCTACAAACACAGGGATAAGAAAACATGGTGGGGGAAAACAGAAGAAAAAAGGAAAAGGAAAGAAGAAGAATATGGATACACTAATAGAAATTAAAACTATAAAGAACTATAATAGAAAATAAAATCCACTTTAGACTCATGAAAATGGTTTTCCATTGTAATTGAAGATGATCTATAAATTTATAGGGATATGAGTGGATAATTTTCACTCAAAAATTTGAAATTCAAAAGATGGATCATTTTCAGGCCACTTAATGGATGAATTAGGGATGATTTATTTCTTTGAACATATTATTATATATCTTTTATGTCCTATAACAAAATCTGATATCTATTAGACATATGTATCCCGAGTTATCATTGACTTAATAAAACAAATTTATGAAATAAAGACTATCTATTTTCTAATGTATTGATTCCCATGCCCTTATGACCTTGAATGTGGCCTAATATGGTGGTTTCGCACTTATTAAAGTTGTTTCCAAGAATATTGTCTATCTCTATTTTTAATTTTAGATCATTTTTATTAGGAATGTTTTAGATATATACACATATGTAAAAGTGATCAAACATTTTCACAAATTCTGAGTTCTGCATTGTGAGATTGTTTTGGGCCTTAATATGATGGACTGGGAATTTGGTAAAATTTATTAAAACGACTCCTAATATGTATATAATCCTATGAAAAATAAATTTCACAATTTAGATTACTGTATAAAATGTTATGATAGAAAAAAATAAAAAAGCAGGTTAAATTCCAAAATTAGTCCATTTTAAGAATTAAAATCAAATAACAAATAATACAAAAAATGTGACTATTTCCCACTAAATAAAAAAATGGTGGGATTAAAAACATTTATTTAAATAATAATATGTCTGAAAATATTATCATCATTATTTGGGTAGTCAAAATTGGGGATATGATAGATGATCTTGAGATCACTATGTAATCTATGAAATGGGAATCAATAAAAAATATTTTGTTAAAATGAATTATTTTTTCCAATGTAACTCAATAAATGTAAAGGTTAAGGGGGAATCATATTAGTTTTGAGAAGTGGAAGGGTACACTACATTAGTTTAAAATGTGTCATGAACACCAGTAATAATTGAATTTTAAACATGATGAAGGGACCATGATAAGGCTTTAGGGTGTCACTTCGTATAAACTATAATGAGAATAAATACATACGTAGTTATTGGTGTTAGTTAAGTTAGATATCAATACCAATAGTGAGCCATGGTAGGAGACTAATACCAAAGGGGGTGTCATATCAAGTGAGGACAAATGAATCATATAGTTTATATTCATATGACAGGGATGTTTCTATTCTGTTTAATGTCTTCAAAGAAAGATCATAACCATGTAGTTTTATATAAAAGGTATAAGGAAATTTATCTAATAGTTCAATACTATTCTGTAAGGATGTTATGATATGAAATTTAAATACTTATATCTAGGACATTTAGGGTATGCACAAATTACTATCATGCCTCCAGGGTAATATGCTATGAAATTTGTGGTCAAATAGCTAGGACAAATGGGATCAAATTTCTAACTATGATATATCTTGACCATGATAATAAAAAATAAAGAAAAAATTTTAATATGAAGAGAGTCATCATTGGTTTGAGAAACATGGGTAGTAGAAGATTAACTATATTACATAGGAGTAAACAATTTGGGAGGATGGTTCAGGGTCATAATGTCACATCAACCACTCCACGTAAATCTATGAGATTCGTGGGAACCAGTTAGGTGTGACTCCTCATGTTCAATTATCCCTACCAATGTGCTCAGATTTATGGTGGAAACACTAGTTGTGTTTGAACTCCACCTGAACATAGATGGTAGAAGGAAAAGTAAATTGTGACTCAAACACTTTAAATCAGTGATAAATGGGTAGGAGGGATGACTGTGACCATTGGGAGGTTGTCTGATGGTGGGATCCACGTTTTACTATTAGATATGGGGATAGAAAAGTTGAGGCAAACGTTTTTGTCAATATCCATGAAAAAATTCATCATGTTATCACAAAGGATTTTTCATTTGGGACGTGTGCCATATATGGGACGTAGAATACAAATGGATCACATGAGCTATCACCATATATTGAGGGGATTTCACTTTGAAATGGAAAGTTATTTAGGGTGATTTAAACCTAGACAACAGAAATTGTGTATAAAAATTAACATGTAATTCTCCGGAAGAGTTTGAGAACTCTAGGGCCACTCTGATGTGCATTCGGCACATCATGGTGGCATATTGGAAATGGTGTGGGATTATAAACTAGTGGTAATTCGAATAAATGTGAATTCTAAACCCAAAAGAGGCATGATAATTAGATTTGATTGTGTCTTTGGGGATGTATTTTCACACCTAATTTTGTATTTATTTAAGGTTATATTAGTCAAATCAGATACATTTCCTTTCAATTTCATGTACCTATGACTAGTTATATTCTTTTTAAGGACATGTAATGAGGTCCAAGGCTTCTTAGTATTTATACTCATATGAAAAGGATCTATTTTAATTATTTAAATGTATTTCATAGTGGAATATGATAGTGATGAAAAGTATATTCTATAATGATTTTGGTCATACAGTTTAACATAATTTTGGGAGTATGTATATCTTGAAAGTACAACCTATGTATGGTATTTATAGAGGAATATTGTGTTAGAGGGAGGTATAATATTCTTCATGTGCATGGTGACCAATAAATATTCACCATTATAGAAACACTTATAAATACTGAAATGTTAATCCCATTATAGTTCCAACTTTATAAATTTTCTTTTAGGTATCACTGGTTTCCACAATCTCATAATCATATCACCGTGGAGGAACGAGAAATGGTGAACCTTCTTATTAAATGCTTTAGAAACATGGTTTTTATGAACTTTACGATTATATAGTACCCATATCATATTTTCATCAAGGGATTCTAGATAATCTAGATGGGATATCAATTATTAATCATGAATCATGGAATCTTAGATGACTATATATAAGGATGGTAATTAAACCAAAATATGAGATACTACTTTAGTTCCATACACCATAAAATTAGGTGTCTCCTAGGGTAATGTCATAGTAATGCTTCGGTTTTCCCATAAGGTATTAGGGATATTATTAGGATAGATATTTCTACGCTAATCCACTATCTTTTTCAGAATTTTAGAGAGTAATATTTTCAAATCCCTGATCTATCAATTCACCTATGCATAATAATGAGAAGTGTGTTTAGACTGGATATAATACTTGGTATAAAACTTCTTCAACATAGAGACTCAAAAGCTGGTGCTATTATACATGAAAATAGTATGAGGGATCCCAAATTATTGATTGATAATGAATTTCCTAAACTCAATAATGTATTGGTTCTCGATCACCATCAAGAGGATGGACTTAGCATATTTTCAATAACTATTGGTGGAAGTAAGAATAAACTTAAACATACACATTATCATCGAAGGGTGGGACCCAATGCATCAACTCTTCATATAGTGAAATGATAATAGTACTTGGTATTGTAGGGAATATTTTGAGTCTAGTGTATGAAGTTGAAATAAACCGGGAATGTATGAAACCACTTAGTTAATTCAATGAAATCAAAAACTATGGAGGGATAAAAGTATCACAATAATGAAATATGGTGGGAGAGATTCAATATCATCTTATAAGATACACATGTCCCAAAATGGAGATACATAAATAACTAAGTAATTTTCATTGTTTTGATATAGTAGAGAAAGATTCCTTCAATGATGTATCTATATTAGACTTTCTCTAAATTGGGGTCATTATAGAAGATGAAATTCATATCCCTTCAATTGAATTGTACATACTCAACCTGACATTTTTTACAATGTCCCATGTCAGAGGTACTCGAAAAATGGTTTCATCTATATTGATGATGTTTCCATAATTGTATAATTTTAGGGTCCTGTAATGGAATAGAAAGTGTTGAGTTGAATTAATTATTAGCCTTCCCTATTGATGGAATAAAGAAACCCATATTTTCATACAATAATTTTATATCATTTTAATAATAAAAATAATAAAAACATTAAAAATATATGATAAAAAGGTTTAGTTTCTTGGTAAAACTAGGACCATACATAATATTTACAAAATAAAACATTTATTTAATTCATTCTTCTTTATATTATTATTGGATCTTGAATTCTCTTTAGTTAAAGTAGTCACCTAAGGATATACATCAAAATGGATGAGTTAAAATATCAGTAAGAGGATAGATAAGAACATGAAAAAAATGTATCATATGGTGAGCATAATCATAACATCATTACCATAATCATGAGAATAATAATTAGATAATATCATGGAATGTGATAATGCATAAAAATAAAACATCATGTCTTAATGGTCAACTACCACACATATTTCTAAACAAAGCTAGCATCATGTTTATGAGTATTTAACTTTATTCATGAGAGTTGTTTACATTATCCAATGAAATTGAGCGCTATATATTTTTAGGTGCACCAGTCCCATCATAATATTTTCATTATGCTATATAATTCCTGGCGCACCAGTCACATCATAACATTTACATTACAATGCATGCCACATATAACATATATCAATATTTAACATAAAATAACTGACAGAAAGGAATGGTTTTCACTTGAAAAATCATATATTCATAAAATTTTGGTTCCCAAAAGAAAGAGGGAAAAACATACTTGATACAAGAACCATCAACCTTGAGTGAGAAGTTAAAGGTGTGTTTTTGAAAGAAGAGTTCTTTTGGTAAACAATGTGTTTGACATAAAATACAGTGGAAAAAATTTATATCCTAGAAAAGTTAAGATAGTTATGAATGAGTTATTTTTAAGGAATAAACTTACTAAAAATGGAGGGAATGATGGAAAACTCAAAGAAAGAATGCGGGGTTATAGAATTCCACTTACCTTGTATTTGAACGCCTTATTGACTTTAATGCCCTGTATAATAACATTAGATAAATTAATTAACAACTATAGAACCTTTTATACATGATTATTATTCATTTTGTTTTTATTATGTTCCTTTATAGTCATTTTTATGAGTTATAGAGTTTAAATTCATTGTTTGGGAGGGTTCTTTTTCTTAGTTTTCATGAACAGTTCACTCGTACACATGAATGGAAGTTCATATAGAATATTAATATATATAAATAATTTATAATACATGATATTAATGATATTATAGGAGTTATAATGATATTATAATGAATTTGGTTTTGATTATGAATTATTAGTTAAAATATAATGATGATTGTTTTGAGTTAATTTGGACGTTTTTTGGATTACATGACAAAGTTTGGTTTTATCATTTTGTATTGTTTATAAAAAATGCTCCAGAACATAAAAGGGGTCAAAAGTGAATATTAAATTCTATTTAAAACCATTTTATGGTTTTTTATTACCTTTAAGGATTTGAATGAAAATGGAAGTTCATAACCCACGATGTAGGTAAATTAACACATCAGTGGTGATAATTTCATTTTTATAAACAAATAATGAGAGGGAGGATTATAATAAATAATATTCAATTAAAATGATATAATAATTGTATATAAATAATACTAGAGTTATCATGTCATTTTGATAAGATAATTTGATTATAAAAGAATAAAATAAATTAAATTTGAAAGGCAATTGGAATTAAAATGAGAGTAATTACCTCTTGAATATATCTTCTATGAGAGCCACTTTAATGGAGATGTTTTGGAATATTTATGAGGCCAAGGGTGGATGGACGTAGGGGAGGATATTCGGAATAGATTTGAGTAGAATTTGGAGAAGTCACAAGGCTTGAGAGGTGTGAGGAAAAGAGGTTGTAAGGGGTGGTATTTATAGTGAGGCGAGAGGGGTTTTCTCAATAATTAATTCACTAGTTTATTAATCACCCTCAAGAAAAAAATAGTGATTATTACATGAATAAATAAAATTAATAGGTTATGTGAGTTCTAAACAATGTCCATTTACATCATCCATGAATCAAGCATGATGTATAAATTCACTTATTTTGCATTTTTTTGTTAATTATCGAATTTCAATATTCACCAAAAATTCAAGTATTTTAGAAAAATCTAAAAGATTCTGCCTAAAACTTTTTCAATGTGTATACTTCGAAAATAATCTCAATTTTATGAAAATAATTTTCTAAATATTATTAATTTAATTTTAAATTAAAATCATAATTTACTGGAAAAATAAAAATTTAAAATTAAAACTATTTTTTATCACTTCGAAAAATTAGTTAAGGTCTCATAAAATTAACATATAATCAAAATACATAAAAACAATAGTTTTTGAATATATTTTATCAAGATAAAAATTTTAAATTATTAATTTAATAATTAAATATTCATGACTTACAAAAATTCCAACACTATAATATAATTATATCTTATGGTCACTTATAGGATCGATAAATTTTACTTATACTATCATTGGTAAGGTAACTATTCCCTTGGCTGATTTAATATTCATAAGGGTCATATTAATATTCATAAGAGTAAATTTACTATTCATATGGGTATGTTATTATTCACCAAAAATTATGTTATTCCTATCAGACTCCAAACAACTTACTGATCACAACCATGTATATAGGATTTTTTGAATTTCAAAATACATTTGTGGAAAAAAATTTGTTTAAAGGTCACATTGTATTTCAGTCAAGAATGATGTGGAGTTATGTTTTCTAATGTGATTTTATGTTATTATACTATATGACATTACTACAAGAAGTGAGAAATTTCATTGATAAAAGTTTGGGAATTTACATTATTCCCATATTTTTAAATTTCTCTGTATAAATTTAATTTTACATAAACATGTAAGGGAACTCCTCCATCGCAACCTCTAGTTCTTAAGTTAATTATTAATAATTATGGTTCCTCTACCACACTTTGACATGGTGGGTTGTCTTCTTTCATATAACCTTATCTCTCCAGTCCAACATATTTACTGGCTGCTCTTCATAAGAATGATCATCTTCCATCTCTACCACCTTTGAGTTTAGTACATGTGATGGATCTAGTATATACTTCCTCAGGAGTACTATGTGAAACACATCATGAACTTGATCCATATTTGGTGGAATTGCAAGATGATAGGCCACTACTCCTTAGTGGTCAAGGATTTTAAATGGGCCAATGTACCTTGGGATTAGATTCTCTTTCTTTCCAAACTGCATGACTATCTTCCAAGGTGATATTAGAAGGAAGACTTTATCTCCAACGACAAACTCCAAGTCCCTTCGATGGTTGCCAGTATAGATCTTTTTCCAACACTGAGAAACATTTATATGTTTCTAGATGACTTGATCCTTTTCTATAATCTCTTTTACAATATCAGGTCCAAGTATATTTCTTTCTCCAACTTCAACCCAATAGGTTGGAGTTCTACATCACTTTCTATACATATATTCAAAAGGATCCATCTGAGTACTCACGTTGAAGATATTGTTATTTGAGAACTCAACAAATGAGAGATTCTGATCCCATCCACCTTTAAATTATAAAAAGTATGCTCTTATCATATCTTAGAGTGTATTAATAGTACTTCTATATTGTCTATCTATTTGGGGGTGATAGGCCATATTGAAATTTAATTCAGTACTCCAGGAAAGTTGGAGACTCCTCCATAATTCAGATGTGAACCTTTGATCATGATTAGAGACAATCGAAAGTGGAACTACATGCAGTCTCACCACTTCCTTCACATATATCATTGAATGTTTTCAAAGAAAGATATCTTCCTGAATAATGATAAAGTGGGTAGTCTTAGTGAGTCAGTCCACCAAAACCCATATCAAATTATTTCCTTGGGATGTCTTCGGGACACCCGTGATAAAATTCCATAGTGACATTCTCCCATTTCCACGTGGGTATAGGAAATGGTTGCATCATCCCTTTGAAATTTTGTTTCTCTGATTTAATGTGCTGACATATCAATCACCTTAATGTATATTCTTCAATCTCCATCATCATATTATCCCACTATAAGTGTTATCATAGATCTCACTACATATTGGTTCTACAAAGATGGATAGAGAAATTTGAGCTATTTTTATTTTCCAATAGAACATTCTTTATCCCAAGTGATGAAGGAACACAAATCCTTGTTCTAAACTGAATCACACCATCATCATCTATATAGAAATATTGCATATTATCTTCCTTTACTATGTTCACCTTCTCTTACAACTCGGGATCATCCCTTTGTGGATCTTTAATCTTCTCTTGGATAGTTGTTTGGGAAATAATTTGATAAAGTTAGTATGTATTACCTTCTGTTATGATTTCTAAATCCATACTTTTCATACCCATGAAGATAGAGTCTTTCTCAATCCACAACATGGATAGAGTAATAGGTTTTTTCTGCTAAGAGAATCATCTACCTTATTCACCTTTCCAGGATGATAGTGAATAGTGAAATAATAGTTTTTGATTATCTATATATATATATATTATGCTTTCTGATATCCTTTATTGTGAATATATACTTTAGGGTCTTTTTATTAGTATGTATGTTACACTTGTCACCATATTGGTAGTGCCTCCAGATTTCAAGGAAAAAAACAAAGCATGTAGTACCCCTGATTTCTGGTATATAACACTTAATTAATTATTCTCATGTTTACAATGTTATGGTTTATGAATGGAAGAGTCGAGAGAACTTGAAATGATGTTTTGAGGAAAAGGGGATGTTGCACGGGCGGCGCAGGGTTTGCCTAACCATGCGGCCAAACCATGCATAGTTGGCACTTTTAAGGCCATGGTTATCGCATGGTTGGAACATGGTTTGGGAGACCGTGTGAGGAGGCTATGTCAGTGTCTTACAAGGTAGTTGTTAACTCACGGTTAGCACACAACTTGTCAAACTGTGCAAACTAACCATGTGGGATCTTAAGTGAGATCCTAAAAAAGTGGATCTCACACGTTTTTTCTCTAAATGGCTTGTTTTTTCTCATAAGAAGCCATTACTCGAGATCACTCTCCCCTGAAGGTAGGATAACCTCTCCCAAGCATTTTGGAGGCGATCTTAAGGCTTTCTTTAGCAAATCAAAGCCAGATTCTTGAGGTATGTGATATTTCTTCATGGTTTCGATTGGTTTCTTAGATCTAATTCTCTTATTCTCTTGGTTTCATAGATCTATGTGTGTTATGGGTAGATCTAGGTGTGTTGATGCCATATATGATGAGATTTGGTCTTGGACTTTCTAGGAGAAGATATCTATGGCCGGTTCTTGAAGAATCAACCTGGTTTTCTTGTGCGCTCTCTGTTCGTTGTGGTTTTCGTCAAAACCATCAAGGTTGGAGGCTTCTTTCTCAACTACACTTAGTAGAACTGATTAGAATTCTATAAAATTGAATTTTTGATGTTTAATTGACTTTTATTTGGTTATTGAACACTTTTTGGAAACCTTCTTGTGTGATGGATGTGAAATCTGGATAATTGGAAATTTTGAATGAGTGCTTTGGATCTTAATTTTAAAATAGAGATTTTAAAATGTGGATTTTCTGGAGTTGTGAAACATGGTTTGGATTAGATGTTTTAAATAAAATATATTGTTTTATTGAAGTGAAATGGCTGTTTTAAAATTGGTTTATTCTTTGGTTTTCAATAAAAGTACAGTTTTATTGAAATAGTTTGAATTGGTAGAACACACATGGTTTTTGAAATGATGGTTGTGTGTGTTCACTGGAATGTGGGATAGAAAAGGGTTAAGGGTCTCCCCCATCATTAATGTCATGGATAAGGGTTAGAGCTCTCCCACGTCAAAGGATTCATGTGGGATGAATAAGGTTTAGGGGTCTCCCCCATCATTAATGGGTTGGATAAGGGTTAGGGATCTCCCCTGTCAAAGGGTGCATGTGGGGAGGATAAGGGTTAGGTGTCTCCCACGTCATTAATAGGATGGATAAGTTTTAGGGATTCCCCTCGTTTATTGTTTCACTAGGTATGTCTTATTGAAATTATGACTCACCACTCATGAGTATAGGGAGATCCATGTTTCTTGAAGGGTTTGTTGTGTGGATGTATGGATTGAATTGGGTTTGTAAAAGAATATTGAGAAATGGTTTTAAATCTTGTTTGGTTATTTTTATGGAAAAATAACTTGTTGGAAAAACTGTTTTCAATTGAACTTGTATGCTTTTGGTTATAAATGGTTTTGGAAACTTTTTTATATTTGGTTATAAGTTGTTTTGGTAAATTGTTTTATATAAAATATTTGATATAAACATGACTAACTTTTCATTCCTAGTGGCATGAGTAGGGAAGTCATTAGAGAATACCTACTAAGTTTTATACTCACCACTACTTTGGCACTTTGGTGATTTTATAGATGCTATCTTCTGGTACAGGGGAAAAGGTAATGTTTCACACGTATTTAGCACTAACTCGTGATGTTTGGGATGTTCAGTGATTGTGGAGCTTGGATCATGTAGAGCATGGAGTCTTGTGGTCTTTTTAGAGTCTTGTATCATTTATCTGCTATTTACTTTGATACTTGGTTATTCTTCTATTGTTCCATACATTGATATGGTTTTTAGATACATGAAGATGTTTGGTTGTCTTTGATTTGTTCATGCTTCATATAGTGATTTTTTTGTTATGGTTTGTAGGTTTGTTGTTTTATTTTGTAAATTTTAAATCATCCCGCACATGTATTTGAATCCCTTCGGTATTTATTACCAGCCATTGGTGTGTTTGGGATGTTTCTTAAGCCCTAGTAATGACTCGTTGCACTCTCAAGCCAATGAGAATTGGCAAGTAATTACAACTGGCATCAGCTTATTCGGTCATTTCCTAACAAGTAGTCATCAATGTTTCTAGTTTTGGAGACGAAATCCCTTCTTGTCTATTCCTTGGGTGGGAATCATTGAAATGATTAGGCTAGTTGGAACATGAAATGTATTGCATAGAAGGATGTAGCTAACCCTTTTATGCTGAACTTCAAGTTACCAGGGAGTTGGGTAAATAAGTGTTTGTAGACACTTCTAGTATTTTGAAATCTCATTGTCATGGGTTTAGCTAATGAAACCAGCATGACATGAATTATAGAGGAATGAATACCCCCTAAGAGTGCATACATCATTTCGATAAATGATTTATGTTGTAAAAAAATTGTTCATTTTTGAAAAGTATGGAATTGGTTTTCAAATGAAATAATTTGAAAATGCGAATGATTATCATATTTTTAAAATGGTTTAATTTTCAAAATCATGTGAAGTGGTTTCAAAAATAGTTGAACATGGGAAAAAGGATTCTTGGGAAAATAATGTTGTGATAGTTGATGTCAAAGAACTTGAAATGATAAGGCATCATTTGCTAGAGAGTGTGATTGACAGATTTTGTCATTGTTTTAGAAAATGGCACCCGGTAGGCGTCGTCGAAACCAACCCGAAGAAGCTGAGAAGAATGTGGTTACACCTGAACCACTGGTGAACCAAGATATGGTTTAGAGTGTTATCTAGGGTTTTCATTCTATGAATATGGGGAACTGGAGGAATGAACTAAGGCATGTGAATCTTACCATCTAGTTCATGAAGTAGAATCCACCGAATATTTAGGGTGATGTAGAACCCGAGAAGGTGGAGGTGTGGCTATGTAGGATGAATTGTATCTTCAATTTCAATGGCACACCATCAGATCTCAAGGCCAAGTTGGAGACGTATATGCTCGAGTATATTTCACATTAGTGTTGGGATTTAGTAGTGCATGCTAAATTGGATGGAGGCCTTACATGGGAGGATTTTGAAGAATTGTTCAACAAACAATTATATCCTCACACGGTCAAAATCTAGAAAATGATGGAATTTTGTAGCCAGAAATAGGAGAGCCTCTCTTTCACAGATTATGTGGCTATGTTCACAAATTTTGATTGTTTTTCACCAGAGGTTGCGACAAGTGCATATTTGAAGGCACACATCTTCGAATCGAGGCTAAGGCGGGAGATTTGACTGAAGATTGTGGTGCTCTGTATTATGGATTATATAGACATGGTGAAGAGAGTGACTATTGCAGAACATGATATCTCGGGATCGATGGGAGGAGGAATGATTATAGCAACAAGAAACGGTGGGAACTTGACTGCTAGGAACAAAAGAAAAAGGGACACCTCTTTCCTAGTGCAAGTGGAAATCAGAACTAGACAGATGGATCAGTAAAACTTCCTCCAGAACCCCAAAGAAAAGCTGGATGTTTTCAATGTGGTTCATTTGACCACATAAAGAGATATTTTACGACAAAACCTAGAGCATGTCATAATTGTAACAATATCAAACATCTTCAGTGCTATTTTCACAGTGCTCTAAGGTGTGGTGCTCGAGACACTTCTTAGCTATCGGATGCATCGTATGATTTGACCGGAAGAGGACAGTAGAATAAGTATCATTAGAAAAGCAGAGCTAGCCATGGTGATTCTAGAAATACCATGACTCCACAACCCTGGAAACCTCAGCCAGGAAATAAGGATAGCAGTATATTGAATAAGCAATTGTACGGAGCTAAGCATATGATTGTTGATGATCAGGTTGGACCATCTATAGTGAGAGGTATGATTCTTTTGAATTATACCATTATGCAAGTGTTGTTTGACACTGGTGCATCACATTCCTTCATTGTTTCTCGTTCTACTTACTTTCAATGTTTAATACAGGAAACGATTCCTTCTATTTTGAAACAATAAAAACTTTTTAGTGAAAGGGAATGTCAGGCCTTCATGTGTAGAGCATGTGCTATAATGTTTTATGGTGCTGAGTTAAATGGGACTTTTTGATGTTGGATACGGATGTCTATGATGTAATATTTGGTATGGATTGGCTGACAACATTCAAGTCTCAAATCGACTGTTATTGGAGAACAATTAGTTTCATGAATGAGGATGACATTGAGTATCTCTTTAGAGGAGATAAGACAGTAATGAAGGGTGCCAAGAGCTTGTTGGCACAATTGGTGGGAATGATCTCTTACCAATTGGATACTTTGACTTTGGAATCAATTGAAGAGATCGAGGAAAATAGTTTTCCAGTATTTGTGGATCAATTTCCAGTTTCCTTTCCCAAGAACTTCTTAGGGTTACCACCTCTAAAGGAAGCGGAGTTTACGATTGATCTCCTTTCGGGGACTAGTCCTATTTCCCTTCCATCTTATTGTATGGCCCCATAAAAGTTATAGGAATTTAAATTGAATTTAGAGGGGCTAGAAAAAAAGTGTTATATTTGACCAAGTACATCTCCATGGGCAGCACCGGTTTTGTTTGTGAAAAATGAAGATGAAACACTTTAGTTGTGTGTTGATTATCGTAAACATAACCAAGTTATGATAAAGAACATATATCCACGTCCACACGTTGATGATCTGTTCAATCTACTAAGGGGATCTTTGTGGTTCTACAAGATTGAATTGCGATCAGGGTATCACTAATTGAGATTTCGAAAAGATGATATTCCCAAGACAACATTCAAAAATAGATATGGCCACAATGAATATGTAGTCATGCTTTTTGGTCTAACGAATTCACTATTAGTTTTTAGGGCATTGATGAATCTAATATTTCAACAATATCCATATTCTATTGTTGTGGTGTTTGTGGATGACATTTTGGTCTCTTCAAAGACAAGGGATGATCATGGGGTGCAACTGGAAATAGTGTTACAAATCCTGAGAGATCATCATTTGTATGCAAAATTATCAAAGTGTGATTTTTGGATACAGGAAGTGTGTTTCCTTGGCCATGTCATTTCTAGGAAAGTCATATTTCTTGACCGTAAAATGATAGAAGCCATTAATTTAGTAAAAATGATCAAAGAGGAACAAACATCTGATGTAGAATGTCTAGTTTTACATTCAAAACTCAATGGTGGGGAGACCATTGAGGGATGGAAACTTGATGGGGGTTATGTTTTTTGATTCAGAGATTGTATGGTTGTACCTATGGTTTGTCAAGAAAAACTCCTTCATGATTACAACCATTCGACATGGGTTTTACAACCAGGTACATAGAAGATGTATAGGGAATTGGAGGCACAATTTTGGTGGAGCGGCATGAAAAGAAAGGTGGCCTAGTTTGTCTCGCAGTTCTTAACTTGTTATCATGTTAAAGCCGAGCATTAGAGACCAACTCATATATTAAAATATTTTCACATTCTAGTGTTTAAATGGGATCAGATAAAAATGGATTTTGTCAGAGGTCATCTAGTAATTGTCTGAAAACATGATGCCATTTGGGTGATAGTGGATCGTCTAACCAAGTCGTCCCATTTCATCCCTATTAGTGAAACTCGTTTGGTGGAGGATCTTTTAAAAATATATACCTAAGAATTTGTAAAGAGGCATGGTGTACCAATTTCAATAGTTTCAAATAGTGTTATGAGGTTCACATCTAGTTTCTGGAAATCATTACAGCAAGCCCTTGGGGCTCAGTTGACTATGAGCACGGCGTATCATCCTTAGATGGATAGGAAATCTGACCAGATGATACAAACATTGGAAGACATGTTGCGGACAAGTGTAATGGATTTTGGTGTCTCATGGGCAGATCATATACCCTTAGTGGATTTCTCATAAAATAACAGTTATCAATCCTTCATACACATGGGTCTGTTTGAAGCATTGTATGGGTGTCCTTGTCGTTCTCCACTATGTATGGGGGAATCATGTGAAACTTCACAAGTCGGGCCAACCCTTGTACAAGAAACAGTATAGAAGATCCATTTTATTAGAAAGATGATGGAGACATCTCAGAGTAATCAGAAATCTTTTGTAGATCACCATTGAAGACCATTGTCATTCGTTGGGGGTGATCATGTCTTCTTGAGGATCTCTCCAAGGCTTGGACAATTTCATTTCCGGAAGCAGGACATGTTATCTTCTAGATACATTGTCCAATTTGAGATACTGGAATGTGTTATAGTGGTGGAATACTAGTTGACATTACCATCATGGTTTAGTTCGGTTCATAATGTATTCCATGTATCCCAATTGAAAAAGTATCACCCTGGTCCTCACCATGTGATGAGATGGGATCACATTGATCTAGAACATGATGCATGACTGGTACATATCCCAGTGCATATTGTGGATACTAAAGATAAAGTCTTTCAGGTAAAATCATCATTATAGTGTGGGTTTTATTGAAGAATGGTTAGATTCAGGAAGAGACTTTGAAATTTGAGAAGAAAATGAAAGAGCAGTGTCCAAAACTTTTTAAGTTGGGTGAAGGTTTTCTAATTTTTGAGGAAGGAATGACCAATGGTGGGGAGAATGTAGAACTCCTAGTCTATATTATGTAACCCTTACTTAATTATTTTCATGGTTATAATGTTAAGGGTGACGAATCCGAGAGTCGGGAGAACTTAGAATGATGTTTTGAGGCAAAGGGGAAGCCACACAGGCAATGCACTGATTGTCTAACCGTGCATCCAAACTTTGCATAGTTGGTACTTTTGAGGAAGTGGAACCTGCACAGTTGGAGCATGGTTTTGGAGGTTGTGCAAGGAGTTCATGAGAGAGACTACTGAGGTAGTGTCTAATGCACGGTTAGCATAAAGTCTGTCAAGCCTCGCGAATTAACCATGCAGGCACTTAAGTGAGATCCTAAAAAAGTGGATCTCAAACTTTTTTGCCTCTAAACAGCTTGTTTTTTTCTCCTAACTCATGATCACTCTCCCTTCAATGTAGGATAAATTATCAAAAGCATTTTGGAGGCGATCTCAAGGCTTTCCTTGGTGAATCAAAGTCAGATTCTTGAGGTATGTGATTGTTCGTCATCATTTTGATCGGGTTCTTAGATATACTTCTCTTATTCTCTTGGTTTCTTAGATCTAAGCCCTTTAGGGTAGATCTAAGTGTGTATATTCCAAATATGATGATATTTGGTCTTCTCCTTGCTAGGAGAAGAGATCTAAGGCAGGTTCTTGAAGAATCAAACTGGTTTTCTTATGCGCTCTTCGTTTATAGTGGTTTTTGAAAAAACCATCGAGGTAGGAGGCTTCTTTCTCAACTCCACATAGTAGACCTGATTAGTGTGATTTGAAAATGAATGTGTGGTGTTGAATTTATTGTGATTTTTTTGTTTAACACTTGTTGGAAACCGTCTTGAGTGATGGTTGTGAAATCTGGAAAATTGGGAATTTTGAATGAGTGATTTGGTTCTTAATTTTAAAATAGAGATTTTAAAATGGGGATTTTCTGAAGTTATGACACATGGTATGGATTAGATGTTTTCAATAAAAGGTGGTTTTATTATAGTGAAATTTCTACTTTGAAATTGTTTTATTCTTTGGTTTTTAATAAAAGTACAGTTTTATTGAAATGGTTTGAATTGGTTGAACACACATGGTTTTTGACATGATGGTTGTGTGTGTTCAGGGGCATATGGGATAGATAAGGGTTAGGGGTCTCCCCCATCATTAATGGTATGGAAAAGAGTTATGACTCTCCCGTGTCAAAGGGTGGATGTGGGATGGATAAGGGTTAGGGGTCTCCCCCATCATTAATGGGATGGATAAGGGTTAGAGTTCTCCCCTATCAAAGGGTGCATGTATAATGGATAAGGGTTATGGGTCTCCCCCATCATTAATGGTATGGATAAGGGTTAGGGCTCTCCCCCATAAATTGGTTCACTAGGGACAACTTAGTGAAAGGATGACCGACCACTCGTGAGTATAGGGAGATCTAGGTTACTTGTAGGGTTGGTTGTGTGGATGTATGGAATGAATTGGGTATGTCAAAGAAATATTGAGAAATGATTTTAAATATTGTTTAGTTATTTTTCTGGAAAAATAACTTGTTGGAAAAATTGGTTTCAATTTCACTTGTATGATTTTGGTTAAAAATGGTTTTGGAAACTTGTTTATATTTGGTAATAGACTATTTTGGTAAATATTTTTTATAGAAAATGTTTCCTATAAATGTGATTAAATTTTCTATCCTAGTGGCCTGAGTAGGGGAGTCACTGGGGAAAACCTATTGATTTTTATAGTCACCCCTGATTTGGCACTTTGGTGCTTTTGTAGATTCTATGTTTGGGGAAAGGGTAAAAGATAATGTTTCACACTTATTTAGCAGTACCTCGTGATGTTTAGGTTGTTTGATGATTTTGGAGCTTGGAGCTTATGGTTCATTGAGTATTGTGGTATTTTGAGATTCTTGTATCATTTATCAACTATGTACTATGATACTTGGTTATTCTTCCATTTTTGCATACTTTGATATGGTTTTGAGATATATGAAGATGTTAGATTGTCTTTTATTCGTTCATGCATCATATAGTGAATGTTTGGTTATGGTTTGTAGGTTTATTGGTTTATTTCTTAAAGGGTAAATCATCCACCACTTGTATTGGAAACCCTTCAGTATTTATAGCTAGCCTTTAGCATCTTGGGGAAGTTTCTTAAGGCCTAATAATGATTCGTTGTACTCTCAAGCCAATGAGAATTGGCGGGTCCTTACATAGTAGGTAGCTCTGGATCATGTGTCAGGTAGTTTCACTCTAAGATCTTAAATTTCCATGTGGTGTAGGCTATCAAATTACCATTGATTATAAATACACAACCCAATCCTTTCATCAAATAATCACTGTATATCTCAAAACTTATCCAATTTTCAGTAATGTGAGTACAAGTTTAGTGATCATCCTTATTTCTAGATCCTTGAAGCTTTCCCCACATTATTTCGTCCAAACATACCTTACCCCTTTCCTTGTTAAATTATTTATTATGATTGAAAATCATGAGAAATTTCACAAAAAACATCGGTAGTACCCGTCTAATCTAAGAAAACTATAGATTTGTGTGACACTAAATGGTCTGGGCCATTCCTCAATCGCCTTTATTTTTGAAGGGTCCACAAAAATTCCCCCACTTGTGATCACTTATCCCAAGAACATGAATTTCTTCATCCAAAAGTCAATATTTCTAAACTTTGCATACAAATTCTTCTTTCACAATGTTTCCAACACAAGTTTTATATGTGTTTTGTATTCTTCCTTGCTCTAGGAGTTGATGAAAATATCATTGATAAACACTACCAAACATTTTTTGAGGTAATATATAAATACTCTATTAATAAAATGCATGAAGATTAAAGGGGTATTAGTATATCTGAAGATAATCACTAGAAAAACATAGTTCCCATACCTTGTATGGAAGGCAGCCTTCCAAATATATTCCTTATTCACCTTTAGCTGATGATATCCATAACGAATATCCACTTTTGAGAAGTACCGATCTCCTCATCGATGATTGAATAGTTCATCAATACTTGGGAGAGGATACATTTTCTTTATGATGATATTCTTGAGTTTTTTATAGTAAATAAACAACCATATTGATCCATCCTTCTTCTTCAGAAAGAGAACTGGCACACCCCAAGGTGATGCACGTGGGAGTATGAACCCTTTGTACAAATTCTCTTACAATTGCTTCTTTATCTCCTCTAATTTGATTGGATCCATCCAATAGGGACACATTGAGATAGGAGTGTCTCCAGGTATGAGTTATATAGAGAAATCTACCTCACAATCAGAGGGATGTGTGGGTAACTCTTAATGAAATACATCATTGTATTCCCTCACAATGGGAATTTACCCTATTTGGATAAGTTGTTTTGACTCAACCATTTGAGCAAGGTATGCTTCTTCACAGGGAACCCCCACTCTCACTATTGAAATTTTTTAAAGGATATTCATGATATTTATTTAATTTGTAGATGATCATGGGATGGTCCAGGATATGAAAAGATATTTCCTTTTTTTGAAAGTCGATATGTGCTCTATATAATAAGAGAAAATCCATTCCCATTATAGTGTAGAATTACACCAATGTAAGTATCACAAGATTCATTGGAAGAATATTCCCACATACACAAATAGGATAGGATTCCAACACTTGGGTTCCAATTACTTCACCACTTTTTTTTATAGATATCACTACTACAAGGTTTCAAGGATTCGATTCAATAGTTCTAGAAAACATGTAAGATATAATGGAATTTGTAGAACAAGAATAAAATAATAATTTTTCCATTCGTGATTGAATATGAATTTTATCTTGTGTGAATTAATTTTCTTGATCCACTTCTATAGTAGTGATGGAATAATACTTCTATTGAACCTTTGGATTTAGTGGATGAAAATGTCGATTACCATCGAGAACTCAAGATTTATGCACTGGCTTTCATGGTGCCCTTTCTCCCTATAGTTGTAGCATTGGACCATGGGTGGTTCTCTCCTTTCATCCACCACATTAACATATCTTATCATTTCTTTTCGACAATCTTGAGTTTGGTTATTTTCTCCAACACTTGAATCATTTATTTATCTCTTTATGTTAATTCCCATGATGCTTCTTCCTACATTTTGACATGTGGGTGGTTGAGTTTTTTTTCACCTTTCTCATTACATCCTCCAACATGAAACTCCATCATCCATTTTGTATCACCATAGCCATGGGACCAATCTTCAAACTTTATCTTCACTTATAGAGAACATCAAACGACTTATTCATAACTCCCGAAGTCTCTAATTCTAAGATACTTTTAACAGTGTGGTTTTAATACACTAAATTATCTATCAATTATTCTATCATTGTTGATAAAAAATCCTAAATAGTACATTTCAAGACTTTTAAAATTCACTTTTTAGGTCATGATAGATTACACATCCTTTTTTATTTAGCTCTATAAATTATCTCTCCATCTTTATATAAATATTTCATTCCAAATGACTTTTAGGAAACATTATCATAAAGACTTCCCACTCCATTTATTCAATTTATTCTCTTATCTTTTTGTTCTTAATCAAAGCACACTATTGGTCGACCTCTCCCCTAAGACGATAAATGAATATAGTCACCTTCTACCTCTCAGTATAGTGAAGAACATAAAAGATTTTATCTATTGAGTTGACCCACTATTATGAAACTAGTGGATTGGAAGATCCATTACACATCAGTGGTTGTTACTGTATAAAACTCTCAATATCTATTTAATCTATATTATCTGAAGGAGGATGTTCCAAATTATTCATATTTTTGTTCACATCCTAATATGGGTGAGTAAACGTCACCATAAAGTGTTGAACTCCACCTCCCAAATCATTATGGGTGTCGTTCCGGCAATCATTGCATTTTCCCTCGCACTGGTTTTTGGCATGGTTTCTCTTGGTTCCCACTATTTTATAAAAGAGAAAAGGTTATAAAAAAATAGAATGCAAAAATTCATAATTTAGTTATTTGTGAAATTAACACTAAAATAATTTCGTATGGGATCCCTATGTTTATAAAATTTTCTTATATGATTACATATACTTATTCTCATACTAGGGTTTTCACTAAGATTCTATAATCCAAATTCCAAAATTAACTCAATTGTTTCTTTGATACCAAAAAAACTGACCTAAATTTTCTTAAATTAATTTTAAATCATTTTAATAAAAAACAACATAAAAAATGACACATTAAGGATCCAAAGGTTCAGAGTCTTGGGCAATCTATGACCATGAATAACATTTAAAAAAACAATATTTATTTAAATCCTTCTTATGAAGCTTCTTTATTGGATCTTGACTTCTCCTTAGTACAATTATTCACCTGAGGATATACATAAAAAGGGGTGATCCAAATACTAAATAACAGGATTGTAGGACTGAAATAATAATGTAGATGCTCAATTAAAAGAGGGGGTAAATTGTAAGTTTAAAAACATTCATTTTTAATCGTAAGGAAAACTATGTTTAACAAGGTTAAACTAGGTAAATTCACAAGACCTATTTTAGTTCTAAAAACATAATAAGTTCCAGAAATATGTTTTCAGAAATCAAACTTTAGGATAGTTTACCAGGAAAAGATTCTACATTAAATTATATAGAATCTAACTTATCAGAGTCTAGAAAAGAACAAAAAAGTATAAGAATGTTATACTTTCTTCCTTTATCAAAATATAGCAGAAATAAACTTGAAACAAAACAAGTTACAAGCATGAAATATTTTAACCCAAAGAGTAGGGTATCCAACGACCATGGATAAATGTCCCTTGATTTAAAATTTCAAAAAAGTCCGTCTTGCCCTCATGAGGGTAAGCCCTCGATAAAAATATAGGAATCTGTCTTGATATCCTTGAAATCCCTCGAACATTAAGGTAGTCAGCACCTCTGTCTTCCCATCCCAAGAAGTACCCAATTGTACTTAGCAACAATTGGAGTCACACAAAGCATGAAAAACAAGATTTTCAGTACGCAAAAGTCATGAGATTATCTATCTCTAGAAATCACTTCTGCAGTATGCAAACTCTAGAGTGGTCAAATGTTATTGAGCTCGTTCAAATGAGATCATATTTATAGGAACTTCTCCAATGTTCGGATCCCTCCTCCAACAGCCATATTTTTCCATGAATTTTGGAGGGACCTGTACACGTGTCACTCAAACAATGGTTAATAACAAAAAAAATGCACAACATCATTTCATAACTATAACAAGTATAAGAAATATAAGGTTTCTTAACCAAATCTAATTTCTCAATGTCTATGGAAAAATATGTTTAGAGTCTAACCAAATAATAATTTGGATATTATGAATCATGGATATGTAGATTCTATTTTACAAAGAATTCAGAATATGAATTATAAGGATTTTGGAGTCTGAATTCTATGGAATCAGGAGTCTAAATTATAATGAATTCAGAGACTGAATTCTATGGAATTTAGAGTCTGAATTATAAGTAATTTGAAGTCCGAATTCTAATGAATTCATTTTCTGAATTCTATGGAATTCAGATTATTCATTCTAAGGAATTCGGAGTCTTAATTCTATGGAACTCAGAGTCTAAATTCTGAGGAATTCAGAGACTGAATTCTTAGGAATTCAGAGTCTAAATTTTAAGGAATTTGAAGTCTAAATTATGAGGAATTTGGAGTATAAATTATAAAGAATTAAGAGTTTGAATTTCATAGATTTTTGAGTCGTAATATTAAATATTTTGGAGACTGAATTTCATTGAATTTAGAGTCTCAATTTCAGAGAATTTGGTGTTTTAATTTCAGAGAATTCAGAGACTGAATTTAAGAGAGTTCAGAGTCTTAATTTTAGAAAATTTGGAGTCTAGATTTCAGAGAATTTGAAGTCTGAATTCAGAACATGAAAATAGAATACTCAATATCTAAGAATTTATAGGATTACAAGTTTTTAGAAGTCAAACAATTTTTTAGACATTAGAATAAAATGAGTTAGATTTAGAGAAACTATAAAATGAACAATGAAAATGTAGGTAATTTTAAATTTCATTAGGGAAATAAAATATTCCTTATTAAGATAACTCTTAGAGAAAATATAATTTTCTAGAAGATTGTGTGTTTATGATTTTCAAAACATAGAGGAATGGAAAATTCATAAGGAAACCTTATTGACCCAACAATCTCCCCCATTTGGGAAGGCACAAACATCCTTATAAAAAATAACATATGGACTTAGAAATTTTCTTTACATACTATAAAATAAAAATGTATCTATTTTTACTTATGAATCATGGTGAATACAAATAACTCCCTCTTAGGTTTTGAAATCCCTAAGGATCATATTATTGATTTCCTGAATGAGAGTTTACATTTTCTTGCATATGAAAATCATCTTTGATAAGAACTTCCCCTTAAATGAACTCCTCCTTACATAGGAAAATCTATTATTTATATAGTATTATTTTTATCATTCCTTTATCCCCCTTTATGATTTTCAAAAAGAAATAGAGGGAATAGAAAAAAGAATATGGTACCTGAAAATCATAACTATACAATAGGATGTAGGATGAACAACCAAAATTTAATTATGATTGAAAGAATTTGTATAAAGAATAAAATACAACAAAAGATTGGATTGGGGAAAATTATTTCTTTCTCCTTTAGCATTAACTTATTTCAATGGTTTTCAACTTCTTAAGTTCATTGTGATCTTCTTCCACACATATGAGCAGTTGATCCTATTCTTCATTTTTCTTCTCTAAGGATTTGATATTTTATTCCTGAGGATTACGAATATCTTCTTGATCCTTCAAAACTTATTCTTTCTTAGAAATATTTTCATCAAACTCTATTCTGAGATCTCATTCCCTCTTCTAATTCATATCAACTGAATTAAGATTCCTATTCAAATCTTTGACTTCCTTCTTCCGAGTTTTCTGTTTGAGGTTCAGATTTTCCCCAAAACACATAGTAAGGTCATTAAACATCCCATATTTGATGCTAGAAGAATCTTTTACACTTTCTTGGAAATCATCAAGTATTATCATCTCTTAAATTGTTTTCCTTGACCACTTAGTTATTTCCTTGCATGATATTTTGTGAGCTTCATATCCAATGAAAATAGTTTTGAAATCAGCCTCAAGACTAAAAAACTTATCCATAAGCATGGTAATTGAATCTGATTTCTGATTAAATGAATGTTAAAGCATTTTTCACCTCGAGTCTATACTTGGAAACAAGGGAATGGTATCAACCAGCTTTTTCAAGTATTGAAATACAAAATCATGTCCAAGAGAGGATGATTCAGAATCAGATTTTTTGGTTAGGAGGATTGTTTTTATATCTCTTCAGCTTTCCTCTTCAACAAGCCACCAACATATTTCTTTTTTACCACAAATTTCCTAGGTGTATGAACCAACACCTTCATTCCCTTATCATCTCTTGGAATGATCTCTTCTGCTTTGGGTGATTCATAGTCACTATCTGATAATTGAATAATCTTGTCTTCCTCAAGATTTTCTTTTTTAGAACGTGCCACAAGATCCTCGGGCTAAACAAAGACATGTATGATACTCTCTTCTTCAGATGGTTTATTCACTTTTTCCTAACCATTTTCTTATTTTCCTAGTGTAGCATGTTTTGAAGATTCTTCTTTAGAATATCAGATTGATAGTTTCTCAGAAGGTCTCTCCTTCTCATGATAATCCTCTACTTCTATTATCATGTCACTTGTATTGCCACTTCATTATTATTCTTCTTCTTATTTTTATTCTTCCAATTCATCCTCTTGAACTATTTATTCATCTCATTCAGGTTCCTGAAACACCATCTTCATTCTTGGAGTCACTAGGAGTGATTCTTTCAAAAAATGATTCTGATACTTGAATTTGTTTCACAGGATTTCTCAGCAGCCTTAAGAAGGGATTGAACTATCTCGACTTCAGATACTTTCTTCCTCTTCTTCTTTTCATTTTCTTGCTTCTCAATATTTTCATCAGCCTTCAAATTCCATGATTTTGAATCAGCAGGGTCCAATCCAAATCTTGGCTCCCCTTCCTTATTATTCTTTTTGTCTTTTCTATACTTGGAAACCGCTACATGAGGATAATTCTTTTACTTATTTGTCTTTGTTGGAACTGATTGAGTTTCTTTAGCTGTAGGAGTTTTTTATTTTTATTTTGCTTCCTTCACCTTTTGATTCTTCCCACCCTTCTTGTAAGTGTCATATACTTCTAGTTTCTTTGATGAATATTCTACTTCTGCTTCAGGTTGCTCATAAAATTATTTGGATTCCTTAGATAAGCTAGCCTTCATCCTTCTGAGGGTATCATCACTAAGCAGCATAACCTTGTAATTTCTTGGCATAGAACTACAAGTGGTTTTTGAAAGACTAAAGATGAAGAACTATAATCTTGGAGATAATTTTCTGATACATGATGATTTGAGACTTCAAATTTCCATTCATTATATTCTCAATTGTAATCAAGATATACCTCACCAAATTTATCTTCCTGAGGTTTACAATAAATCCAAAATATTGATGTCACTTTTCTTCAGAGTATCCTTATCCCCTATTCTTGGAAAAATAAATCCTTGAACCCCTAACTCTAGAATCTTTATATTTGTAAAGAGATGGATAATCTTTGGAGTATTTACGTCATTCAATCCAGGGCACTCTAAAGCCCATTCCTTCTCAAATAAACCTGATACATTTGGTAATTTATAGGTGCAATGTAGCCTTAGTATAGGAAAGGGAGTAGGTCTTTCCATAACTCTTGAAAGAAAACTTGTATCTCCATCCTTCATTGAAGAAACTTATTGATTCATAGAATTCAATCAACAACTCCTAATAAACTGGATCACGAGCCTTCAATTTAGATACACATAGGCTCTCCCAACCATTTAGCTTGATATTCTTTGAAATAACAGAATCATACCTAGAAATGAAATCTTGATCAACTAACCTTAATCTTTATATCTTCTATTTGGATATTTCCTTTATAGATGGAATTTCTTTCTAAGAAAATTCATTCACAAACATTCAAAAATGAAGAAAACTTAGAGATTCATAACAAACTTATGTAGAGGATCAGTACTTCAACATGACAATTCATTGAAGATTGATGTGGGATAAACATTGGGGGGTCCTTATATATGCGTTAGAGGGGACAGTTTACCTTCCTTGATTGATCCAATAGTTAAGAAACTCTTTATCAGATTTGGAAGTTGAGATGATAGCTGAAGAAGTAATTTGGTAGGTTCAAATCATTTGAGAATTTTAATATAAAACGAAATTCAGATTTATGTAATAGTGAACCAAAAAAAATTAAACAAAATAAAAATACCAACATTTAAAATGATGATTATGAAAATTTAAGAAAGGAAACATACCTTCTGAATTGCTAGGAAAATTATTCGTAATGAGGAAAATTCTTCTTGAAGATCTTTAGATTCCAAATTTATTAAAAAAAATTGGTTAAGAAATTTTTTATTAGAAAAACTGGATTACAAAATGTTTTATTAGAAAAAATTTTGATTACAAAAATTTTGACTGCAAAAAATTTGATTATGAAAATTTTGATTACTAAAATTTTGATTACAAAAATTTTGATTGCAAAAAATTTGATTACAAAAATATAATGTCTGACAAGAATATGTACTCCCCCTATAAAAAAGAGTTTCTTAGTTTAAGCAGATGGGTTTCAAAAAAAAATTTAATATGGTAGATTACCTTACGATTATCATTCATAACTTCTGTTTGATGTATTAAAATCTATCGGAGGGTAAATAGTTTGTAAAAATATCAGAAAGATGATATTGCATTCCTATAAATTGAAGAATTATATCTCTTTTTTGTGTGTGATACTTAAGAATGTGATGCCTAATATCTACATTTTTTTCCTAAGAGTGATGTGAATAGTTTTTACATAAGGCATTTCCACAAGTATTATAACACAATATATGTGTTTTGGTAAAACTCGTACCATAGTCTATGAGTTTGTGTTGCATCCACAACACTTGGGCACAGCAACTTTCAATTTCTACATATTCAGCTTCAGCAGTGGAAAGTGCTACTGAGTGTTGCTTTTTTCATGATGAATAAACTAACTAATCTCTTAATAAATGACATGTTTTAGATGTTCTTTTCTTATCCATTCTACATCCACCAAAATCAGCATCCAAAAATTTTTGAAAAACAAAATCATTTCCTAAAGTATAAAAGATTCCTAAATCCATGGTTGTAGTTAAATAATGAAAAATTATTTTCACTTCATTTAAATGGGATTATTTTTTATCAGATTAATATCTTTAACATAATCATACTAAAAATATTATATATAGACGACTAGATGTAAAGTGTAGTAAACTTCTTATCATACCTCTAAATGATTTTTGATCAACTGGTTTTCTAGCTTCATCAAGATCAAAAGAATTTGAGGTATCAATGGGAGTACATATACTCTTAGTGTTGTCATGTCCATAATTTTTAAGAAGATCCTTAATATACTTAAGTTGAGATATATAAGATACTTCAGGTTTTTAAAAAATTTGAAAGACTGGGAAAAATGTTTACTCACCCATCATACTAATTTCAAACTCATATTTCATTAGATTTTCAAATGAACTAGTTAAAGAATGCATATTTTATCCAAATATAATTTCATCAACATAAAATTGAACAATCAAAACATTTTTTATATTTCTTTATAACAATGGTTAGATCAGCATTTCCCTTAATATAGTAGTTTTGTAATAAAAATATTCTAAGTCTATCATACCAGGATCTAGGGGTTTGATTAAGTCCATATTAAGCCTTGGTTAGTTTTAAAACATGTTCATATTTATAGAAACTAGAAAATTAACAATGAACACATAGTTAAGGATAAATTTCCATGGGGAAAGAAAATTGTCCTTATTAAGATATTACATACGGAAAATATAATTTACCTTAAGATAGAGTGTTTGTGATTTCCAAAACAAAGAGGAATGGAAAAGTCATAAGGAAACATTATTGACTCAAAAAGAATAGATAATAACATGAAACAATATAAAATTGGGTGATCATAATCATAACATCGTCACCGTAATCATGAGAAAAATATTAGATAATAACATGGAATGTGGTAATACATAAACATGAAACATCAAATCTTAGTGGTTAACTACCACACATAGTTGTGATAACAAAAGGCATCATGTTCATTCATATTTCACTTTACTCATGAGGTTATACACATTACCCAATTTATAGGAGTGCTATATAATTATGAATGCACTCCTCACATCATAACATTTTCATTATACTATATAATTCTGAGAGCACCCGTCACATCATACCATTTAAATTATAATACAGGACACATAGAAAATATATCAATATTGAACATAAAACAAAACCTGAAAAGTAATGGGTTTCAATTCATAAATCATACATTCATAAATTTTGGTTTCCAAAATAAATATGGAATAAAAAACTTCATACCAGAACCATCAACCTTGAGTGAGAAGTAAAATGTGTGTTTTTATATGAATAGTACTCTTGGAAAAAAATTTGTTGGGAATTAACTATAGTGAAAAAAAATTATATCACAAAAAAGGTAATATATTTATGAATAAATTATTTTTAAGGAATAACCATACTGAAAATTGAGAGGAAGATGGAAAAATCGAAGAAATAATGCTGGGTTTGAGAATTCCTCTTACTTTATATCCAAACACTTTAATCACTTTAATGTCTTGTATAATCACATTAAATTTATTAATAAACAACTAAAATACCTTTTATAAATTACTATGATTCATTATGGTTTTATTTTGTTATTTTATAGTCTTTTGGAAGAGTTATAGAGTTTAAATTCATTGTTTGAGAGTGTTCTTTTTCTTAGTTTTCATGAACGGTACACTTGTACACCAGAACGAAAGTCCATGTAGGAAATTAATAAACATATATAATGTCTATTGCATGATATTAAATATCTAATAGTATTTTGAATAATATTATAATAAATTTGGTTATGAGTATGAATCATTAGTTAAAATTTATTGATGATCGTTTTGGATTAATTTTGGCAGTTTTTTGATTACATGAATATATTTTCTTTTATCATTAAGTATTATGTATAAATGTTTTTTATAGACAGTAAAAGGGGTTAAAAATTTCATATTAAAATATTTTTTCAAACATTTAATGGTTTTATTGATATCCTTGAAGGAGTCAGAGGAAAATGGAAGTGCATTTCCCATGATGTAGGTAAATTAACACATCACGGGCGACGATTTCATTTTTATAAACAAAGACCGGGAGGGAGAACTATAGTGAATAATTTTCCATAAACATGATATAATACCATTATATCAATAATACTATAGTTATAATGAAATTTATATAATATAAATTTAGTATAAGGGAAAAAAGCAATGAAATGTGAAAGGAACTTGAAAGAAAAGAGAGTGAAATTACCTCTTGAATATATCTTTTTTGAGAGACTCTTTAGGGGAGAGTTTTTGGTCTTTTTATGAGACCAAGGGATACTGGACGTTAGGTATGTTCTTGTTAATATATTTTAGTATAATTCTGAGTAGGAATAAGGCTTGAGAGGTGTGATGAAATGAGGTTGTGAAGGGTGATATTTATAGTGGAGGGAAGATGAGTTTTCTAAATATTTAATTCATTAGTTTAATAATTTCCCTCAAGACCAGAAATAGTGATAATTACATGAATAAATATAGTAAATAGAGAATTTGAGTTTAAAAAAATGGCCATTTACACCAGCTATGACTCAAGAATAATGTAGAAATTTATTTATTTAGCATATTTTGTAAATTATCGAATTTCACTATTCACCAAAAAATCAAGAATTTCAGAAAAATCTAAAAAAAATCACCTTAACCATTTTTGGATGTGTATGATTAAAAAATTTAACTCCATTTTATGAATATCATTTTCTAAATATGAGTAATTAAATTTTTAATTAAAATCTTAATTTACATGAAAAAAACTATTTTTAAAATTATAACTCTTTTTTCTAACACTTTGAAAGATTAATTACAGTCTCATAAAATTACCATATAATCCTAAGACTTAAAATTACTAGTTTTTTAATATATCTTATTAAAATAATTTTTTTAAATTATTAAATTAATCATTAAATTTTCATGACATACAAAAATACCAACACTATAATATCATTATATCATATTATCACTTATAGGAAGGATAAATTTTATTTATACTATCATTGTTAGGGTTACTATTAACTAGGCTAATTTAATATTCATGAGGGTCATATTACTATTCATGAGGGTGACATTACTATTCATAAGGGTGTTTTACTATTCACCAAAAAATAATTTTGTCCAATTAAACTCCAAACGACTAACTGATCGCAATCGTGTATGTCATATTTTTGAAATTCAAAACATAGAAGTTGAAAAATTATGTTTAAAGGTCACATAGTAGTTCATTTAAGTATGCTTTGGAAATTTGATTTCTAAGGTGATATTTTGTGATTATATAGTATGACATTACATCAAGAAGGTAGAAATTTCATTGGAAAAAGTTTGGGTTATTATAGGGAAGGGGTGGTCACCCTCTAGTGCACCACATAGATGGCCACATTATACTGGTCGAGAATAGTGGGGCACGTAGATAAGTTTTTCAGGGTATCCTATTGTAAATTATAATACAATGGGATATATGAAACCATCCATTTGAAGGAAAATATTACTATCAAGTCTTTGTTGTGATCAAAAAGGATATGTGATCTTGATTTACGGCACAATAGTCCATATTGATTAGCTTGATGGACGACTTGAAATTACTAGTCAAAAGTTTCTATGAGACTCAAATACAAAGGGATAGATCAATTCTATTATGATTTCATGATATATTGAATAATTATTGGGTGATTCCTTATAAATTGATAATGAATATGACCTAAGGTACTTTATGAAGTGAAAAGAAAAACTCCACGGATGATATTATTGTGAGTAGGGACATTATACCTCCGTATAGTTGGGATTTGAGAGGCACCATCAAAGTAAATCTACTAATAATGAACCACTTCATCAATGAAGATAATTTCATCATTTAAACAATCTAAATCTCAAGTAAAAAATCCTTCTTGGTTTGGATCACATTGAAAAATTTTCCTAATGCTTAACTCTTGACCACCTTCTAAGGGATGAACTCGATGTTTAATTATTTAAGGATCACTAACCATCCTTCTAATAATCCAATCAGTATGAGAATATTTATGACATAGATCATTATGTTATTATTATATATCAACTAAACAATTTAATTATGTTGATAATGATGTAGATTCCAGACTACAAATACTAGGTTAATGAAGTTCTTCTCTAGAGAGGAATACATTACCTTAATGTCTATTATACTGAGATTGAGGTAGTGTGAATTGTTATGTATTCCTACAATTTTCTCCTATGATATACAGGAACCAAGAGATATTTATATGTATATAACATATAGGATTAAAAGGATTCCACTGGATATGCATCATCATTATCAGATGATAAAAAAATATATTTTTTAATATTTGTTAATGTGTTTGGGAATTATCCAAAAAACTGCATTGAAATAATTTTCTTTATCAGATATGAGAAATACATAAAATTTCTTTCAGGTTGATGAAAAAACAAAAGATATAGGAAAAATTACCTTGGAAGTCTCTCAACTCTTAGAAATTTTATGGAGGGTGAATCTCAATGATGGACTTGATCTTTTCTGGATCAATCTCATTACCTTTGTACTAAATAATAAAACAAAGGAATATCTCAAATGTGACCTTGAATGAACACGTCAATGGGTTTAACTTCATATTTCTATCATATTGTAGGCCAAACACATTCTCAAGATCAATATTATGGTTATGGAATTTTCAATATTTAACCAAAAAATCACCCACATGTCATTCCAACATGTTTATAAGAAAGGTATTGAAGATGTGATGTATATCCCACTAGAAGGTTTCTTCAGTATTATTTATGAAAATGGATTCACTCAGAAATAGTATATTCCAAAGGATACCCTAAATGTATCATCCTATTCATTTATATAAGGAATACTAGTATGATTGTATCTATAGTATGCATCTATGAAGGAGAGGTCCCATAAGCTGAAAATCTCATAAATAAGAAACTATATCATGGGTATAGGGAAGGCGCATATTGGAAAGTTGTGTTTGAGAGCCTAAAATTTGATACATATTTTAATTTACCCATTTCTCTTCATGGATATGAAATTTTTTTCCACCTACTTGGGGTACCACCCTGAAAATGTTATCATTGATTAAGCTACTATCATCACACTTGATTGAGGTTCCCTAGAAATGATCTCCCAAATTTGGTGATAAAAAATTATTTCTTAACATACCAATTATGAATAACAAGTGAGACAATCCCAGATAAAGTTACATATTTTTTATAATTTATACATTACATCTCATAATAATAAATCAACCCCAAGAAAAGAAAATAGTTTTTTAGGATTAACTTCATAATAATTGTATTTAATGATACATGTAAAAAATTCCATTATTGAGAAGCACTAAACCCCCTTATAAAATTATCATAAATTTCAATAATCTTAATTACATGGGTAATATAAATATAAGAATAGGGTGAAATCAAATGCTCAGTAAAGGAAAAATGAACAACATTTAATTAAGGGTTAAATCATAAATATATGGGAAAACATGAGTATGAGATAAATATAAAATTAAATAAAACACGTACCAATAATAATTTCCAATAAGACATGATAAAAAGACATTTAACATAAAAAGTTAAAACATTTACTGTGGAATAATATTATTGAAACATGAGATAATAAACATGATAAATTGAGAATAATCATAGGCAGAATGTTTTGGAATTTGATAGAAATAAAGAATTACAATAAACTATAACCCTAACATAGTCATAGAAATTTTAATATAGTGGATCTTGAATCCCAAAATATTTTCCATAATATTGTTGAGTTAGAATCACTACAAGATTCCCATACTGGTGAAAGAATCACTTCCTGATTTCCAAAACATAGTAGAGTATAAATCACTTCCTGACTCTCATAGTATAGGATGCATCAATACTATATTCCAATAATTATATGATTCGATATAAAACCTTACCCAATGTATTTGAGGGTTATATAGCACCCACCCATCATATAATAATCATTTATACATATATGTTTCATTGGAACATGAAAACATTCATACAGTAGAGAATACATAATTAACCAACCAAAAATAGTTGGGTTTCACAAATATATTTCCTATAATATTTCATAAGCCATACTAAATTTGAATGTGGATGGTGGAATAAAACAATATCAATAGTTTGATATAAGAAACATAAAGGGTTATTAACATAGATTAAAAACACCATTTTGATATTATTGGATAAATCACTTTTGAAAACAAGAAACATTCATTTCTAAAAATGATGCAAAAAGCCATAAAATACTTTATTTAAAATATAATACTTTTAGCTAGATGTAACAATTTAAAAATTATCATTTAAAATAAAAACAAATTCATAAAAAATATATAATATAAATATTATTTTAAAAAATAACCTTCCTTGAGAAGATATAAAACATAGATGTCTTCTTTATTAAAAAAATCCTTTAAAATAAATTCTAAAATTAATAATTAATTTTTAAATGAAAAAAAGTATTTTTATTGTTTAAAAATTTATTTATTAAATTTTATTTTAAAAATATTGAAAACAAACATTATTTGGATAACCAATTTAAGAAATATTAAGTAAGCTTCCTAAAAAATAATTATCATAATGGTGAAGGAAATATTAAGAGTTTTTTTAGAAAAATGATTTTACCATATTTATAAATGAATAGTTTTGAGTCACATTAAAAATTAGTTACCAAGAAGTTCAAGTGATTTTTTTTAAAACAAATCATCAATAATGGATCCTGGTAAATGTCATTATGGTTTTTCTAGATTAAATATGGAGTGGTAGATTAAAATTGGAACATTAAAGGAGAATCTTTTTTATTTTATTAAATAATTTTTTGAAAAAAATCATAAAAAATTGATAATTATTTCTTTTAAAAAGTGTTAAAAATAAATTTTAATATCATTAGTATTTTAAAATAATAATGGATAACATTTGGATGAAAGGTGTATGGGGATATGAAAGAAAAAGAGATCATAATGTGAATTATTCTCTACATCATCAAGTATTTTGAATAAAAAATATATCAATTTTTCCCTAAAAAATAAAGAGGAAAGTAATTACAATTTCATCAATAAATATAAAAATGAAATATCTTAAAACCTTATTATAAGAGGAACAATTACGTCTCAAGAAAATAAGTCAATTCTAGAAAAACCCCTTGTAGCTTAAAAAACATTATCATATAAACCCCTTGAAAGATAGATCATTAAATTAAATGTTAATTACCACAATTAAATGGTAAATAAAGATAATTTATATCTAATAGGTAGTATACAAAAAATTTAAAAAAAATCAGGTGTATAAATAAACATGTCACAAATAACATAAATTGAGATGAAACGCCCTTACTATGTATTACTACTTAGGTGAATGCACTCTAGCATCCTGTAAAAACAATAACTATACTAATAACTTAGTTAAAAGCCTTATTCGTATATATTACCTTTTATACATATTATTTATAATAATTTATCAAAAAGTTACTTTATAATTTATTTTCATCTATAGATGTTTGTAATTTTAATTGTTTTCACATTCATTGTCATGTTGATATAGATTTCAATTTTTTATACTAAGTTAATAATTCCAATATAATTTTTATTTACTAAAAGAGTTGCTTTATAATGACTTATAATTCTCTAATTCTATTCGATGATTATTTTAGTTATGATTTCTAGATATCGAATCAATAATGAGTTAGTTTCTGCAATCTTCAAATAATAAAAAGTTTGTATGTTAATAAAATGTTAAATATTAAAATAAATATTACATAAATAGAAAAATTTATATAATTTTATCAATAATTCATAATAATACAAGTTGTTATGTTCCCGTAGTAATCTATAAGAGAACTTTGAAGCATTGTTCATGCAGTTGGTTAAACAATACCAAACAATAACTTCAAATAATCCACATTTGAGTATGATTAAGAATGTTATTCATTTGGAATGGAATTTTTATTAAAATGGAATAATTTTAATACCTATTACCGTAATATAGAATTTACACATCATTTACCGAACTGACACACAATGTTCACTTTAAAGTGTCTTCATTCGTGACTATATATAGAATTTTAATATCAAAATGTTATAATTTGGTTTAAAAAACATAATTAATTTTTCAATTCTTTATAAATATATTTTATTAAAAAAAATTATATTTTTTATAAATAATATATTTTTAAGTGATTAGAGAAAAGTAAAATTTTTACAAAAACTATAACTTTTATAACCTTATCACTATATAAGAAAGAGATAGAAGTTTATAAAACCTTTTTAATGGTTAAAAATGTGTTTAAGTATTAGAAATGTACATTTTTTAAATACTATTCTTAAATTATCAAACCTACGTTTTATAGTTTATGTACTTAAGTAATAGTTTACAATAAAATGAATTTTTTTTCTACTTTTATTTTAGTTAATTATTGTTTTGGAAAAATTCAGTATTAGATTTCGTTAGAAGTAAAATATAATTTTTTTAATAAACAAATGTTTTTCATGAAAATGAAAATTTTCATATTTATATCCTAAAAATTTATATTGTTACAAATACACTTTTTTTTAAAAAGGGTTTTATGAATGAAAATGTTAAAATTGAATTTCTCTACCTATTAATTTTATACTACAAATTATAATTTATATTTATAATCAGTAGGTATAAATTATGTAACTATTCTAGTATTGTTTCAGGCATTGAAATTAAATTAAATAGTTTAATGATTAATTTCCATAGTAAAAGTGAAATAGATGTTTTTTAAAAAACTAATTTTATAAGTGTATTATAAATTATATCTACACAATTAAATTAATATATTTTAAAATATTAATATAATATGATTTCTAAACAGATAAAAAATATATAAACACTCATTAATTAATAATTAATAATTAATAAAAAATAAAAAACACTTACTATATAAAAAGACATTTTTTTATTAAATACATTTCTCTATATCTTATGTTTTAATTTAAAAGATAAATTTATCATATTAAGAAATTTAATTAGGTTAAATGGATCCCAAATTCATATTTATCACAATAAAATTTGTTAAGAGGTGTTATATTATATTTTTAGGGATAAAATAATTTCCTTTGTTAATTATTTGTTAATATTAATAAGGAAAAAATGGGTAAATGAGGTATATTAAATTTGAAATAATAAAAAGATCACTTACACCATAATGAAATGCCTGTAAGTTATTAAATTATAACCAGATGTCTCGCATACCATTTCTTTACCTAATTCACCCAACTCACTTATCACCCATGTGATTCCATTCATATGCCTTACTTAATGTTAGTTTCCTTGAAAAGACCCTATTTTCACCAATAAAACGATCTCACTCTAACCCATTTTCTCATCTCACTCCACCCCGATGGAATTAATCAATAATTTACATTCCCCCTCCCTCACTAAATTCCTTTTAAGGGTTCCTAATTTTCTAAGGTGTCATTCTAAGATTTAAGACGCTACTTAAAAAGCTAACGGTTTCCAGTCCTCCTTATTACTTTGTAATTGAAATTATTTTTTATTATACCATTTATAAAAGTTTCCATGATTTTAATAATATTGTATTTTATATAATTTTATATATTTATAATTGGATACTATTAATCCTCTCTCATTATAGCCTTTTTTCCTTAGTCGTTATTATGCTGACATAAAGGCTCTAATTCCATCTGATCCATTATAAATTCCAAACCATTATTATAATCTCATCATACATGTAGTTATATGGAATTATAACCCCTTTGATATATTGAAAACTAGATTTCCCCTAATTAAATTCTATTCATAATCCATTATAATGACCAAACATCCTGAATTTTGGAAAGTAAAGAGTAATGGTTTTCCTATCGATGAAATTTTTTGTATTTATATTTTAATGTGGATGTGGAAATGGGATAGATACTCCTATGATAAATGGCTTGTAAAATTAATGATTGAATAATTTACTCAACCATCATGCTGATGCACTATGATCAGGACTAATATTACACAGCAATAAAGACACTCCCTACAGATATTATTTGGGATATTTACACACTCTTTATGAACCATGGAGAATGATTTATCCATCCAATTAAAACTGTTAAAATAAATTATTATCTTCTATTAATAACCCAAAACATTAAAATAACACTTCACCACTACCTTATATTTATTTTGTTTGATAAGGGTACATTCTTTTACATTGATAATACCTCATAGATTTTTTGTTGAGTATTTATTATTTAACCAACTGCCTTCTCTATCCAAATGGGATATAATAATTTTATCCCTATTATTGATAGAGGAAAAGTATTGACATTCCATATATTTTTATTTTAATATGGATTATTATTATAAGGTTTACAATGTATTTTTTTTACCATCAAACATCTTTCTCCATATGGGTTATGATCATGTTTTACCATTTGTTGACATGGGGTAAAATATCAGCATTATATATACTGTTATTATATTATAGATTATTGTTGGAAATTTTACTATGTAATTTTTAACTATTATCACTCTCTATCATAATGGGTTATGATATTTTTATGCCTTTTATTGATAAATGGAAAAGTATTGTCATTATGTCTGTTGTTATTCCAACAAGAATGATAGCTGGAAAAGTTGATCATGGATTTTGAATTCATTTTCTCATGTGATGAATTTATTTGAATTAAACAAGTGATAGGTGTGTCTTGACATTATATAGACCCTAAATGAATTATTTGGTCGCATTAAATGAACATGTTTGGGTATTTTGGCTATACCTTCTAAAAAATTATTTTCTTAACAATAATACCATGATGTTTAAGATCATTGTGTATTGTCTTATGTTATGGAATTAGCTATAAAAAATTATTCATTTCATCACTAATTATCAAATTATTATTTTTCATGTCATCTTTTTATTTTTATTTCTATACATAGATATATTATACCCTTAGTTCCAATTGATTATGGATTTATGCTTTTTATTTATTCATGCCATATCACATTTGAATTTTTTTTGTTATGGTAGATTCCATTGTATGTTACCCATTTCCGAGATTGTGAACACACCCATATTTGTTTTTCTTTACCCCTAGGATCCTAAAGAAGAACTATGTATAATTTTCAGTGATAAAATGGAAGGTATAAAACTTTTCACGTAATGTTGTTACGTTATACCATATGTTTTCAAATTTAATGTATGTATATATCTGGTGTTTCCAGACTATGAAGTTACTAGATTTTATGGGAACTCCTATATGTTTTACCAATATTAAAATATAACTATCGGCTCTACGTTTCTAGATTCTGGGGGTGTTATATTTAGTATCATAATATGTTTAGTAGGAACCTTGGGGACTAGATTTAGATAAACCTAGTTATATAGAACGAGTATTAATAAAATCCATCCTTATTTCTTGGGTACACTATTGAAAACATAATAGGAATTTTATTTCACAATTAGATTATATATATTCCATTATATAAGGACAGAGACTATAAGGATGAATTTAAATTGTATCGACACCCAAAATTAGTATAAGTATATTCCTTATAAAAACTTTTTTTATAGGAGTTAAGGATAATCAATTCATAACCATATTAGAACAGATGACCTTGGTTATGATAAACAATCTCACCTGTATAGAAAAACATACTAATCCATATAATGGTGTAACTATGTTAGACTACTTCATATGAAAAAAACCACTAGAATTTAGTGAAATTACTATTCTATTAGTAAAAAAACAATGGATTAATTTCATGTATAATATGTTTCTCACTTTTGGATGTAGTAAAAATGAAAAATTCATCTTGGTAGTCTATCGTCTAAAGGGTGATGTATAATAATTGTGGTAACTAATTCAAAATAGTAAAGAGTAATATGAGATACATTATATTGAATAGGGAACTTCAAATGAGGTATTATATGAAAAATAATTTTCTCATGACCAAAGAGTGGAAATGGAAGGGTGGTTCTACAATCTTAGACAAAAGGAGGAGTAAAATGAAATTGAATATGAGGATGACTTCATAAGGTCATATAATCATGCTACAAACTATGCATGATGAATGGAAATAACGATTGATAATTTCATTATTGAGATAAATCTGGGACATCAAAGGCAATTTTCACCTCATAAATATTCATCATATGATGATATAGTCTCAAGCACTATTAAGATAGAAAGGTTGTCCTCCAGGATGCATGTATTCAATAGAATCCAGGAGAAGAAGAGGCCAACTGAGCATAGTGGGAAGAACATTGTGACAAAGGGAAACAAATTAAGGATTATATTTCCAACATTTTATAACTATGGTAAGAAACAACCTAGTTCATGAAGAAGGGGAATAAGAGTTTGTTACATATATGGAGTAAAAGACCACCAATTCTGTGAATGAAAGGCCATGGAAGATATTTTTTATGTTTATTTATTTAACTGTAAGGATATGTAATATTATGAGAACTAATTACCAAAATATAATTGAAATATTCCTTATAAAATTCCACAGGAGTAAGACCAAGTTTATATCATTACATCAGATGAAATTGAAGTTTTGAATGACCTGGTGGAAGGTACTTTTTTTGTCTCAAAGTTAGGTAATGTTTTATTTGATTCTAGATCATCACACTCTTTTATATCATCCATGTTTTCTAAAAACATTTGAAAATTACCTAGAACCAAAGGATACTATCAATTAATACACCAATTTGAAATCTTATTGAAAAAAATTGTTCTAGGTATTTTTAATTATGATTCATGGGTGTACCCTATTTCCAAAAAATGGTTATTATATCTATGGTTAAATTTTATATGATACTTTTTTAGATTATATTTCAAAGTATAATTCAAATATTTATTTCCTATAGAAGGATATTATTATTCACAAAGGTAAGGTGGAATATATTATCCTTATAGGCGAAACATTGTCATTTTAATATTGTCAATATCCTTTCCTTGTATCTCTCCTTAATCAAAATTTTTGGAATAGAGTAATATCAAGAATTATCTATAGAAAAAGTAGATATCATAAGAAAAAAGGATGTACATGTGGTAAAAAATATTCACTGATGTATTTTCCAAATAATTTCTTGGTCATCCACTAGAGTGTAAAGTTGAGTTCTATGTTGAGACCATTATTGATGAAATAAAAATATCTAAAACTCCCTATAGAATTATATCAATGGATTTTATGGATTTGAAGAATTAATTGAAGGAGTTTTTTGTTAAGGTATTTATAATTTTTAGTGGTATTCATTGATGAAATATTGATATAATATAAGAGTTATCAAGAGCATGGGAATCATCTAAACCTAATTATAGAGACCCCTAGAAAAAATAAATTGTCTATAAAGAAATCCTAAATATGAATTTTGGATCAATGATGTTTATTTTCTTAGTCATATCATCTCCAGGAATGGAATATCTATTGAACCTTAAAAGATAAATGTTTTCATTAAATTCCCCATACCAATGAACATAATAAATATTTTAATTTGAATAGGATTATCATTTTACTATCTAAAATTTGTTCATGTTTTTTCCTCATTGGCCAACCCATGAACCATGTAAAAATGTAAATAGATTAAATTCACATGGAGAAGGAAATGGGAGGAATTTTTTGAAGTAGTAAATATGAGACTGATTCATGATAGAATATTAATTTTACCATTAGGAATTGAAAGATTCACTACTAGAAAATAAGTCTATACCCACAGTTTTGTAAAACAAACTATGGGTATAGGGTACCCCTATACCAACGGTTGTGCCAAAAACCATGGGTATAGTTTTCGTTTAAGACCTATACCCACGATTTTGGAGAAAACTGTGGGTATGGGGTATTTTCTGAAGACCTATACCGACGGTTCTGGGAAACCATAGGCATTGCAATGGTTTTGAGGACCTATAACCACGGTTCTCCAGAACTGTGGGTCTAGCTTTCATGCATTATGTAGGGGAAAGAAAATTAGGTGGGATATGAAAAACATTTCGTGGGAAGACATTTTTTCATGGTTTAGATTAATATATTTATATACATATAAATGTAAACATTCAAAAGTTCTTTAGCTCGGTTGGTAAACCCTTCTCTGCAGGTGTTGTTGGTCTTCGGTTAAAATCCCCATGGCCACGTTTTTTTACTCCATGTGGATCATATTAATATATATATGCATATGTATGTATATATAAAAAATATAAATTATAGCTTGGTTGGTCTATTGGTGGGGCGCGTCCGCAAGGCTCAGCGCGAGGCGCAGGTTCGAAACCTCTCGGGTGTGTTTTTTGAATTTAAATACCCCATATTAATATATATATGAAGATATATGTATATATTACAAATACAAATCACATCTATATTGGTCTGTTGGTAGGGCGCAGCCACGAGGCTCAGTGCGAGGTGTAGGTTCGAAACCCCATATGCGTGTTTTTTGAATTTAAATACCCCACTTTTTGAAACCCATGGGGTTTGTTGTGTGCCACGCTAGAACAGCGGTGTGTCACATTTTACTCCCCTATACCCATGGTTCTCCAAACCGTGGGTATAGTCTGAGACCCCTACACCGATGCCATTCCAGCCCACAGTTCCCAAAACCATGGGTATAGGCTATACCCACGGTTTTGGGGGCTATACCCACGGTTTTGAACTGTGGGTATAGGTCGTTTTTTAAGTAGTGATTTGTAATATAAAAATATGGATCAAATAGAGTAATTGGCTATTTATTTACAAAGAATGATAGGATGATTGACTATGCATCAAGAGAATTAAAAATATATTAACAAAACTATCCAACACATGACCTTAAGGTGACATATGTAACATTTTCTTTGAAAATATGGAGACATTACCTCTATGGATAAAGATACGATAAATATCTATATCTGTGTGTGTGTGTGTTTGTGTTTGTAGGCTATATGATTTTAAATTATATATTCTCTCAGAAGGATATCAACATGGGGAAAAGAATATTGTTGAAACTACTCAAAGACTATGATTTTTTGATACACTAACATCATGGAAAGAAAAATAAGGTGGTCAATGCATTGAGTTTGTGGGAACATAGAGTTATAACCACGATGATTATTAACAAGAATACTTTATATAAAGGTATAATAAAGATAGATATGATGATTTTTTGGAATGGAGAGACATAACTCATTTTCTATGAAATTTTTAAACCATCCATACTAGAAAAGATAGAGAAAAAATAAGGAAGAAGAGGAATAAAAAAAGAAAATTTAAATCGCTACATGATGTGAAATTAATAGAATTAATTTTTAGATATGGAGTGTTGATGTTTTGGAAGAGGTTATGTATTCCATACATTACAGTGTTGAAGAAAAAACCACTAATAAAATCAAATTGCTCTGATTTCTCTAAATACCATGGTAGCAAAAATATGTATAGGGATTTTAGAGAAAATTTCTAGTGGGTAGGTATGAAGAAGGGAATTATAGACTATGTGTCCAAATGATTAGTATTCCAATAGGTAAAGGTTAAAAGAAACATATTAAGGGATTTATGAAACAACTATCTACCTATACAGAAGTGGGGAAATGTTATAATGGACTTTTTCACCGAACATCCAAAGACTCCTAGAAAGAACAAAGATATATGAGTCATCATTGAAAATATTACTACATATGCTCATTTCATAGCGATAATATAATATCTACCTCTTGATATACTTTACATATCTATATCTATGAAATAATATGGCATTATGGGGAACCTATATCTATTGAAATTGATCGCAATGCTTAGTTAACAACAAAATTCTAGAAGAGTCTCCAAAGATCTCTCAACACTGAGATACATTTATGTATCTTCTGTCATCCTCAGACGAATCGGTTCTCAAAAATGACTAGCAATAATTTTTAAAACTTATTGAGATCATATTCTCTTACCTTCCAAGATAAATTGGATCAGTATTGACCTTTTTTGTAATTTTTATATAATAATACCTTCCAATCCATAATTCATATGGATCCATATAAAGCATTGTATAAGAAAAGGTTTCATACTCCAACCAATATTAATAAGAATGAGTAATAAATTTATTTTTTAAATATCTTGAAGAGGAAATGTATATTAAATCACAAACTATTCATGATCATATTAAAGATTAAAAAAGTTGACAAAAGTGATATGCTAGTAATCAAAGTACAGACTTGGTCTTTTTTGATGGGGGATCATGCATTCTTGAGGATTTCATAATGGAATTGAGTTTTAAGGTTCGCTAAAAATTTGATGGTAAACCATATGTCAATTGATAATTTTTAAATACTAAAAAAATTAGAGTTTAAACATACTGATAGGCTTTGTCATCCAACCACTCTAAAGTACACAATGTATTACATATTTCACTATGAAGTAAATACATGCCAAATATAACACACATTCTCACATTTTTGGGAATATTGTTAGAGATTTACGTGTCTTATATTAATTTGTTAATCCATATTATTGACACTAGAGAGAAAGTGCTACGAAATCAACCAAATTTTAATGGGGAAAGTCATTTGGAGGAATCATAAATTATAAGTGGAAACATGGGAGCCTGAAGAATCTTAGAGGATGAAATATCAACATTTTTTCAATAGATAATTATTACACCAATTTCAAGGATGAAATTATTTAAGGGGGTGGGGGATAATGTAATACCCAATTCACTATTGTAGTAATTAAACACTATATATTGAACTATCATACAGTGGAAACTATGAAGTGCATTTGTTTATAAGTTTATTTATATGTTTAAATATTTTTTTATAAAATAAACTTCATCTTTTAATTCTTCATAAATATGTTATCTTAATATTTTATTTTGGGATTTTTTTCAAAATATTTTATTTTTATGTGATTAGTGAAAAATACTATTTTTAAAAAACCATATCTTTTATAAAATTGTCATTATATATGAATGACCTATATGTTTGTAAAAAAATTAAATGGACAATTTGATAAGGAATAAAAATATACATTTTTTAAAAACTATTCATAAATTTTAAATCTTATGTTTAAAAGTTTTTAAACATAAGAAATATTTTACAATAAAAAAAATATGTTTTTGGTCATTTATTTTAATTAAATAATATTTTTGGAAAAAATGGTTGTTACTTGTTTTCGAAGAAACATAAATTTTTTTTATAGTAAATCAATTTTTTCCCTGAAAATAGAAAACAATTATAATTTTATCCAAATCATAACTTCTAGGATTAGAAATTTACTTTCTAAAAATGAATTTTCTTCTCAAAAATGTTCAAATTAATTTTCCCTAAACATATTAAATTTTATCTCATAAAATACCTTTCATATTTAGAATTAATAATTCCATTTTATTCAACTTTTTCAATCCTATTTTTTTGAATTTAAAATAAATTATTTAGATTAAATATTAATTTCCATGGTTAAAGTAAAATTGGTTTTTAAAAATAATTATTTTTATAAAAGTTATATAATTTTTATCTAAATAAATTACATTAATCTACCTTACAAAATGGAAATAATATGGGTTTTAAACACACAAAAAATATATATAAACACTCATTAAATTAATAATTAATAGGAAATAAGAATAGAAAACACTTGACCTATAAAAATAGATTTTTCTATAATTTTTTTCATTTATCTTAATTTTTATTATGAAAGTTATTTTTCTCATATTTAGAAATTTAATTTGATTACATAGATCCAAAATTCAGATTCAGCATATTCAAATTTTATAATAAGGGTAATTTTATATTTTAATTAATAAAATAATTACAATGATAAATTTAGTCAAGATTTATAAGGGTAAAATGGGAAAATGAGGAATCTCAAATTATTAATAATTAAAAGGTAACTTATAGCTTCTATAAATCATTTTTAGGTATGAAAGTCATACACATATATCTCACATAAAATTTATCACATATTTTACACAACTCAAAAAACCCACCAAACAACCATATGATTCCATTACCACCACTTACCTAACTTTAGTTTCTATAGAAAGTTCCCTCATTTTCACATAAAAAGGATCTCATTCCCACCCATTATCTCATCCCACTACAACCCAATGGAATATATCATGAATTTTACTTTCACATCCCCCTCAAAATACATCCCATGGAGTTCCTAAGTTTCTATGGAGTCCTCCCATTATTTAAAAAGCTACTCAGTAATGTAAGGGTTTAAAAACATTATATTTCCTTTTTAATTGAAATTATTTTATTATAATAACATTTCCAAAAAAATTATTGATTTTAATTTCATGTTATAATCTCTCTACCATTTGATAATTTTAACGAACGACTAATTATCCCCTCTAATTAAATACTTGTTCCAATGATGTAATTTTCCCAACACAAGATCTCTTATTCCATACCTTCCAATCTTAATTACAATCCATTATTATAATAATAACAATCTTGTAATTAAATTGAATTATCATCAATTTTTAATATTTAAAATGAGATTTCAACTAATTAAATCATTATCTTGAGCCATCATTGTGCCCAAAAATCATTTGGAAAGTAAGAAGTGTGTGGTTATCCAAGAAATGAAATCCCTCTCTAGATACTAGCATGTGAATAAGTTTGTTGAAGAAATACACCATGGGGTAATGTAATGACTTACAATTTTGTAAATAAAATTTCATTTTAAATGATTAAATTCTTTATTTAGTAATGTAGTGATATAAAACATATGCATTAATTTTTTATTTTGGATCATTATAAAATTCCAGATTTAAAAGACCAATAAAATTCATAACCATTGATAATATATGCTTTTTAAAATGATCATTATGATTATTATATACTAAAATTTATGATAATGTCAAATTAATACAGAATGAAATAGCTACGACCTTCACTAGTAAGATCATACGCTATGAAGCCCATTTATTGGAGCTTCCAAGCGGTATAATATCGTGGGCCGTTTCCCTTGACCAAACCCTAGATGAGATTCAATAATTGGAACTCTAGTGAAACCATTTATTGGAGAATTTCACAATTATCAACATCATAACCCAAACCATTTTTGCCAAACCACCCTAAGAAATACACATCGTCACACACCTTACCCTTAGAGAACAAGATAGTGTAATAAGGTGTTACTAATCTTGACCCTCATAGTATGTATTATATTATTTTTCTATAAGACAATGTTTCTATTTATACCTTTTATTATTACATTATCAAGAATTAGAAAATGGTTTTAATAAAAATATGATTTTGATATAAAGAAGTAAAAGTTGTATTTTTGGGAACTATATTGTTCCAATTAAGGCAATATTTTTGGGTAAATTCAAGAAAAATTAAATTAATTTTATTTTAAATAAATATTCATATTAAATAATATATATTTTAATATAAATGGTAATATAATTTAATAATGTCCGATATAATCTTTATAAGGGTTAGAAAACTATTATCATCATGAATACAAGTACTTCTGAAATAAATTATAATTTTTTATTTGAAAGTTTACATTATCATATTTGTAGAATTATATAAATAAAAATAGTATTATTGAAATCAATAAGTCAAAATTATCCAAAAATAAATTCTTCATATTTTACATAGATAGTAAAATTTCTGGTAAAAATTTAATATGGTATTAATATAAGGTACGTTTTATGACATCATAAAAGACCAAAAGTGATGTAATAAATAATATAAAGAGTATCTATGACCAAAATTATTTTTTTTCATTTAGAATTATTTATTTTTATGTTATTTGATTGATTTTATAAACCCTTAATTAATCCTTTAAAACTTATATTATAGTTTAATGTTTCAGAATTAATTTTCTCGAAACATGACTCACTTCCACATCACCAAGGATATTATTTTAATGATTTAATTTATTATAATTATAATATATTTAAAACCATGTGACTTTGGTAGAAAAAATGGTCAGAATCATGTTAAGGTATGTGGTTTTTATTATTTTATCATATATTGTAAAAACCCAATGTTGAGAAATTAATAAAGAACCCCTCTCTCTTTTTCTATAATACCCCACACTACATCCAATTCATATTTATTTAAAAAACATTTATAATGAATTTACTATTTCTTTATAACTATAAATCCCTCCCAAGGTGTTCCCAATCTGTTAAGAATCTCCTCATAAGATTTTAAATGTGACCTCCCAAGGTAAGTGATCTGCTCATACACATTATTCAATCACTTTATTTGTATCATGCATTTTGATTTCCAATTGTTCATATTGGGATATATTTTTACACATTAATGTCACCATAATATTTATTTATAATTAATTATAGGACCCCATTCACTATCATTAATATCTTTCATGAATCTTCATATACACATTTCATGCTAACAAAATGGTTCTTCAATTTTCCATGCTAAACATTTTTGTAGTTAATACCCATCCCCATTTCCACTAAACGTTATTAACATAGATATAAATATGCATAATGTATTTTGGAATTCTATCTATTTAACCTAAAATCCATAATCATGGGGTTAAAAGGGATGAAAGATGATCTTCGGATGCATGATCTATGGGGCACACAAATTTATACACATGACATGAATGTGACAGGTGGTACAAGAATTATATATCTCTGCAATGCATTGGGAATTTTTTTTATCTCATGTGATAACATGTATGGTTCATCAGTGGTTATCCCAATCACACTATGTTATAATGTTATGGTTTTTATCATTGAATTATAATTATAAAGTCATGTTTTATGTTGTTTATATATTCCTATGTTTCCTTGATGTTATCATATTATATCATGATTCAATGATCATGTTTATAATTATCCCCACTTTTATGTCATGTTTATATTCCTATTGACTCACATGAATTACTTTCATCATGTTATTATTTTATTATTTCCTTACACATCATTATAGATCACCCCATTCCTATGTACATCCCTAGGTTATCCCATTATGTTTTAAAAGAGCGATAGAATTTTAAAAGTACGATAATGAGTTTTAAATAGTGTAATTGTATCACTATTAAATTTATAGTGATATATAGATAATTTCCTAAAGGCAATATGCCTCATGATATTAAATGATTGTATTATGTGTATCATTATGAAAAAAAATCATGAATTAAAGTAAATAAAATACATTGTTTGTCATAGTTGGTATTAGAGATAAGTTTAGTTATCATTTATAAATAGGATTAGAATACATTATTTAATGCCTTAGGGAAAATACTAAACATAGGAAGACATCCCTGAATTTTTGTAAATAATAAATTAAGTGGTTTCTAATATATAAAATCCCTATATAGATAATTTCTGTAGATGTGGCTCTGGATCAGTTGTACCTATGGAAAATAACACTAAAACGATGCATTGGGATTTAAATTGATTTTCACCTAGTGTACGAAAAAGAGGCGTTGATGCACGACTTGTTTGAAACTCATGGGGGTATAATTTGGTAAATTCCTAAGCTCTTTATGAACCATTATCAAGGGGAAAAATTCACATTAAATTTTATTTTATGAAATATATCTTGGATGACATGGATTAAAACCTAGATATTCATAATTTAAGGAGAATATTTAATAAATGGGTTATCCATTTATTGTTTATAGTTTCCCTTTTATGTGTTTAATAGTTTAAAAATTTTCTGCTAACATTTTCCCTATATTTTAGTGAATTGATTGAAATAGGATGAGCTATGTTAAAAAAATGTGGGGGGAAATATTATGACTTACCAAATGATATTCTCAACCTTATGGGAGAAGGCGTCAAAAACGTATTGGCAATACTCTCTCAATTAACTCATGTTTTGAATATTAACATGAATCATGAGGAACACCCGCATCCCCTTAAAAAATAGTAAATTGTAATTAATACCATTATGTGAAAAATGCCTCAAAATTTCATTGGATCTTATGATCCCTTAATCATGAAAAAATGGATCAAATTCAATTAGAAGATAATCTCTGTCTTTAAATGCACTGAGAAAGAGAAGGTTTTATTGGTTATTTATCATATGGTGGGAGAAACTGATCAATGGTGGATATTGATAAAAAATAAAAAGACCAAGGAGTAGATTGAATATATAGAGTGGAAATAATTACATATTTTTTTCAATTATTATTTTCCTCTCACTCTCTAACTTAATATAAAGATATATTTCATTAGACTAATGAAAAAGGATAATGAATCCAGTAGGTTTTATGGGGAGAACATTACAATACCTACATGATACACCTCATACATTGTCATTGAATCTGAAAGAAAATTTGGCCATCTCATTTTTGGAATAAAGTCGATTCTATGAAAATATTTTGATATTCAAGTTATTTAAAGATATAATTAATTTTGTGATGTTTCCTAAAATTCAAAATTAAGATTAGATGATTTCATGGGTCTCACAGGTCTAGATATTGAATATGGAGAATGGATTTTAATTCTCACGGTTTGATGGAGAAATATCATCGGACCACAAATTATAACTTATTAGTTTTCAATAGTGTGGAAACAACAATCCTAGAATGTTCATGAAGTGGAAAAGGAAATAATTTCGGTGTACGAAGAAAGGATGCCTAGTTAGAGAATTCTGATGGGATCAAAACACCAATGTGATGGAAGAAATGAATGTTCAAGTGACCCCTATATATGAAAACAAAATTTTCAATTATAAGGTATAAGAAATGTGACTCAATGCACTAAGATAATGGTTTTTGATGATAACTTCTACAAACAACCTCCAAGGCCTAGAGAGTGAAGGTGAGCATATTCCATAACAACTGATGAGGTGGATATTAAAAATGATGTGGTGGCAGGTATATTATTTATTCATTCAATAACGGTGAAAATACTTTTTGATTATAATTATATGAATTTTTTAATTTCATATAAGTTTAGTTAAAATATTCTAACATCACCTCAAAACATGGAATTCAAGTTATCAGTGAAGACAAAAAATGGTCAATTATTTCATCCCAAGCATATAACTCATCCCATGTTAAAATTTTTGGGATTAATTTCCCATTAAACCTTAAAATAATTACTTCAGAATAATTTAATACTATTATTGGAATGGATTGGATTTCGTTTTATAGAGACAACATAAATTTCTCAGATTAGGAAATTACCCTTCATATCACAAATCGCCCTCTGATTCTATCAAGTGAAAGGGTGAGGATTAATCCCTTTTTGTATCATCATTTGAAGAACGGATATTATTTTCTTATTAGAAATAGAATATAGATCAAATCATTACGACTAAGGAAAATATCATTCATCATGAAATTCCCATTACAAGGGAATTCACAGATGTGTTGTCTAAATAATTACCAGGTCTTCCACTAAGTTGAGAGGTTTATTTCTAAATTGAAATTATACCTAGATCATTGCCAATATCCAAAACACTGTATAAAATAACCACTATTTAACATGAAGATGTGAAAAAGAAGCTATAAGAGAATGTATATAAAGGATTTATATTCCCAAGAACTTCAATATGGGGTTTATTAGTCATCTTTCATAAGAATAAAGATGGGTTAATGCACCTCTGCATTGATTATCATGATCTCAATAAGATCACAATAATGAAAAAGTATCTTCCTCCATTGACTGATAAATTCTTTAACCAGTTATATAGAAACTAATAATTTCTGCCTATTAGAATGTGTGTGTTGTTGTATTGCAATAGTTTATTGGAATTCGGTCTATCTCATCATCGATGTTTCATTTTTCATTTGTTTGCTTGGTCTCTACTGTGGTTCAAGGTTTCCTCCATTCTCTTGGAGGTGGAGCATCGTATTGGTCTTCTTCGTCCTTTTGTATGTGATTTTAAGTGTTCAATTCAATTTAATCGATAATGATGATATATTCAATATCTTTTTGGTGACTTTTTGATTTTTTTTTGGTTTCTAATATATTTTGGTTTTTGAATTCTGAAATGGGACATATTTGAGGATTTCTTTAATTTGGTTTTATTTTGAATTTTGATGGTGGATACAACCATAACTCTACATAGAGTAGTTACAGATGTGGTTTTATAGCAAGAAGCTTCCAACTGTGCATCACCAATTGGATTTGGATGAATAAGAGGGTATGTATTTCCCATTAGTACTAGGCTTGTGCAACCCTTCATGTAATAGTTTATAGAGTGGTCATGTGAGGTGTAGGGTTAACATAGTTATATAATTAGTGGGGAGAGGTATTTCCTTATAGTATTGATCTCATTGTTTTCATGTATCATATTTCCCACTTTTTCCTCAGAATTTATTTTGAATGAAAACATAATTTTCAGTCAAGATGAAGAATGTGGGTGTCAATAAGACTGCTTTTCATACAAGTTACGACAACTAAATGTTCATTTTGATACCGTCCAGACTCACTAATTTTTCAACCATGACATTGTGCATAATTAATACGATATTTATAGAGTACCACAACAAAATAATGGAATTATTTATAGAAGATATTATTATATACTCTAAAAGAAAGGATAAACATGATGAATATTTGAAAGTTGTACTAAATACATTGAGAAAGAAAATGTTATATAAAAATTAAATTAAATGTGATTTTTAGATAGACAAAGTAACATCCCTAGGGTACTCAAAGAAATATTTATGGATACCTCAAAAATAGAATAACTTGAATCATATCCCAGAATTAAATTTATGATAGATATCCATAGTTTCCTTGGACTAGCAGTTTACGATGATCGATTTGTGGGATAATTATTACAATTTTCAAGCCTAATAACCAAGATAAAAGGGAAGGGAGTAATGTTATTCTGTAATGAAGAATGAAAAAAGATAATTAAAGCGTTAAATTAGAGGAAAATCATTGCACATGTTCTCACATTACCTTCACGTGGGTAAGGATTTTTTATTTAAAGTTATGCATAAAAAGGGAATGTTTTATATACTAATTCAGGGAGAATAATGGATAGAATATTCCTCCCACTAATCATAGATCCATTAATATAACTACCCAATCCATTATCTATAATTGGCTGCAGAGATCTTCATATTGAATATTCGGAGACATTATCTCTATATTGAAAAGCATGGAACATATATGGATTAAAAAGTCTTAAGTATATATTCACCCAAAAAAGATCAATATGTTCTAATGAAGGTGGTAGAGCTAATAATGGATTTTGATTTTTCTATCCATTACCATCCTAGGAAGGAGAAAAGGGTGGAAGTATCATTGTGTATAAATTATTCTATAACCCTATTCATGATTTGTATTGAATGGGTTCCAATATTTTTGGATTTGAAAATTATAGGAAAGGTAATAATAAAATAATCGTCATCTTATACTTTTAAAAAATGGTATGCTATCTATTCTTGATACGATTAAGGAGACCTAAAACTATGATGATTTACTATAGAAAATGGAAATGTATATTCAAGAGTTCGTTTTTTCAAAAGTGAAATTTATATGGGTTTGAAAACAAATATGTGTCCCACCAGAATTAGAATTGAAGAGGGAACTTCTAGATGATGATAATAGATCACCTTTCCCTATTCATCTAGGAAATGCTAAAATTTATTGAGGTTTAAAAGAAAATTTTTTTGTTTTATATCATGAATTGGGAGATTTCAAAATTTCTATCTCACAACATGGTATGCCAATAAGTCAAGGATGAATAACATAAGTCTATAAAAATTATGAACGAATTTCCCATACCACTATGTAAATGGTAAAACAAAACCTAGGATTTCATTATTGGAATCCCCCAAAAATAAGTCCACATAGGTGTAGTTGATATTTTTATAAATATATCTCATTTAATTACTATAAAGGAATATTTATCCCTTAAAAACAAACAAATATATATATCATAAGTTGTAATACTACATGTAGTACCACTCTACATTATATCAAATCAATATTTTATTTTCACCTTGTGGTAATGGAGAATCCTTCAACAATATTTGGATATTGAGTTATGTTTCAGTACCTCTAATCACCCTTATATAGGTAACCAATATAAAATAACAATTAAAATTATAGAGGATATGTTGATATCATTTACAATGAATTTATAAGGATGTTGGGATCAAAATATACACATATTAGAGTTATCATATAAAAAGATCTTCCATTATAGAATTCAAATGACACCTTATGAGGCACTATATGGGAAGAGGTGTTAGACATCGACATGCTAGGATGAACTTAGAGAATAGAAGATAATGGGGTTTGATCTTATCATAGAGATAATAGAGATGTTTCCAAACATTCAGAGTCATATTAAATCCAAAAAATGGTAGAAAATCTAGGTAGGAAATCATCAACCAGATATAATATTTGAGGTTGGAGATAATGTGTTACTTCTTATATCCTCATGGAAGAAAGTAATGAGGTTTGGGAATAAGGTAAATCTTACTCCAAGATACATCATCCCCATTGAGATCCTTGATCGTATCAGAGCTATAAAAAATAGATGAAAAATCCCACATAACATATCCCAAGTACAAGATGTGTTCTCAGTATCGCTCTTAAAGAAGTCCATACATGTCCCCTCACATGAACATAATCTAGAGGTGGTACCCATGGAGAATATTATTTCATATGAGGGGTATTTTTTGAAGATATTATATCATAAATACAAAGTTCTACAATATAATATAACTTACATGGCCAATGTTTTGTGGAGGAACTAGAAATTTTAGGAACCAGTTTGGTAATTGAAAGAGGTGATGAAACATGAAGTAACCTTATCTATTGTACTTTAAAAAATAGAATTTTAGGGGAAAATTTCAAAACGGGGGAGAATTTTATGACCTGAAATTTTATAAATGAAATTCCCTTTTAAAAGAATAAATTATTTTTTAAGTAATGTAATTATAAAGAACATTGGAATTGCATTGATTATTTTGTTCCATTATAACATGTTAGATTTAAAATACTTTTAATAATCATAATAATTGATAATATATCAAATTTATAGTGACCATTGTGATTGGTATATATTAAAGTTTATGATAAATGCCAATTTATATAGATGGTAGAAGTGATGGACTGGGAAAATAAGATCATAAACATATGAAGCCCATTTTTTATAGCTTCTAAAGAAGATAACATCAATGGGATTTAGCCTTGAAAAATCCCAATATGAGATAAGACAAAGGAAATATAAGAAAACCCATTTATTATAGAATTTCAAGCTTATTAAGATCATGACAAAAAACATGTTTTCCTAACCACTTTAAGAAATCTCCACCATCTCTCAGCTTAACATCCAGGCATATACTGGTGTCATAAGGGGTTATGTATCTAGACCCTCATAGTATAAATTTATATATTTTAATTTAAATTAATGATTATATTTATCGTTTTATTATTACTTTATTAATTATTATATAATATTTTTGATAAAAAGTATATTTTGATATGAGGAAATCATAGTCGTATTTTTGGAAAATATATAGTTTCAATTGAGACACTTTTCGGATTGATTTAAATAAAAAACCCCTCAATTGAATCCTAGGAGAGTGGCACATCCACACTGTTCTTTGGGAGGTTCAGGGTTCGAATATGGGGAGTACACTTTCTGGGTGAGCCTCTCCCCCAGGATCCACCCGCCTTTCCGGGTCGCCTGGTCTCTTTTGGGCTGGAAAATCAGGCGCGGCCCAATCGCTGACTGATCGCTTGACGGACCATCACTACCGGGCTGTCACCCTCTGGGACGCTCTACCATCTCAGCTGGCAATGGCTCCTTCCTTGGTTGGGGCGCTACAGTTGGGAGTGACCTCTTCACAGGGGAGGGGAGTTTACATGTGTGGAGGGTTTGAAAAGGCCACAAAGGGGAATTCCATTTCTGCAAAAAAAATATTTTAACAAAATTTTCTTATTAAATAATATTAATTTGAATATAAATAGTAATACAATCTAATAAAGTCAAATATAATCATTTTAATTTTTAGAAAACTACTATCATATGAAACACCAGTATTTTTTAATAAATGAGGGGTTTTTATTTAAAATGGAAAATTATTATATTTAGAAAATTATTTTCATAAAATTAATCTTATTCTTTAAATAATCACATCTAAATTATCAGACTGAGATTTTTTTATAATTTTATAATACATTTAAATTTTCGGTAAAGATTAAATACGATATAAATATACATTATATATTATGAAATCATAAAATACCAAAAGGGGTTTATTAAGAACTATAAATAGTATCCAAAACCAAACCCTCCCCCTATGTTTTTTAATTTATCTCATTAATTTTACAAACCATTAATGAATCCTCCAAAAACTATATTATATTTTATGGATTCAAAAGAAAATATTTATGGGCATGACTCACATCAACATCATCAAATACATTAGTTTAATTAATATGGTTCTTATCCTTATTGAATATTAAAAACCAATACTATTTTTTAGAAACCAAGGTAAAAAATCCTGGTTAGGATTTTGGTATTAGATTATTTTATCATATAGAGTTAAAAATAGAAGTTTAGAAATTAATAAAAAAATCTCCACTATTTTTATATAGAAACTCACACAACATACCATTAATCTTGATTCAAAACCCAATTAACATGAATTTAATCTATATTGGCCTATATATGTCCCTATCATAGTGTTCTAAAGCTCTTAACAAGATTATCTCAATATTTTATAATTTCCCTATCAAGGTAAGGGATCCTATCACCCTCCTCTTTATTCGTTAATTTTCATTGTATTATGTAATTTGATTTCCAATTTTTCATGTTGGGATATGTTTTTACACATCAATATCATTGTAATTATTATTTCCTTGTAATTTGATAACCTTTATTAATATCATTAAATCGTTCCATGAATCTTTATGTATAATTGTTATGTAAAAATATTAACTTATTATTTTCCATGACAAAAATTTATGTTTTGAATACCCATCCCCATTTATAGTCAAAGGTATTCACCAAGATTTACCTATCCTTTATTGATTAGGGATTTCCATGTACATAACCCACACACCTTATTCTTCGAGTTAAAATTAATTAAGTATGTTCTTATTTTGTAAGATATATGTAGCATATAAATGCATGCACATGATATCAATGGGAAGGGTTGGCCTAAAATTATATAGCCCTAAAATGAATTGGTTAATGTTTTTTTCCATGTGATGCCATGTATGGTGCACGAGAGGTTATCTTAATAAAATTATTTTATGATGTATCAGTATTAAGCCTTGATATATGTAAATGATGTCTTTTTTTATTTTGTTTCTATATTCCTATGCTACCTTAATGTTATCCTCTTGACTTTTACAATGATATGATGTTCGTTTTATGATTTTCACCTCTTTTATGGAACATTTATATTCATATTGACTCAAATTTATTACCTACATCTTTTCATTATTTTATTATTCCATTTATGGGATATATAACTCACCATTTTCTTATATACATCCTTAGGTTATCCTATGTAGTGTTAGAAGAATAGTGGAATTTTAAAATAATTTTAAAGAGTTTTATATAATGTTTGTGTATCCGAATTCAATTAATTATTATATATACTTAATTTACCAAAGTCACTAGGCCTCAAAATATTCTTGTATTATATAATGTGTATCATTATATAATAAGACAGGAATTAAATCATATAAAAGACATGGGTTGTCAATGTAATCACCTGAAAAAGGGTTGGCTGAAGCATTAACATTACCAACACACTAATGAATCATGAGTGGTATTAATATTATAGACCTAGATAGAAAAACTTAGTGGATATTCTTTGGGATATTCACATGCTCTTTATGAACCATGATGAATGATTTCTATTAATAGTGATATATATTGAAATCAATTACTATATTCTGTTGATAAAATATCCCTTTTAAAGTACCCTTCACTACTACCTTATCATTATTTATTTGAAAATAGTTCTTCCTTTTACATTGAGAATACCCCATAAATTCTATACTGACTATGCGTTGTTTAGCCATCTACCTTCTCCATCTATATGAGTTATGACCTTTTATCACATTTATTAACCTGTTGAAAAGTATTTTATTTCCATATATTGTTATTCTATTATCGATGATTATTAGAAAGCTGACCATAAATTGTTAAACTATTCGTCTTCTCTATTTAAATTTGTTATGACCATTTTATCATTTATATTGATATTGAGAAATTTATTTTAAATTTCTATGTTTTTATTTTGATATGAATGATTATTGGAAATTTAATTATGTTTTGTTTATCCATACACATTCTCTCTCCAGATGGGTTATAAATAGTTTAACCCTTTTATTAACATGGGAAAATTATTGGTGTTCTGTAGATTATTATTATTATAATATAGATGATTATTAGAAAGTTTTATTATAAATTGTTTATTAACTTTTTTTTATGATTATTGCATTGGTTTTAAATAATTGATAAGTGGGGATCGAAATTATATAAATCCTTGATAAATCTATAGGTGCCATAAGACAAACATTTTTCGATATTTTGGTGTACTCCTACCTAGAAAAATATATTTACTTAATGGTAAGATCATGATTTATAAGATCATGATGTCTTGGATTATGGTATGGAATTAGATATATAGAATTATTCATTTCATCACTAAGGAACCAATTATTGTTATTTTTGTAATATATTTATCTTCATTTCAATCCATGGATATATTATAATATTTTTTTAGTTGATTATGGATTCAGGAAATTTATCTATACCCAATATATCACAAGTTATGACATTATTTTATGATAGCATCCACTGTATGTTACCCATTACAGAGTATTTATGCTCGCCCATATTTGTTTCCCCTTCCACCTAAAACCTATAGGAGAAATATTTGTAATTTTTAGGCATATTATTGATGGTATAATAATGTTGTCACAATGTGTTTATGTTGTATCTTATGTTTTGAAATGTAATTTATGTATTTATCCAGTCTTCCAAGACTATTATGCTATTGTTTTCAACATGAACTCCTGTATTTTCTAGAAATAAATCAATATAACTACTACCATTGGGGTTTTGGAATTCAGTTTATTACAATAATGATATTATTTGTATTTATATCATAATTATTCATATTTCAATAAACATAGATAAAAAATAAAATACTATATTGATGGAAAATGAAATATTTAACTTTATAGAGGCGGTAGACTGAACATACATAGAAATGATGTTTTAATTTTTCATTGAATGTGATTTGGGTATAAAATGGATTATATTTCAATTTTTTAACAATGATTTAAATATTTTATTAATCCTTTCAATAAAATTTTATAAAAAACCTATGTAATATTTTTATGAAAAAAGGATCACATGGCTTATAGAGGTTGTATTATGCATGTAAAAGAAATTTTATTTTCATTATTTGAATGATTAAAAGGAGAGTGGAATATTGTTATCCCATATAAATAATAAATTTTTTTAAACTTATTATTATAATGTAATTATTTAAATAATTGAAGGATATATTTTTATGAGATAGAAGGGGAAAGAAAAGAAATGAAACGAAAAATGACTATGTGATAATTTTATCATACTCAATGAAAGTGATTCTTTGTAATTTTGATCAAGGATTTTAGAGGTGGTATTTGGTTAAGAATAGAACCACTATTATGTTTATAGGAGTGTTTGGTTATAATTAGAGAATATTTTGGTCAAATATATGTGTCTTAGGGTGTATATAGAACTGTGATTTTGATGAATCAATTTATAAGGGAGAGGAGGAGAATTTTTAATAATATAAAAGTTAAATTCATTATCCAGAGTTCAAGTAGACCCAATAATGTAAAATAATGGGGTTTGGACGGGGATAAGGCCGAGAAGGCCTCGAACATATATTTTTACGCATGTGTTTAACATTTTTTAAGCATTTTACTCTAAGATTTTTCACTTTTATCATTTTGGAGTTTACGATGGTAACTAATTTAAACCTGAGTAATTTAATTTTATTTACTTAAAATTGAATGGAACTTAATAAAAAACTTGGAAATAATGATTAAAAATATGACATCCTTTTTTTCAAAATAAAACATTTATGGGTAATGAAAGTTAATTTTAATATTATCACACATAACTTATAGAAACCATTTTAGGAATAGTTTATTTATAGCATAAAAATAATGTTTATGATAAATTTATAATTTTTTTATTTATATGAAATTAATTGATTTTTTCACACAAATAAAAGTTATTTGGAATTAAAAAATTCTTAAAACAGAATTAAACCTTGTGGATGAATATTTAAAATAAATATATATAAAAAGTTTCTTATTAGAGTAATATATTACTAAACTTTCTAAAATACTAAAAATGGTTTTTATAAATTTTACATTTTATTTTTAAATAAATCATTTTCTTTCTTAAACAAATTCTTATTTATGAAATTTTTTTATCAAACTTTTTAATTCATACGTAATATATTGTAATGTAACAAAACCTACAGTATTTGAAACAAAATTGTATTTTATATTATTCAACTAAAAAGAAATATTTTTATATTAATCTAAAATAATTAACATAACTAAATTTTTTCATGATAACATAAAATATGATGTTCATTATTTTCAAATTCAAATATTAAAATTTATAAATTTGGATTTTAAATGAAAATAAAAAATATATATTGGATAACAATATTTAATAAAAAATATTCCATTCATCTTATAATGTTCAAAATCAAATTTCATTTTAGTTTTTAATTAAATTATTTTTAATCTATTAATCATATTAATAATATACTTTATAATCATTTAACTATCATATATTTAGTTCTTAAACATATATGGTGCATAAAAACTGTATTTTAGAAAAAATACAAGTTTAATCATATAATGATCATATTAGTTATTTATTTATATTAATTAAAATTTTCAATTTAATAGTATTAAAACTGAAGTTTATTTTTATTTATATATAGATTTTAGAAAGAGTTTACCACTATTTATACCCATAAATTCAATGACTAATTTTTAATAGTATATTTATATTTAAAAAATGTGAAAAACAAATCTCAATGTTTCATATAGATAAATCTAGTATTACATCCCCCTATAAATAAATTATTTCCTCCCAATTTTAATTATCATTCACCATGAACATTTAAATTTTTATTGCAAGTATGAAATAGCCCAATCCCAAACAAGATCAAGGAGGTCTGAAATAGTGAAGACCATGTGCATCCACTCTAACTAGGATACCACATGCATGTGGAAGGGAACCTAAACTAGAAAATAAAAGACATCGGACCTCATATGCTTCCTAGTAGGCTAATAATTCCACCACCTTATTTACCTCATGTTATGTACGGAATATGTTCACCTACGACTCTATGATATCATTGCATTTACAAATGTGGTAAGTTATAGCCCAATTAAGTTGTATTTTATCCCACAACGCACCATGAATGATAGAAGAGTCTATTTCCACCACCACTTGATGTATGTTGTGTTGTTAATAAGGATAAATATCACATGTCATCTCCTAAGACTCCACTAATATGGAGTCCCCATGTCCATATCCCTTACTAAATGAAAGGATCACTGGTATGTGATGGCCACGAATGACACCCCCACCCAACATGAAACTTGTATTAAAAGATCCATCTATGTTCTGTTTATGAACACTATTTGGAGTTGTCCATCACACCCATATTTTCTGTATTCTATATTCTTGAGGTTCAGGGATTTCATTTTTCCTAACCATGAATCTTATCGAGGAGGGAGACCATTCCCATTGTTTAACCAGGGGAACTATATCAGCCATGAGACTCCTTATTTTGACAATCAAGACCATTTGTGAACATGGAGTGTCAAACTAGGTCTAAAGTTAGGCCTTTTTGTCATAATACAAGTAAGAAAATTGAGTTTATATCCAATATAACCTGTTAGGAGTTACTACCCCTAGGTACATCCATCCTAGAGACTTCATCCACTTGTAGTATCTAGACAGTGATTTCATTTCAATGAAAACCAAAAAATCTAAACTATACAAAAATTTTATTGTGCTACAAAACACATAGAATTATCCATAGGGTTATTTATAATGTTATCTCATCATAATTTATAATAATAACTAAAAAAAATCAAAAATTAATAAATCTTTCTCTGATACCAACTTAAGAACCCCTGACTCGCACTCATAAGTATGGTGCTAAATATCATGTCTTTACAAACCAATTTTGAATACAAGGTGACAATACCAGAGATAAAATTACATATATTTTAATAATTTAAACATTGCATCTCAAAATAATTACATTATCCCAGGAATAAAATGTTTATTGTCCTTGAGGGTTAGCTTCATAAGAATTGTTTTTGGATATTTGGGAACATTTATCCATAATTGAGTAGTATAAGTCTCCCTTAAATGAATTTTTTTTGTTGTATTCATCTCCATCACTTTTGAATTAGAAAAATAATAAATAGGTGAGAATAAATTTTCAATAAGGTAAAAACACATTGATATTTCATTGAATGTTAAATTTTAAGCATTTAAGAAAAGATGAACATGAGAGAAAAATATTATTTGCATTGAACCATGCCTTTCGGCCTCTTACATTTCTTTTTTTGTTGTTGTATGTGTTTCAAAGGAGGTTTGATGGGGTGTCTTGGTGATTGGAGGTGAATAATATCTTCTTCAAGAAATTCATGTTGTGAAAGAGGCGCATGACATGAATTGGTGGTTCACAGCTTCAGTACTAAGATAGTTTCACGGATTTTATATGGATGAGGGGGGAACCCATGAAATGGATTCACATAATGAATGAAATTCCTGATGTGTAATTAAATAATTTCTAACACAATTTTAAATTTTGTGAAAGTTTGAATTTTTGGGTAACCCATGGATTTCACGTAGTCAATGGATTAAACAACATGAAAGTGTCGAGTTACAAAATTTAAATAGGTATTCTAGCCTAACCCATTCTCATTTAGACATGGATTATATCTTTATCTCATTCTATACTAAACCTAGATTCCTTGATAATATCTTCTAGACCTCTTCCTCCATATTCAATCCATGGTTCTGGTAGATTCATGTTTGTTGTTAGTGATGAGTTCTCTTCTCTTTCCCATGGGTTTATTAATATTCTTCTTCAGATATCCATTGAATCGATGTGGTTTTATTTTGAGTTGTGAGTTGGGTTGCATTTTTCATAATTAGTTAAGTGGTGTATGTTGATCTATGGTTGTTTTGTGCGGTTGTGGTTTGTGGGAATTTCTCCTTCACCCTATGGTGCACAGCGAGTTCTAAAGTCTTATTTAAGGTTGAGAATAACTAATTTCTCACTTTTATGTATCACGTGAGAGGTATTTACTCTTTTTTATCTATATGGGTGTGTTTACACATGCTTAATCAATATAAATTAATCAGTTAATTGAAATTTAAAGGTAAAGGGTAATGATTTACTTTTATATCTTTGATAATATTATGATGTTGTGCTTCTATGAGATGAATTCCCCCTTAAAAATCATGGATATTGGGAACCTTTTCTTTCCCTGTAGTTATTGTGATATGGAAACATTTTGGCATGTTGTTGTGATATCACCCAAAAATTGAAATTGGATAACCACTTATATTTGTATAGTGAAATGGTTTCCCTTAGATTTATTTATTATGAGATAATGCCCCTAAAATAAAGTGAAATATGATATAATCCCTTTTTTAAAATCCATAAAATGGCATTCTATGTGCTGTGATGTGTGGATATGATTGTGGGGTAGTGATGTGTGGTTTTGATGTAATTTGGGGTGATGAATGGGGTTTTATGTGATTTTGGGACTATGAGGTGGTGGTGTGTTTGGCCATTCTTTTTAGGCAGCACGGTGATGGTTCTTTTAGTCATAATTTTTAGGATGCTTGGTGATGGTTCATTTGGCCAAGATTTTGGGATGGTGAGGTGATTATTTTGTGGGTACTGGTTTTGGGGTGGTGAGGTGATTGTATTGTGGGGATGATGATCTATTTTTTAGGTGTCTTTGTGTTGTTCTTGATTCGCAAATAGGGTTGGAATATCTAGTTAACAATGTTAAGAATGGCTGGGGTTTGGTTTCGTTAATGATATGGAAATGACTAATGAGAAAATAAATGATGAGATTTGTCGTTAAATGTGGTTTTTAGTAAATGGTGAAATGAATGAGCTGGATAATGGGATTTGATGGAAATGAGAAATGTGTCTTGTATCTTGTGTAGTGTTAGGCTTTTAGAAGTGTTAAGGAAAGTGGAAATGTTGTAAGTTGGTTAGCATATTGTTGTGAACCCATAGGTTGGGATTGTGTGTGGCTTATATATATTCCTTCTTATTTCAATATGCACCCCACCTGCATCGATCACTGTTTTGAAAAACCCGTATTTTTTAAGAGGGTTTTTTATCAACATCAAACTAATGAGGATGGAAGCATGGATACCCACTCATTCCCACTCTCTCTACAAGGTGAGTAGATGTACAAAGGATGAGATGGATGGAGGTTTATTAGTGAACTATGTAATGGACCAGATGTCTTCAGATGAGATTTGATGTAACTATGTCATGGTGCAGCTTATGGTGGGGGTCATATATGGTAGGAGGATGGAATATGGTTAATCTCCCCAATGTTTAGGATACCCTACTACTTTGGTTATGGTAGTGGGTATAATGTGATAAACTAGGTCATTATGGGAGATATGATGTGGGACCATGTTGTGGAGCTGTGGCCTAGGTGTCTACGTGTGTGATGTGATGTGACCATTCTATGGGCTGGTGGTATATATTATTCATAAGTTATGGGAGTTCCAGGATGTGCGACATTTGGGTGTGATAGAAGAAAATAAATGGGAAAGTGGTTCAAGGTACCCTTTATCATTAGTATTCTTATTATGTTAATACAATTGGATATCATTATTTGTCAGGTGTTCCTTGGTGAGGTTGGGATTGATAGTTATGCTATTTAGGAAATGTTGGTTCTAATATTTTCTCATGGGGACATTAGTATGTTTCTTTCACTTGGGAACAAGATAAAATTCTTTTCTTATTGAGTTTACTTGCATTCTCACCATACATATATAAACTAATTTTCAAGTTTCTAGTGGGATTATGTTGATCGTGCAGGATAATATATCTCATACATTTTATATAGTTTCTGTATCACTAGTTTATCTTTTCTTTTAGTTATTTAATTTTGGAGACTTTTATTTAGACCTGTTTTAATTGTACATGCACTGTGGAATGCTTTTGGTTTATTTTTAAATTATTTCATGAAGTTTCTTGTGGTTGATTTATCTTATCTCTTGATAATATATTATTATAGAGGTTAATGCCTCCAATTTTAGGAGATTTATATACCCTTGGTGATAGTCACCAACCTATGGGATACTGGAGGAGGGAATTGGAGGGCCATTATCCCTCTCCCCTAATTGAGGTATCTTTAGAGGGAGAGGGTCATGATATAGTGGTGTCAAATGTGATGGTTGATAGGTAGGACAATATTTTTATTTAGGAATTGTGATTATTGTATAGGTTCAAATCAAAATAGTTCTAGTTGATCTTAGTGCATGACATAGGCTAGGGAGACCATCTAGGACATGAGATTCTAGTCCCCCCCCCCTCTCGAGATCATGTACAGGGACTCTGAGATTATTCAATGAAAAAGTGAGGCAGACCAGCTAGGAAAAGAGATTTTAGTCCCCCCCCCACTCGAGATCATGTACACAGACTCTGAGATTATTCAATGACCAAGTGAGGCAGATCTATTTTTAGTGTAAAGACCTAGGAGAGGTACTTGTATCATGATTACTTGTGTTACAATATGAGTTGGGTTGTTTCATAAATATTAAAATGAATAATTTGAATTAAAAGGAATCTATATAAAATTCCATAATACATGGAATTAAAAAAATATTTGTTTCCTATTTTATTTTATTTTTGAAGGAAAAGATAAATTACTGATCAAGGAAACCATGATTACAAATCCAATCAGGGAACGAGTTCACCCAACAATGATCACCCCAAAATTTCTGAAAATGATCCAAATGATGGGCTTTCGAATTACCATCTCTTTTGATGAAATAAAATTTGCATACATCGAATCCATTAGTCAAGGACTAGATCTTCTTCAAGATGAGGCCATAAGGCTGGTAATCCTCATCTTTTATTGAGAGAGTGTTCACCACTTCAAGGAAGTCAGATTAAACTAGAATCTTGGGCCAAAATTTTGAATGGGCAAAAAGAAGCCCCTGAAGGATGGCCAATTCCTCTGCCACCACAAGCCTCCATGAGTTAGGAACTGCCCTACACTGATCTTCCACAATCTGGCTAAAACTATTATGAGCAATGAGCCCAATACCGACCCATGAGTTAGCAGACACAGCAGCATATGTATTAATCTTGAATAAACCCTCTGGGGGGAGACCAAAAGGGATCCACTCATTGAGTGTGGCTCAAATAATGCCCCACATCACTTTTATTCCAACAATTCATCCACTTTAAATCTCTATCCACCCATAGATGATCAGAGGTCACCTTCATCTGGAAAATGCATTCATTCTGTCGAGTCCAAACCAACCAAGAAATTGTGCATATCATCCCTACCACTCTTGGTTCCATATAATACACCCATTTAGAATGTTTTGGGACCAACCCAATTGAAAGATCAATGAATAAACCAAAATTCCACCTCCACACCTTCCACACCCCTTCCACCCCCTTACAGGCAAGAATTGTATGAAAATGGGATTCCACTTCATAGAGGCACAAAGGACAAGTCTCATCCTCCACCAAATGTTGCTGCACCAGAAAGTCACGGGTTGGAAGAACCCCAACACAAACATTCCACCAAAAACATTCACCTTAGGGGTAGTGGTGAGGGACCAGAGGCACTTCCACTAATTATCGGTAAAGACCTGGGTCAAACCTTGAACCCTAATTTTGTAACCCAAATGGACAAAATATCTCCCATGAGGTTCTATAGTCCCAAAAATCTGGTCAATACCCATTCCTGGTGTGAGAGTAATATTAAGGATAAGTTGACGATCCAGCTCGTTAAACAAGAAACAAAGCTTCTCCTGATCCCACTACTTGAGGGAGTCATCGATCAGGTCGCATACCCTTGCATCTTCGAATCCAGGAACAACTGGTGAAGAAACCTTATGATTGACACCATCTGCCAGCCATGGATCATTCCAAATGTTAATATTATGCCCATCAACAATTCTCCACACATAGCCCAAATCAATGAGAGATTTTGCCCCCCAAATGCACCTCCACATAAAAATTGGTCGTAACCACAGCTAAGCATGAAAGAAGTCAGAGTGAGGGAAGTACTTAGCTCGCATCACCTTTGAGAATAGGGAATTTGGGTGGGATAGAAGGCGCCATCCATTCTTCACCAAAAGATCCTCGTTAAACCATTTGATATTTCGGAAGCCGAGGCCGCCACGGAATTTTAAAACACACAGCTTCTCCCATGAAATCCAATGGGAATTATGTTTTCCCTCATGGGAGCCCCCCCAAAAATTGGCCAACAGGGAGTAGATTTGATCAACGAGAGATTCTGGGAATTTAAACAGTGACATAGCATAAGAAGGGATTACTTGGGCCACTGACTTCACTAGAACCTCCTTTCTTATCTTGGAAATCTTCCTACTTGACCAAAGACAAATTAGATTATACACCCTATCACAATTGTGCCGAAAAATTGTTTCTTCAACCTACCCACCAGGGTCATGAGGCCAAGGTACATAGGATACTTATCAACCAGCGGAAACCCACTCATTCACTGCAAATACTCTCTCTTAGCTTGTGGGATGAATTTACTGAAAGATAACTCTGATTTAGAAGCATTAAAGCATACCCAGAGGCCTTTTCGTACATATTGATGATATTCATCACTGCACTGCATTCTTCGAGGGTAGAACACGTGAAAATGAGGCTATCATCTGCAAAGAAGAGATGAGAGATGGGGGCCATTTCTAAATACCACAACACCAAGGATCACTCCTTGATCTTCCACCTTTAGGATGGGGTGATAAAAGACATTTTCCACCAGAATTAAGAGATAAGGTGACATGAGGTCCCCTTGTCTCAATCCTCTTGATGGTTTAAAGCTTACTAATGGGACCCCATTAATATTGATTCTGTAGGACACAAACGTAACACAATTCATGACATTAGAGATCCATTTCATCCCAAAGCCCAACCTGGATAGAACAAGTTTGATAAAAGGCCATTCAACTCTGTCATAAGATTTCATCATATCTAGTTTCATTTCCATGGTGCCTCGCTTGGATGAGGAGCGCGTTTTCATATAGTGTAATAATTCAAATGCAATGGAAGCATTGTCTGTAATATATCTTTTTGGAATGAAATAAATTTTGTTATTTGGGGCAAGCAGCGTGAGAAAATTCCTAAGTCTGGCCACCATGATTTTGGAGAAAATTTGTGTAAATCACATTACACAGGCTGATTGGATGAAACTCTGAGATTTTCTGAGGGCACTGGGATTTGGGGATAAGAGTAATAAGTGTTTCATTCAGGGATTCAAGAGAGGCTCTTTCAACCCACACCTCCTCCATTAGGGCCACCACATTGGTCCCCACTATATTCCAAAAGCGTTTAAAGAACATAGTATGAAACCCATCAGGCCTCGGTGCATTGGTAGAGTGAATAAGATGCAGGGATCCAAGCACTTCCCCCTCAAAAAAATCACTTTCCAAGTACTGATTCATGTATTCTATAACCAAATTTGGGATGCATCCAATCAGGAATGAGGGATTTCTAATACATTCAGCTAAATAAAGGTTGCTGAAAAAGTTCAGGATAATGGAATGAATTCCATTTATGTTATGTGCAACTCTTCCAGTGGGGTCCTCCAGATAAGAAATATGATTCTTCCTTCTCCTCACAGAAACTCGTTGGTGAAAAAAGTTGGTTTTCTTATAACCATCTCTGATATGGGACTCTCATGCCCGAATGAACCAAAAACACTCTTTCTCCCTATGAGCAGTATTAAGATTATTTTCTACCACAGAGATATTTCTAAGTATAGTGTCACAACAAGGATATGAGTGGAGTCTCGTTAAATGATTCTTCGCCTCCTTAATACATCGGTCAAAGTTACCAAACCTAGCTGAGCTTCACTTATGAAGGCATGATGCAATAGTGCGGAAGGTGAACACGATGCACCGATTCGATCCCTCCCAAGCTGCTTGAACAACCTTTTCATAGTCACTATCTTGGATCCACATACTTTCAAAGTGAAAGGTTCGCTCAGGTCCCCTCTGTATCCCTTATGAGACTATTGACAACATGATTGGGCAGTGGTTAGAGAAGATGGGGGCAGGTGGACAAAAGTGAAGGCAAGGAAAATAGAGGTCCACTCATCATTCCCAATTTTATATATGGGTCATAGATGTCTTGAAATTGTGTTTTAGGTTGTATAGGTTCATTAGGAAAATTTAGTTGATCATTATATGGTTCATTAGGAAGAGGAGGATGAGGCTTGAAATATGGTTTTTCACGCTTTATATAAGTATGCTTTGGAGAAGTATGATGGTAGTGTTTCAGATGTGGAGATAGAGAGTTTGATAGAGGATATTGAGATCAATTTCAGTTTCATCTAGGCCCTTTTGGGATACATGTTCCCTTTGGAAGCTATTCAAATAAAGGGAGTTATGAATATATGGTGGTTGTTGAATCTGGGTGAGTGGAATGAGGTAGATATTTTAGGGGTTTAATTTTAGAAAGTGTTTTGGGAAGAGTACCTTTCATTGAATATGTAGCTAGTGAAGTGAAAGGAGATTATTTCACTTCAACAAAATATTATAACATTTTAGGATTTTGGAATCAAGTTCAAATACCTTCTTTATTTCCCCCTGATCTATTTTTAGATGGGGAGTCTTGTGTGGGACGTCTTGAGTAGTTGCTTCATCCTTCTCTGTAGTATGAAGTTACTCCATTTATGTTGCCAGTGTATCAGGAGGTTCAAAAGAATGTAGAGGTGATCAAGGGGATTAAATCATGAGTAGGTTTAGAATGAGAGGAGTAATATAAGGGTTCCTCAACAAGAAAAGTTTTCACCAGATGGTCTTAGGAACTAGGAACTTCGAGGTTTTAACCTGGGGGAGTTGACCTCAACAGATTCCCTTTTGAACTTCTGGTTCCAGTTTTTTTCCATCTTCTCCTAGAGATATCAGGCAAGTGTGATTTTTTATGGGGTTAGTGGACATCATTATAATTAGATCCGAATAGTCCATTGATATTATATTGTAAGAGGAAGACATGGTCAATTCCATCTTTATGAGCCGTTTCTAATGAGATAAATTTATTAACATGGGAATTTGTCTTGTACTCCACTTAGGGGAGATGGAGTGAGTTGAGGATGACCATATAATGTTCCTCATGTTTAGGACCTTTACTCATGAATAGGAAGGAAGTTTTTCATTAGTAGATAGGTAGAGGATCTGGGCATGGTTCGTTTAATACTGTAGAGGTAAGAGCATTAGAGGAGTCAGAGATCATTTGAGGTGTACAAATTTCTTATCCACCCTTGTTTGTACCTTTTTTGATTTAGGAGATTTAGAGTCCTTTATCACACCCACTCTAGTCCATACATTGGGACTATAAGTATAGAGTCTTCACATTACCTTGGTGTTGAATATGTTAGTCAGAGGACATGCCAACTTGTTTGATCTGTGTCGAGGGTGTAGACTGATGATGGGGCCACGTCAGTTCCATAAAGATATTTTCTTCTGAAATATGATGCCATATGATTTCATTATAGGAATAAATTTTTCATATTCTATAGATTCTATTATCAAATTCTTCTAGAGGATAGTCATGTTCATAAACAAGGAAGTGTAGCGTGTGGCTTTCATTGGTGAGTGAGATTGTACGTGTTGGGTCAGTGTAACACCCCAAGATTTCATAGTGTGTTATTTCTTCAAAATAATTCAATAACTTGCACTACACACAACACCGAGTTCAAGCACACCATGACATACCAAAATAGCCATTAAAAAGAGGTTATTAATAATATTAATGGAAATTTGAACTTTATATAATCCTTATAATTTTAGAATCCATATTATGAGTTTCTTAGACATAATGTAAGAACAAATTCATTTTTTTCAGATAAAAGAAGTATTTTTCAAAAATGAAATTTTACCGACTTTTAATGGTGAACCCTTTTTAAATCCAATATTTTAAAACTTTTGTATACTCAATTTGACTAAATAAATTTATTCTTTAACACCCCAAGCTTCCTTGGTACACTTCTCTTTGAATAATACTGTAGCGTGTGTTGTACGCAACATCGAGTTCTAACACACACCACAACCAATCAAACTAGCCCTTATGAATAGTAATACCTAATTATTGAAACATTATACCTTTTATCATTCAAAATGGACTTCATTTTTGGATTTAGAATATCGAAATTATCCTAGGATGAACTTTTGGTACTTTTCGGATAACTTTTATATTTTGATGAATAGTGAAAATTACTAAATTTTTATTAAAAACAACTTTTTTAATCGAAATAATTAATAGTGATAAATTAAAAATTTTAGTGGTTTTAAAGTATATTTAGAATATATTTTTACCATTTAATAAAATTTTCGTCATTTGACATAATTTCACATTTAAACCAGACATAAACATGTGTCAATCTTTTGATAGTTATTATCTCTTAAAAACACACTTTTTGTTTTGACAGCGGGAATTAAATTTAAATTAATTTCTACCACTTCTGTGTTTTGAATTTGGAAAAATGGACTCCATATTTAGAATCCATATTTCTCAATTGTGTAAATAGGTAAATTTTATTTTTAGGCATTTTGAATAATTACTTCGGTAAATATTTTATTTACCATGGTTAAAGGGTAAATCCGGTAAATAAGGGTAAAAACATAATATTATAATAATAATAAATTACCCTAAAACGTGTCTTAACCCTATTGGATGATACATGTTTGACCATGGTCATCTTTGGGTCGATTTTGGGACCCCATGGATCCACTTGTAAGTGATAATGACACTTTATATTAATTAAGTTAAAGTAAATACAAAAATGACATAAGCCTATATCTTTTAGGAAAACAATTTTTACATAGGGTTATATATGTTATATTTTAGACTATAAATATTCATTATAAAGATAAAAGTATTTCCTACGTAATTTTATTTTATTTATAATTTTTATACATTAAATAGGATATTTTAATTATGAAACAATGATGATGCAGTAATTGCCTTATTAGTGAAATATTAAAATAAGTAATATTATAAATACCAAAATAAATATATTTTGAGACTTTTAATGAATTCCACTAATTTTGTAGCTTAATATTACATGTTAGTATTTCTTTAATTAACTTCTTTAGAAGTAATAATGTTGTTATGTTTTTCAAAAAAATAAAATACCAAATAGTGTCAAAATTGACATAAAAGAGTTTTCAAAACAAATATTATATTATTAATTGATATTAAATTCCTAAAAATATAAGGTTTGGAAAAATGACTTGTATAATGATATTTGTATCATTAATGTACCTCTTGGGGGTCGTTTGGAGGTATATAGTATGTTTATTAACTATATAATATAAAGATACAAAGTGACATGGTGAGTTTCAAACTAATTAACCAAGAGTTAAAACAAAAGGATATGGTTAATATAATGACCCAAACCTGTCTAAATTCTATTGGTTGAGTAATTTTAGACCCATATCCACATTATTCTTTGAATAATTAACTTCTTATTTATTATAAACCTAATATGAATTTATTATAAAATAATACTTTACGTTTTTCCTAAAGAGCACCTCCTCCCCCTTATAAAAGGACACCATTTCTAACCAATTCCTCATACCTCTCAAGAATTTTGGATCGTCCAAAATCTTCCCAATTAATCTCCCTACATCCCACTCCTCTTCTTAGAAGCCTTACCTTTGGCATAAGGCACTTCAAGAGTCCTTTTTGGTTCAACCCAAAGGGAGTTACCCAAATTAAAGGTAACGATATCTCTTACCTTCTTTTCTTTTATTTTACTTCTCCAACCCCTAAACAGTTCTTATTATTTTCTTTTGTAACAAAAACAGTATCCTAAATATACTATTATATTTTAATTAGAATTATTATAACTACACTTACACACACCTCCATCTAATGGGTTAAGAACATAATGTTTCTGTGGATGGCAACCAAACGCCTCACGAAGTGATGATTGTTCAATTATCTCCTATCACCTCTCATGGTGGCCATTATGATGGAACTATAATTAAATATGATATTAATTATATTAATTTTATATATAAGCTTCTGTAATTCCATTTTATATCATACCATTATTCATTTCATGTTATATATATAAATGATAATTTCATTTGAGGAAGTGCGGACTACCACCCCCTCAAAGTGATATGACTGGTTCATACCATACATGGAACGTATAAAGGATGGTTTCAATGAAATAAAGTAACACATATAAGATATTATATTATAATATAATAATAATATACAAATTTATCATTTATTTTTGTTTCCTTTTAAAATGAAAAATGAAATTGAAGCAGCGTTCGTGCGTTCGTTAGGATTACGGTCTCCATGAACGCGATGAGATTCATTTCCCCATCATATCCATTAAAGAATAATTATCATTTGATGATTAAAAGTAATGTTAAAGGAATTGATATCATTATTGATATGAATAAGATACAACCTATCCATAAAAAACACGGCTTACGTAATGAAGCATATAAAGGAAAACGAATCATTTAACAAACGAAACGACGATAATACTAAAATATTATTAACAAAGAAATATAAAAAGATCATATATGATATCATATTTATGAATATGATTCTTTTATAATTTAATAACAATGATTTCACTTTCATACCAGAGGTTAACATACACACTATCAAGGAAAAGTACAAGGTAAGGGGTTTTCATCTCAATCCTTATTCCCTTGAGATTCATGCCATATTGCCACTATTACCTTTTGTGTGGTGTATGTACTGACTATAATAGTATTATTTGGGTAATAAACTTTAATTTATGTGTATTTATATATTCATTGTATGATACCTATTTCATGGGGTGTATGTTTTGTAAGTTACCAAATTGATAAGGGTTATTTCACAATCTCTTCATTATTTGAGGTTGTTTATACATAATTATCTACTGGGACCTCTTTATCATCCACATCCATGTTTCTTAAAAATGTCTTTCAAAACATTTTTAATATTTAATCAAAAATGGATTAAAGTCATTTATATCCTTATTTTACCTTATACGTTTTTGAATGGAATCTTTCTATAGTTTTCCAAAAAAATTACTTTTTGACCTTTTTGATAAAACTAAGGTAAGAATGTTTTTTTAACGTATACGGTAGGTGTGGTTATTATCCGCCATTATTACACCTTTGAATATACCCTTACATTCTTATAAAGAAGTTTTTAAAATAAAGGTTTTCTTTAATAATTTTGTGATTATTAAATGATTTCAAAAAATAGATATTTCTCTCAAATATATGAAAACCCATTGCAAATGTATTTGTATTTAACACAAGCTTAATTTTTTTTCAGAAAACCCGACTCTTGAGTTTGGTAGACAGGAAGGGATTGGGCATGGACCCATCAGGGCCTGTAATTAGTCGAGAAGTCTCAGAATTAGTTATTTTGTTTTCAGAATCATTCATAATGTTTTCAGAAAAACACTGAGGTATATTTGAACAATTTTAAATGTAAGTGTCTTCTAAAAAAATTGCATCGGTAGGTCTCATGAGAAAAACTAGTGTCTTGGCATGAGGCCTTGACAAAATCGTATTTGTAGTCTTGGAATGAGGCCTTGGATACGTGGTTATGATAGTATGCATTATTCATTCCATCATTATAAAAGTGGTTAGTGATATTGCATGCGATTATTCGACTAGTATAATATCCATGTAAATAAGTAAATGGAATTATTTTATTTTTTCCATATTATATCGACGTTCAAGTTTAAAAGGCTTTTGTTTTAGTTATACATTTCCTTAAATGTTTATGATTATTTATTAAAGTTTCTGCTATATTTTTATCCTTACAAACTATTTGAGATCACCCCTTTCTATGTTTTATTTTTTCCCAGAATTCCAAGAAGTGTATTGTGATTGATATGTAGGGTTTTGTCAAGAGAATAATAGCATTAATAAAGGATTATTTATGCTATTTTGTAGGTTATAAATTGTAATGTAACATTCGTGTATGTAATCTATTTTCCAAGACTGCTAAACTGATCGGTCCTTCGGGACTAGATTCTTTGTAACCATTCTAATGTTATGTAATAATGCACCGACACTGTGTAATTGGGGTTGGGGCATCACAGTTGGTATCAGAGAAAGTTTAGAAATAACCATGGAATCTAGATTTAGATAAACTTTTATTAGATCACATATCCCCAATATAGACTTTGAGGATTAGTAGAGAAGAACTTCCTAGAATTTTGATATTGTAGAGATTTTGGGTGTTTTTCGAGCAATAAACCCCTTTCTGGATACGAGCAGGTAGAGGCGGCTCTGGCACAGATGTACCTAGGGATGAAACCCAAAAACACTGCTTTGATCTATACTTGAATGGGAAATGGTGCATGACAACGGGCATTGCTGCACTCTTAGTTAAGACACTCCCGGGGGATATGCTTAGGATAATTCTCATTTTCCTTACAAACCATTATGAAGGGTTTGGGAGTATATACTTTCTCAAAGAAGACATTTTTATGATTATGGATTATATCCATAAACAGTTTAATTTATGTTAATGGTTTTACATGTTTGGGATACGGTATTTCTATTCACAAACTAATCTAGTGTATTCCATTGTTTAGAAATGGCGCCCAGTAGAAGGAATGAGAACTCCAGCAATACGCATGATCCAAAGAGTAATAAAGATCATATCTTTCAGGGTATTAATCCATAATTTAGCAAGAAAATAGTCTCCCATGTATTATCATCATATGATGAAATAGTATCATATTTTGATAAGATAATAAAAGCGTTCTCTGAGTCCTATGGATTTGAAGGGAAGCAAGAGAAGAAAATAATGGAAGAGAGAAAGATGGATAAAGGGAAGAGGGAAAAGAATAATTTTCCCACATGTGATAACTATGGGAAGAAACACCCTGGAACTAGCCTGAAGGAAATGGCAGTTTGTTATAAGTGTGGAGAAAAAGGACACCTTGTACGTAACTACAAGGGTAAGAAAAAGTTTACAAATGTACAATGCTTCATCTGTAGGGAGTTGGGTCACTACGCAAACCAATGTCCAAATCATCAGAGTATGCCCCAAATGATGCTATAAGATAATAGTCACGTTATGATAACACCACAGATGAGGATGAATGATTAGAGTTCTTATATTGTTATTAAAGGATTATGTCATTTGAGTATTGTATCAACGATGTACTGGTTATAATAACTATAGACTATATAAGGATTATATTGCAGTACTATTTCATTAAGGACTTCAGATTTTGTGGAACCATGAAAATTGAATCAATATTAGGTTAAATTTTTGTAAAATATATGGTTTAGAGAAAGATAAACCATAATATGGTTCTGATACTGAGGTAGTGATTTTGGAATAATACATGAATGAATTGGATAAATTATATTGGATATTCTTGACTACCTTGAAACTGAGTAATGATTTTAATATTCCATCATTGTTGGAGTTTACAACATTTTTGGATTGAAGGATTATATCCATTATTCTTTAAGGAATAAGGGATCATGAATATAATCAATAAGGTTTTATGGTAATTCATGATGTTGTAGTGTTTTAAAAGAATACATGATGAAGGTGTTCACATGTTATTACGCGGAAAAAAGGATCTTCATTGTGTTTACCTTCCTTATAAATTTTGGACTAAAGCATTTTGGATAGTTCTGGTTTGGATTATTTTTTGGATTTCCATAAAAGGACAACCCGGAGGTCGGGCGGCAACCTGTCGGGTCCGGTAAGGCTACTAGACTTGAACCCACAACCGAAGGGAGAAAAGGGTGTATCACATACCACTGGCCCACGGGATTTCCTTGATTAAAAAATGTAGTTTTTTTTAAAGATCTAGTAGATTAATTTTAAATTTATTTTTTGGAACCCTATACAAATAGGATAAATAGAATATATTATTTACGTTCTATTATCTTTTAGAGTGAAAGATGAGTTTTTGGTAGAAATTAGTTAAAGGATGGAACTCTACTTGTCATGAATATATTTTTCTTCTTCTATGAAGAAATTAATTCTTATACATTATTTAAGGGATCCTAAAACTAAAAATGTGTTATCCTAATACCTTATGTTTTGTTGAACCAATGGTATTTCAAATCATCATAGATTGATGAATTTAAGGACCTCAATTTTACACTTGTTTGTGATTGATGACCTCAATAACTACCTATAAATATTTAAGTTTTCCCTCCAATTATATGTCTCTAATTGACACCAATGTTCTCCAAATAGAGATCATAATTTGGTGGTGAACCTTTCATTTCTCTTTTCCTATTATTAAGACTAAATTTTATTAACCCAATTTCCGATGTGGGTTCTCCAAAAAAAGATATTTTTTATTTTCAACCTTTTTATTTTTGAAAACAATTTAAAATTTCGAGGAAGTAATTTATTGAAGGAGGGGAGAATGTAACACCCCAAGATTTTATAGTGCGTTATTTCTTCAAAATAATTCAATAACTTTCACTACAAGTAACACCGAGTTCAAGCGCACCATAACTTTCCAAACTAGACGTTCAAAAGAGGTTATGAATAGTATTAACTGAATTTTGAACTTTATATAATCCTTATAATTTTAGAATCCATATTATGAGTTTATTAGACATAATTTAAGAACAAATTCATTTTTTCTAGATAAAAGAAGTATTTTTTCAAAAATTCACTTTTACCGACTTTTAATGGTGAACCCTTTTTAAATACAATATTTTAAAACTTTTATATATTCAATTTGACTAAATAAATTTATTCTGTAACACCCCAATCTTCTTTGGTACACTTCTCTTTGAATAATACTGTAGTGTGTGTTGTACGCAACTTCGAGTTCTAACACACACCACAATAAATCAAACTAGCCCTTATAAATAGTGATACCTAATTTTTAAAATTTTATACATTTTATCCTTCAAAATGGACTTCATTTTTGGATTCAGAATATCGAAATTATCCTAGGATAACATTTTGGTACTTTTCAGATAACTTTTATATTTTGATGAATAGTGAAAATTACTAAATTTTTATTAAAAACAGCTTTTTTAATCGAAATAATTAATTGTGATAAATTATGAATTTGAGTGGTTTTAAAATATATTTAGAATATATTTTTACCATTTAATACAATTTGGTTCATTGGACATAATTTCACATTTAAACCGGTCATAAACAAGTGTCAATCTTTTGATAGGTATTTTCTCTTAAAAACATGATTTTTGTCTTGACAACGGGAATTAATTTTGAATTAATTTCTGCCACTTCTGTGTTTTGAATTTGGAAAAATGGACTCCATATTTCGAATCAGGATGTCCAAATTGTGTGAATAGGTAACTTTTATTTTTAGACATTTTGAAAAATTACTTCGGTAAATATTTTATTTACCATGGTTAAAGGGTAAATCCGGTAAATAAGGGTAAGAAAATAATATGATAATAATAATAAATTACCCTAAAACGTGTCTTAACCCTATTGGTTGATACATGTCCGACCATGGGCATCTTTGGGTAGATTTTGAGACCCCATGGATCCACTTGTAAGTGATAATGACACTTTATATTAATTAAGTTAAAGTAAATACAAAAATGGCATAAGCCTATATCTTTTAAAAAAAAAATTTTTACATAGGGTTATATATGTTATATTTTGGACTATAAATATTCATTAGAAAGATAAAAATATTTCCAACATAATGGTATTTCATTTATAATTTTTATACATTAAATAATATATTTTATTTATGACACAATGATGATGTGGTAATTATTATATTAGTGAAATATTAAAATAATTGACATTATAAATACCCAAATAAATATATTTTGAGACTTTTAATGCATTACAAGAATTTTTAAGGTTAATAGTACATGTTATTATTGATTTAATTAGCGTTTCTCGAAGTAATCATGCAGATTTAATTTTCAAAAAAATCAAATACCAAATAGTTTCAAAATTGACATAAATGAGTTTTTAAAACAAATATTATATTATTATTTGATATTAAATTCCTCAAAATCTAGGGTTCGACCAAAAGACTTGTATCATGATTTGTGTATCATTAATGGACCACTTGGGGGTCGTTTGGAGGTATATAGTATGTTTATTAACTATATAATATAAAAATAAAAAGTGACATGGTAAGTGTCAAACTAATTAACCAAGAGTTAAAACTAAAAGACAAGGTTAATATAATGACCCAAACCTGTCTAAATTATATGGGTTGAGTGGTCTTCGACCCATCCCCACCTCAATATTTGAATAATCCACTTTGGAGCAATTATAAACCGAATATTAATTTATTATAAAATAATACTTTATGTTTTTCCTAAAGAGCCCCTCCTCCCCCTTATAAAAGGAAACCACTTCTATCCAATTCCTCACACCTCTCAAGCCTTTTGGCTCATCCAACCTCTTCCCACATAAGATCCATACATCACTCTCCTCATCTTAGAGGCCTTACCTTTGGAAGAAGGAACTTCAAGAGTCATTTTTTTTCAAACCAAAGGGAGTTACCCAAATTAAAGGTAATGATTTCTCTTAGCTTCTTTTCTTTTATTTTACTTCTCCAACCCATAAACTCTTTTTATTATTTACTTTTGTAACAAAACCAGTATCCTAAATATACTAGTATATTGTTATTAGAAACATTCTAACTACACTTACACACACCTCTATATAATTGTTGAAGAACATAATGTTTCTGTGGACGACAACCAAACGCCTCACGAAGCGATGATTGTTCAATTATCTCCTATCACCTCTCATGGTGGCCATTATGATGGAACTATAATTAAATATGATATTAATTATATATATTATATATAAGCTTCTGTAATTCCATTTTATACCATACCATTATTCATTTCATTTTGTATATATATATACGATAATTTCATTTGAGGAAGTGTGGACTACCGCCCCCTCAAAGTGATATGACTCGTTCATACCATACATAAAACATATAAAGGATGGTGTTAATGAACTAAAGTAACACATATAAGATATTATATTATACTAGAATAATAATATACCTATTTATCATTTGGTTTGTATTCCTTTTAAAATGAAAAATGAAATGGAAGTAGCGTTCGTGCATACGTACAGATTACCATCTCCACGAACGCGATGAGATTCATTTCCCTATAATATCCATTAAAGAATAATTATAATTTTATGATTAAAAGTAATGTTTAAGGAATTTATATCATTATAGATATTAATAATATACAACTTATCCATAACAAACATGGCTTACGTAACGAAGCATATATAGGAAAACGAATCAATTAACACCCGAAACGATGATAATAATAAAATATTATTAACAAAGAAATATTAAAAGATAATATATGGTATCATATTTATGAATATGATTATTTTATAATTTAATAACAATGATTTGACTATTATACAAGAGGTTAAAAAACACACTATCAAGGAAAAGTACAAGGTAAGGGGTTTTCATCTCAATCCTTATTCCTGTGAGATTCATGCCATATTGCCACTATTACCTTTTGTGTGGTGTATGTACTTCCTATAATTGTTTTATTTGTGTAATACAATTTAATTTATGTGTATTTATATATTCATTGTATGATACCTCTTTCATGGGTTGTATGTTTTGTAATTTACCAAATTGGTAAGGGTTATTTGACAATCTCTTCATTATCCAAGGTTGTTTATACATAATTATCTACTGGGACCTCTTTATCATCCACATCCATTTTTCTTAAAAATGTATTTCAAATCATTTTCACTATTTAATAGACAATGGTTTAAAGTCATTTATATCCTTATTTGACCTTATATGTTTTTGAAAGGAATCTTTTCGTCATTTCCCAAAAAAGTTACTTTTTGACCATTGTGACAAAACTAAGGTAAGAATGTTTTTTAACTTATACAAAAGGTGTGGTTATTCTTCGCCGTTATTACACCTTTGAAGCTCCCCTTACACTCTTATAAGGACATTTTCAAAATAAAGGTTTTCTTTTATAATTATTTTATTTTTAAATGATTTCAAAAAGAGATACTTCTCTCAAATATATGAAAACCCAGTGCAAATGTATACGTATTTAACGCACGCATAAAAATGTTTTCAGAAAACCTAACTCTTGAGTTTGGTAGACAAGAAGGGTTTGGGAATGGACCCATCAGGGCCTGTTATTAGTCGAGCAGTCTCAGAATTAGTTATTTTGTTTTCAGAATCTTGGATAATATTTTCAGAAAAACACTGAAGTATATTTGAGCAATTATAAACGTATGTATCTTCTAAAAAAATTGCATTGGTAGGTATCATGAGACAAACTAGTTTCTTGGAATGAGGCCACAAAAAAATATTATTTTTAGTCTTGGAACGAGGCCTTGACGACGAGGTTATGATAGTCTGGCGTTATGCATTCCATCATTATGAAAGTGGTTGGTGATATTTCATGTGATTATTCGACTAGTAGAATATCCATGTTAATATGTAAATAGAATTATTATATTTTTTCAATATTATGTTGAAGTTAAAGTTTAAAAGGCTTTTTTTTAGTTATACATTGCCTTAAATGTTTATGATTATTTATTAAAGTTTTCGCTATATTGTTATCCTTACTGAGCATATGAGCTCACCCCTTTCTATGTTTTATTTTTTTCTAGGATTCCAAGAAGTGTATTGTGATTGATATGCAGGGTTATATCAAGGGAATAATAGCATTCATAAAGGATTATTTATATTATTTTGTACGTTAAAAAGTGTAGTGTAACATTCATGTATGTAATCTATTTTCCATGACTACTAAACCAATCGGTCTTTCGGGACTAGTTTCCTTGTAATCATGCCAATGTTATGTAATAATGCACTGAATCTGGGTAACTGGGGTCGGGGCGTTACATTCAGAATGGCTATAAAGAAGACACAATAGGGGGGAGGTGAATTGTGTACTTTACAAAATCTTAAAAATATAAAAATATCCCTCTTAAAATTAATTGATCCTTTCCTTCCCTCTTAATGTCAAAAGATTAAAGGAAATAAATAAAGGAAAAGAACGTTATGATGTATAGTGGTTCGGGGAACAAAAATACCCTAGTCTACTCCACCAACACAATACTACATGAACAATGTGATTGTCACTTATAGGTCCTCTTATCACAAGAACACACACAACTCAGTACAGACAGTTGACACATTACAGGACAATTATTGGGACTTCTGGTTCTTTTATAATGATCCAAAAAATCCACAGCTTAGTCTGGAAAGCTAAAAAACCACCACGAATGTGTCTGAGAAAACAAGACTCAAAAGAAAATAGATATCCTGAACCTTTTTAGAAATTGTATTACCTCACAATTGTAGAAGCAACTGATAGATCTTGATGATCTTCAGTAACACATAACAGTAGCAGAAAAAAATTCAATGTTGTTCATGATTCTTCTTATTTAAAAAAATAATAATTAGATAATTTAATTTTTTCTTATGCTTCCATCTTATTTACAACATAATATAATAATACGGTAAAAATAATATTTCTATCTTAATAAAAATAAGATCAGCAACATGAAAATATTTCATCACTTTATTTTTGTTAGACTTTTCACATTACCATCCTTCTTCATATATTCTTTTCTTTCCAAAGATATATATATAGAGAGAGAGAGAATAAATATTTATGAGTAACAACTCTCATATTCAATCAGATATTCACAATAAATAGAGTTAATATCCTTTATAAATATCCCAAGAATATCATATCAACATTGGATTCGTACTATAGAATAAATATCCAATAATAGCATGTAAAATAATTTGAATTAATCTTTTGATAAAATCTATAAAATAATTGTAGAGTGTAATTATTTGAAATGCCCATATAAATCTATCAAAATTTCTTTAAATATAGTCAACATAGTTTAAGATAACTAGAATCACAATCTGAAGGTAAGTTCAAAATTTTTAATTTGAATAACTTTATGTCCTCTTACTTTTCTAAAAAAAAATGAAGTTAAAATAAACTAGCCATTTTTTTCTCTAAATTTCATACCATACATTTTGAAATAACTTAATCCATAATCCTTTAGATTTATTAGAATTAATACAACTAATAAACTGTAGAAATAATTCCAGATAAGAATACAGCAAGTTAAAATACCATGAAACATATAAAACATAGTTGAATAGGCTACTTAAACACCAACTATAATTTTTGTATATTTCATATTTTAAATTTTTATTCCATACAAACATGCAGAGAAAGTATTATTTTTTTCATGTAGAAACCATCTTGAGTTCTTCCTTTCTCATGTTCCTGTACATATCTACAATAATTTATACGACCTTATTTTTCACCATGTTTATATTCTCAAGCCACGAGCACGTGTTCAAAAAAAATATTTTTCCACTTTCATTATATAGTTTCATGTGATGTTCTTGTGGTATTGGTGTAGAATATTTATCCATCACATGTACTTATTTTTAGAATGATTTATCCTGATAAAGATAAGAGACGAACCTCTGCACAATCTAATAAATAAAATTTCAGCATGTATCATTTCGTCATGTAAACATGGAGGAAACACAGCTTCAGTTTCTAGTTTGAATAAATGTATTTAAACCATCATTTTGTTGACGTAAAAGTTCACCATTTCATTAGGTGATGTATCAAAATGAAGAAAAATTTATGAATTATACTTTTGGTTATGTATCATTAAAATTCCAATAAACTTTCTAAAAACTTATCACATAATAGTCCATGATTCTATATTATAGTTTCAAAAGTATGAAGTGAATTTAATATATTTGTATAAAACATTTAATCTTGTAAATATATGTACAATATGTTGAGTTTGATTTTTTGGTAGAATAACACAAGGCAGTGGCATGAAAGTATGGTGCATTTTTTCCAGAATGTAGGGTTCATGAAATTTGGGTTCACTAAAACTGGTTCATGAATGTAGGGTTCATTACCAATGTATAATAGGGTTCACAAAAAGTAGGTTCTATGAATGTATAATCTATTACCAATGTATGGTTCATGAACCATGATTTTGTATCAATATTACAGTTGACAATGTAGGGTTGAATACAAACATAGGGTTGATTAACCACACTTTCCCTTTCTCAAAGGTAGGGTTACTTAACAATAATTTCCATTTCCCAAACATAGGGTTGATTATACATACATTACCTATATCAAAAATAGTGTTGATTAACCATTATTTCCCTCTCTCAAACCTATGGTTGATAACCATACTTTGCTTTCTCAAATTTTATGTTGACTTGTTGAGAAAGAAGGGTTTAGAAAACTGGACTACTTGCCTTTAGATACATCAATTATTTTTTAGACACATTTAATAGAATATTCATCCTTTATCAATGAATTATTATATTTAAGAAATATAATGATATTTTTAATTAATTAATAATAATATCAATCCATATTCTACATCCCCAAAAATTATTGAACAAACAAAGCAATATGTTCTGGAAAAATTGTAGTTCTGAAAAAACTATCACGAAACATTAGACAATTTATACACCATCCAAAAAAACTTTTTATACATTGGTGTAAAGTGATGAAATCAAGGTAAACTTATTTTATTTCCAAAAAATAACGTTTTAAGTGACTTTGATATATTTATAAATTTTAATAAATAAAATAATATAGGTTTTAAGATCCGTTAATTTTAGAGCTGCAAAACTGTTGTAGAAACTTTGGTGATTTTTTAGATTACCAAAAAAACATTTTCAGGCTTTTTTATAATGTAATCAAGTTTCGATAAATATCTTATATATCCAATGGTATATCTATCATGTCAATATGTTCACTATATCTTGATATATAATCAAAATTCAGATGTGACTCTAAGCTAAAAACAGCAAAGTCACGTTAACATCTATTAACTACTTCAGTGAATTTTTTCACCATTGAAACAACTCAATATGATTTTGACATTAACTTAGGAAATGAATAAAATATACTTATCTTTCCAAAAGATTAAATTTTATATTATTCTGATTTCTATTTAATCGTATATAAAATAAATACTGTGACATAATTAACCAAAAATATTTGATCAAAATTGTTAGGAAACAAAGAATTATGGGTTGAATTAATTATCAAAACTAAATCAAGATGTGAATGAAAATTAACCAATCTAAATTCACCCCATTTTTTATAATTAAAAAACCTAATTCTATACTAAATTTTAATACTTCTTTTTTTAAGGATCGTAAAGATGAGTTCTTGAGTATATTAGATAATACAATATATTTAGATTTTATAAAGAATGTAAAATTGAAATTTAAGTAGAAGATTAAAAAATATTTCAAATTTTAAATAAAAAATTTCTTGTCCATTTTTAATATTTCAAAGAAATATTTTATTAAATACGTGTTCTTAATATAAGTAGTAATATATAAACTCCCATTGAATCCATTATTCCTTTAAAAAGATAAAAATATATATTAAAGGATCCATGAAAACATATATATTATTATTTAATGTGTAGAAAGGGTTCACAATGAATGTATTAAAACATTTAATTCATGCCATGATAATAAAACATTTAATCACATGAAAAATATTATAGTAAATTTCATTAATACATAGTATTATTATAAATTATATTCAATTAATTTAAAATATTTCAAGAAATCATAAGTAAATGAATGGATTTTCAATGAATTTAAAATAAATGATTTAAAAATGTATTATTGAAATTATCACAAATGACAAGTAAATTTTAATGTAATAATATTTTAATTTACCACATACTATAATAGTATAATTTATCACATGAAATTAATTTAATTTTCAAGACATTAAAATATGACTACATAAAGGAAAAAAATTTATATAAAATATAAGAGAAATTTGATGGTCATTGGATAGAAAAATAATTCAATGAATTAATTAATATGATAATAGAGTGAGAAGATGATTTAACAATTTAATCACAAGGATAATTAAATTTAGAGGAGTAAAAAAATAAAACATTTAAACAATTTTCTCCCCCTGTATAAAATAATTACTACATTTAAAATAAATATTAAATTGGAAATGAAATATTTACTATATTTTAATAGTTCTAGATTTATGAAATTTTCATTTAAAAGAATAATAAATTGAAATATAATAATTTTATATAGTTTTCAAGAAGCCACTTAATGATGTAAAAATAAATTCCAGTGGAACATACCTACAAAATATCAAATGTAAGTTCATTTTTATACCTATATACTCTTGGGTATGGAAGTGTTATCAACTAGTGGTTTAGGTAACCAAATATGTTTATTTTGATAAAACATATTATAATTAAATATAGATAATTCTTTTGAATAATGAACATAATTGACACCATAAAATTGCGGTCTTCTAAAATAACAGTCATTAGAATAATGTCACTTAATACCACAATAAAAACATTTAATGGTATACATTATTTTTTTTCAAACCCAGAAAAAAATAATTCTTATATAGTTTTGAATTTTCTTTATTACTACTAATACCAAGTTCACCATTATGAAGTTTTTTAACGAGAATTGGATTCAAATAATTATCTCCCTTAATAATCATACTATATGCTTTCTTTAAATTGTCAAATTTAACCAATAATTCATTAATTATAGTTTCATGCAAATCCTAAGAATGTTTTTCTAGAATTTGATCTTAAACCATTAATTTTCATTGACAATATTTCAGTATCAATTGAAATAGCATAATAAAATTTTCTAATTTTATTATTCTTTTTAAATAAGGATTCAAATATTTCACAAATAATGATGTATTATTTAACACATTCATCGTGAGAAAAAAATTCTATCTTAGAACATTCATAGTAAGATGATTGTACACCATCTATGTGATCCATAAGACTTATATTTACCTTTTTTATTTTATTAATCAGATTCAATGTTTGTAGTGGATTCATCACTTTGATCTGAATGAAAAGAATAAAAATATTCATCCATTAAAACTTTGAGTCAACCATTTTTCCCTTTGATAGAAATATGATTTTCATTTTCTACTTACACCTCACCTTTACATATCTCAATCAACTCCTTTAACGCCAAATTTTTTATTGAAATTGTATTTTCTATGGAATGATCATCATTATTATCCTCTATCAATTTATCATTTCCATCATAATAAAATTAAATTTTCTAACACATCTCATAATAAGTATCACATTGAGAAATGTGATTTAATTCACTAAGACCAAGTCCACATATGATAGCATTCATAGCTCTCTAATTAAAACCATATTCAGTTTCTTTCATATCGTCTCACTTTTATTGGTATTAGAGGATTTCATAAAGTTTAAAACTAATCATGTAAAATTTGAAACCAATATTATACAAATTGATAGTCATGTGATATTTCCCGCATCCATAATTATAGAAATTGAGATAAGGAGCTTGGATCATCGACATACCTTCTCTAAGAGAAATCATTGATATTTTTATTCATCTAAATCATTAAATCATTCGTGTTAAAGCCAAAGGAAGTCATCAGTATTTCAAAACTATCTAACCTTTGATATTATTTGTTAGGAATCTGGTAGAAACAAAATAATTTTCAAGGAATTCAAAAAAAATGAAATAATGAACTTTCTCTGATACTTATTATTGGTATCGAGTATAAATAGACTTCCAGAAAGTCAAATACCTCTAATAGGGTCCATCCTCTTATACCACTTGTTTTTATCAAGTAAAAAAAGGTATTTCTAAAATGAGAAATATTCCTAATAGATCACACCCTTTGATACCACTTGTTGTTATCATGTAGACCAATATAGAACACCCTTAGATACCAATTATTGGGTCAAAATGGCTATGACGAAGACACCAGATGGGGGGTGAATTGTATCCATTACAAAATCTTGATGACATAAAAAATTCACTATTTAAATTATGTAATCCATTCCTTATCTCTTAATGTCAAGAGAGTTGGAGAAATAAATAATGAAAAAGAACAAAATGATGTATAGTGGTTTGGGACACATAAATCCCCTTGTCCACTCCACCAAGATTCTACTCTATCTGCTTGGTTATTTTCAATAACAGGTCCTCTTATCAAAAGACCTTCCATAACTGAGTACAAGCAGTTAACACCATACAAGGCTATTATAGGGCCGTCTGGTTCTTTTATAGGGTATTGAAAATATTAATATCTTAGTTAGAGAAGCTGACACTCCACAACAACTATATACAAGTAGTTGATATTATAAATAAAATAGACGAGATTAATTTTTTGATAAATATGTTTATCTTATAGTTATAATAGCAACTGATAGATGAAGTTTATCATCAATAATTCATAGTACCAATAGAAAAATAATATTTAATGTTTTTCAGATTTCTTCTTATTTAAACAGTAAAATATATATTAGAAAATTTTTTCATTGGATTCCATATTATTTACACCATGAGAGAATAATAATGAACAAAGAATATTTCTCTCTTCTTCAAAATGACAAGCAGAAAGATGAAAATATTTCATCACTTTATTTCCATCGGAGTTTTCACTTCTCTACACTTACTCATATATTCTTTTCCTACTAAAGAGAGATATATATAGAAAATTAATATCCAACAGTAACCTATCTCCTCTTCTATCAGATATTCAAAATAAATAGGGTAAATATTTATTATAAATATCCAAAGAATAGTGTAGCACTATCCATTTATTCCTATAGAAGAAATCTCAAATGAAAGAATTTGAAATAAGTGGAATAAATATTTTGATAAAATCTTAACATGAATAGAAGTGATGAATGATTTAAAACTACTATTTAAATTCATTAAAACCTATTTAAATATATTATAAACTTTTTCTAAAATATATCAGGAGAATACCAATGTAAATTCTAAAATTTGAATTTGAATAACTTTTTGTCCTCTGACTTAGCTGAAAAAATGATGTTAGAAGAAACTAGAAATTTTTCTCTCTAAATACTACACTGTAACATTTCCAATGTATTCATCCATAGTCAATTGGATTTATTATAGTTTACCCAACTAATAAAATGTTGAAAGAATTCTAGATAAGAATATAGTAGATTGAAATACCATGAATCAAATAAAACAGAGTACCGTATGATGGTTAGACTCCATCTCTGCTTTCTGTATATTTTACCTTTTAAATATTTATTATATCCAAACATAAAGTCAAAATATAAGTTTTTCCATGTAGAAACCATCTCAAGTTACTCCTTTCTTATGTTCCTATACATCTCTACAATCCTTAATACGACCAAATTTTTCAGCTTGTTAATATTCTCAAGCAATGATAAGGTGTTCAACAAAACATATTTCAACATCTGCATCCTTTATTTTCTTACGATGTTCATGTGTAATGGGTGTAGAAGAGTTATACTTCACATTTACTTTTTTACATGATGATTTAACATGATAAATATATGATACGCGCCTCTGCATGATGCAACAAATAAATATTCAGCATGAAATGTTTCATCAAGTAAACATGGAGGAAGCCCAACTTCATTATCCAACTAGAAATACTGGATCTAACCATCATTTTTTCAATACATAATAGATCACCATTTCATTGGGTGATGTATCCAAAGGAAGAGAAAATTTTGAAATATACAACATGTTATGTAATGACAAAATACCAATAAATACTCTAAAAAATTAATGCACAACAGGTCACAATTCTATATTTTAGTTGCAAAATTATGTGGTGACTTTAATATCTTTGGATGAAACTTTTAAGCTAATAAAGATATTCATAGTAGGATGAGTTTAATTTTTCTGAAAAATAACTCTAGGAAGTAGCAGGAAAGTAGGGTACATTCTGCCTGAAACGTAGGGTTTAAGAATATATGGTTCTTGAAAGTAGGGTTCACTAAAATTTGTTCATAAATGTAGGGTTCATTACCAATGTATCATAGGTTTCAATAAATTTATGATTCATTAATTAAGGTTTCATTAAAAATGAATAGTTTATGAACCATAATTTTATATCAAATGTAGAGTTGACAACATAGGGTTGAATTCAAATGTAGGCTTGATTAACAATGATTTTACATTCTCAAATATAGGGTTGAATAAACATAATTTCCATTTCTCAAATGTAGGGTTTGTTAAATAAAATTTCTATTTATCAAAAAAAGTTTTGATTAACCATAACTTCCATTTCTTAAATTTAGGGTTTCACTGTTCAAAAAGTAGAGTTCAGAAAACTGGACAACTTGCCTTTATGTAGTTCAATGATTTTTAAGATCCCTTTAATGGTATATTTAACATTAATCCCGGAATTCATATATTTATTAAATATAATTATATTTATAACTAATCAATAATATAATCAATATTACTTATACATCTTAGGATATCTTCATGAAATAGAAGCAATATGTTATGTAAAAACATCAGTTCTGAAAAAAAATCATCAAAGAAATTTAGAAAATTTATTCACCATCCAAACGACCTTTTAAGACATTTTTGTTAATTGATGAAATAAAAATAAACTTATTGTATTTCCAACCCACAATGTTTCATGTGATTTAAATATTTTTACAACTTTATGTAAATCAAATACATTATGTTTACATAATGGTTAACTATAAAGCATCAAAACTATTGTAGAAAATTCGATGTTTTTTAGAGTACACAAATTAATTTTCCTACTTCTTTATAAACTAATGAACTTTATATAAATATATTATATATCCAATGGTATAATTCACACATGAATATTTTTCTCTTGATATATAATCACATTTCATAGGATAATTTAAGCTAAAAACTGCAATGTCACTTATACACCTTGTAAATGCTTCAGTAAATTTTTTCACTATAAAACTGAATTAGATTTAGAAATTAATAGATGAAATAAAGATTATATTTCTATATTTAAAATAGAAAAAATCCCATATAACTATTATCACTATTTATTCAGATATAAAATAAATATTTTGACATAATAAATCTGAAACACTTAAACAAAATTATTAAAAAACAAATAATTATGGGTTTAAAGAATTATAAAAACTAAATCAAGATGATAATGAAATGGAGACAAAAAAACAATATGGTGGGAATCCATCATGTGGAGCCACTATTTTCGTGGATAATTTCCTATTGTAGACAATTGATGATGGGATAGTGGGGATCTGAATTATTGTTGGGATGTTTTTAGATCTTTTCCTTAAGGATATTTTGAAACAACCCCCATTGATGTGATGTTGAGTTTTGGATAGATTTTCATCCAGGCACATCTATGATTTCAAAGGATCCCTGTAGAATGGTTCCTGCATATTTTCATGAGTTCAGGCTACAAGTGTATTATCTGATGTAGTGGGGTGTCATCCATCCTAGTGTGTCACCGAGGGGTGGTCTAGGGATGTTCCCTAAGAAGTTAAATGCTGGTATAAGTTTTTGTATATAAAAACTAAGGTTGAATCAGGTGATGGTAAAATACTTTTACATTGTTCCCAGGATATGAAATCTTTCAGAACAACAGAGATGGGAGAATTATTTTTTTATGATTAATAACTGGTCTAGATATTACCATTCAAGGGTGTAGTAGGGTGGTATCCTAAATACTACCTTCATATGCATGTATGGACACTATGAGTTTTCATTTATACCACTCGGTGTTAAAAGATCACCAACTATATTAATGGGGCTTATGAAATCTATTTTATATTAGTAATTTACTAGTTCATCATCATATTCATCGATGATATCTTGATCTACTCAAAGTCGGTGGTGGATTATACCAAGAATTTCATAGCTATTTTAAAGTTCCTTCGACACCACTAATTTTCTGGAATATTTTCTAAGTGAGAGTTCTAGACATAATAGGTCTATTTAATTTGTAATTAAGTGTCCCAAAAGGGTGTGTTATTGAACCCATCAAAGGTCATTGCAGTTGTTTCTTGGGAATCCCCCAATTATGTGGAATAGGTTTGTAGTTTTTCTGGTCTCATAGGCTATTATCGAAGGATTGTGCTCGATTTCTCTATTTTTTTAGTCTCATTGAAAAACTTTACTGGTAAGGAATAATATTTTTTCGATTGATCATTTCTAGGTAATTTTTTGGGTACCTTAATGGAAATTTTGTTAGTACCCCATGACCTCGATTTCCAAAGGAGGATGTGATGTTTGAGGTGTTTTTTTATTCTTCTCATATGGTCTTGTGATACGTGTTGGTTCGGTATAGGGAATTTATCTATTATGGGTCTAGGTAGTTATATACCAATGAGTGTAACTATGTCACCCATGATTTGGATCCATCATATATTGTGTTTGTGCCAACGTTTTGGCCACATTACCTTATTGGGGGTCACATTGTGGTCTTCATGAATCACAAGAGTTTGAGAGATATATATTTTTTGTTTGATATGTATTGGAGGAAGTTGATTTTGATGGATTTTATTTAGTATTATGATTTTGATATCTATTACACCTCAATAAAGTGGAATGTTGTAGCAAAAAAGTTAGGGAGAAATTAATGGAGGGATGTTATTCCGGAGTCCAAGATGCATGGAATGGAATAATAGGGTTGATAGCCATAAAATTAGATGAAAGTTTAGATGATGAAAGAGGTTGTTGGGTAGTGAAATATTTTATAATGTTAAGGTGGACGAGTCTCATTGGGGACAATCAAAGGAATAAGTATTTCATTATTGTGTTCTCTATATTGATGCTCTATAGGGATGGTCAGAGGATGGTTAGAACTGAATGTTCTTTTGTGGGAGGTTGTATTTTCAGTAGTTATGCATTATTTAATCCTACCTAAGTATCATTTTTCATCCTTAATAGTACACTCAACATTATCCAATATGTACCATGGCTTTTGGATGCAATTTTAGTGCCCCATGATGAAATGGGAATTAGAAGAGTTCATGGAGTTATGTTTTTCCTTCAAGTAAAAACTAAGAGTCATGTTCTTTGATGTTTGTTTAAACATTTGGATATTCTCAAGTGTAAATGGGATAATGTATTGACACATTTCATCCCAGTATTAACCCTAAAATTAGTGAGGTTTTGATGTTATAAGGGTGATCATGGATCAGTTGACAAAATCATCTCACTTATAATAGATCAAGGGGTTGGGAGTTTTGAATAATATGGATAAGAAGTGTATATATGATATGGTGTGGTTTAATGGAGTTAAAATTTCAATTATCTTATATCAGTATTCACATTTTACCTCATGAGTATGGATGGGATTACTTCATGCTTTTGGAACATAGTTATTCCTCAACACTACTTTCCACCCATATACGAATAGGCAGATGGATCGAACTATAAAAATGGTGGAGGACATGTTTTGGGAATGATTCTTAGAATTTAGTGGATTGTGGTCACAAAACATGCACTTGGATAAGTTTAATTACAAAATCAACAATCAATCATCCATAGCCATGGCCCGGTTTGAGGCTTTGTATGTGTGACTGTTTCATTATCTGTTGTCTTGGAAGTAGGTTGGAGAGATAGTAATTCTTGGTCATGATGTGGTATAGAGTATGATAGAGAATTTTCATCTTGTTCTTGAGAAGATGAAAGCATCACAGGATTGGAATAATTCATATGTTGATCATAGGAGGAGGCCCTTAGAGTTTGAGGTTGGGGACCAAAAGTTCTTGACATTTTCCCCTCAACATGGGTTGTTGAGGGTTGGTAGGTGGTAAGCTCTATCCTTGGTTTTTAGGCCCCTTGAGGTGTTAGGGAGAGTTGTGGAGGTGGTGTATTGGTTAAAATTTCTACCATGGATAGAGAGGATACACAAAATCTTCTACATCTCTTAGCCTCATTGAATCTTCATGATGACTCCTATGTCATTGACTAGGGAGATTCGAATATAAATAATGATGTGATGTTTTTGTATTGGTTAGTAGAGATCCATTATCACCAAGAGAACATGCTTCGTGGATGAAACTTCCCTTTGGTTCTTGTGTTTTATGGGCATGGTGTCCTGGGGGAGAGTAATTTAGGGAAAGGGATGCATATGTGTTCCCATTACACAGAGCTATTTTGAGTTTTTCCTTACTTTTTTTCCTTGTGATGAGATGTTTGGATCTTACTATGTTATTAGTTTCTCTATATTCTTGACGTATAATTTGTGAAAAAATTTCTGACATAAGGAAAGGGGATTACCTTATTCCTAGTCAATATGAATTAACTATGATGTGATTTAACCTATGCGGTGAGTAAGTGCCACCCAAAGAGGATAATATCTTGATATGGATGATGGAATTCCATGATTATTTTGTTTGGGAACGTGTAGTTCATTGGTTTTAGTTGTTGTTGGTTTTGGATGCATAGAGGTTGAGATGGTTTTATGGTGGTTTGGTCATGTTAAAGGAGGTGGTTTGAGGATTTGTAGTGTTTTTCATGGGAGTTTCGACTAATGTGTTTTCTTGGTTATAGTGTTGAGGAGTAATGAGATATTTTAGAGGCATCTCATTAGGTGGTTAGTTTGAACCCTTTACTTCTAGGTTTTTATTGGATTATTGAGGGAAATAATCACTTAAAAGGTATTAAATGTAGTTCCCCATGCTTTCCTAAGCAATTACCTTTCTAGTTGTGGAGTTGGAGGTGTTTTAGAGTTGTCTTGATGAGGTTTTGTGGTGGTTAGAGGTGCAATATATTTTCTTCTAGAAATTAACTTCATGAAAGAGGTACGTAATGTGAGTTTGTAGTCATAGCTCATTTAGTCACCCAGTTACGATGATTTCTGGTGGCTGAGTAGGGAACCCATGAAACAGATTCAGGTCCTGAAATAAATTCATTAAATGTAATTAAGTAAATTTTGAGGCAGCATGAATTTCATAAGATGTTGTAATATTTGTGAAACATGTGGATTTCACATCATGAATGGGTTATATTCTATGAAAGTGTCAATTTCCATGTATCAAATAGAAACTTTGGCAGAACCCTTCCTCATTTGGATATGGATTTTTCCTCTTTCACTCTTGGAGAACCCTATCCACCCTGAGAAGATCATTTAGAACTCTTCCTTATGCTTTGATACATTGGTTCTAGTGAATTCCCATTGGTGATATGTGGTCAGTTCTCCTGTGTTTCCCACGAGGTTCCTTCTGTTCTTCCTCATAGATCCGCTATGGTGGTATGGGTTTGGTTTGAATTATGAGTTGGACATATTTTTTGATAACCCTTGATATATTGTAGGTTGATTCGTATTTTTTTCATGATATTGTTGGATGTAGGTGTTTCTGCTTCTCCCTGTGTTGAAAAGTGAGCTGGAAAAGCATCTTTGAGGTAGGTAATCTCCCATATATTAATTTTATGTATCATAAAAGAGGGGTATACTCTTTTTTATCTTTGGGGGATGGTTTTATTTTTCCTAATAAGCTAAATTAATCGGTTAATATAAATTTAATGATAAAGTGGAATTATACACATGTTTTATATCCTTCATATTATTGTGATGTTGGGTTTTTACAAGTTGAATGCCCCCTAAAAATCCTGGATGTTGGGATCCTTTCCTTACAATGTAGTTGTTTTGATATATAAACCTTCATTCATGTTTATGTTATATCACCCCAAAAATAAAATTACCTAACCTATTTTATTTGTCTAATGAAATGGTCTCCCATGGATTTATAGCTTGTATGATAAAAATCCATGAAAAAAATTGAAAGGGGATATAAGTACCTTTTTTAAATATGGATAATCTTATTTGATGTGTAGTGATGTGTGTCTATAAGTTTTGGGTGGATATGTTTGGTTGCAATGAGGTTTGGGGTGGTGTATGATTTGTTTGTACATGCTTTTGGGGTGGAGCTAGTGGTTTTTTTGGAAATGCTTTTGGAGCAGTGAGGGGATGGTTTGTGTGGTTATGCTTTTGGGGTGGCGAGGTGATGGTCAATTGGGCCTTGATTTTGGGTGGAAAGTTTATTCTTTTTTGGCCATTATTTTTGGGATGAAAGGGGATGTTATAATGGGGATGATGAGTTTTTTGTAAGCTATGGTTTCATTGTTCTAAATTCCTCAATAGTGATGTAATAACTGGTTAAAAATATTTAAAATGAATGGATTTCGGTTTTTTAATGACATGGAAATGACTAATGGAGAAATAAATGACGATCTAAGTGGTTAAATACATATTATGGTAAATAATAAAATAAATGAGATGGATAATGGGATTGGATTGAAATAATAAATGGGGATTGTGGCTTCTTCGGTGTTATGCATTTAGAAGTTTCAGCGAAAGTTGAAGTGTTTTGAGTTTGTTAGCAATTGTTTTGGTCATGTGTGTGAAATATAAATCTATACTTGTATATTCCTTTTTTTATTTCTATACGCTCCCCAACTTCATCAAGAACTATGTTTCAACACCCATACATTCACACAAGGATATTTTTTCAATATCCTGATGGTGAGGATAGATGGGTGGCTACCTGATCATTCCCACTCTATCTTTTAGGTGAGTAGATATGAACATGATGCGATGGCTGGAGTATTTTTAGGGTACTATGTGATCTCCCAACTATCCTCGGATGAGATGTGATATGAACATTTTGTGTGGAGACTTTTGGTAAGGGACATGTATGGTAGGAGGAGGCTTCGGGTTGATGTCCTTTATGTTCACAATATGCTACTAATATGGTTATGATAGTGGTTGTGAGGTGATTTCCTAGGTATTTTTGAGTGGTATGAGATGTGGTTGTGCTATCTGGAGGTGGCCTAGGTGTCTGTGGGCATGATGTGATGAGACCATTAATTTTGGTGGTGGTATATGTAATTTAGAATAGATGGGAGTGGCTAGATATTTGGAATTAGTGTGTGAGAGAGGAAAATCAATATAAAATAATTAGGGGGTATCCTCTATCAATATGATTCTTAATATGTAATTTTAATTTTCTTGATGTATTTGGTGAGAATTCATTAATGATTCTTGGATAGATAGTTGACCTATTTAAATTTTATTGATTCAACTGTTTTCTCATGGGTATATTAGTATGACTCTTTCAAAATTCCATGGGAGCCTTTGGTTTTCCTATTGAGTATACTTTTATGGTCACCCTATGTATATAAAATGACTTTCAGGTTTCTAGAAGGATTTTTTTCATACAGGATAATACAATTTGAAACATTTTTTTATAGTTTTTGTGTCACTGATTTAGATTTACTTTTTGGTATTTAATTAGAGACTTTTATTTATACCTATTTTATTTATACATGCATTGTGTTGGGGTTTTGGTTTACATTTAGATTATGTCATGGATTTTATTATGTATGATTCATCTTATCTTATAAACTTATGTTATTATATAGGTATATTCCCCCTATTACATTAAATTTGAATACCCTTGGTTCTAGTCACCAACCTAGGACCTACTTGATGTGGGACTCAGGTCATCATATATATCCCCTCATTACAGTATCTTTGGTGGGATGGGGTCAAAACATTGTTAAAATGAAAATTAAACAATAAATGTTTTTTATAAACCATGATAGTTAGACATTTTATCTAAAAATAGAAAATATATTCCATGGAATAATAGTGTAGAAACATCAGAAAATAAACTCGAGCTATAGAGCATAATAAAAGGAATAACGAAAATACATATCATGGAAATAAAAGTATAATAATATACTATGACACATACATTGGTTTAGAAATCATAAAATAGTAGACCATGAATCACTACCCATTTTCTATAACATGGTGGAATAATCAGAACTATCTGATTCTCATAGTGAAGTAGTTTTCACTAATTGATTCACATATTGATGTCGACCTTACTACCTGAATCCCATAAACACTATAGTGAAGTAATAATTACATGAGTCCCATAGTAGAGAAGACATCACTTATTGATTCCCATAAAGATAGTAGACTATTAATATCTATCGCATTCCCATATTAGAGCAGGAATCACTACCAAATTCCTACTAAGGAAGAATCACTACAACAATATCATAACATAGTGGATTATGAATCACTTCCTATTGCCATAATTGACTAAGATCAATACTCAATTCATATATTTATATCCGTGAATATAAAACTATTCCGAATGTATTGGAGGTTTTTATATGTTCCACCAATCATATTATAATCATCCATATATATAATTTCCATTAGAACATGAAACCATTCATTCATAAACATTACTTAATTAACCCCTAGAAATGTGGTGTGCTTCATGAAAAACTTTCTCAGAATATTACTTAATCATTCTATAAAATGAAGATGGATAGGGGACAAAAATAATATCCCGGGTGTAAAATAAATATTATAAATGGACGTTTACAAATATTGAAAACAACTTTTTGAGATTATAGGATTAATCTCTCTGAGAAATAAGAACAAGTATCCCTTTTTGAAATGGTTGAACAATCATAAAATACCTTTTTAAATTGAATTTATTTGAGTATGAATTTTTTAAAGAATATCCTTCAAACAAGAAACTTTTATTTAGAAAAAAAATAAATAATAAAACCTACATTAGAAAACAATTATTTTAGAAAATATAGAACATTGAATACTTATTTATTAATAAAACATGTCTTTAAAATACATTTTAAAATTAAGAATTCGATTTTAAAATAAAACTATTACTTCCAAAAAATATAACAATATTTACTTCCATTTTCAAAATAATTAAAAATTAAAATCATTTGGAAAATAATTTTAAAACATGTAATGGAATCTTCATAAATAATAACACTAATAACTTTTAAAGAAACTGGAAAATAGTTTTTTAAGAAATATTTTTTACCATAGTTGTGAAAGAAAAATTAGAGGCCACAATAAAAAGTCATTTTAAAAATTACGATATGAAATCTTTTGAAAACATTTACTTTTAAAAATATTATTCAAAAATGGATCCTTGAAAAACACAAAATGATTTTTTATAGGAAATTTAGAGTGGAAGATAAAAATAAAAACCTGAAAGGAAAATACATTTTAATATTTTGAAAATACATTTATTGAAACCCACACCATAAAAAGAGTAATAATTCATTAATTTAAAAATTGTTATAGTTAAATTTGAATATCAACAAAAATAAAAAATAATTAAATTGAAAAATAATAAATGATAAAATTATTTTGATTACTGAATATGGATATAGATGAAAAATAACTCATTTTAAGAGTATGATAATTTGTTTATCTTTGTTAAGTTTTTTGAAGATATAAATCCATTATTGTAATTACAAATAAAAGAAGGAAAAATTGAATTATAATATCAAAAATTAATATCAGAACTTAATACTTAAAACCTTATTCAAATAATAGTAATTATGACTCATGATAAGAATTTGTTTCAAGAAAAACCCCTAATAACTTAAGAAATGTTTTTATAGAATCCTCTTAAAATAGATATCTTGAAATTGAACTTGAACTTCCACAAATAAATGATAATTCATGATAGTATGTATCCAATATGTTTTAAAATGACTTATAAATTCTCAATTACTTTCAATGATAATTTTATTCATGATTTGGGAAGGAGGAAATAATAATGAGTTAGTTTTAGTAATTTTCGATAATCAAAATTTGGTATGTCAATAACATGTTAAGTTTTAATATAACCCTTACATAGCCATAAAAATTATTCTATAATTAATTTATAACAATATTTTTATTTATTTTTTCATATGAATCCATGATATAAATTTATAGAATTTAACACGTAGTTTGTTAAACAGACCCAAACATGTATATGATATAATCTATGGGTGAGTATGGTAATAAAAGTGATTATTTTAATATAATATCATGATTAAAGGAAAACAATGATATAATATATAGTTATTAATGTGTTTAATGAAACATTAATATAGTTAGATAAAAAATAAAATACTATATAAATGGAAAATGAAATACATCACAACATGAAGGTATTAGTCTGCACGTACACACATATAAGGTTTTAATTTTTCATAGAATTGGATAAGGGTAGAAAATGGTTTATCATTTCCAGAATATTAATCAGTACATAAATTTAATATTAATCCATTAAAAAACTTTTATAAAAATACATGTAAGGACGTTATGAAAAATAGATCATGTACCTTATGGTGGTGATAGTCCACATGTAATACAAGTTATATTTTCATTTTTTGAATGTTTGGGAGGAAGATACAAAATGGTTATACTATAAACATAAAAATATTTCATGATAATTATGAAATTGATGTAAATATTTTTACATTATTATATTATATTCGTAAGTGGTATAAGGGGAGAGAAAGTAAAATAATTGAAAGAGGAGTAATTGAGAATTTTACCTTACAATTTAGAGGAGCTCCTTTTTAAATTGGATTAAGTCTTTGAAAGGTTATCTTTTGAGATTATAATAACCTCTAGGATGTGTCAATGAGTGTTTGGACTAATTTTTTTGTATAATATCTTCAAATACATCTGGATTTGGGTGTGATTATAAGTGGGTTGTTGATGGATCCATTTATAAGGGAGAGGAGTGGAATTTTGGTAATAATATAAAAGGTAATGTCTTTATTCAGATGTCAAGTGTATAAAATAATGTAAAAATGGATTGTGGGGAGGTTTAAGGTTTATGAAGATTCAATAATACATTTTTACAAATTTTTAACATGTTTTTAATTCTTTTACTCTCAGGTTTTTAAATTTTACCATTTTTTGTTTTTACTATGGTAACCAATTTTTATCTAAGTTTTTTAATGGGTAAAAATAAAATTAGACTTATTAAATAATTTGGAACTAAATGTTTGAAATATGAAATTATTTTTTTCAAATAAAATTTTTAAGGTTGATATCAATTAATTTTAATATTAACGCATAAAACCATTTTTAAGGAAAAGTTTATTTTTAAGCATAAAAATATTGTTTTTGATAAAATTATAAATTTTTTTATTTAGCTAATATTATTTTGTTTATTATCACAAAAATAAGAGTTATGTATCTTTGAAAACAATCCAAAACTAAATTCCAACTTGTTTATAAATAGTTAAAAAATAGACCATGATATTACTCAAGTTTTAAAAAATGTTAAACATGTGTTTTATAAATAATTTTTTTATCTAGATACATTAATTTATTTTTTCTAGTAAATTATTATTAAAAATGACCCATATATATATTTATATTCTGATTTCATAAATTGGATACATCTCTTTATGAATTATAATTTAATTAATATTTTCTTCCAATTATATTTACATTAAAAATGTGTTTATGTTCTTTTTCAATCAGTGTTATGTGTAGAGAAATATATTTTAAAAAATATTTAATTAAAGAATATATATTAAAATCTTTGAGAGTTAAATAGACCATGGAACTATGGGAGGGGTTCATTCTTCTAGATGCATATTTATATCTATAATATCCAATGGGGGAAAATAGTTCATGGTAAGATGGGTATTGATCCCTGGAATCTTCTTGTATACCCATAAAAATACACCTAAGTATTTATTTATGAACATAAATTACTGATATTACTCATGAAGAGGCATAATGAAAATGTTTAATTTTGGTCTATGATATTCCACTTTATTGAGGTTCACTTGTAAAAGACCATTGAGGGTGGTAGAATCTCTTTATTCAAGGGCTGAAGTGGTTTTATCAATCTTTTACTCATCATAAGTGTGAGGATTATAGGGGGAGTACCAACCATTGGGAATAAGAAGTGGAGTGGAATCGCCTACCAATGTGGGGAAAGAATATTCATCAGTAGGTATTTTCTCCTTTGGTTCTCTATAGACTATGTTGGTGGAAACTGATACCCATATCCATTTTGATAATTTCCTATATTTTTTACTGAATAAGATAAAACACTACAGCTCAACCAATCACTCTTTGGTTAACCCTTATCATTGATATACATGGGTTCAGAACTGATTAATGAGCATACAGAGAACTATATGTCATGTTCTAGGACTATTTTCTCCATATATGGTCACACTTTCCCAAAATATAAGTATTTGGTGAACTTTGTGAAATCTTTATCCTCTGAAATGAGGATGTTGTGCACAAGGTTTGGAGTTATTTCTTCCTAATGGTAAATAATAATTATAAAATTAATACTCATACCATTACATAGATATTTTAATGTGTATTTAAATTAATTATGACCATTTATGTTCTTGTATCCTTCACCCCAAGGTTTCCATCCATTTACATTTTAATTATTTCTATCAAGGTGATTTGTATCATATAAATCAAAGAGGTAAGAATAATAGTTGATTAACTATACAAGACCATTGAGGGAGTATTTCTAGAACCAATGATATGATCAAGGGATGACTTATTTTTAGTAAAGTTAAGTCCTTCATATAAAGTAATTGAGATATGTATCTGACAAGACTACCATGAATTCAATATTGGAATCCTAAAAACAAAATTTGTAATTTAGCTAGATATTTACAAGAATATTTTTTGAACTCTAATTATATCCCTAAATTGTTAGGTTAGACATTTCAAGATTAGACTCTATGTATTCCATCTTGTGTAGTGTCTTGGTGGGGAAAAATTGGTCCCAGAACCATTATACACTATGAACCAATATTCATCGACACCATTGATCCCTCTTGATAAATAAAGGTGGTTTATGTGGAATTGTATGGCAACTTCCTTAACATATTCATAAAAGAATGTGATAGTCTAAAACTACTTATGTTCAACTTTTTTTTCCTACTAGGGTTGAATGGCATCGACTTCAATATCAAACTCTAAAGGAATATTTAAAGACTTGATACGGTCCACATGAAGTTCTATAGATAGATAGAGATCATCAAGGATTTAGAGACATTTAGGTATACCAGTGTGGTTCTTGAACATATTTGTTTTTAAAGTGAATGTTTATAATTTTGACTAGTCATTCCCAAATAGAATCATAGAAGTCCTGTTTAGTTGAGTCATAGTTTCTTGGTTGGAAATAGCCACACTATATTAATGGTTGGATGTATTTTTCTTAATTAGACAGTCAACCTGTGAGACACAAAGTTGTGTTGGATGATACTATCATGGATGGTTATTCATACTAAGCATGATGTAATTATATCCCAATTTTATTAGTAACAGAAACAATTTTTTTTGGTATCGAGACCTAGGTATTTTACTTTCCCAAGGTACATATTCCCTAGTTCTGTGGGCATCTGTGAAGGTTTTGAGGAGGATCCAATAAGCATGATATAACTATTGGATCAATAAAGCGTTCAACCAATATATATTAATTGAAAAAGATATTATACTACTCTATACCATAAGATTCCTCTAAAAAATGGTTGACCATGAAATTCCATCCCAATGGAGGAATTATGGAATAAATGGTAGTACATACTAGATTTGGAATCAAAAGATTTTCATTTTCATCCTTTCAATATCAGTATTGAATTCTCCATGCTCCAAGGTATTGAAGTTGAGGGTGTTATTTGAGAGGATAACCGAGATGGGGAAGGTGTTAGCTAGGATTCTAATGAATTAATGATATCATATGATTTAGAAGTTAAATTTTAGGCTACGTAATTGTAAAAATTTTATGAAATTATGCTTAAGACATACAAAAATCCTTGAAAACCTGATCATAATCTTGGGTGCCAGAAATGAATGTAGTAAGGACCTAAGGATTTTATAACCCCACTTTTCTATGTTATACCGTGTTTTGTCTCTAGTAATTTAAAATAATGTAGTTAAATATGGTGTTTAAATGAATCCTATTATATATATGATAGTTTTGGTGGTTCTTCAACTCAAATTCATTTGACTTCCTCATATCAAAAAAAAATGGAATGTTCTCCATAACACATATGAATAATCTAGAAACTTGCTTATCCATGAAGGAGTATACCATGTTATTCATTTAATTAAAGTGTATTTAAGCCTATCCCTAATGGAATCCCTATTCATAATTCTTGGTGAGAGGCTGTACTTTATGGGGTTTGATCAATGCGGACACCTAGAGCCAAATCGATTGTGGGGAAGGAGTCTAAATCACGAGATACATCTCTTGCATTCCAAAATTTCATTTTGATGATAGAGGTGGTATAAAATGTCTTTCATTTATACAAAACATAGAAAAATTAGGATGTTTTTTATCTCAGTGAACTTTAATAACCCTCCTTAGTACATTCAGGAAATTGCACATGGGACCAGCTTATCCCAGATGTTCTCTTTTCACATCCCTAAAAATTTATCATATGGGTATTGAATTTTGAGGTATTGGGTTAGGTACATATATATAGTGAGGAAATAGTTCAACCAGTCATTATACAATATTTTTCACCTGGTGAGTCCAGTCGCACTCATCTTGCACGGGATAGAGTTGAACTGGTAGTGGAATTTAAGATAAAAATATTCTCATAAGGAAATGGATACCTATGATAGATTTATATATAAGATAAATTTAATACCATCCAATTTTTGAAAAATTAGATGATATAGGTAATTTAATATTATTATAGGGTCCCCAAAATCAGGCCACGCAGAGAGGAATTATTGCAAATGTAATGCTCTTGACCACCAGTTCTATTCAAAGACATGAAGTTCATGTTTAGAAAATTTGCTGACAAGGGTATATGGTTCACCCAATCTGGGTAAAGATAAATTTCACATAGTATTTAATCCCTTTTCATCTACATGGATTATATGAAAGTGTAATAGTAACTAATAAAATTGGTTTTGGAGATGTCCTCAAGAATTTGTCCCTATTCTGGTCAAATGAATCACAAAGTAGAGTTGTTATGTTCTTGAGGAGACATGCCACAATATTATAATAAGGGGTATATATCAGGTTATTAGAGCCTTGATAATTGTATTTATTAACCAATTTAGGTTCATTTTTTATAAAAAATATATGTCAGGTGTGATGGTGTCATCGTATATATCACCCTAACTATAATGATATCACTGAAGGAGCTTTACAATGAGCTGCCAACTAAAATAAATATCATGGATAAAAACAATGAAATAAGAATCCCTATAAAAAATCTTGGTAACCTCAAACATTTGAAAATTAACATCCATTCGTTTTTATTTTCAAGGTTCTAATGGGTGTTTTGGAATGGTACATCTGGTGGATTCTCAAAGCCTATGGTCTATCTCTACTAATGGGTAAAAAAGTCCTATGGGACGGTTCACCTATAATAGTTGGAAATTTATGAGAAACCCTCACCTTTATACTTCATCACTAGTATCATGATCCATGTTTTTAGGGGGAACAATAATTTTTATTTTCACAATAGTGATGGTCGGTGATGAGGAGTCTATGACATTATCAGAGGGACTAGGTTTGGGATCTCATTGTCATCATTTTAGAGAAGATAATTTTAGGAGGAAGTAATTCTATATCCACTGAAAAAACACAAGGGGATATGTAATTTAAATGATTCAACATAGTTATATGTTGATTTAAGAACATACTTTGCTAAAAAAATTAATAGAAGCCACTAATGATGTGGTGTCGGGCCACCAAAATCATTGCAAGGTGGACTTGTTAGCACTATGGTTCAAGGGACCAGTATATCCTATATCTTCCAATATATTGTATGTGTTTACTATGAATGGGTTTTTATATCAAACATAGGTTCTTATAGAGTTATTATTTATGATTTTCAATAATAATCTCTTGGATAGAGATGTACATGGTTCCATCTAGTCAAAACCTGGCACTACTTATGTCACTGGATGGGGATTTCCATAGTTTCTCATCTTACATATCTTTTTAATAAGGGAAATAATTATATTGGTCACTCTATACTTCTATAAAATGTATGTAGTAATAAATTGGAGGGAAATAAAAAGATCTCCATTACTTTATAAGTCTATATTGGAGTGTAAATGTCATGAACATCCATCCCTGAGTATAAATGATACCCTAATAAGATGGATGAAACATGTAAATCGTTTACTTATTGGATATATAACCTATATTCTCACATACGGGGTTATGGTTGATTGACAGTGGCTCTATCAGATGTTTCTCCTTGTCTAAGAATGCTAGGTTAGAGATCAATCTCTCCCCCACCTCAAGTGTAGAGCTGGAGGGGAAGTGTATTAATGACAATGGCTATGGAGTAATGAGAAATCCCTATAATGAATATAATACATCTTCATCATGTTTTTACTTTTATAGGGTCCTTGAAAGCATGTGAACCTCATACTAGGAAATGAACTTGATTTGGAAATTGGTATTTTCTTATAAGGTTTGTGGTGGCAGTGGTATGAACATCTCCTTATAACCAACTATAGACTGGAATTCCAAAAAAACCAGTTGATATACTATTTAGGATATAAAAACCCAATCTCTAAAAACTAATATCTAGAAGATATATTGCATTACTGTTACAAAATAAAATATTTTTTAAAGGATCCAAGAAATCAGAAGTCTTGTATGACTAGATACATACATACATTACATTTCAAAACATAAGATACACCATCAACATATTATAAGAACATTGTTATGTCTACAATCATGTCCCTAAAAATGACATGTATTACTCCTCTTGGTTTTATAGGTAAAGGAAATAAAATAAGTATGAGATCATATTCGTATTAAGGAGTAGAATACAATAGAAGATATCATAATATAATAATGGAATAAGTGATAATATAGGAATAAATGGACAACATAAAGACATAATCAACTGATACTAATGGAATTCTATATCAGTGATAATAAATGGAAACATGGATATAAATAATCATTTATCTCATACTGATGGAATACATAATTATTTACATCAAAACATGTTTTCTAAGCCTTGTTCCAAGACACTATCATAAAATGGAAATAGGTAGAAAATAAAACCCAACATGTTTTGTTTAATGAGACATATAGATGATTATAGGGGATATGTAATTTTGTTCCCCACTCATTAATAGATTAAGTTCAATGAATTCACTATAACAGTAAAAAAGACTTTTAACACCTTTACTTAAGTAAACTCCTACTAAACAAAACATAGCTACCCATATAATGAGAAATATGGAAATCAAATACTTCCCCATTCAATAGAATAATTATGAATCCTTGGATAACATCCCTTAATAAACTTATATTCCACATGTATCATCCATGTTACATGTAGTGACCTTATCAAAAAAATATAGTGGTGGTAGTAATTCTAATGTGATGGGTTATGCATAGAAGATAATAATTAGGTTCAATATTTTTAATTGGTAAGAGACTAATGAAATGATAAGAAAATACTTTATCATGGTTCATAATGATTATGTGAATATTAAAATGTATATCCCCTAGTAGTGACAATACATGTCTGAAGTTTTTGGCCCACTAGTCAAGAATTAGGGTGATGATTGAGTGAATACTAAACCAACCATTTTCAGAGTGATTTCCCCTAAGTGAATATGTACCATATCTGCATCCACTTTCCAGTATCTAGGTTGAGATATTTTTTCTTGGAAACTACACATACTTTTCCATTACCGAAACATAGGATGGTCTTCCACCATGGAAAATATTGAGTTATAATATGGTTTTGGAATATCATGAATGAAAAAAATACCAGATAGGGATAAAAATTTATAATTGATAATAAATTAAATTTCTTGTGTAATATGGTAAAAATATTCAATGGAAATGTATGCACCACACAAAAAGAAAATCTTGGTTAATATAACATGAGTCCCAAAGAATTAAAATTGAGGTGATCAATAGATTGATTGTGTGACCACTTTGATCACATGGACAATATACCAACCATACATTAAGGATAATTATAAAATCCTAACATGATCATATATTAAGAATACTAGTTGTAAGGCTTGTGAATTTCATGGTTAGTACATCACTTTATTTTATTATAAAACTTTTTTTTATGACACGGTATTTTAGTGACATTTTTATAAAATGATTCACTATAATATTACTATTTTTTTAATAGTTTTATTCCTTTGAAAACAATTGAATATTATAATAAAATTTTTTTATAATATTTTGTTCTAAAATTATCGTAAAAAATCACATAAAATTATAATTTTTTTTATGCTATGGATTTTTCATTTTTTAATTTATGGAATTTCTGAAAGTTTATATGAGTAATTTTTATCATTAAAATTAAATGAATATTTATCTTTTTTTCTAAAGATTATGTTAGAACTGATTTTAATGATTTAATTACATAAATAGAGTATCACGTGAACTCTTTGTTAATGAGTGTTGTATTATAAGTTATAAGTAATGATAATATTATATATTTTCTATTTTCTAACAAGTATAATGAAATTATTGGATTAATTGATCATTTAGGGATTTAATTGAATTTAATTAAGTTATATTAATCTGTTAGAGATTAAAAGAAGTGATAAAACAACTTCTTATAGATCATTTTAGATTAGTTTTCAAAAAAAATCATGTCATACACTTTCTTGATTCTCATTCAATACATAATATATATTTATTGTATTTCTGTTCCAATATCATGAAGAGACTTCTACTACACCATCATCTATTATTTTAGTGATCAAGATCATCAAACCCCAATATTTTCTTCAACATATCTTCATTTTGGGTTTTCTATATTTTTTTTGTTTCTATAATTCTTTTTTTATCTAGTTGTATTATATTCATCTCTAGTTTTTTCTTTTCCCCATTAAATGTGGGTCTTGTTTGTTTTGTTTATTACAACACCTAAACGGAAGTTTGGGTTGTGACTATTGATCAAAAGTTGGGTGTCAAACTAGGTTAATAAATCTTGTAACAATTAGTTCGTGTACCTCTAGGTATTTATAAGAGGCAAAGTTTGTAATAGATTCTCACACCTCTAAAATTTAATTTCTTAGAGGGTACTAAAATTCTAAAAAATTTGAGAAGTTTGAGAAGTGTAATAGGATCTTGTAGATCTAAACTAATAAAAATATTTTTTTCTATATTTTTTTTTCTTCTACATTTCATATATTTAATAGAGATATAACAAAATAATCCTTAATTAAAAAAAATATTGATTTTTTTTCATTTATATATGAAAGTGACTATTCACCCCCTCACCTCTAGTCTTAATTGTCATCGCTTAGGTTCGAAAAAGTTCTATCACAAGTGGTCTCTAATTATTTATCACTTTTTTTTAATATATGCTAACCTGATGACCTTATACCCAATGGAATGAAAGAAATGTTCTTTAACATGGAATGTGTAAATTCTAATGATGGATGAATTCCACAAAAACACACATTCTTCGATGGAAGGGACTAATACTACTAGAAATAATAAATTGAAGCCTATATAAAATTGTTAATTTTGGATCATTGTAATATTATAGAGAAGCTATTTTAAATACCTATATTTCATCGAGGGGACACTTTTTTGTAAATAACAGGTGAAATATGTTTTAAATTATAAAGTTAAAAATATTTTTTACTATGAAATAACTAAACGTGTATGTATCCATATTTTATCCTATAATAAAGCCCATGGAATATGGATAATATTTCAAGTCACACACAAGGGGACTAAAATTGTCAATATAACCAAGATATGAATGCTACAAGAATAATATCAAGATTTCAAAATGGGATATGAAGAGTTAGTTAACAAGTTGTTCCCTCAGTTTACAAGTATTACAAATCATATGATTACTTTTGGTGGAGTATAAAACAACACACCTCAAGTATAATGAGTAATGATATCTCTTCCAAAAAATATGGCATGAAAACAAGGTGGCTATAAATGAGAGTAATAATTTTAATGAGTGTACATTAGATGAACTAATAGTCTCTTTGAAGAAGTATGAATTTGAGTTCAAAAAAATTGCAAATTAGGAGTATACAAAAAAGCTAATGAATTTTAGTAAAATTTAATGATATATATTAAAATTATAAATCTGAGTTGTAATAAAGTGATAAATAGATGGATCATTTTAAAAAAAATTATTCAATTTCATGAAAAATAATGGGGGAATGTTTTGGTTTATAAGAAAGTTCAAGAATGACTACAAGAAAGTTAATAATAATAAAAATTATGTTTCAGAATTAATTGGGTTTGAGTGCAGGACGAAAGGTCACATTAAGACATAATTCCCTAAACTCAAACATCCAAATATATACAAAAAAAATAAAAAATAAAATCAGTCTCTTTTTGGAGGTTGGTACTTATCATATAGTTTTCAATAAAGGTTTGATTCTGGAAGTGAACAAGAGATAGGAAAACTTCCCTGGTTGGGTATACAATGTGAGGTAACTGATTCAATTTTCACTTAATTAATTATTTATACTAATGTAGATCATAATTTCTTATCTAAAAATGATAAATTAAAATGATCAGGATCCATGTTCTCATTCTGATTCTGTTAATTCCAAATTTAAAAAACTACTTAAGGAAAATGAATAATTTAAAAATTTAGGAGTTACGATAATTGAAAGGAATACTAATTAAAAATTATAAGTAATAAATTTGTTAAATAAAATGAGAAACAGAGAAAGGGAATGTAACAATTTTAATACTTGTCTCCCAAAATCAAGAATCTAAAAAGAAATGTGATTCTGGAATGTTTAAACTAAAAGATGAAAATAAAAAACATAAATTTTTTTATTATTGAATGAAAAAGATCAATGAAGAAGATTTAATTTATTTATGGATGATTTTACAAAATCTTTAAATGAATGTAATAATCTAAAGAAATAATATAAGAAATTAACAAAAATATACCCTAAATCTAATGTTAAAATTTATATATATTTAGATTCTATTAAAAATGAGAACATGAATTTGAAATATGAAGATATCAATCAAAAATAGAATTTATATACAGTTGTTTAAGATAAATAAAAATATGATAAAATTATAACATTTATTAAGATAAATATTAATAATACTGGTTTTTGTTATAGCAGTTTATCACGATACAAATATAAGACTAACTTTGTTAAAAGTTCGAAGGAAATTATTTGTAGTGTAATATGTTTTACAAGTAGAATGAAAGGTCATTATGCCCATGAATGTTCATTGATATTTACATAATAATTTGGGAATACTGAAAATTTCATTGCTAGAGATTTATTTTCTAAATATCCCACTAATAAATGCATAAATCTATTTGGGTTTCAAAAAAAATCTACTAATCTAGTTAGACCCAAGTTAGCAACAGTACTAAAATGTTATGTTTGATTGCTTAATTTCAAGAAATATTCCTTATAAGTATCAAAGTATCATGGTATTTAAATATTGGATTCTAAAGGAACATGAAATTTGATATTTCTAAATTTCTACGTTATAATTCATGTGATGGTGGCCTAGCCACATTTGTAGAAAAATCTAAAGGATATATAAAAGATATTGGTGAAGTTAGTATTTTAAGACTCTTATTATTTCAAAGTATTATTTATATAGTTTTAAAAAAACTATAGAAATTATATCATATATTTATGATGATGTATTAAATGTAATTTATAAAAATGATAAATATACAGTTATGGAATATAAATATTTTTTATTTTATAGAAATTGAAAAGAGATTGTTTAAACTATTGATTTTTCAAATCTATCCAAACAAAAGGTTAAGTGCTTAAATGTTGTATAAGAAGATGAAATTATGTGTAATAGGAGGCTTGGGTATAAACACACACAAAAAATTTCACATACTTTCAAATAATTAATAGTTTATATAATTTCCAAAACTACATAAACGTAAGAACTTTTTCTGTGATTATTTTTTAAAGGGTATGAAACAAAATGAAATATTCAAATCTATAAATGATGTTAGTAATTATAGATACTTAGAACTAGTACATAGTAACTTTTTTTACTTATAAAACCTATTATTTATGGCGGTAATAAATATGTGTTTATAATTATTGATGATTACAGGAGATTTATCTGGATATATTTCTCAACACATAAAATTGAAACATTAACTAAATTTTGTTCTTTCAACAAACATTTTCAAAATTTGAAAAAAATACCTATCATATAAATCATAAGTGATAGAGTAGGTGAATTTTTAAATTTACAATTTGATAAATTCCATAAATAAAATTGTTATGTAAATTATTTTTCATCTATAAGGACACCACAACAAAATGGTATGTTTGAATGAAATAATAGATCAATTTATGAAATGGATAGATCAATGCTTTTGTAATTTAATGTGCCTATATATTTTTGGGAATAATCTATATATTCATATTATCATTTTATAAATAGAGTATATATAAAATAATTTTTAAATAAAACAACTTATGAACTATTTAAAGGGTTTAAACCTAAATTTGTATATTTTTGGGAATTTTCATTCCGAGTTTACATTTTTAATACAATAGATAATTTAGAAAGAAAATGATTCAAAAATTGGTGAAGGGATATTTTTATGATATTCCAACACTAGAAAATAATGTAGAGTTTTAAATAAGATAACATTATTTGATAATGTTACTATACCTACTAAGATTAATGAAAATATAAATAATGGGAAAAATTTTGTTTTAGATAAAGATGGTGATCATTTTAGGGAACATAATTTTAGTAAAGATAATGACTAAGTATATTTAGAATGAATCAGATAATGGGGGCATGTCTCTTCATAAACTGATCATAAATAATGCAAAAATATTAAATATTATCTAATTGAAAAATTAATTGGAAATATTGAATCTAGTATACGAATTAAAAATTTTGTTTTATATGAATATGAAAACTCCACTTTTATTGATGATATTATTCTAATTAACATTAATATTAATTCAATTTAATCAAATTAAATTAATATTATACATGTTTAATAAAATAAATTCTAAAGGAATAAATTTTGTAATTTAATTGCTTTTCCAAAAGATATACCAATAATTTGAACTAAGTGGATTATTCATAATAAGATTGATGAATCTAGAAACATAGTAAAAAATAAAATCAATTCTAGTTTCTCAAGGTTATAATTAGGAAGATAGAATTGAAATTAAGGATTATGTTTCCTACTTCTGGGATGTAAGTAATTTTAATCCTCTTAGTATTTTCTTATTTTCAATATATAAATTTATTTCAAATGGATATATAAAGTTCATTTTCTAATGGAATAAATCTTGAGGAAGTTTATATTAAAAAACCTACTGGATTTGAAAATTGATGAATTTAAAAATCATGTTTTCAAACATAATAAATCGTTATATAGTCTGAAACAATACCCTAGAACATTGTATGAAATACTAAATAAATTTCTAATACATAATTATTTTTTTAATGGAAATTTGGATCCAACCATGTTTATAAAGACATTTTTAATTGATATGCTGATTATAAAAGACCAATTTTGATGATATTATATAGGGATAAATAAACGAATCTCTATGTAATGATTTTTCTAAACTAATAAAAATTTAATTGGACACGATCTTAATGGGAGAATTGAAATTCTTTCATGGTTTATAAATTAATAAAAGTAAAAATGGTATTTTATTAAATAAATCTAATTATGCTAAAGAACATGTTAAAAGTTTTGGACTTCATTCAGGTAAGGCTATGAAAAAACCAATGAGAACCAATTCCAAATTGGACTTAGATGAATCAAGAAATATAGTTTATATTAAACTATATAAAGGAATGATAGGAAGCTTATTTGATCTCAATGCATATAGACCATACATAATATTCTTAGTTTTTTTATTTGATAAGTTTTAATAAAACGTCACAAAAATTTCCCTTAAATATTTTAAAAGAGTAATTAGATACATTTAATCCATTTAAGCATTAGCTTATTTTATTCAAATTAGAATCATTGGGATATATTAATATACTCTAATTATAACTTTTGAGGTTGTAGGTTTGACTAGAAATTCATAACAGGTGTGAACCATTTTTTCTATCAAAGAATAATTTCATGGAGTTCTAAGAAACTACTATTAGTAGCACTATATATCGCTGAGACTAAATAAGTTAACGATTCTAACTATTATTCACAATATATTTTGATTAAATAAACTTCATTTTATTTTAATAATATTTTTTGTTAGGTTATAGTATTTTGTGATATTTCCTAACCTATTTTAATTTCTAAAAAACCTATACAACACTCTAGAACAAAACACATAGGTGTTAGATTTAATTTTTAGAGGCATAATCTAAATAGTGGTGATATCTTCTTTAAAAAATTCTACCTAAAATACATTTATCTACAATTTTCACTAAATCTTTAGATTTTATAAAATTTTAGAAAATAATGTATTACTTGGTTATGTTAGAAGAATAACATATTTTAGGATAATTTTGGATTTTTTAAATTGAAATACAATTTTAAATTCTATTTTCATTTGTACGGTATCTAATAGTTAATTTTTAAGACAAATTTATACTCTGTTAATTCAATGTATTTAATATTTTTTCTAATTAAGGAAAAAATGTTTGTTTATTTTCTATAAATTTAAAGAAGGGAAATAATATTATAAAAAATTTAAATAAATTTTCAATTTTTTAATTTAAAAATAAGTAGATTATATGGTTTTTAACATGTATGTTAATACTTTAATATTTGTTTTTGATAAACTATAGTTCCCTCTTATTTACCCAAATTTAAATTGTTTAAACATTTATTATTTCATATTTTTAATGGTTTTATGGTTGTAATTTTTTAAAGTTATGTTTTGAATATTTTCATCTATATATAACTTCTTGTTCATTGTTTTATAGCTTCTGTTCAATTGTTTTTTAAGTGATCTTTTTTAATATAATTCATTTTATATCTAAATGTTTCTTTAACATTGTTTTTAATGTTATATTTTTTTAAAAACTATATATTTTTACAATTTTATTAATATATATATGGTTATAAGTATATATATATATATATTAGGTTATATATTTAATTATATTAGTATATATATTTAGTGGTATACTATTTAAATTCTTTAGATCTCCTTCTCGACTACATATACTAGTTTAGTGACTCAGCATTGTTTGCACTCTATGAAATGATGAAGATCATTATTTACATGTTCAAAACACTAAACCTACAACTCAACTAGTTTCCAGAAGTATAGTATCATGAACACTTGAAAAGGATGAAAAATACATCTATATCATTCTGTTAATATCCATCACCATGCAGTTATAGTGCTTCAACTAGTGGTGTTCTCCTATCCTCGTGTAGAGTTTGATTACATTTCAAAAAAACCTCCATTTTATACACTCCTCCATCCTTGCATATTAGAGTCACCTATGTTAAAAAACACAACCAAATGGAAGATTGATTGTTATTATCATGTAAATATTCAAACTGATATCCTTCAGTATTGCCTACAACTAAACTAGTCCAGCACATTTAATTAACCAGTCATGAATGGAGTTGGGAAAAGAAACTCAAAAGGTAGTGTTGAGATTTTCAAGAGATGGTAAGTGTTATTACCATGAAATATTACCATGAATAAACCATTCCTTGAATCAATATATTTTCAACCTACAATAAGTCTCATACAACTTACCGTGGAAGCGTTTCTACTTACCATGAGGCATAAAGTAAACTTACTATGAATGTCATTTTTTTATAGTAAGTATTTTTTTCTTTTAAAAATATTTTATCTTAAAATTATTATTTTATTGTTAAATGTTTATTTTTTATATTAAAAGAATGTTATATTTTTATTTTTTATATACTGACCTCACGTAAATTTCAACTAAACGTACATAAAAAATTTCATCACAATCATTATCCCAACCACAAGACCATTTTGATCACATGGTCAGTACACTGATCATATGCACATGGAAAGAATACCAACCACACATGAGTGGATAGAAAACATAATTACCATGATTCATATACCTTTCATGGAAAAAAATCACTTTACATTTTTTTATAAATTTCATTTTCTTAAGAAACTATGTTTTACTATCATTTTTATAAAATATCTCACCGGAATCTTATTAAATTTGTTTCAATTATTTTATTCGATTGAAGAAAATATTATAATAAATTTTTTATAATATTTTTACTTAAAATTTTCATATAAATTTATTTGAAAATTATAATTTTTTATTTATTTTTTTATGTTGAAGTTTTTATCATTTTTAAGATATTAAATTACTACATCTTCATGTGAGAAATTTTTATCATCATAATTTCTTCGATAAATTCCTATTACTCTAATTATTATATTTGAAATTTTTTTAATAATTATACCTTAGAAATATAATATATCATGATATCTTTATTAATTAGTTCCATATTTCTAATTAAAAGTAAGTGAATTATTATATTTTTTTTGTCAATAAAAAGTGGCATTAAGTGAATGTATTAACTGAAGTTCTAATGAGATATTTGATATTAATGAAGATGGATTAATATTTTATAGATAACATCAATGGATAAAAAACTTCATACATGTTATTTTAATTTACTTTTCAAAAATAATCATGTGATATGCATTATTGTTTCTCATTCGAACAAGAAGGTCTACAAATCTTGTTTCCTTGCCAAGATCATGAAGCGACTTCTACTACACCGTACTCTACTTATGTAGTTATCAATATCATCAAACCTTAATATATTCATTATCAAATATTTCTTATACTTTTTTTTATATTTCTTTCTTCTTATTATTGATTTCATTGTTTTTCTAATCTATTTCTATCTAGTTTATGCTATTCCACATCAAAATTAAGTCTTTTTTTGTTATTCCACTACCTATAAGGAATAATGGGTTGTGACACCCTAAAAAATTTCAAGTCACATATTATTTAAAAGATTCCATTTAAAAGTCTTGGATGAGCCTCTAAGTATTTTTTAAAGTTAGAGTTTGTAACAGGTTCTTACACCTCTAAAAGTGAATTTCATAATGGGTATCAATCTTCTCGTAGAGTAGAGGAGGCTAATGAGTAGACCAGGCTCTTGGTGACCTGAACTACTATAATTATTTTGGTTCTTTATTTTTGTTTCCTCTACATTTTATTTCTTCAACACATATCCCTCTAAAAAATCATTAATTAATATAGGTCTGATTATTATTTATATAATTTTTAAAAATCACTATTTACCCCAATATAGATTTAATTTCCATCACTTGTGATCCAACCAAAGAAAGGGATACAGTAGTTGGATGTTACATTAAGTTTTAAATTTGAGGACCATGGGTTCCACATATTTGTGTTTGTCCCAGAGGTGTGTCATAGAGAGCCCATGGTGGGTGTTTGTTGGATGCTATATTCCTAGGTTCTAAGAGTGTCGCCATTATTTCTTGGATAATAGTTGATTAGTTCTGGTAGTTCACTTATTTAGATGGTTGATGTTAGGTTGGATTATACCACATCAATTTGTCCATTGTTTGTATTGTTTGAGGTAGTTTTTATTGAGAATTTGGTTTTAGGAGGAGATCCTTGAGATATCTTGGATCGAGAGTTGTCCCATAATATTTATATGGTTATATCCTTTATTATATGGTAGTGGATAAATGGTATTATAGAGATAATGGATGATATAGATGAGTGTAGACCCCCTCTATTTTAATATTCTCCCTGGCTACAATGGATTCAGTCTCGTGAGGTTCTAAGGAACTCATGGTGTGGGTTTTGTATATCGTTGATGTATGCATGCTTCCCAGGGCCCATGGATTTAGTTGTGATCCAAGTGTTATGTATAGATCCATCCTTGTTTATTCTATAGTTGGTTCTTGATTTGTACTATAATAATTTTGAAATCAATAGGTTCTCTAGTTTTGTTGACCTAAATGTTCTCATAGCAAGTTCAAATTATGATATTGGAGTCTTAGATCCTGATATAAGCACATTTTCTTTGGTACACCTATGGCTATTCCCAATGGTATGACATTTATGCCTTTATGGTCAGATATCTTGGTTCTCCTCTGTATATCTGGTGGATTCACTAGTTTTAGTGTCGATGGGCAATCCACATGTTGTAAATTCTCTACCACGGGCCATAGTATGGGTAAGTTAACCTTGGGTGTCATGATCGAACCTGTGGTAGGATATTTTTTATTTTACCCCTTTATGATTATATAGTTTGTTTTATGTCAGTTGTTGTATTTTTCATCTATGCTAGGAATATCACAAGTTCATGTAATTATTATGGTAGCAGATTATATGTTCACCATTAAGAGAGTCCAGTTGTGATTTATTTATCACCCCATGTACGTCCTCTTGGGTATGTGTGACGTTCCAATGTCTTCTTTCATGTTAAACCATAAGTTTTGAAATGGATTTGTTCATGGTGTATTTTTTATTGATCTTTTGGAGTCAATCATTTGGAATCTTAGGATTAGGATAGTGATGTTTGAGCATTTTAGAGACAAAATATTTGGTTCATCATGGTGTTTGAAATAGATCCTAATGAATTTATTTTCAATTTCTTTATCTCTTATAAGTAGTTGGAACAACAGGAGACTATATGTTCTATGTTTTTCATGATTTTAGTACGTATGATTATATGCCGCATTTAATTTATTAACGCATGCTTCTATTTCAGTTTAATTATTATTCATACTCTTTTTTTTGTCCTTATGTATGAGTTCAGTTATTTTTTCACTATTATTGTACTCCAAATAGTGGGTATAGTATCCCACCTACATTTTCTAGACCCCATCCACTGGTTGGAATCCTATAGAATTTTCAGATCCATTCCTGAGTCCTTATAGTGATCTATATCAAGTGGTAGGTTAGGTAAACCCTAGAACGTTCATTACATACACACTAGACCTATGAATATGTCAATACATAGAGAAGGGATCTCACCCAAGATCAGTGGGGTATACCTGAAACTATCTGAAATAACATTTTCTATAGGGGAATATACACCTATTATTTTGTTTATAATTTTTCATATAACCCCACCATGGGAAGAAGAAATGACATAGTATCATACTCTAGGACACAAAGAATGATTTTACAACTCTATATGAGACTAATCCCATATATGGGTTCATATCCTCTGCTCAGAATGTACTTCCAAATTGTACCATCATGTGGATGGACTAATGGAATGTACCCTATATAAATAGGTCTACACAAAAGATAATTAGGTCCTTAAACTACCCTGATCAAAGTTCAAGATGTGTACTGGGTATACAAGGCATGTCTTGTCTACCCCAGTTCTACCCATGTTATCTGGATCATTCCCTTTTACCTTGGCCCATTCCATAGACCCTCATCACGATTATGTACTTTTACTTTTTGGGGTACTTTTTATATATCTGAGTATCGAGTCCTACCCATGTAGTCTGATCATTCATGTTTACCTGGTCATGTCCCGGTACTCTAGACATGTTCGAGTACCGGGCCATGCTTTTGTACTCTAGTCGTGTCAATATACCAAGCCATGTCTGAGACCGGGTACCCGAAGGGTATATTATGATTCACTAGTTATAGTTCACATAGATTCCAGTGGGTACCATGGGGGATGTGATGTTATATTTTTTTGAAACCCTATCCACTATAGACAAGGTCCCACATTGTAGTTTTTTTTATCCAAACAACACCTTGGGAACTTTAGAATACTCTAGAAACTCTAAAAAGATTCAAGATTCTCTGCCACACTACTTCCACACTCAATTTTTCCACAGAATCTATTAATAATAATGGATCTTGTCTTGACTGGTCTTTCTCGTCATTGTTGGACATATACTCACCACCCAATCTTCTCAGGAATCATTTAACATCGCCCCAAACCAATACCGTAATTCCAAACCACTAACTTCCAATCCTGATACACTTCTAATCCTCTTTCATCAACACCTCACCACGATAATAACATCATTTTAAAACACAAACATTTAGTATCAATCAGTTCCACCAAAGAATGTTTTTTGAATGATCGATCACTAGATATTTTTCAAACCACCAGCCAAAGAAAATATTGGTGATGAACATGTGAAGATCGAGGGGAAATGAGAAATATGGAAAATGATGAATAATCCACAACCATTTTTTAATTTGGCCTCAGTTTTTTATTGATAGAAAAAAAATTAATAACATTAATTTGGATTAATCAACACAATATCCATTATTGATTTTAAAAAGATAAATAAATACACATAAATTAATCGTGACCCATGAGTTAATTTTTTAGAAGTATTGATTCTCATTTGGTCAATATATAAAAAATATAGGAATTAAATCCAATAAAAAAATTTCATACCTTGATTTCAGATCAATAATTGATGAATAAGTGCTACACATCAATGTCTTTGGAAAGATCCTCAAAATCCTTTGAAAAATATATTTCAAAATTACGATCCATTTTTGATCGTCTAAAAATTATCCTCCAACATCTCCTCTAATAATCCATAGGGTTATGTGGATAAAAATTGGAATTTTTCACAATAATAATTATATATAAGAAATTATGTTTTTTGGGACATCTAATAACTAATAAATATATAAACTGTTTATTTATTTATTTATTTATTAGTCCTCCAATGATTACACTTAAAGAAAACACTTGACAAACACAAATATTATGTCTTACTTAGGGTAAAGCCCGCATTACGGATTTAATGTTGTTCTTAGATTTGGCATGAGAGGATCTTTTTGGGATTTATACCATTATTTACTAAAAATTTTACATTTGTGATGTAATATATTTAATATTTTTAATATATCAAAAATTGAGCCTCCTCGGGCCTTGAAATATTTTACTAAAATAATGCATGGATGAAAGAAATATTATTTTATAAATTCCAATGTTTTACAAGGAATAAAAGAGTCATTTAATTCTCCCTACCTCAAGGATATTTATCCCAAAACAAAAAAAACTACTCAAAATGATGAGGGTAATGTGCCCACATCTAGTTTTCCAATACCGAGGTGTTCTTTTGAAGATTATTATACTATCACCATACATGCACCAAGAGAATCAATCACCCAATGAGGATCTTCTCCCATAGATCCTCAATCTCAATTAGTTAATTTGAAACAGTATCTCTATCCTCAATATACAGGTCACTACATCTAATAATGTGTGATGTTTCATGCACATAATTATTCAGCTGTGACATGTGAATAAAATTGTGTTCTAGGTCCAACAATGGCAGAAAGGACAACCATAATTCCACCTTTCTGACCCTACATAGTATCTAAAAAGGATAATGAACCTTAGAGATAACTAGATACCCTGAAAAAATATCCACAAATCCTCATAGAGGTGATACCATCAAGAATACATGGTCTCCCTCTTCAAAATTCAAATTCCCCCATCATCATTCTATACAAGTCTTCTAATGGATCTAGGAAGTAATAATATTCTCATGTATGATATCAACCTTCTTGTTCATAGCTCGCACCAACTCTAGTCCCATGAGTATTAAATATCATAGATCAACCCAATACAGTGGTGACCTATAGCGTCTCCCATACAACTCCTCAAATGGAACCATACAAATGGTATAGTGGTAACTATTTTTATATGAAACCTACACCGAGGGTAGTTTATTCCCCCATATATGTCTAAATTACAACATATAATTCCAAATAACTTCCTCGTATACTTTAATGGATTTCTCTACCTAACTGTCTATCTGGGGGTGGATTTCGATGCTCAAAATGAACTAATTCCCAGAGGCCTCCTGCAATGTTGTCCATAATTGTGACATGAAGTGGGAATGATAGTATCAAATGATGATCAAGGTTAATATATGAATAAAAACTATCTCATTCCTATAAAGGAATCCCATGATCTCCACTGAACACTTCTCTCAGATATCCTGGAAGTGGGTTGACTTGGGAGTCAGCCCACAATCACCCAAATGGAATCATCCCCTTTAGATTACCATGAAAAAATTCCATAGATATACTATACCACTTCCACTCTATCACCTCAAGGGGTTGAGAGAAACCTTCTAGAAATTTGTACTCAACCTTCTCCTACTGAAAATTGAGGTATCTGGAGACAAACTCTGCTATAAAATTCTTCATTCATGGACACTATAACTGATTATAAAGGTCTAAGTAAATCTTGGACACTCTTGAATGTACCATTAATGGTTACATATGAAACTCCCTCAAAATATCCTCCCACATATTCAACATACCATGGTCCATCCATGTAAAATGAATAATTTATCCACACCTTTAGAAAAACCATCAAGATAATATCAAGATGATATTTGAACATGTATGTTATCATAATCTGCATCTCCATGTTGAGCTTCCATAACATGATATAGGAGCGTAGGGGTAACCACCATATATTGGAGTTAAGTTTCACCATCCTCATCTATATTAGAAAATATAATGTGACCAATATCTCTAACACCTCATTCCACGATTATGAACAATATTTCATACTAAGAGAATATGATATGATGTTCCCCTTCTTGATAGTATATACTTCCTCAAAGTTGTAATCTCTAAGGAACCTTATCCATCATCTATATCACAAGTTGGAATACATTTATTGTAGTATACACTTGATAATATTATTTTTATAATAGATGATAAACCACTCAACCATAAGATAGTGTCTTCATGTCATCGAGTTAAAGACCACTACTACCAGCTCAAGATTGTGGGTCACATAGTTCTACTCATGTGATTTCTACTTATAGGAACCATAGGCACTAATTTCCTTATTTTTCATCAAAACACAAAAAAAAAATCCCAGTTCTAAAGGCCTCAAAGAACACTGTGTACTCAACACGTTCCTCTATTAGAATTGTAATTAGGGTACTCATTAACCTCTACCGAAACTCTATAAAAGACTGTTGTAACCTATCCATCCAATTGAATGGATTACCCTTTTGGGAAAAATAATTCAAGTGTAAAATGGATAAATAGGTTATGAATTTCCTATATTATCTTACCAACCAAATAAATATTTGTACCTCTGTGACACTCTAGGGTGGTTCCCAAGCTAGAACTATCTCAACATTTTGCAAATACACTTCAACACCCTCTTCTAAAATATCATGTCCCATGAATTGGACTTCTCGAATCTAGAAATTAAACATCGAGAGGTTACCATAAAGTTAGTTATCTTGAATTATGTTCAAGACCGTCCTCAGATATCTCACATTCCCCTCCTCTAAAATTGATTACACCATTATGTAATCCAAAAAGTCCATTATGAATATTTCCTAGAAGGGATGAAAAATCCAACTCTTGAGTCCTATAAACCATACTAGGGGTTTCATTATTTCCTAAATTCCTCACAATGTACTTATAGTGACAATGGTGACATAGAAATATTATTTTCAGAATATCCTCATCTTAAACACAGAGCTGGTGATTGCCTGACCTGAGTTCAATATTTTAGAGTATTCTCATCCCTTCAGTTGGTTAAAGAAGTCTTAAATACTAAATATTGGATACTTATTCTTAAAGGTATCCTAATTCAGGAAACGATAATCTACACACAACCTTAATCTCCCATCCTCATAGGAGAACAATATAGTGGTTACCCAAAGTAACACACTAGGTCTGATAAAGAACGACCTTTATAAATTCTTCAACTACACCTTTAGTGCATGAATCTCTACATGAGATATCAAATATATAGGATTATATATACAAGGTTAATTATTAGGTTGAAGCATATGATGAAATATAACTATCGATGGGGACACAAGATAGATACATCTGTATGGAATACATCTTTATACTTATCCACCACTGTATGAAACAGATAACCCATAACAGTTGTCACTCCAAGGGTTATACTATCCAACTGGTGATTAATCAACTTTATCATCCTATACATGATCCCATATGACTCTTTTTAGGTTTCCTTCTTACTAACAAATGAAAACATCATCCCATATACACAAAAAAATTACATCATCCACCATAAACAATTAATAATTGCATAAACCAGGAAGAGTCAGTCCATATATATTATATTGTCATAATGCCTCATCACAACTATGAAAATATCCTTGAAGTAACCTAGAACACCCTGGGAAGGGATGGGTGAATCAGGGTGTCAACTTTTTCTTTTAAACTAATAGATATTGTTCCAATATTGGTTAGAACCTATTAAACCTATCTGATGAGAAATTACCGAAAACAAATAATCACATGCAATGCGAGGACACAACAATTTTAGTTGGTTCACCACTAAGGGCTACATCTAAGGAGAATACACCAATAGGTTGTTAGTCAAAAAAAATTCCCCAAATATTTACATGTTTTGGATTATAGAAGTTTTGAAAAATCACTCTATGTCAAGCACACTACATTTAAAAAGTTTAAGGGATGGCATACTGCATGCCTTGGACCACTTCCATTGACTCCCCCTTTCTCACTACATCAGAAAAAATATGAACACATACTATCAACATGAAGGGCGCATCAATGGGTTGGAATTAAATTATGCATCCTCAACTACAGATAGATTCTCTACTAAAGTACCATTTTCCCATGTATAGGTAATATACTTTTTTGTACGTTGTTGGTTCCTGAACATGTCCTCCGTGAACCATCCTTCTTCCTCTGCATAGTGGAATGCTTTGCATACCACCTCCACATACAACCTCTGCAATCTAGACTGTGTACCACCTTCACAAACAGAATTTTTGAATTACCTTCGCATATACTCTTGCATACCACATTCCTTTGTGTGCATACTTAATCCACATACTGCCTCTCTTTCTCCACATACTACAAGAGCACCACGGACTAAGTTCTTACTCAATGTACAAACTCAACTCTGCATACCACTTCTTTCAGCAAAAACATTCTTTCATGAACTATTTCTCCTCTATGAACTGTCTTTTGTGAACTATTATAGACATCACCGAATTCCTTTCATATTTTTAATTAATGTTTTCGCGGGGTTGTCTTCAGGCATACCACTTATAGATTTTGACGAATTCCTCTCATATTTTTTTAATCTAAAAACTTCCTTGTATTGAAGGGATTAGTGATCCTTATATTGGAAAATAGATGTGCATAATATGTTAATCCTAGATTTACCAAATCATCGATTCGATACCACCTTTATAGCATATCAGGCATCTCTCATAAAGCATATTCCCTATACAGTCCACGTAATTCCATTCTCCCTACGCGGTGGCACTAATCTCCACCTCATTTCCAAAAACAACACCTTTAGAGTCTCATGAAAACATTTCCTCATTTTCTCACATGACACATCATCCCATGAATGATTCACCTCATATGAACTACAAGACATGAGACAGAACAAAAACCTTCACCATGAAAAGTTTTTTATTCTGTGAAACATTTTCATCTAGTCCGTGTAACACCCTTTGTCATCTTCAAACTATTCCTGGTACATGGTACATGGTTCATGACCCAGGCTACATGGTTCCCTACCTTTTCCAATTTCCTTCTCCATTCCACATCGCATTCACTCTGATATAAAAATAATTCCTTTCCTAAAAACAAAATCCCGATTTTGAGGCCCAAAATTGGGAAAACCCTAGGAAACTACACCAACTTTAATTTTACATTCAGCCAAAATCATAAGACCACATTCTTTGTAAACTCCTTGATTAACCCAATGTGTATTGACTATAAATACAAATAATATTCCTTTTATAGAAGAGAATAGATTTGGTTCCAATAATATACACATTTGGTTTTTTGGGGAATCTACATATAAATTCAATAGAGTACCAGCCACTATCAAACCCAAATAAGAAAGAATCAACTCAGCTAAAACTCTAATCCTGTGTGCGCAATGATTAGTGTGGAAAATAAGAGAGAATAAATGGATTGTGTTCTCATGTGTTCAAATGAAAGCTCTGAATATTTTTGCATAACACAATATTGTTTTCTCGATTCATATTCTCCCCCTTTGTAACTCATTGAATTTATCTAGTCCCCATTCTCCAACAATCTTAAAAAAATGAAAAATATTTTCTCTACATTTCCATATTGAATTTAGCCATATCTCCCCCTAGGAAAATAAAACCAAATATTGGTAAGTGTATAATGTAGAGCATAGATCATACTCTCCATGGATCAAATCTACTCCATAAATCTACAGTACTTCAACAAACAGATTAAAATAGTTTGAGGAACTAGGGAGAGGAGAATGTTTGTATCCTTCTTAGGCATAAGGAGGTGTCTGAACACCAACGTTCAATTGATGCTTCCTGAACACTTGTGTTGATAATGGATGGGTTAGTATGTCAGCAACTTGATCATCAGTTCCTACATGATCTATTTTAATCATGCCTTGAAAACTGATTTCAATGTGTTCTGTACATGAATGTTGAACATGATTATTCGTAAGATCAATTGCACTCTTGTTGTCACAATGAATTACAATTGGTTTTTTCACCTCATCACCAATATTAGTCAATTATTTCTTCATCTATAGTAGCTGAGTGAAAGGCTTTATAGCAGATATATACTCATCTACAATAGTAGTATGGGAAGTACTTTGATGTTTCTTACTCAACCAACCCACACATTTCATTCGAATAAATAATTCTACAGCAATAATGTGATTTATATCAACGTATTCTCTAACTCAGTTGGCATTAGAGTATGTTGAAAGATCATTATCATTTCCTATAAAAAATATAATCCATAATTGTGAGTAACTTTAATATACCTCATGATTCTTTTCACTATAACCATATATTCTTCCATCATATTACATTGAAATAGGGCCACTAATCATGTTGTATAGACAATATCTACCCATGTTGTAGTTAATTATAGTAGACTTACGATGTTTTTCATTGTACATGGTGGGATCCAAAAAAAGTTTCATCCTTGTGCTTTCCCAGTTTAGTTCCAACCTCAATCAGAGTCAACATTGGTTTGGAGTCATGCAAATTGAATTTATTCAGCAACTCTCTTGAATACATTTCATGATAAATGAATGTGTTTTCTTTCCTCTAACTCACTCGCAGCCCCATGAAGTATGTGAGTTCACCAATAATCGACATTTCAAATTCTGATTTCATGTGATTGGAAAATTCATCCACTAATATGTTCCTTCTTCCTCCAAATATAATATCAGCTTGGTACACTGGAACCATGAACCAATCTATTTGATAATTCTTCATATAAAGACTGTGATCCACTCCCCCTCTTTTAAATTGAAACTTCTTTAGATACAAATCCTGTCGAGAGTACCATGCTTGTGGTACTTGTTTTAGAACATATAGATTCTTCTTTAATATTCATACCTTAATTTCATAATTAGAAATATAAAACCCATTGGTATTTCAATATAGACTTCTTCTTAAAAAACACCATTTAATAAAGCTTTCTTGACATCTATTTGATATACTTTGAATTCTCTTTGAATTTCCATGGTAAGAAAAAGTTTGATTGACTCCAGTCTATCAGTGGGTAAAATGTTTCTTCAATATCAAAAACTTCAATTTGTGAATAGATTTTACAAAAAAACTACGCCTTATTTCTAATCACATTTCCATTCTCATTAAATTTATTTTTAAAAAACCACTTCATACCAATAACACTGTGGGTTTTGGGTGTCTTAACTAGATCCCTTGTTTTGTTCTTATCGATCTGATCCAATTCTTTATTTGTGGCCTTATATTATAATTCATCCTTTGTAGCTTCTTCAAATGAGGATGGTTCCATAATTGATAGGAATGAAGATTGGTCAGCATTCCTCATTCTCCATGTCTATGTGGGAGTTTTCCAATCCCCAATGATGTTGGATCGATCAATTTCTACTCTTTCATTTCCCCTATGTGGTTCAGACAAATTTTATTCATCAATGGTTTCTTCTTTTTATTATTAAATGGATTCAACATCCTAATGTATCTTCTAGATGTTTTCTATTCCTTCTTCTACTTCTATATTTGGATTTTTTTCTGTTTCTACATTCTTCCTCATATTCTATCACATAAGTAGAAGAATTCCTTAAGCAATTTGTGATTTTTTCTTCAATGATCATCAAATAACTTCTTTCCCCAATTTTTCCAAGACATTTATTAAAACATTTGTAGACTTTTATATTCATTTAATATATGAATAATATTCCTTCATCTATAGTATCACCATACTTTCTATTATTTTCTTCATTGTTTCGGATAAAACATTTACTTCTGAAAACATGAAAATACTTTAATGAGGGATTCCTTTAATTCCATAACTTATTGGGTGTCTTGGTTTACCCCATAAAATGCCCTTTTGATTTTGAATATAAACTGCTACTTGAACATCCTCTTTCCAATAATGGCGAGAGATACGACTCTCAATCAGCACCGTTTTATCCATACTATTCACCTATTGATTTCTCAACAACTCCATTTATATGTGGATTTCTTATAGTAGCCACCCCATGTTGTATCCCATGTTTCTCCAAATACTTTTTAAACTCAATAGAAGTATATTCTCCACCATTATCAGACTACATAAATTTAGTAGTCCATCTATTATCATTCTCATCTATTTGGGGACAAGTTTTCATACAATCAACAACTCTTTTTTTCTTGTGTATAACCATCACACAAGACACTCTACTATAATCATTAATGAAAATAATGAAGTACCTTTCTCCAGGAGTTATGAAAATAATTATTAGACAACATACATCTCCATGAATTATATCAAGATGATTGTATGCCCTTTTCTTCTTTGGCTGATATGAACTATATGCCAACATCCCTTGAATGCAAGCATCACATGTTTTTCCCATTCAAAATTTAGATTGGGGATATCCATGACTATCTTCATCTTAGATATCTTTTCCATGCCTTTTTGATTTATGTGACCCAAACTCTAGCGCTACAAGTTGTTTTATTCTTCAACATTCATGTAGCAAATGTACTCTCCACTATTCAATTGATATAGGTTGTAATCTATTCTGAAACCTTTCAAGAGAGAATATCATATTCTTACATTTATTGTTCACCCCTATTGATTGAATGTCACTATATGATCTAAGTCATAGAGTTGACTCATACTCAACAGGTTGTGACACAAACTGTCCATATAAATAACTTTTTTATTCTTCATCTTTCCATTGGCTAGTTCAATACTTTCACACCCTTTGATATTCAAAGAAAAATCATTACCAAATCTCACAATTCCATTTAATGTTTTCTTTACATTCAATAATAGGTTTCCATTTCCCATCATATAGGATTATCATCCACTATCAAGAATCCAAATGATGTTGTTCTTGGTAGATTTGAAAGATACTTCTACATGGTCGGATTTTTCAATTTTCTTCTTTTACATCCATGAAATATTAGTTTGAGTGAAGGTTAAAGATAGATTTTCAAATATATTTTCCATGTTCATGGGTATATCATAATCACACTCTTCTTATAGAATAGTGAATCTGTTTGTAATGACAACATTTTCTGGTTGGAAAGTATTGACATGTCTATGAGTTCTATGTGAATTGTCCATGCCATTACTCTATATGCCATCAATAACATTATATACAAGGTTAGAACAATTAAAACACTCTCCACAGAAATTTTTTCTTCTATAAGAATTAGGATATGAATTCGTTATCCATTGTTGACTTTCTATATCATCCGTATTCAGATATCTCCTTGACTCTTCATACTATGATATGGTATGGCCCAAATAGCCATAGAATTGACATTTGATAAGTTTAAATGTCTTTTCACTTCTATTCCATTTCATGACAACTGTATTAGAAGGGTTTTTTGAATTTATATCATCTTGGGAAACATGAGGAAATGTTTTATTCATCCTTTCAGTCTGATTTGAGACATTAATTGTTTGGACTTTTGGTGTCTTAGTGATTTGTCCTACATTCAACATGCCTTTATTTTGGCCCATTTTATATCCAGCATTAGATGTTTCAGTGTTACAACCAACTCCTTTGTTTCTCAGCTAGGGGGTATTTGATTATTCAAAACCTTTTCAACTCTATCAGAACCATGGTTAACACTCTCTAGTAGCTCAGCATATGAGAATTTTTCAAACTAAATTTTCTTCATTGTTTCTGTTATACTTGATTCACTTTCAAGTTTACTCCTGAGAGTAACAACTTATTCTTCAATTCCCATAATATTTTTGAACTTCTCCTTGAGTCTAGATATATTTTCATTAATTACCATTTTTTGTTCATCAATTATATGCATTATTTTCACTATATATTTTCAGATTTCAAAAGTCATTGAATGATCCTTTACTACTTCATCAAGTTGATCAATTTCACCTTCAAGAACATCAATATATTTTTATTACTCTTACACAATTTCCTTCCAGTTTTTTCATCTCTTGTATTAATTCTCAAGATTACAAAAATTATCCTTAAGTTGAAACGTGAGATTGGCATCAGTGGTCAACTGATTATTTCTATCTCCATCTCCTAATGGTTCTGATTCTTCAATCGCATCCATCATTGACACATGGGTTATAGAATTAAACCCATGTTTTTATTCATCAAATAATTCACTATCATCATTTTATTCTTCACATATACAGATATTTGTGTATAGTTTCTTACCAGACAAGGAATCTAACTTTTTTAAAAAACCTTTTTTTGAGGCTCTTACATATCTCTAACTTCAAAATCTTTATCACTAATCTTTATTGTGCATCGTGAGGGAAATGTGAAAAACTATTTCATAATGAAAATGAGATATAGGTATCTTTCTTTCAAATTTCCCTTTTATATTCTATAATTTCTTATAAATGAGAGAAATAATTTCTTTTCCATCATTAAATTCATCAATACTATCTCTTAAAATTTCATGTTTGTCCCTGGATTTGAATTACATTTCCTTGCTTACTTGAGTCATTGAATCTTCTAGTTTGACTCTCATCTCATATTCCACCAGACTGCTTAGAAGATTATTCAGAGAATGTTTGGAAATATCCATTTCTTCAAGGGCTGACACCTTTGCTTTGTAAATATGATAAGTTCTTCTCAAGATTTTATTTACAATATGAGGGTCTTTTATTTATTCACCAAGTCCCCATATTTATCCAACAATACCAGTAATTCGATTGAAAAAGGTATCTCCATTTTCTTTAGGATGCATCTTCATATCATCAAACCTATTATGAAAAACTTGTATAATCACCTCCTTCACTTTTCTTTCACCTTCATAAATATTCTCTAGTTTTTTCAAATGAAATTTTCTAATGTATTTCTCATTCCCATTAGATATATCCAATCAGAAAGAGATGTGTTGAGGGTATTATATTCTTTGGAATTTTCATAAATAATTTTCCTATTTGTATCAATCATAGACATCCTAGTTGGCTCAGTGACTTGTATTCCTTATGTAGTTCCAAATAGGACTTCCATTCTAAGAGATCTTATATGAGATCTTCTTAATATTATTCTATATCTGATTGTTGCTTCCATCAAAGAGGGGTACTCCTGTGATATTTACTATATTCTCCATTGTATAAATAAAGGTAATATTTAATGCCAGCAACCTTTACCCTCTGATATAAATTGAAGGACCTTGGAAGACCCTGAGAGGGGAGCGATGAATCAGGGTGTCAAATTTTTCTTTAAAATTGATGGATCTTGTTTCAGAAATTGGAAGGAACATGTTAAACCTTTCTAATGAGAAAGTGAAGAAAACAAACAATCACATTCAAAGTGAGGACAAAATAATTTTACTTAGCTCACAACTAAGGGTGATTTCCAAGGATCATACGATGATAGGTTTTTAGTCATATCAAATTCCACTAATCTTCACAAGTTTCGGATTATAAAAATTTTTCATAGCCACTCTTTGCTAGGCACACTGCCTTGATAAGGTTTCGGGGATAGAACACTACGTCCCTTAGATCACTTTTTTTATACCCCCTTGATCACTGTGTTGGGAAGAATCTTAACTCATCGTACCAACATGAAGGTCACTCCAATGGGTTCATATTAAATCATGCATGCTCAAATTTAGATAGATTTTCTATTGATGTCCCATTTTACTGTACAGATGTAATCTACTTTCCCACATATTGTTTATTCCCAAACTTTTCCTTCACAAACTGGCCTTCTTCATCCATGTACTAGAGTGCTTTGCATAACACCTCTGTGTACCACCTCTGCAAGTTGGACCATGTACCAAATTCACAAACCAAATTCGTAGACTATCTTCGGTTCTACTCTCATGTACCTCCATCCTTTGCGTACTTCCTTACTCTGTGTACTATCTCACTTTATTTGCATATTTCAAGAGTAAAAAAAATGTAGTTCTTACACTATGTACAGACTCTTCTCTGTGTAAGACCTCCTTAAGTGGACTGCTTCTTCAACAAACTATTTCTCCTCCATGAACTATCTTCCTCGAACTATTCTAGACTTCACCTTATTCATTTACTATTTTTAATTAATGTTTTTGTGGGGTTGTCTTCCCGAGTAATACTTCTACATTTCATCAAATTACTCTTGGATTTTTTTAAATATTATAAGTACCCTATAATAAAGGTATTAGTGATCCTTATATATGAAAATATATCTTCATAATCTGCTAAAATGTGATTTACCAAGTATTCGATATGAAACGACATTTACCTTGTACTGTGCATCTCCCACAAACCATATTCCCTATGCGGTCTGCGTACCACCATTATCCCTACACCGTGACACAAATCTATATCTCATTTCTACAAATGGAATTGATTCCTCGCATAACTTCTCCTTGTATTTGAGAATGACAGGCCATCCCGCAAACTATTTGTCTCCCACAAACTATAAGACTCAACAGAAACCAAAATCTTTCAATATGAACCATTTCTCATTCAGTGAACCATTTTCACCTAGTCTGTGTAGCACCCTTCGTTGTCCATGAATTATTCCCAATACATGGCATGTTGTTCATTTTCTATGATTCATAGCTCCCTTCCATTTCTAATTTATTTTTCCATTCTGCATCTCATTCAATCCTATGCATAAATCCTTCCTTTGCAAAAAAAACTCCGGATTTTGAGGCCCAAAAATTGGGCAAACACTTTGAAACTACGCCACCTTCAATAAAACTTTCAGCCTAAAACATAATACCAAATTCCTTGCAAACACATTGATTATCCCAATTTTTTTGGAATAAAACACAAATAATATTCCATTCATAGCAAAGAACATCCTTCGTTCCAACAATCCCAAAGGAAGATATCACCTCAATGAATTAGTTCACATTATCATTAAATATGTGTGATAACTGAATCTCCTTCAGTATAACTCTCTAAATGAATTGTTTGAGCCAAAGGATCAACTGTAATATATAGGTCTTGAAAAATGGGGACAGTAAGAAAATAGTGGTGTGTACCTATGTGTGTTATTATTGTATTTAAAGTATGTAAGAAATGTATTGTACCTCTAATCATCCCTAGTGCCTCTAAGTCATAGTCCTCCACTACATATAGTTTTCCCCATCCCTAACCAATAACTCATTGAGTCTGTAATGGACCGCCTGTGGGTGGTGGGGTAACATATCAATCCTTCATCCACCTCTTGTTGTTATCACTTCTTATATGATAATTCTTACACCCTACAAACTTCCCTAAACTTTCCACTGCCTATTTATGTTCATTTCATATTCTTAATCTCTATTGGTTGTGAGACTTATTGGATATTCCCACACTAGATATCCTTTACTACCTCACAAGTTGTTGCACCTATTCCTCTATTGACAAGAGCCATCATGAGATCCTTGAACTATAGAACCAACATTTTAATATTGTCTCTAAAAATTCCTTTCTCACCTATATCCCTTTGTATGATGTCAGATATCATCCTCTAAAGTCTTAACTCTAGGATTCCCACTACTAGAATCAACTATTGGTGAGTACGCAAATAGAAAGCTCTCCCCTAACCTAAAGCTTGTTCAAGAAATTCTACATATGGGAGAATAAAAAGAGATATCATGCCATCTTGAATATCTCTAAATAGACCACACTCTAATTTCCATTATGGGAATAATTCATGTTGAACCATATCTATGGAGTATCATGATAGTTTAGTGAACCTAGAAGAGTACTCTACCAAAATAATGTCACCCTAATAAATATGTAGAATCATTTGGATACATACTACTTAAAACATATCTAGTTAGAAATAATCTCTAAAAAGGCACTGAAAATCTATCAATGAATGATTCATCTCATTGTAGGTTAGAGTCACTAGACTCCAGCATTGCCTTGTAGATCAATGATTAAGGCTCACCACTTGACCTAGAATTTATTTTGATGGGGTCCTAACACGGTGAAAAACATGTATAACCACAAGAAGACATTCTTTAGCTATCTATGGGTCTGTATCACCCTTAATCTTGAGGGGTATCTCTATCTGGGAAACATAAAGTGTGATTATTTTTCAAAAATAATCATTCCGTACTTTTAGTTAAGACTTTTCTGAGATGGGTGGTGGAAATTTTAGCATACCACCCAGAGGTACCACCTCCAAAACAAATCTTTATAAAGTAGCCTCATAACTAGGTAGATCACAATTGAAATCCTACTGTGTAATCCCAACTAAAAAACATCCTAGATAAATCCTAATATAGATAAGATGTTCCATATTCAAGAGTATATCTGGGGAGATTACTCGAGAAGGATATGAATACTATAACCCATTCCTATATGATGCACATACCAATGTTTTCCCTACAACGATTTACTATATTCACCGAGTCAACTAGAATGATATCAGAGTCTTGGTATATGGATACATTTTCTACTACACCAATAATGGAATTATTGGCCAGAGATCCAAACTCAAAACACTTTAAAACCATTTCCTCGATTCCCAAGATAAACCTCACAGTTAGAAAGTCTTCAAACTTCAGTCCTAAGATGATATATTCTGGTACTACTCTATTAATAAACAACTCACTCAGGCCCTCCTATTCATAATTAATCTTAATGTGACACCCCGATCCTTTATCAAATAGGCCATGGGCCAGTGACTGGTTCCAAGAAGGAAAATCACAGACATGAGAGGTCATAGCCTATGGTACCTATACACATACACACACATCTCTAAATACCTATAAAATTTTGAAAGGTAAATTATGAGAACCTCAATTATGGTGCTCATAAAAAAAATATTTTAACCCAAGAAAGTTGTAGAAAAAATGGTACTTATATTGCCTCTAGAGAAGAGAGTGTTATATGTGTCTATAAATATTATTTTGTGGGTTCACTTTTTAAATAGAAAGTTGGTGAATCTGGATGGTTTTAGAAAACAATAAAGGAAGTAGTGTTCCAACCTTAAATTAGTCTTTCACTCACCTGTTTAACAGTTATTCATTTACTTTCTAATATTCCTCTCATAAATTGAATCCTATTGATAACTTTCTTAAGGAAATTTCGATTAAAAAAATAATTATAGTGATCACTATATTTCCTCTCCTAGATTGGTATTTAGACATATACTTTTACCCATAAATTTCCCCCACTGTATATTATATCACGCAGTGGACATAATCTGAGTTTATTGTGTGTGAAATGTTGAGAAAAGGAATATAAAATTAATTTCTAATCAGAAGAAACTTGTACTAACAAAACCATTTAATTCTATATAGGAGATAGAGTTAGTATTGAAAGATAAAAAATTTCAATAGGGAAGGTGAAGGGATTCTCCTTAACTAAACTATATATTTTTAATGTGCCATCACTAGAGTATTATAGATATTAAATTAATCTAAAAAATATTTGCAACCAGTGCTGATCTATAGATCTCCTTCTTCAATAGAAATTTCTTCCCTTTATATATTTCTTGGATTCCAAAGTTCTTTTTATGTCTTGGGAACAAGTTATTTTATTGAATTATGGAATTTATGTTGTGAGAAGGTTAACTTTTAGCTCGATAATTGATATGTTTCCACAAGTAGGGGCCTGGAACAACTCTACAAGACATCAGTACTGTTCCACAATCCAACCCAATATCATTTTTAAAGTTGGAATGTTCCTGTGATTTTTAGTGGTGGTAAATGGAAAATGGCCTTAAGATGTATTACTCATGTCATGAGACATCATTTCCTCCAAAATCTGCATTGGGATTCTCCCATAATTGGTTGAAGAAGTCTCAATGTTTCTTTATCAGTGGTGTTGCATCTTCTTCGACACTGCATCATTCATTTCCTATATATGGGAGCCTGGTCCATTTTCACATAGCTCTAGTGTCAATAATAATTATTCTACTTTGATACTTAGTTGAATTCTAGATCTCCATCAAAACCTATATAGGTAGGGAGGCTTCTCTCATGGTGTGCTTAATTTAATCTCACCCTAAGTAGGTGTGGAGATATAATCTGAGTGGAGTAATATAATAATTCACCTGGTAGAGTGGCCTCACACCATCATCATCTCATATCAAGTGGTGGATGTAGAATGTGGCATTGGAAGAATAGATGGGGGCCAATGTGTATTCATGGTAGTGGTAGATCAATGGTGGAAGTAACATTTTAGAGTATCTCATAGTCTTGGGATATCCTTTATCCATCAGTTAAGAGGGATATTTATTTTTAGGGAAAGTTTAGGCTTCAGGTTTGGAGAAGTATCTTTTGAATATTGGGGCATGATAGGGTCAGTGGAAAATGCTTGCAGCCAGCATTCTTACTATGAGGGTCACAATCAGTGTTATTACCATGAGATGATGGCCAAAATGGATGGGATGGAGGTAAGTATTCAAATTGTGATAATGGGGGCACACATAATGAACTTTTTTAATACTATGATCAATTTTTTATTTTGTATAATTTTGGAACACATGATCAGCTAATGGAATGCATGGTAGTTATGAATACTATGAGTCCATGGTGCAGTATGGTGGGTAGGTTGCCGTGAGTAGTTCCTGTTTTAGGTTAATGGACTGGTCTCCATGCTTATCATGTGATTGAATCTACATGCAGGGGAAACATATAGTTAGCCCATTTCGTAAGCATAGGGACCTTGGATGTCATGATCAATCTTGGACATTGAATTTTCCCAATGTGAAAAAGTTCATATTCTTACTTAGTGTAGTATTAAAGTCCACCCTAATATTTTAAAAATAACTAATTTCTTTATCATGGATCCACAATTTATATCAACAGTATATACACATTAATAATCACTATTCATTAACACCAATTTATAATTATGTTCTAATTTTATAAATTCATCATATTCGACTACTAAGTTGGGAAATGAACTACTATGTGGGGTATTTTTAATAAATATTTTTAGTAAATATTGAAAATTCCAGTTCGCATCACTCCCCCACACATAGACTATTACATTCATAGAAAATGTTAACATCATATTCAATTTATTCAAAAAGGAAAAAAAATAAAGATACTATTCCAATATTTAAATTTACCAGTAACAGAAGAGATAATATACTGATTCATCCATTGTTCAATTTATCATGATTCATATCTAAATCAAACCACTTACCTAATTCACTTCAATAAATTTTTAGTTTATGAGGGGATCATATTATATTTATGGATAATTAAAAAAAATTAAAAAAAAAGAACTGTGATTACTCTCTCTTTCTTAAGGAATCCAGAGTTTGATTTTATACTTTATTTAAACAACTTAAATGAACGAGTTATTATCCAACTTTTCATCTTTCTATGGGATTAATATTCCCCTCACCTAAATGGATTCATTTTTGGTAAGGGGAATTTACTTTATTTTATTATTTCCATTCATAATTATGTGAAAGAACAGTGTATAGTACTTATTAATATGGATTGATATAATTATAAAAAAACACCCAGTGGCTTTTTCATAGATATCCAATGTGGGTTCCTAATTTCTCATTTGTATTTCATATTAAAAGGACTTATAGAATTTTTCATTTAAGTTGTCTCCCAAAAGTTATTTTCTTATAATGTTAATGTTTCCAAATTTTATGTTCAAAAATTCATGTGACTTATAGTTATAAAATAGATTCCATACAAATATTTTCACTCACACTCCACTTCGTATTTATAAGACCAAACATCCATAATGTTGTGATCAACTCAATCGTCAATTACTGAATGTTCGATCATCATATTTTTTCAAAACTCCCAGATTTATATTGTGGTTCACCTCAACTCTCTTTATAACCTTAGGTGTTCAATAATGCTTCATACCAATTCAATCTAACTCTAGTGGATCAATTGCATCAGTTATGCCCTTCGATTGATGTGTTCGATCATTTCATCTTTCTATCATGGGATTTATAAGATTTTATGGTCATTTTCCTTCTTGATATATGGAATATCGTGATCTGATTTGGGTCAATGGAAGACCTCATCGGTGCTTGGTATAAAGGTCCTCGTATATGAAATTGTTCCTTTATTATCTTCTTTGGTGGAACTTTGAGTTCCACATGCAAAGAGATAATCTATATATGGAAATTTGGGTATATTTTCCTAGTCTGTAGTTTCCCCTCCAAAACCCTTCTATTTTGTGTGTTCTGGGGAATTTGGTTGGTCGGTACATATTCTTTGTTAGAAAAACAGAAGTGGTGTGTCACCCCATTTTCCCCACATCTGTGTAGAGGTTTACCTTTCCAAGACTCTAGTAAATTGGGTTTGGATTAGTTATGGACAAGAATTTTGGTGGAGGTAAGAAGTTATGTTTGATTCGTCGACAGATTTTTGCAGTTCTTCCAACTGGTTAGACCATCTAGATTCAGTCTTCCATAGTGGGTCTTTGAGTGGGAAGGTGCAAGGGCGAGGGAATGTTGAACCTGTTGTTCATAAATTCTCTATAGTGTTGCACCTGAATCTTCAAGAAAATGAACAAATAGAGGGTTGAATGCATGTAGGAAAATATATGACCTTACAGCCTCAATTGGTGGCTATCCTAGGCAGTATTGGAACTCGTAATGGGGGTGGTCTTGTGTGCTCAAGTGATGTTGTGATGTTAAAGCAACCAATGGTGTTACTTCCTGTGTCGTAGGTCAATGCGAATTTTTACAGGTCAAAATTCAATTTAAAGGTGGTAGGGGGTGTATATGAGACCACTTCAGCACTTGATTACTCTTCATTAGTGGAATTTCCTAGAAGTTAAATAGTAATTATTGAGTTGGGAAATTGTTTTGAACATATACCCATTGATATAGAGTCTAGTTATGATGAAAGGGAGGTTCATTTGGAAAAAAATTTGAAGCTGTAGTAAGGGAAGTAACTTGTAATGCCCAAGACATTATTGAAGGACCTCTTTGTTGGAACTAGTGTGTGAAACTGTAATAAAGGATGCAACCTAAGATGACCATGTCAGTTGTTAAGGTTCTCGATGCTTGGGTTTTGTGGATAATAACATACACCCCCAATTTAGGGAATATCATTTTTATAGCCAGCAGGTTCAGACGCGCCTATGTTGGATTCAAATGCAGATCATGATACTAATTAACGAGCCATTAACTTCCATGATGAGATTAAAAATTTGTACAACTCTTCAAAGATCTATGATAATTGTGAAAATGTTACGGATGATGACAGGGAGATGAGCTACAGCCCCCCTCCCCCACCTCAAACTCTGATCTATGGTAAAGAATCTTTCATATATGTTGTTGATTATAGGAAGCCAAGGTTGGATGATATTGCTTCCCTAAAGAGAAGTCTTAGGAAAGATTACTATAATGTTCCAAGGATTGCGTCCACCAAGTCCTCTTCAAAGGGAAAGAATGAAACTAATTCCAAGTGAGGATGGTTAAACAAGTATTTGAAAACAAGGATATGGGATATATATTATGTTATCTTAAACAAACATAAAAACTCACAATCTGAATGGGAATCAGTGGATGCTCGTGAAAATTCTGATTATGGTTATGGTGAAGATATAGATCCATATGACATGTAGCTTTCATTGTGTGATTTTGTTTAATTTTTCCTCTTTCTTATACTTACTTGACATTACATTTTTTTTAAAATAGTTTGTGAGGACAGGATTTCTTGGTCTTGAACTTTTTCTATTATATTACAGTATTTTTAGGAAAAAGGTTTTATTTATTTAAAAATTCTGGTTTTTCGCTTCCCCATAATTGGTTCAAATACTGTTATTGTAGAATTTTAGTATGAATTTGTTTAAAATTGATAGTTGAAAATAAAATAAATAGCCAGACCAAAATAAAAGAAAGGAAAAATATAGAAATACCTATTTTTTAATAAAATTATGGAGTATGGACTCCTACATGGGTTCTTTCTAATAGTCCTCTAGGTAAAACATTAGTTGTGGTCTGTTCACTGTGAATTTTTTCATTGAAAACGTTCCTTCAATTTCAACTACATCGAAAGAAAATTTATTAGTTATAGTGTATGGACTAGTCCAATTGGAATTAATCTTACATGGAAAAAGTTTCATCATTGCTTAAAATAGCTTCACTTTTCCTCAATCTTGAAATTCTTTTTTTCATCAACTTCTCTTTATAAATTTTGGGTTTCTCATTATATAGTCGCATGATATCATACGGATATCTCCCTAATTCCCCAAGATCTATTAGTTCATGTTTCTTTTGTTCACTATCATTGATAAACTCCATGTTTACTCAATTTAAATCCCAATTGGTTTTTTGTTTTAGCTCAATCGGAAAGTGGAAATGTTTACCATAAAAAATTTGGGGAGGATACATACCTAATGGGGTTTTGTAGTAATTTTTCTTTGACTATAATTCATATTCCACCTTCTTACTCCAGTATTTATAGTTTGGTTTTACTATCATCACCAATATCATTTTGACTTCTCTCTGTGATACATCTTCTAAAACTATCATATGTGGGTGGTAGGAAATGGACTATTTGTGTTACACTCTATATTTTCATATGAATTCCTCTATGTTTTTGTTTTATAATTGGGCTTCTTGGTCAATGATTATAGTCTAGTTATTCCAAACATACAAAATATGTCTGATTTTAGAAATGAAGTTATAGTTTTTAAATCATCATCTCGAGTGGCTTTGGACATAATCCATTTAGACACATAGTCTAATTCAAAAATATATATGAGAATCTAAAGGGGATTGTAAATGTTCCCAAGAATTCAATTCCCCAGACATCAAATATTTCACAAAAAAATAAATGGTTTTTTGGGATTTGTTTTTAAAATTCAACCATTAAACTAGTATTTTGGACAATTATTACAAAAAATATTAAAGAAATTTAAATATGTATGGGAAAAACTAGCTTCTAAAAAATTTCATAGTTGTTATTTAAAGTCCAAAATGGCCACTACATATAAGTGTATAAAAAATCATAAAATGTATTAATTCTTCAATAATACATATTATAATGATTTCATCATTGCATATTTTCTATAATTAAGGGTCATACAAAACATGGTGAATGGATTATGATTTTAAATTGTAATTTTGATATTTTTATAATAATAAATGTATGTTTTCTATGAATAGGAAGTTTCATATGTCAACATACTATGGTACTTGGGTTAGGTTGTATAGTTTCTCACTAGGTAAGGAATCTTCTAGACTAGTCTTTGTAATTCATTCTACCTGGGAAGTATAAGATCGACTCCACATGTGGTCATCCACTATAATTTCATATCCCTTCTTGAACATAATCTCAAGTTCAAACATTTATAATAAGAAAATTCATCTTAAAATATTGGGATTTTCATCAGTCTTCTTGATCAACAATCATAAACATGCATGATAAAAATATATAATTTTACCTTATATCCTAAGAGATAAGAATGAATTTTTTCTAAAGATACAACAATATGAAAAAAATGCGTTCTGTATTTTTTTATAGTTTATATTGGTAGTGTCCAGGGTTTGTGAAATGTAATCTCTCAAACCTGGAATATTTTCAATCATTTTAGAGAGCAAAAATACTATAGGGTCTATGTTGCTGGAAATAATGACTTCCAGTTTCTTATTTTATTTTAGGAATGTATATTTTAAATTTGAGGGAAACAACTTTAGTTGTAATTTAGGGGAGGTTTCTTGAGATTTTTTCATTTTAATATTCTCCAAGATGGCCACCTGAACATGTAAATTATATTTATTAGTATCATGTTTTAGTAACTCAACAATATAAATTTCATAATTTTTTCGATATTAATAAATAGTTGAAATATTATACAAATTGATTTCAGTTTTAAAAATAGTTTTAACTAATAGGTCAAGTGTTTCTAAATCTTCTAATAACTTAATTGGAATCAAACATAATAATTTCCTTCCTATATGAATATGAATATTCAAAATATTTTAATGTTAAAATAGAACAATACTCATGTGGTTGTTTCATTAAATAATAAATGTAAAAATTAATTATTTCTTCACTAAATGTCAGGGATAGAGTGCCTTAATTGAAATTTATGATGGTTTTAGTAGTCTTTATGAATGTTCTACCAGGATAAATGGGATAATGATTTTTACCTTTACCTTCTATCATGTAGATAATGTAGAATTCATCAAGGAATGGGTAACCTTAGAAACTTTTTAGGACATCTATAAGAACACATATTAGATAGGTCATGGATCTATTAGAAGGTTGTAGTACCATACAGGTGGATTTAATTTCTAATATATTTAAAGAAGAATAAATGGAATGGGGTATAAAATTAATGGAATGTACCAATTCATAGAGTTAATTGGAAAAATTGATCTCAGCAATTACGCAGGGAATAGAAAAATTACCTATATATTTAATTTTTTGGTAATTTGAGGGGTGAAAATATCAGAAACATTCTTACCTATTCATGCAGATTTGTTTCTATTTAAACTCCTTATACTGGTGCACATATATTTAATAAAATTTTCATACCTTGGAATTTGGTTAATAGATTCCATCTGGGGTATTTTATTTACAATATTTTGAAAGCTTCTAGCATCTCTTACTACAGTTATTCCACCATTGTTATTCTTGGTTCTTTAATTATTACTGGAAAGGGATGTGGTGGTTTCTATAGATCCTCCAATGTTTTTCAATTTTCATTTTATGGTTATTTCCCTACATCATCCTCAAGTTTTTTTTCTAAGGTATATTATTATATCTATTTACTTTTGATTTTAATTTCCATGGGTAATCCTTTAGTATCTTCCATTTCTTTCCAAATCCTTAATCTAATGGGGTAGAAATTTCCTTTAGGATTTGTATTTTTTTAGTAGGAAACCTACTTTACCTTTTTGTTTCAATGTCATTTAGGGTGATCATGAGCTGGTTGAATTGTACTTTTAATGTTTTTAATTATAAACCATGAGTAGTGAGGGTAGTGTGTTGATGATTATGAGATTATATTACTTGTCTCAGTATGTCTTTCATTGATTGTTCTTGTTATTTTCCTTTCTAGTAGCTTTATATATGGTGGTAAATTTTATCTCTCGAATGGATGTGGTTGAAGAGGTTTTTTATAATACTATTTATGTGGTGGTCCTTGATTTTTCTAGCTTCTAACTCCAAATTAGTTAGTGGGAAATTCAATAAATCTTCTATTTTCACTGGGATGATTATGTAATTTCCTTTTAATCATTTCATCATAAATTATAATCCCTTTAACTTGAAGGCATCCAGTAGTAAAATTATCTTTAGAATAACATTGTTGGAATAACCATAGGAGTTTGTTGGTTGATGATTCCTATAATTATATTCCATATAAATTCCTAATAAGGAAGCTAATTATTTAATTTTATTTTCTAAAAATGGTGAGTTGGAAATTTTTAACCCATTTACTCTTTTGGTTTTTTTTATCATGCCAGTATATTTGAAATTTTTTGATATCATTTCAATGAGTTATCTTACCTCAATATGTGACTTATCAATCATTGTTACTCATAAATTAACATCAAGTAGTTTCCAATAATTTTCCATCAAACCTTGGTAGATAAATACCAAAAATTAATGTTCTTCATATGGATGATGTGGGAAAGATATTGTAAGTTTCTTGAAACATTTCTTGAATTCTTAGAGAGTTTCTCTAGTTTTCTATTTCATTCCATAAATTTTCTTTTGAAATTGGAAACTCCTTGAAGAAGGAAAGAATTTACAGAGGAACATATTCTATATATATTCCCATGATTTGACTTCTACAGGATGTAGATCATTGATCCACTCAATGACTTCTCATTCAGGTGATAAGGGGAAATCCTTAAATCATATTTGAGCCTCCATGATTCCTCTATTTCCAAATAATATGAAAAATAATTAAAATTATCTTACATTTCTATTAGCCTCTTCACCAGATATCCCCTGAAACTTATGCAGTATCCCAATCATTCATGTTTTGATTTCATATTCTTGTTGATCATTTAATCATAATTGTAAATTGATAATGTTGAAATTGGGTGAATAAATTTCTCTCAAAGTCCTATTAACTTGAGATAAATTACCCCCATCTCTTTAATTTATATTAAATATTTTGAGAAGGTTCAAGTTGAAGAGGGAGACTCAGATGATGGAATTTTGATAATATTTCTTCCCTATTGTTCTATGATCCTTAATTTTCTAAGTATTACCAACATTGTTTTCCCAACATCTAGATCAAAACCAATGAGGATGGGAGAATTAGATATACTAATTTGGAAGAATTTTCATTAAAAAAATAAAACAAAACACTGTAAATCCCTATAAATGGGTATAACTTTTATGACAATGTTTTATGGGGTGATCAGCCAAAAAATATTTTAACCATAGAAATACATAGGAAAATTTGTCTCAAATTTTGTCTAAAGAAGACAATGTTATGTGTGTGTTTAAATCCTATTTTTTTGGTTTACCTTTTAAAGAGGTGGTTAGTTAATCTGATTTATTTTATAAATCTATAAATTAGTGTTCGGACCTTATATTAGAACCTCATTAACCTATTGAGTCATTATTTATTTGGTTTCTAATCTACCTCTCATCAATTGAATCTAACTTATTACTTGTTTCCAGAAATTTCAGTACATAGAGAGAATTATAATGATCACTGTATTTCCTTCCCTTTTTTAGCATAGTATTTGGATATATCCTTTTAAACGTTAATTTCTATTAATTTATTTTTTCACATGAATTAGACTTAATCCATGTGACATGTGTATGAAATTTAGATAACAATTATAAGAAATTAAAATCTAATCAAAATAAATTTCTCCTAACAAAAATATTAAATTATATTAAGTAAATAGAGTTAGTATTGAAATATTCAAATTCATCAATAGGGGAGGTAAAGTTATTCTCTCTGGATAAACCACATATGGTTTAATATTTATTCATTGGAGTGTTACATAAATAAAATTAAACTACACAAGATTCACAGTGAGTGTTGACCATGAGATTCCCCTCTTCTATATAAATTTGTCCCCTTTATATAGTTCTTGGATTCCATAGATCATTTTAACTATGGGAAACATGTTAATTTGTTGAATTATATAATTTTTTGATGTATTAGGTTAACTTTTAGCTAGATAGTTGACACATGTACAATGGTGAGGTCTTGGATGAACTCTATGAGGCATTCATTCTCTTCCATGATCCAACCCAATATCAATTTTAAAGGTGGAAAGTTCTAGTGATTCATAGTGTTATTAAAAGTAAAATGGGTTTGGGATGAATTATAATAGTATTAGTGCATCATTTTTGCCAATATATACACTCATATTCTCCCATCATTGGTTGGTGAAGACCAACTATTTCTTAGTTAGTGGTATTGCATCTTCAATGTTGCTTTCATTATTTCATATAGATTGGAGCCATATCATTTCATGTGTCATTTTGGTGTCAACAATATATAATACATTTTCTAATAAAGTGGAATGATAGATCTTCCATGGAAGCTATATAGGATGGTTGGTTTCACTCATCGCACACTCAGCTGGATCTCACACTTGGTCAGTGCAGAGCTAGAATTTGAGATGAGTACTTTCATGATTCTCTTGGTAGAGTGGATTCACTATATCATAATATCATATCTATGGGTGGTATAAAAAGTTGGTTTCATTATAATATATGGAGACCTATGAGTAATCACAGTAATGGAAGTTGAATGATAGTGGAAACATTTTATAGTGTCACAAAGTCTCAAGATATCCTTTAAGTAACCGACAAGAGGGTTATTTATTTGTATGTAAATTTGATTCTTGGGGTATGTATAAGTATATTTCTTAGATAGATTCATGGTAGGGTAGGTGGAAAAATATTGTGGTAAGAGTACTTACTATGAGGGCCATAGTCAGTGTGTTTATCGTGAGGTGGTGGACGAAATAGAAGGTATCATGGTAGGTATGCCTATTGTTATGATGGTGGAATGGTAAAGTAATTTTAATTATATATTCAACATTTTTTCCTTTGTGAAATTTTTGAACACACAGTCAGCTAATGACATGCATGGTAGGTATGCCGACCATTATACCCTGGGGTGGTAAAGTGGGAAGGTTACCATTAGTAGTGTTTGCGGAAGGTTAAAGGAGAGGTCACTATTCATATCATGTGATTGAAGGTTCATGTAGGGGAAGCATATGGTCATCACCTATATTAAGCATGGGGAACATGGATATCGAGTTCACTCATAGAATTTGAGTTTTCTTATCCAGAAAAAGATCATATTATTACTTAGTGCAGTATGAAATTCCACCATAATAATTCAAAAAGAAATAATATTTTTAATCATGGATCCACAATTTATATCAAATACATATATACTTCTCAATAAACACAATACTTTAATTATAATTAATTTATAATTTCATGAAGTTAATAGAATTGAATATTAACCAGGGAATTGAACTAGAATATGGGGTATTTTTAATTAATAAAAAAAATAATTGTTAAAAATAATATTTTACATAAGTAAAATAAAACTGATACTACAGTGAATGCATACATCTATAAACTGCATCAGAGTATGACCTAATTAATGGAAATAATGAGGCAAAAATACAATTCGAACAAAACTAAAAAATGAGTATAATCTATTAGAAAGGATGGGGGTGCCATTAAATAAAAAAATCGTATAAACCACATTCATTGTATCTCAACTATTCTTCACCTTCTCCCAGTCAATCTAGGAATATTTTGAAATTATTTTCATCTGCATAAGGAATACCATGTTTGGGTAGAGACATTATAGTGGTGAGTATAATAATACATAGTAGGATACCCTGAAGTCACAAAAACATAAAGCCTTAAGAGAGTTGTCAACTGATCAATGCAAAGGAATGTTTATTAAAACATGAGATATAATAATAATAACCCAAATATAATAAAGATAGATAGTATGTATCAAGCTATAACCACAGCCATAATTCCAGCCTAGGATTCCTTCTTGAGGTTTCAATATAAACTTTTTCTAGATTAACTCACTCCACCATTTTGATAACACTGAAGGATATCAATTAATATCTCGTGATCAGTGGATATTTCCAATAATATGTACAATCTAGAATATTGAACATGTTGATACAGAGATAGGGGATATCACTAAGGGACAATCAGTTATTCCTAACCCTATTTAGAATAATCTGGTATGTATGGGATTGTATTCCTATGTATCTAGATCAGGAAGATTCTAAAAACCCCACCTAGGGAAGGAGAAATAATAGAGGATTGCACTCTAAGCCACATTGAGGTATTCTGTAACTCTATCTGAGACTATTCCCATTGAGGGGATCAAATCCTATTCTCAAGATGTAATTCCTCACTATACCATCATGGGGATGGACCATGGGATCATAAACTACAAAAACTGGTTTACACTAAAAAGAAAAAGGTCCTAAAACTACCCGGATAAAAGTTCATAGTGTGTACTAAATATACACAACATTCCATGTGTGCCCCGGGTCTTCCCAAGTACTCTATCCCATGCCAATGTACTCTGGCCTATATCGGTGTGCACTAGTCAAGTCCATGTATCTATTCATGTTAGGTACTCAAGACACATCAAAGTATCTTGTCATCCCTACATACTCTGGTCATGTATGTGTACCTGGCCATGTCTTGGTACTCTATCCATGTCCAAGTATGAGGTTGTGCACATATACTTTGTCCATTCCCATGTACGGAGCATGTGTATCCCAAAGGTACATGATGATTTCCTTTTATGGGTCACATGGTATGTGGTAGGTATCACATGATGTGTGATATTTTATTTTCTCTAAAACCCTATCCATCGTGTCTAGGGTCTTACATAGTGTTTATAAATCTAAATTGCATGCCATGTACTATGGAATTTCATAGTAACATTAGGAAGATTAATGTGTCTCAACCACACCAGTTCCACCCTTGATTCCACAACCAAATCCCCTAGTAGACATGGATTTGGGATGGAACAAGCATACCCATTATCACTTCACAAATTTTATCTACCCAATATTCTTGGGAATCTAAAGTCATCACTTCACACCATCACTGCAATTCCAATCCATGAACTGTAGATACCAAATATTTATTGATCCAATGTATTTGATGCCACACATTGATCAGCTAATTGTTTCTAAACATGAACTCCTAGTATCAATATGTTAAACCAAATAATGGTTTCACCATGATCAATAACTAGTTATTTATCAAATCACTAGCCAAAGAAAATACCATAGATGAAAATGCAAAGAACAGAAGAGAAATGTACAAAATAGAAACACGAGGAATGAACCCCATACATTGTTTAGGTTAATATCTATTTGTTTCCATTAGAATGATGAACAATGAAAAATAATCCAGATTAATTAACACAATATCTAGTCCTAAATTTTAGAAGATAAATAACAACCTATAAATTAAAATTCAACTGATGAATTAGTTTTTTAGAAGGATTGATTCTTATTTCTTCAAGGGATGGATTGAGTTCTAAAAAAACGTACCTAACTCAAGTTTTGATCAATCATTTATGAAGATCGTTTTCATGTCAATGTCATTGGTGAGATCCAAAAATTCATTTGGCATACTGATCTCCAAATCATGATTTGTTGTTGATAATCCAAGATTTCTCCTCTAATGAAACCTCTCTCAATCCCAAGGGTAATGTAGTTAACCCTAAATATTTTCCATAAGTGGGATTAAGTAAAGGATATTATGTTTTTTTGGCCATCTATGAAATTAAAAATAATTTATTTATTTATTAATCATCCCATGATTACACATAAGTCAAACACCAGACACACATAATGATTATGGCATGCCTATCGTAAAACCCACATTATGGATTTAATGGTGGTATCTGATTTCTCATATGAAACTCTGTTTGGTAGTCATTATATTATTTCAAAAAACTGGTCGTGTGTGATATAGTTAATTTAATATTTTTATTATCTCAAAACCAAACCTCCATGATCCCTAGAATCACATACTAACTTAGTTCTTATCTTTGAAAACATTCCATTGAATATTCCAAATTTCTATTAGGGAAAATAGCATTGTTACAAAAAAATCTACTACCTCATTATTTTTATGAACATTTCTGGTGTATGGGGTTATTAACAGCCTTTATTTGTGATGGATGATAGATATTTCACATATAATAGATTCCATAATTATTTTTTATTCCTGCACACTTATAACCATGTAACCATTTTGAATGAACCACACAACCACATAATTTCCTTGTGGAATGATGGAGAACACTTTAAGAGGATCATCAAGAAGCCCACTACAGCACATCCCACTTTCCATACTGAATGGCGATAGACCCTCCAAGAGGACCAACATCAATCCCACCCCATCACTTACCACTTTACTCAAAGGGTGGCAAAGAAACCTTTCCATCATATAAAAATTTCATCAAGAATCAATGTTTCATGATGCCAAGAGAATCTCAAGAAGCCGTTAGGCTACCACATAACATTAAGAATGTATCCCTCATATTTAATGACTCAGAAATGGTCACACTCATAGTTAGAAACCATATAATGGTCACCCTCACAACTGGTAGTATTCCATGATGCTCTAATAGTTTGAACCTCATAACTTACATATTTATTGACAGAACCCTCATGCACATACACCAAGCGAAAACACACTGTGACATCCAATTGCACACCATGAGACGATAAATTATAAGAATCAGATTAATCTATTTTTTATATAATTACATTAGTTTCTATTCAAAAAAGATGATGGGGGGAATAAGGGACATAAATCTAGATGAATTCTCAAAGAATACCACAGGTAATCCTCCAACCACCAAAAACCTATCTCATTGAAACACACCCATCCACTTGGTTCCCTAGAAAGGCTCCATCATATGTGAAACTAGTGCACTAAATTTGGTTTATCTTCCTCCCTCCTAGTGCACCAGTTGAGTTAAATCCACTACACACCAATTTCACTATCGATATAGATCCTCAGCCTTCTTAGTGCATTGGTTGGGCTCTATCCTCCACTTGATCAATGCATCAATATGACTATACACCATATGGTACATACTATGTGGCATGCCCCCCCATGACCTACCTACCATGCGGTATGACCCTTAAAAGCAACCTACTGCATGACATGGCCCTTATATCCTAACTAGAATGTGGTATGGACTTCACCACCCAAATACCTCGTAGTATGGCCCTCACCATGCATATACCACATGATATGGATTTCAAAGAATTTGCACCACATTGTATGGACTTATATATGGTATCTTATCCCCTCCATCCATTAGTACATTTACACTATTAATTATACCATCTAAACATATTATTTCATCATGAATGACTTGAAAATATAAATACAAGACTCATCTAAATCTATTTAATTTATGTAATTAGATTATGAACACCATTGTGATCCTATTTCAATCATTCTTTCCCTTTATTAAAGGTTTCTCCCATTTGTCTCCCATAACCGATGAGGTCCACATGGGATTTATAATCCTATATTCCCTTAATAATTCGGGGATTTCATATTAAGTACATCATTGAGAATTTCCATGGTACATACAGTGACACTTGGCTAACCCAAGTTCGAGCTCAGTCAACCTAGGCACATAGAAAATGCTTGTGTCCACCTAATAAGAGAGGTTGTTACAACTATTAGAATAATGATGTATACCCTTCCAGCTCCATTTATAGGTTAGGGTATCCAACATGGTTCCTATAATGAGTGAAATCCCCACCTTATACTTTCCAATCACATATATGCAACATATGTGTAATCCTAAACAGTGGTACTATTGAGGGTGACCACCCTATATCATTCTCCCATCCACTCCTAAGTGGGTTTGGTATTTAATTTATCTAATATTTTAAAAAACATTTACTAAAATTAAATAATATTAATCTTACCATTTTTTATTTTATGATAAATTGTAATATGTTTATGGTTTATTATTATTACTAGCTTAATTAGTAAAATGGCCTAATTTTGGATTTCAACTATTTTAATTTTCTTATGTATTTTGGTGAAAAACATCGACAAAAAATTAGATTGTAAAATTATATTCTTTAAGGATTAAATAAATATTCGGATTAATTCCATTAAATAGGAACCAAATCTCAATACATCATTTAACTTCACAGTACTAGCTCACAATTAGGGCCTCAAAATATGTGCACAGATTTGGTTACTATTGAATATGGGATTATATCTCACATATGTTCTACCTAATAAAGATAAATTTTGACATAGATATAGATAAAATTAGGGCTAAGAACATCATAAAACATATAAAATCTTGAATCTTCTTCTTTTATGGTCATAAATACATTGGAAGTTGGATCCTTCGAATTTCAATAGTCACCTATAGAGAATAAATTTATAAGAGTAAAATAGAAATACCTCCTTCATTCAATATCAAATAATGCTTAAATTTTTAGGGTGAATGAAAACTTTATAAAGGAAAATTTCTAAAAAATTCCCCATTTCCCAATTTGTACATTTAATGTGTTAAATATTATTAGACTTTAGGTAGACATATTTTGGAGCCAAAATTCATCACTTTTTTCCCTACAAATTTTTACCTCCTATCTTATACAAAATGATAGCCTATTTCCAAGAGATAAGGTGGAGTTTATTTTTTGTAATATTTACTAATGTATTCAATATATATTATTTTAACTCTCTAATTTTATGCATTTTGTTATTTTGTGTTTACCCCACCCTACTACTTTTAACACCATGTTTGTGGAGTGCTAGTTCTCACTATTGTTCAAGGGTGGGAAGTGGTGATGTTTGAGGATATTAGGATTAATTAGTTTCACATGTTTTGTTATAATATTTTATTGTTGTTTAAAATGATTTTGGTGAGTATTCACCCCACTTTCTCTATTATTGTGTTCTTCCAACTCATTCAATCAGTTTCATTCTCATTGATTTCTAAGTCATTTTAATTGTAGAGTTCCGATTAGTTATTAATGTGGAAGAGATTACTCTTACATATATAGGTATCGATGTTGGTTAATAACATTCAAATTATAGGGTGTAGAGTTAAAATGGTTGGATATCTACATGGAATAAAATAATTAGGAATATATTGTAAATTACAATGATAACACCATTCTAAAACCCCAAGAGAAATAGTTTTCTTCTACTAAATTATTTGTGTGTTATCTATTTGTTATTTGTGATTACTATTTCCATTAACATAGAAATATATTATAATAAAATAATTTCATAAAAAACCCCTCATTTATATTATTTTAGTAGTTTAATATTAATTAGATTACAATAGTGAGAATAGAAATAACTCTGTGTGTAATATGCCTCCTTTATATCAACCTTAGGTTTCCCCTTTTTGGTACACTATTTAGAAAATAAGAAAATAAATGATTATAAGTTAACAAAAAACCAATCCCTTATCAATTTTTTTTCCCATTTTTGAGGTGGAAAATTGTTTTTCATGTTTTTTTATAAAAAAACACAATAATAAAAATTTAACAAACTAAAAAAAGAGCTTCAGTACATATCATTCATTTATTAGGTTGATATGGATTTATTTGGGGATTACTTTAATTATTGTAATGGTGATAATTTTATGGTGATGCAAGGTAGATAAATTCATGAATCAAATGGAAACGAATTCCTTGATTATTCAAGAGAATTTAACATTTTTTAAAAAGGATGTAGGATAGTAGCATCGCTGGATACCGAAGTCAAAGAAGTTAATGTTCTTTGGATGAAACTGAAATAAAGAAGAGTTATGGAGAATGAAATACATATTCAACCAAAATTTTAACAAAACAATTCTAAAGCTAAAGTAATACATTAATATCCAAAAAGTGAGTTATCATCTACCCTAATTAAGGAAAATGATTTTGAATCTAATTTATTTGAGGGAGATTCACTTTATGTGAATTATTTTGATTAAAATATTATTAATGTTGAATTGCAAACCAATATCCATTATATTAATTTTAAAGATTCAGTACCAAAAATACAGTCTCAAGATGATGAAGATAAATAATTTTCTCATGTTGTGTAGAAAATGGAGGATCTAGTCGAGTCGTACACTAGTGCATATGAGGATGATTGAACAAAACAAGTAATCATTGAGGAATAATTTTTTAATCTTAAAGTAGAATTTAATACAATTCATATTATACTATATTCACCATCATTAGACACTACTCCTCTATCTGAACAAAATTGGAAGAGTTCTAATATTCTTCCCCCCCCCCCTCTCTGGTCCTCAAATTTTATCTTTCAAATATTCTAGGGGTTGGGGATATTTTTCTATTATTTATGGGTCCTAACTCGTAGAATATATTGACGGATTTTGGAATAAATAATATTTTATAGTTCATGATCATAAAATAGTATCCACCTTCATATTTTAGTTAATTTACTAAAAATTCCTTACTAGGGGTAGTAAATCCTAGGGACCCATATGGTGGTCTAAACCATATTTTACCCTATTTTTCCTTTCTATTTATTTGTATTTTTTCTATTATTTTTTCATTAATTCATGATTTTTAAGTCTAGTGAAATAATCTATGTTCTTAACTAAAAGATTATACTAGAAAATAAAGTCATGTTTTATCTTTCCTTATATTTGGTTTATATTCCCTTATTTATAGTTTATTGAGATGAAATGAGGGATAGTTATATATTAACCTGTGGGGCGGAGTGTCAATATGATTTATTATTTTCCGGTGTTTTTAATTTGGTTTTTCATTCTTTAGGAACCTTTATCTTTAATGAATATTCTTAAAAAAATCAAAATTTAATCTTTATTGAGAGAGTTTACAACGTATTTTAGTAAAATGGATTTTAAATTATTGTTGATGTGTAGGAATTTTCAATGAATTAGATTTTAATCATTTTTTCAGTTTTATTTTTTTATATCCATTACAAAAAAACACTAGATAAAAATATTTTTTGAATATTTTGGGGTATTGTTAACCATTTTGACATATTATTCATAATACCCACACATTCTTGAGAGAAACATGGATTTTGTGTGTGAACCAGAACTTTCAATTATTAAATTTAGAAAATATGGACTTCATGGAATTTTTTTGACATGATTGAGGACTTTTTATTAGATAGACACATTATAACTTAAGAAAGACCTCTACATATATCCTTATTTATCCCTCATATTCCATGATTTTTCTTATATGTTTAAGTAACATTACAAGATTATTTTTTCTTCCCTACCCATAATCTTGATATTTTTACATGGATATTTGAAGTTTGAGTATGGAATATTGTTCATTATTTATTATGTGTTTTATTTGTGGGCGGTGTGAGGTAATGTTTACCATTTTTCATAGTGGATAAATATATAATTGGGAATGAGTCATCATTTTATTGTTTTTTAATTGTATCATCTGGATGTCCTTCAAAAAAAAGAAAAAATAAAAGTAATTGAAAAAATAGAGATGGTATTGAATAATTCATTAGTATTTATTTTATGACTCATGTACCTATATAAAATCAAGTAAATTAATTTTATTTCATTCATTTTATTAAATTTTTAGCTCATCCTCTATGAAAAAAACAAAAAAACAAAAAAAATGTGCCTTTTTAGATATTTAAAAAGGAATGGGGGAATTGTATAACATAATTAATTATAATTGCATCATATATCATTTACACAATAATAAATAAGGGGGTTGTGTTTTGTTTCACATTTTTAAGGGTAATTGAGATAGGTTTATCCAAGATTTTCCCTTGAATATTCATGCATTGTACTTAAAAGTTTGACCTCCTCATTTTAGCCTTAATTTTTTAAATTCATTTATAACCAAACCTAATAAATAGTAATTACCTATAAAATTACTCATGATTAAATTAATTTTCATTTTTTAGGCTATATAAAGATGAAATGTTTCACAAACTTATGGTGATACATGCAGTTTCCCAGAATAATCATAACTCTAGATTCAATTTGTCTTGAGTGGAGACTGACATAAAAATCAATGTGATCTTGGTTGTGATTGGGTCATGGGTGGATTTTTTATCTTGAAAAAAATATAATTTAAGGGATTAAAATTAAATGAATTTAGTTTTCATATAGGATGCCAGATGGAATATTATTTTTGAAATTATTATGGATGTTTTCACATTTTTTATTCTTATAGAGATTTTGATTTAAATGTTTGGGGATTTCCAATGAGTGAAATGGGTATATATGGGGGATTGATGAATATAATATTTTCATATATTTTAAACTAAAATTCAATGTTAATAATCCCACAATAGTGTTATTTTTTATTCAATTGTCATTTTTTAGGTTTTCATAGTTTTTTAGCTTAATCCAAAAAATAGACTCATTTTGGATTTTAACTTTTTTTTTTATTATTTATTTTGGATGTAAAAAGTTCTATAATAAATTAAATTGTGAAGTTAATTTTTTAGGATTTATTATATCTTGGGATTTTTTTAATTAAATAGGACTCAAAAATCAAACCAACATTTAAATCTCAAAAACCATCACATAATTTGGACATTGAAATCTATAACCGAACTGGATACTTATGAATATGGTCAAATATCAAAAATAGGTTCATTCCAATGAATATAAAATTATACATGGATATAGATAAATTATATAGGTAAAATTAAATTAAATATTCCCTTTGAATTAATCTGTCTCTTTCATGTTCATAATTCCTAGTTAATTGGAACCTTGGAATTCAAACAACCATCTTGATTGAATAAATATCTCAAAGTAAAATAACAATAAATACTTCAAAAAGTATCCAATATTGTTTAAATTTTGATGTTAAATTTTAAATATAGATAGAAAAAACTTTATAGAAGACACAATTTCCCAATTCTTCCATTTAATGTGTTATATATTCTCAAACATTCTAAATATAGATTCAAGAGCCAAAATGTATCCCTTTTCCATATAAATTTGTACCTCCTCTCCCCTACCAATGGATAACAATTTTAAAGGGGATAAGGTGGATTTTCTTTTATTTAATATTTCATAATATATTAAATATAGATTATTGTAACTCTTTTATTCTATCCTTTTATTTTTTCCTTTTTTTATGCCACCGTACATTTAACTCCAGGTTTGTGGAGAGATAACCCTCGTTGGTTTTTAAGGGGGAAAGAGGTGGTGTTATTTTTTATTGTTCTAAAATAGTATATCATGGTTTGTTATATGATTTTACGGGTGGTTATAAAGTAATTTTTGTGATAATTACCACCACTTTCTCTGTATCTATTTTCTTTCTCCTCATTCAATCAATTCCTTTCTCGTTGATATCCAAGTCAATCAAATGGTGGAGTTTAGATTAGGTATTGATGTTGTAGAGATTACTCATACAAGAAGAGGTATTAGTGTAGGGTAATACCATTAAAATGAGATTGTTTATAGTAAAAGTTATGGATCTCTAAATTTAATAAAAATGTTGAATATATTTTTAATAATGATGCTAACACCTTTCTGAACCCCCAATAGAAATAGTTTTCTTTTGCTAACATCTTTATGTATTTTATCTATTTTTATTTTTTTTAGTATTTTCATTAATACACACACATAGATATATATATTATTACATGGATTTCACAATAAAAATCCAATTTATATTAGCTTAGTAGTTTTCTATTAGTTAGATTATAATCGTGATAAAAGAAAAATATTTGTGTATAGGCGGTATCCTTGAGATCTACCCTAGTTTGTTCCATTATGGTGCCATATCAGGATAATAAGAAATTAATTGATTAGAATTTTATGGAAACCCATTTCTTTTTTATTATTCAAAACACATGAGCCTCTAAATGATGATTGAGCTAAAAGGCGTTAAACTGCATATGACCACATCCTAGTTACATGATAATAAAATGCAAGATAACATCCTTAGAATAAGATGTTAAACCATATCCATACTCGATGTTATTAAGCTAGGATTCCCTGTATGAAGAATAAAGGATTCCACATTCAAAAATCATGAGATAATTCCCCCCACTTTATATGAATCATACTTGGGTATAATCCATATTCAAGTTCAATTATTCACTATTATAAAATCTGTTTGTTCTTCCATTATATTTTGTTTCCGACATCTATCATGACTCGTGTGGGATTATAGAAATGACTCGATCATTTCATTGGAAGAATTAATAATTTCCCCACTTCAGGCCTCAAATTAGGTGTAATCCCCAAATCTCTTTTCAATTACCTATTTCATTACGTAGGTCTTCCGCCTCATGGAAGCCTCATATGAATAAGTGTTGTGTGATCCTATTATTTTACACATTTCATGAAATATAGGTCCCTACTAGATTTTTTTAAAATTTTCATCCAAAATCCTAGTAGAACTATTTAAAACTACATTACAACTTCCTTACAACATAATGATAAACAACATGATATTCTCCTATCAAATGAACTTAAACTATAAATTTCGAACTATATGGGATTTTATTCATGTAAAATAAGATATGTTGGACTTATCCTATAGGTTTAAACCCAACATCAACAACTTCACTTCTATCCTCATGAGAATATATTCATCCTGAGATCATTTATATCCTTCCCACTCCTTACTATATTCATTAGATTTTAGATGTACCTTTATTAATCTTCATGTTATCAACATGTGTCTATAATTAAATCATGCCCCTACCTAAAGGGACATATTCCCCCTAGGTCCTATTACATTATCCTTTATGGGCCATATTCCCTTTGGGTACCATTCTGAAATGTCCATATTCCCTATTAGAACAACCTAATATCATGGGGAAATATTAACTTTTATATCAACTATATAGGGATACTCATGTGTAAGTCGAACAATAACCACAAATAGGAATCATTCACCTATTATTCCTTACTGTACGATGTTAAATTGGATGGATCATTCTATTTTTCGTGGCATTAAAAGGTGTGGGCTGTCCTACTAATTGGTAATGAACTACGTGGGTTTTGATTCATTGTATAGTGTTACATAGGAATCCCTTCTTACAAGTATGATTCTAACATCGCCAACACCTGTTGTATTCCTAAATGATAATGAACTCTAGAACACAAAATAGTGCATCATTAAACTAGAATCAATGAGTAATAAAAGTAATAAAGATGGTGTACCTCTAATATATACATATGATTCTATTCAAGGAGAATTCCTAAAACATATAGATGTTATCCTTGATTGTATACCTTGGATGTGAATATATGGATGCATCAATACATGTTAATGATTAATTGATGCTTGGGGTAAGCAAATATGTACTAAGACATTAGAAGGATTCATGAAATATATCTTAAATTTAAGATATATTCCATGAGTATGAAATAAGTCCCTAAAAATGTTTGATGAGACCAACCTATTACCATCTCTATTAATGTATATTTCAAATAATCACTAGAAACCCATCCTCAGAGAGTGTCTACCTATATAAATTAATATTTCAGTGAAATACCTACTAGAATGTTGTAAATGCAGAAGCACATTGGAGTTTCCATCAAAAAAATGGTAAACCTAATATGAATCATCTAACCATGATCAACTTTACTTATTTGGGAATCAATACATTGTCAAGTAAAAAATGGAATTATGTGAATTATTTTAATATAAAATAAATTGGTCAAACATGTTTCTTACTTGCGATGATACATTGATGGGTTTTTTTGTTTCTATTTGTTATTATTTCTAGATCAAAAAATAATCCATTCAATCCAAAATCATGGAACTACTGCAAAAATAATCATATGCCTCAATCAATAAAAAATATGGGACCACATCAGACCAAAAGACATTTTCACCAACCCAAATCCTTCTATTCTAGGTGGTGAATCCACTAGTTTGGGAGTACCACCTCAAGGGTACTATAACAATATCAAAGATTATTTTTGAACCTCTACTCCTCATGAATCATCACCAACTATCTATCCATTGATAGATAGTGATAAGGAATTAGGTGAAACCTATCACTATCTATAACCACTTTGAGTGAATTTCTCCATGATGAAATAATGAATACCTACCTAATCATAGGGAGGTCAATCAAGATTTTGTCTGTGAATTGTCCCCAGTTCAAGAGTCACCAAGGTAGGATCTTTTCAACTACCTCTATAAAAATCATATAAAATAAATTCCTCAACATCTTACTGTGGATGACACTTAATAAATCTCTTCTTTGATCATTCAAACCAAATAAAATAGGAGTGATCATTGGTCATGATGACATTCCAACCACTAGAAGTGGTCTCATATCCCCAATTAACCTAATTAATTCTAAAAACATACCTTGGCGGCAACTAGAGATTATGAACACATCCCATTTTACACCAATTAAACTCTCCATTATATAGTGGTGGATTAAGAGGAAATATATTAGCACATATTGACAGTAAGTCATGGGTAGGAATGCATTCCCTCTCCACACATAAATCCTAACAACATATCCTGGTGAAAAATAGATGACAAGAGTGTTCATATATCACCAATCCCACCAAAGAATGGGAACATATTCTTCTTCCCACTACTGAATCTTGTTTAAATATTTTTCTTATTGGTAGGAATATATTCCACCTCAAATTACAAAAAAACTGAAGAAAAAAATATTCTAGAAGTTTCAGTATAATATGGTTGTTGGAATATACCAGTAGCCAAAAAGTTCTAGGAACACACTACCACCACCACCACCCAGGTATATTATCAATATATGTCAATATTTACTCATGAGTATGCACCAATTCCTACTCACATTCAATTAGGTCTGTGGAACATCCTGATAAAGAATGAACAACAAAATTGGGCACGAATTCTTGTTCCAACTAGAGATAAATACCCATTTAAATAGTTACTTTAAGAAAAACACATATTCCTACCAAATAATCAAGGAACATTCAGAATATTACAATAGTCATTTTGGAGAAGGTGTATAAATCTTCTCCCATTCAGTTCATGGAATTTCATCACTATATCCTAGTAATAACTAAGAAGAACTCACATATTTCATCTCATTATGAAGAGGCCCATCGGCTCCATCCAATGTTAGTAGGGGATTTTTTAGGTAAGATCACAAATATAAATATGGTGATTTTATGCAATATAAAACCTGAACTTTCCAATGGAAAATGTCAAAGAAGATATTTTTCCATGGGAAACCCAAATTTCAAGAACAATACCATATTCCTTCCCTTCTCAATGTTGGTGGTCATAAGACTATAAAACATATTTTAATAGTGTTCTAATATATTTTTGATTCATCATATTATAATGTAAGTGAATATAATTTAAAATATCCTCCCCAAAAAAATTACTAATAGCAGCTCCCTAGGTCCTTCCGAGCGTACCTTATATGATGCTCCATTTTAGTAAAATATTTATATAAATCATAGGAACTATTACTATGATTTGAACCATGAAATTACTCATCATGTTCAATATAAAAAATATATAAAATTTCCTTTCCTTTCCATTATCCACCAAAAATGACCTATTTTGGGAATATGATGTATGAATCCTCCCTACTACCAGACTTTATACCATAATGGTAGTCCTCTTGATTATAGTATTCACTATGAATGTCACCCCCAATGTGACATATTACTTTGATAGGAATTTCCTACCTATTTAAATTATATTCTATGAAATCTATCATATCATGATGAAATCAAGATATTGAGGCCAACACCACCACACACTCTATCTCTAAAAATATATATTCTTTCTCAACCCAGTGATAGTCCAAGTAAGTAGTAATTTTTTTTCCTTTAAAGAGTCCCAAGAAAAATATTACTAAATAATACATTGAAACTATGTTTTCATTAATAAATCTCAAATATAGTCACACAACCTAAGGTCCTAAATTTTTAGTTTATATGATAATATAAACCTAAAAACACTTGTTTTACATGTTGTGGACAATTATCTATACATTAAACCCCCTCTTACAGATTTTATGAGATATAATAATCTTCAAATCTTAGTGAAATAAAAAGTTTAGAAGGGGTGAGATCAAACATTAATTAAGTGATAAAATATCAAATTTCATAATGGTTAGATCCTAAATATGTTGGGAATTATTAATATGGAAAAAATATCTTTGAAGTACAATAATATAAATCAATATGGGTTATACATAATCATTAAATAAAAATATATATTTTTTCAAACCCACGTCATTTAACAGTTGATAAAACTTCCTTTTAAAAATTGGTAATGAGAATTCTGAGGGTTATAAGAGATAAAACGTAATAAATTTAGGAATAATAAATAAATCGTTAGTGGGAATGTAAAATATTTACTTGTAAAAGAGAGGTTTGTTATAAAATATTATAATTTCTCTTTGCAATATCGTACTTTATATATAAAATCAGCATGGATGAATACATTGACATAAACCATAATTTACCAAAATATAAAGTGGTTTTATACTAGAATATCAACATAGGTATCATTAAATCCATCTTTCAATGATAAGGTTCAATAAAGTGGTGTATATATTAATGAAAGGTAATCAAGTAATTAAAACCCTTACATATGTTTTATGATTTTTAAATAAAAAGTAATTTGGAAGGTTTAAATTGATATGGATATGTAAATATAATTCATTCAATCATTTATTATTTTAAAAATAAATTCCTAGGTGGTATATACATCATAGAAATAAGAAATTGGTACATAACTTTAAAACTTGTGTCAGTAATGAAAAATTGAAAAGAATAACCCTTACCATGGGTTTCCAGACACTCATCCCCCTTATAACCTCATTTATAATGAATATCACTAACTTAAGTACTTAGTCCATTATCTCATTAAATTTTGTTACCATTTGTTAACTTTATGTATAATCCTTTATTACCAATATATTATTTACTTATAGTAATTTTCCATGATGAATGTTACGTTGTTCATCTGTTTGTCTCATTCAAATATCATGGTAACAAAGTAAATTATTAATAAGTGGTTGAATTATAATAACTAACTTATTTTTAAATAAATAATAATCATCATTTACTAATTATTCATTAATATTTATTTTTATTAAGTTAAAGATAGGAATATGGTTTGTAAAAGTGGGAATCATGATAAATTAGTTTTGATGTCCATAAAGATCGAAAGGTGGTATATTAATAAATATTTTAAACAAAAAATACCATAATAATTAATAAATATTAAATTCATTATTATTTCATGATTTCCCCATTTTATTACAGCTCATAATTGTTTATGACATAAAAATAATAACATCATTTGTGAAGGTGGTAAAACTAACCCAAACAGTGATGTTTTATAATTTTTTCCTGAGTAGGAGAAAGTATTTATATAATAATAGTAAAAAAATATTTATAACCTTAAATTTTTTTAAATATATCATATATACTCCATAAAGCAATTCAAATAACCATCCAATATGGGTGGTGGTGACAAACTATATTCGTTGTTTGTGGAGGTATTAGTTTGTCATAAGCACAATTAATAATCCCATTTCTCAATGAATAGACCGAATGTTGGTATTTGAAAAATTATTATTTAATTATTTTATTTTATAAATATATATCATATTTATTCATTAAATCCATCCTTTATACCATCCTTTGGAGGTGGTAATGAAAAATGAACAACATCGCTTCAAAGAGGCGGTAATTCGTACGTACGCATGGTTGATGTTATATTTTTTATTATTGGATGTAAATGATTGAATATTTGATTTAAAATAAGATATAATGAAATTTTAGTATACTAATGATATTTATTCATTATATTAAATTGTTTATAGAACGTTATTATAGTAAATACATAATGGAAACATGAAGAAGAAGTCGATATTCACATGGGGACATAAAATTGCACTTGGAATCCTCCATTTAAATGATGGTGATATTCTTAATAATAGAGAAAATTGATATAGTAAGTTGTAGAGGGTCATAGTTGGAAAAAACTATCATAGTTTAAAATATAAATTATAAGGTGTATCTAACCCTTAAACTTTTGGAATTGTTAGCTTTTTATAAGTGAAGAGAAGGGTAGTTTAGGAAGTAACCTTACAATTTCAATAATATACAGTTACAATTCAGCAGTAAATAGGAAAAAATTAAAAAATAATGGAATGTGTCTTTGGGTATACACTAACCTCAACCACTCATATTAAAACATTTTTTAACATATTTTTATATTTTTTCCTTTTGTAAAAGACTTTTTAACATTTTTACATTTTACCAAGGTTACTATTTTTTGACCATAGTAATTAATTTAAATAATTAAAATTAAAATTAAACTTATTAACTAATATGAAATTAATAATTTCAATTTTTAAAATCATTTTATCACATCAAATTTCCAAATGTGTTACCTTTAAATTAAATACACTTAATCAGATAAAAACACTATTTATAAAAAATTAATGTTTTTTATTTAAATTTACATGTGAGATAAAATTAAAATTATTAATAATTTTAAGGACATAAATTTATTTATTATATGCAAAATAAACTTTTTGATTCTTTTAATGTAATCCCAAAACAAATATAACCTTGAAAAAATTCCATTCAATGAAAATACTAAACATAGTTTTTTTTAAACTAACATTTTAATTATGTAATATAAATGTTGGACATGAGATTTATAATCTCAAAGAATTTATCAAAATGGTTAATCTGATTCCTTATATACATATTTGATTTCATAAATGGTTTTTTATTATTCTATTTCACTCTTATATAATGATAAAACCACATAAATCATAATTTTCATATAAACCATATTTTTCAAATGGAAATATAACTTTTTATAAGAATGTCAAAATTTCATTCTAAGTAAATTTTGATATACTTAATTTAAAAAAAATTATTCAAACAAATTAAATTCTATAATTTTAGAATTTATCTTTTAAAATAAAATATAGAATATATGAAAATATCTTTTAAGGACAACCTTTTTGAATAATAATACATATTAATTGTTTATCGTCTAAAGGTAATAGTTTTTAATTATTTACCATCATAGAGTTTATTATAGATTCATTAATAATATTAATCTAAAATGTTGTAGTATGTTTACCTTAGTGAATAATTAAATCTATATAACATATCACTATTTTTTTTTAATATCTATAATTTTAGTTCATTATATATTATCCCCCTTAAAATAATTTCAACCTTGAAAATTTTTATACAAAGGAAAATAAATAAGGATAATTTGTACTCATAACATACTCAAGTTCCCACATATTTTATTCTATGGTTTTACCATTAACTGTTGACTATATGGGTGGTATTGCTTCTCAAAAACCTTTCTCATTGATCTAAGATCACCACGGGTTGTTCTTCATAGGAGATTTCAAGTTCTAATTGCACATCTTCTGAGTTTAGTACATGTGATTGATCCAAACATCCTTATAAATCTATTTAGTAGGATCTCAATGTACAATATAGAGAATTAAATTTTCTCTCAAACTTACCATCTACCTATGAGTGGTAAGTTGTGGTAAAATTAAGTTCAATCCTTAAATTATTCTAAATAATTTATCATAATTTAAATATAATCCTTGGATCCTCATCAGATACAATATAATTTTGTACTTCATGAAGACTAACCACCTCTTAAAGTTATATGTTGTCAGGATTATCCAACTATAAATCTTCTCCAATGGAAATAAAATATGATGGATTTATAAGACATTAGACAACACCCCAAATGTAATTTTGACATTTAGATGTTTTGGGGAGTCCTATGATGAAATTCATGGTTATATTTTCCCATCCCAATATAGGTATTGGTAATGGTTTCATTATCCCTTTAGGATTCTATCAATCTAACTTGACTTGATAACATTCCAAGAATTGATATATATATACTCTGTGATATACCTCTTTATGTTATCCCACCCAATGTTTTACTTCATATCTCAATAAATATTTCATCCACTTTAATGGATAGAAAATAATGAGTTATATGAATCATCCAAAATATCATTCTTCAATTCTGGTACATATGGAACACATGCCCAATTTTTAAATTGTATAACACTTTATTTATCAAAGATAAACTCCGAAATATTTTGTACCTTATTTTGTATCTAAAAATTATCCTTCTTGGATTATTTAATCCTTACAAAAGTAGATGGTTGAGAACTAACTTGGTTAAAGTAATATTTCTCTCCTTAACTTGTGAATTCAAGATTTAAACTTTATAGATCTTGGTTTTTTATGTATTTTTCAATCCTCAATATGGATAATGTGGCATGATTTTTCAACTCAGAGCATCATCCACCTTATTTCTATTATAGAGTGGTAATGTATTGAGAGATCATAATCTTTGATTAAATATAATCATATCCTTTGGCACATGTTTGAATCTTTCAGTGTGAATCTGTAATCCACGATCTAGTGAGCAGTGTATATATCACATTTATCACTATAAATCTAATGCTAAAAACTATTTTAAAAAAATAACCACCACTAATTTTTAATAATAATTTGGTAATTCCTCTCATGAGTATTTAATTTTAATGTGAAATAAGAAATTAAGTTTTAATTTTTCATGAGTATGCATCCCAAACATTTTAATTATAAATAAATAGAAATTACAAACCCTTCTCTACTACACGGTAATATAAGAACAGGTGTAGTTACTAACCTTTCCTTAATATCCCTAAAAACATCATTTTTTCTATCTAGATAAACTTGTATCATTTCTATGTTAACTTGGTTAATGGATTTGATAATCATGATAAAATACTCACAATGAATTGTTAATATCCAGTTAACCCAAGAAAACTATAGATTCTTGTCATATTAGTTGGTCTAGGTCATGGCTCAATAACCTCTGTCATTGAAAGATCTATAAGTATACCTTCAATTGTGACAATATGACCCAAGAATGATTCTTTTTATATCCATAATTTACATTTATTGAGTTTTGTGTATAGTCTCTCCTTATAAAGGGTATTCAAAATAGTCCTTAAGTAATTTTCATTTTATTAATTAATTTTGGAATATATGGGGATGTCACCTAAAAATACTATCAAAAATTGATCCAGGTAATTTATAAAGACTCTATTTAGAAGATCTATGAATATAGGAGGGGAATTAGTAAGTCCAAAAAACATCACTATAAACTCATATTTTCCATACATTTTTTGTAATGTTATATTTGTATTATCTTCCTTTTTTACCCTTAGTTGATGATATCCATATATAAGGTTATGTTTTTAGAATAATTGATCTTCTATGATTTGATCTAATAGTTCATCAATATGAGTATAGGATATATGTTTTTTATCATGATATTTTTAAGATCATGATAATCATTGAAATGATTCATTTATCTATCTTTATTCATAATAAATGGGGCTAGTTCTCCCTATATTTAAACACTTGGGAGGATTAAACCCATGTACAAATTCACCTTTAGATTCTTCTTTAATTCATGTAGTTCAACGATATCAATTCTATATAAATTCCTTAATATATTCATAGATTTTTGTATAACATTAATCAATAACTCCACCACATTATATGTGGGGATAATAGGTAGTTCATCTATAAATACATTGATTTATTCCCATACAATGGGCATTTATTCAATACTAACCTTCTCCCTAATCATCTAATATAGAAATCCATCAAAGTAACTGGGAAATGAATCCTTAAAATGGTATGTAAAGACTATGATATCAACTGAACTATATTCATTAGAAGTGTCTATCCATTTGTGAAATTGTTCCCCTTTTTCAAGTAATTGTTCATGGTAGATTTAATAACCAACACAACCTTACTATTATTAATCTTTGGTTAAAATATACCAAATATTGCATCCAATTTCTAGTATCCAGAAAATGATTTATTTTTTAGGAAAACCATTTATAAAATACTTTACCAACATTTAATGATATAATCATATACTTAAATTCATCTCTAGGTTTTTCCACTAAGGTTCTATAGACTTTATTTCTCAAAATATATTCTCTAATCACCAAAAATAACTAAACCTTTTCCTTGATACTAACTAATGTTACCAAAGAGAAATATATATAAATAATAAATTGATACCATAGTTTAATTACTAAATATCACAAATACTCAATAACCTAAGGAACTATGGGTTTAGTTTCTTCGAGACAATAAAAATTAAAACACTTATTCACATTTTATGAACATTTATTTACAAAATAAACTCAATATTAAACATTTCATGAGATATGATCATCTTCAAATATCGGCGAAGGGAAAACATAAGAAGGGATTATCTCATATGATTTATAAGGGATAAAATATCAAAGAATAAAATGGTTATATTACAAACATTTGGTCAAAAATGAATAAGGAAAAATAACTGACATAAAAGATTATAAATCAATAGGTGTTAACCATTATCATGATATATAGGCATATCATCTCAAATAATAACATTTTTAACATGTAATGAGAAAATAAACCATGAAGCATGTAAATTGTGCCATGTAATATAGGAAATAAATAACATAATAATAAATATATAATTTATTATCATTTTGATCCTACGTACCCACGAGCTTATTCACAAAATACATTGTGATTAAAGTTAACCACCATCACACTCACCCTTTATGAACATAGCTAATTTCTAAGCTATTTACATAACATTCCTATATCATGAGATATAAACCATTACCAAATACTTTGGAGGGAAATATATGTCATACCCATCTGATAATCCTTACCTTTTTGATTCACTTGAAAAATAATAATCACATCATAAAATAATCAATAGAAAGAAAAATGAGTTTCATGACATTATCAAATGGTAACTCATAAAATATATTCAAACATAAAATGAAATGATACCAAAACAAGTTCTCCTAAATTAAATACAATATAATATAGAATATAGTGTGAATCATGAAAAAAAATACATTATAGGTAAATCTTTTAGAGATAGATAAGAAATTTGAAGATTTTTTTAATAATGTATTTCATTAAAACTCTTGTAAACTATTTTTAAAACATAGATTAAAGTAACTTACATTATATTTTCTCTAAATTATTAAATATAATTTAGAAAAATTATGGATATTAATAACCATTAAATTATAATTTAATTGTATAATAAAATTTGGATTAGATTATAAAATATAATATCTTGAAATTCAAATCCTTTTATGATAAAAAAAATTATACTTTTTTGAATCCCACATCATTTTAATCGTTGATAAAATATAGTTTTAAAAATTAGTAGTGAGACATATATATAATATAATTTACAAAAGACAATAAATTTTCAAATAATTAGGAAAAATTTGGAAGGAAATGAAAATAGGGATTTGGAAAATAATGGTTCATTGGAAGGTAATTAAGTTACTAAAACCCTTATGGATTTTCAAATTTTGTTAATCAAAATCCATTGGAATCATGAAAAACACATGGATATATGGATATCATTAATTAAATCAAATATTATTATAGAATAAATTCTTGGTAATTATATACACAATAGAAATAATATATTGGTTCATAACATTAAAATGAGTCTCATTGAAGTGAAATTGAGATGAAAAATTATTTCCTTGATTTTATTCTATCTCATCCCTTCTCTGAAATCCAATATTATGAACATAATTAACATAAGTAATTAATTAATTGTATTATTAAAATTTATTTCACTGTATTAACATTATTAATAATACTTTTTTTTATAAATATATTACTTAGTTATAGATGCTTTCACTAATAAAAGATAGATAGTTCATTTTTTATATCTTCCAAATATTATTTTAACTGATTCAATTCCTACTAAGTTGTATCAGGTTCAGAATTATAGGATTATGGTATATTTATTAATCATTCTTCCCGTTATTCTTTAAGTCTTGGTTTCATTAAGAAAAAGACATGAATATGGTTTTTGAAAATGGGACACATGATAAACTAGTTTTGACATAACTAACAATCAAAAGGTTATATATCAAATAATATTTAATATAATAATAACATATTTATATATTAATTAATACATATTAAATTCATTATTATTACATTATATCATCATTATATTAATTTACAAAAAAAAATATTATATTTACATTTTAACATCGTTCACATGGTTTGTAGAACTGACCCTACTGGGAATGTTTTATATAATTTTCATAAGTAAGACAAATTCTTTAGAGAATGATATTATTAAATATTCAAAAGATGAAAAATTACATAATTATAATATTTAATCAGTTAATCTATTCTTATAACAATACATGATTGGTGGTGATGAAAAAATAAATATTCATTTTTCATGGTGGAGGTATCCATTATAATCACATTTAACCATCCAATTTATTAATGAATGGGAATAATAATGGTATATGAAAAGTGATCATTGAAGAATTTTATTTTTTTCATTTAAAATATATTATTTCATCAAATACATACAAGGTACTGGCCTTTTGATTTGGTGATGAAAAAATAACAGCATTACTTCAGGGAGGTGGTAATCAGCACGTACGCATGATCGATGTAATCTTGTCTTAATAATGGATGGAAATGATTTAATATTTATTTTTAAATTAATATAATTAACTTATAGTGTGGAAAATATACTGATCTAAATATATTAATATGGCTAGATGATTTTAGTATAGTAAAACTTAAAAACTAAACTCTAAGAATAAGTGGATACTTAGGTTGGGTACTTGAATTTTACCTAGGAATGATCCTTTAAAATAAAGATATTATATTTAATAATAGGGACTCAAGACTATTGAAATTTAGATGGAGTTATAGGATGATAAAATTTTCATATTTTCATGGAGAAATGATTTAGGTAGCTTATTTTGGAAGTTGTTTAAGTGATAGAACTTTATAAGTCAAGAGAAGGGAAGATTTGGAAGTAACCCTTACATTTTAAATAATGTAAATTTTATAATCTAGATTAAATGAAAAAAAATTAAAAATAAGAGTGGATAGTGGGTATTGTCGAAACTCACCTAATACAAACATATTTTTAAATTTACACTTATTAAAGAACATGTAACAATATCTACATGTTTATAGGGTAACTACTTTTTTAACCATAGTAATAAATTTTAATGAAAAAAATTAAAATTGACCTTATTATAAAATTTAGAAATTATGATTTATAATTTTAAACTCATTTTAACATATAAAATTTCTCATTTTGTGAAATTTTAATTTTAAAATAAACACACTAAGTAATGTAAAAGCGGTTTTTAGAAAAAATAATGTTTTTATGATTTATATTGATATATAATATAAAATTATCTATATTATTGATTTTACTGACATGAATTTATTTATTATAAATAAAATAAATGGTTTTAGGAATTCAAGTTAAGAAAAAAATGAACCTCACCATGAAAATTCTTCATTCAAATAAAATATCAAAGAGTGTTTTTTATTAAACTAAAATTTTAATTTAGTTCTAAATATGTTGGATATAGAGTTTTTAAGATAAAAGAAAATATTAAAATGTATAATTTTATTCCCTACATATTTTTTTATTACTTAAATTTTTTAGTCTTCTATTCCATGATTACATAATGCTAAAATCATATAAATCATAATTTCCATAAAATAGTATTTTTTGACTAAAAACAACCTTTTTAAATGAAGTTGAAAAATTCATACTAAGTAAATTTTGATATATAGAATTCAAAAAAATGATAATTTTAACAAATTAAAAATATAAAATGTAATATTTTATCTTTTAAAATGAAATATAAAATATATTTAAAACCAATTTTAAAAGTAACCATTTTCAATAATAAAATATATTAATTTTCTATCTTCTAATGGTAACATCTTTTGTAGCTTCCCATCATAGTGTTCATTATATATTTATTAATATTTTTGTTCTAATAGATTATAGTTCTTTTAAATTGGGTGTAGTGTGTAATTAAATATATTTAATATATCATTGGTTTTATAAATTCTAAAATATTCGGTCATTACTACCTTTGTATCACGTAGATTATGATATAATAGAGAAGATTACAACTGATCTTTCTCTTATTATTAAAGAAACTAGGAAGAAACCACTTTGGTCTGATTAGGCACAGTAATAACTCTCCAAACATGAAGATAAAGACATGATAATGGGGAAATTAATTGTCACTGACAACATACCAATCATGTACTTGCCCATTGCTACGTCTTAGAATGAGATTCCAAAGGCGTTTATGGAAGAATGAATACACCATACTTATATGAATTTAAATAGGAATATTCTTAATCTAAAGGAAAAAAGCATTACCTTAAGGGGAATATTCAAATAACATCAAGGATATAGAGGAACTCTACTATCATATTTACTTGGACACCCTTTCAGTTGTGGGGCACTTGAAATTAGTAAGGTAACATAGAGATCTATGATGTACTGGTCTTGATGCTTTGATGTATCCGTGTTAGTTGAATTATGATACTCCATTGAATGTGCACATCAATGTATGGTGTGATTATGGAGATATAAATTCCAATCCACATTCCAGTTAGTAGATCCCACCATCAAAAACTTCCCACAGTTTCCTTACTTCATGTCAAGTCTCAGGCCCTAATTTTTCCCATTCCTGGTAGTCTATTCAATGTAATATTGTCATGTCAAAATACTAGAAATATAAATCATCATGATAGAGGGATATTAATGATATATTACATCAATATCCTGCAAATTTTGAAGGGTCTTCTCGTTTTATGATAGCCAAACTATTAGTTAAAACACTTCCACTAATAGAAATCATCTCACATTCAGAGCATGCATTGCATCTGGACAATGCTTAAACAAATGACTACAAAATAAGATGTGTGGAATCAGTGGCTGCATTTACAATGATATAATAGAAACTTCATCCAATAGGTTTGGGGGATTTTTTAACATTACCTCTACCTCAAGGACCATCAAATCCCTATAAAATTTATTAATTTATGTATGTGATATAAAGTTATAACAATTCTACTGGGTTGGGAGTATTTTTATCACAACCTTATCCTACTCCATGAGAGTCAGTATTCTCTAAGATAGGAAACATGTCACCAGAGGTACCCTTATAGTTTCTATTAAATTTTGATTCATCTCCCTCTTTAGATACATGCTCGCAAAGTATGATAGAATATTCTCTCAGGATCACTCTCCATAAAAAAACTTCAGGATTGAATTATTAGTAGAATGTGAGGCCATATAAAGGATATAAATCATAATGATATTCTTGTATAGAAAATGAAAAGGGGGGTTTTTATTTTCCGCATTACATATATTTATAAGGAAACCAATCTATTTTACCTCATAATGCAGACCTGATACTGATAGCATATTATGAATCAGTGAATATAATAAACATTGATCCCACTGATGATTTAAAAAATTACACCAATACATTAGAATAGGATGTATAAGTATCTATTCAAAACATATTCCATAATAAAGCATTCATAGAGTGTGTGTATAATTTTCAATAGAGATAAAACTGAAATCTTGGGGCTCCCTTGAATGATCCATTGCCACCTCCTAGATTATATTTAAATAAATAAAAAGGGAAATTTGTAACCATATCCCATTTACTATATGAAGAATTTAATCCTAATAATATCAAGGAAATAAGTGTACAATATGATGGAGAAATAAAGGAGTTGATGAAACTTAATGCTAAATTGATCAAAAGAATCTTTCCCGCTATAAATGGTCCTCAAGAAAATATTAGAACTGTAAAACCCCGACCACAGTTTCCCAGAGTTAGTGCATTATTACATAACAATGGCATGATCACAAGTAAATCATGTACCGAAATAACAATCAGTTTAGTATTATTGGAAACAATATTCAAACATAAGTTCAACTTTATAACCTAAAAAGAAATACCACACTAATTTATTCCATTAGAAACATTCAAGCCTCATAGATTATTCCTAGAAGTCACTCATAACTAAATTCATCATATCCTGGGAAAATGAAACATAAGAAAGGGATGATATCAATTGCTCAGTTAGGTTATGAAATACAGTGGAAGATAACATAAATATTAGACATGGTGAATAATTTAAAATACATGCCTTTACAAATAATAAACATGAACACTTTTAAAGAAGGAATATGAGATGAGTAAATAATGTCATAATAAAACATAGTCATGGGTATTATACTAGTCGAATAACCACATTAACCATCAATATTATTTTCATAATGGTGGAATGAATAATATGGAACTTTAATTTCTGTGTCAAGGCCTTGTGCTAGGACCTAGGGGCTAACTGTAACCGGACCCCAACCCGGAGATCCTCTGTAACCGGACTCCATCCCGGAGAGCCTATGTAACTGGAATACATCCTAGAGAGCATTTGTAACCAAACTCCAACAATTAGGGTATGTTGTAACTGCACCCCAACCTGGAGGGCTTACTTTTACCGGTCCCCCACCTGGAACATACTAGTCCAATACATTCATCATAAGAAATGGTTGAAATTTAACATAAACATTCGTATTAAAACTAGCATACGAAATTTCAATATGTTAACCATAAACCATGAATGGCATTAAAATAACTAATCTACATTCAAACATATCACAAAATCTTAAATACAATATGGAATATTTGTATCATAATAAATCAACTTCAATCAACTGTAAAATTTATCAAAGGATGTTGACATTGATGAAATCAAAACTATTTGAGAGAAAAATATCTTTATATTTTGAAATCATTTAAGGGTCACATAATTATAAAGAAAACCTTTATTTTCAAAATATTCTTATAAGTTTTTAAGGGAATCCTCAAAGATCTTATAATGGAAGAGAATAACTACACCCGCTGTTTATGTTAAAAAAGCATTCTTACCTTTATTTTGTCAAAAGGTCATAAAGTACCTTGTTTGGAAAATGATTGAACGATTTCTTTCAAAACATATAAGGTCAAATAAGGGTATAAATGACTTTAACCCATAGTTTAGTAAAAATTAAAAATGTTTTGAAATACATTTTTAAGAAACAAGAATGTGGATGATAAAGAGGTCTCAGTAGATACTCATGTATAAAACAACCTCAGATAATAAAGAGATTGTGAAATTAACCATTACTTTGTTATTTTACTTGGTTCAAGGGTAGGTTAACCTCATGTATAATGGTTAAATAATTGTTATTAAATTATAAAATAACCATATATATTAATATGATATCATATGTGATCTTCTAATATTTCTTTGATAATGATATTTCAGTAGTATCGTCGTTTCAGATGTTAACTGATTCGTTTTTCTTTCTATTTTTTGATACATAAGCCATATTTTTTTATGGATAGGATATATTTCATTCATATCCAGAATGATATGATGTTATTTAATAATTATTTTTAATAACCAAATGAAAATTATTCTTGAATGGTTACGATGGGGAAATGAATTTCATCGTGTCCGTGGAGATTAAAATCCGTACATACACACGAGAGACAATCTCATTATTTTGATTTATAAACGTACGTAAATTGATGTTATATCATATATACAGAATCATTAACATCTTATATATATTATTAACATCATTTATACATCATTATTATACCCATCCAAATAATAGTATATTTGAATAACAACTACACCACGACGTGGAGATGTTAAGCCGTACGTATGCACGTATTGTAACATGTCATTCTTAGGATGGATAGAATAATGAATATGGTTGTAACATATTTATAATAAAATCATATTATATATATAAGATAATAGAGTTATTATTTTATAATGGTAACAGCAAAGACAGAGGAAGTGGAAGAAGAAGAGAACTTAAAAGAGGGTGGTAAAATTATTACCTCTTCTTCGGGTTCTTCATTTTTATTTGATCAAAAGGGCTCCATATAGTGGCTTTATAACTAAATTAATACCTATATAATTAACTGAGGGATCTTGGGAGGATATTTGGGCAGGGTATTTATGATCCAAAGGCTTGAGAAGTGTGAAAAATGGGTAGGAAGGGAGGAATGTTTATAAGGGAGATGAGGGCCTCTTTAGGAAAGTTTGAAACAATTATTTTATTATAACCTCATGTTTGGTTTCAAAAGGTCACCTATTCATTAATATCAATGTTAAGATGACTCGTGGTCTAAATAAAATAATCCAATATTAATTGAACAGGTTTTGGATATTGTTTTAATATTTATAATCTTATTTATTTAAATCTTTTATTAATGACGTAAATATTGCATCATTATTGTGTCATAAATAATTTAATTTATATGATTTCCAAAAAAAATTAAAAAAACTACCATGATTTAGGAAATAGTTTTAGATTTTAAAAAAATATTTATAGTCGAAAAGATAACTTATATAACCCCATATAAAAATTGATTTACTAAAAAATATTTGTTTATGCCATTTTTGTCTTTACTTTAAATTAATTAATATAAAATGTCATTATCACACCCATGTGGATCAATGGGGTCCCAAATTCGACCCCAGGATGCCCATGGATGGATATTTATCATATTATAGGATTGGGACACATGTTAGGGTAATTTAATATTATTATAATACAACATTTTACCCTTATTGTTTATATTTTCCCTTTACTCATGGTAAATAAAATATTTACTGAAGTAAATATTTAAAATGTATAAAAACAAAAGGTAACTATTTATACAATTCGGACCAATGGATTCTAAATATGGAATTTATTTTTCCAAATTCAAATCACAGAAGTGGAATAAATTAATTTAAAATTGATTCCTGCTGTTAAAACAAAAAGCGTGTTTTTAAGAAAAAATAACTATCAAAATGTTTACAGTTGTTTATATACAGTTTAAATATGAAATTACATCCAATAAAACAAATTAGATAAAATTATGTAAATATAATCTAATTATACTTTAAAAGCACTCAAAATTATAATTTAACACTATAAATTATTTTGATTAAAAAAGTTGTTTTTAATTAAAATTTAGTATTTTTCACCATTCATCAAAACTGAAAGTTTTCAAAAAAATACCAAAAATTCTCGCTAAGCTGATTTTGATATTCTGAATTCAAAAATGAAGTAAATATTACCAAATTCAAAACATATAAGTTGCATTTATTAATTTAAAATTAATTCCCATTGTCAAAACTAAAAAGCAGGTTTTTAAAAAAGTTAAAACTATCAAAATAATGATATGTGTTTATGTCAAATTTAATTGTGAAATTACTTATAATGACCAAAATTGTATTAAATGATAAAAATATAATCTATTTATACTTACAAACCATTCAAATGTATAATTCAACAATATAAATTATTTTGATTAAAAAAAAGTTGTTTTTAGTTAAAATTTAGAATTTTTCACGATTCACCCAAATATGAAAGTTATCAAAAAAACACCAAAAATTTATCGAAACTAAATTTGTATTTCACTATTCAAAAAAAATTATTTTTTCAAATTGAATATTTAAAAGTGTAAAATATTGTATTTCAAAAAGGGTTCACCATTAAAAGGTGGTAAATTACATTTTCTGAAAAATACTTCTGTTATCTGAAAAAAAAATTGTTATTATATTATGTCTAAGAAACACATAATATGGATTATGAAATTTTATTGAGTATATAAAATTCAAAATTCAGTTTACACTATTCATGACCACTTTTTAAACAGCTAGTTTGGTAAGTTGTGGTGCGCTCAAAATCGGTGTTGCGTGTTGCACAAGTAATTGAATTTCTTTGAAAATATAGCATACTATAAAATCATGGTGTGTTACATTCTCCCCGCCTTCAATAAATTGTTTCCTTGAAATTCGAAATTGAAAAAGGTTAAAAATACAAAATACCATTATGAAAGACCAACAACAGAAATTGGGTTAATAAAATTTAGTCTTAATAAGAGGGAAAGAGAAATGAAAAGTCACGGCCGAATTATGATCTATATTAGGGGAACATTGTTGGAAATTAGAGACACATAATTAAAAGAATAATGTAAATATTTATAGGGAGTGATTGAGGTCATCAATCCCAAACAATTGTAAAATTGAGGGTTTCTAATCCATCAATCTTTGATGATTTAAAATATCATGAGTTCAAAAAAACATAAGGTATCAGGATAATACATTTTTGGTTTTAAGATCCCTTAACTAAAGTTTCATAATTAATTTCTTCATAGAAAAAGAGAAAAAAATATACTTGAAAAGTAAATTTATATCCTTTAACTAATTTCTACCACAAACTCATCTTTCACTCTAAAATATAATAGAACATAAAAATACTCTATTTATCCTAATCATATAGGGTTCAAAAAAATGAATTTATAATTCATTTGTGAGATTATTTAAAAAAATGAAATTATATAAACCAGGACATCACGTAGGCCAGTGGTAGGTGATGCACCCTTTTCACCCTTCGGTCGCAGGTTCAATTCTCATGGCCTTACCAGACGTGACGGGTTGTCGCCCGACCTCCAGGTTGTCATTTTTATGACAATTCAAAAATAATATAAAAAAATTCCTTATCCTTAAGATTAGTATAAAATGTCAAACATAATCTATTTCAACCTTTATACTAATCAAAAAAACTTCAATCCAAACTCACAGTCCAAATTTTATAAGGAAGGTAAACACAATAAAGATCCTTTTTACCACATAATAACATGTCTATATATTCATCATGTATTCTTTAAAAACATGGTAACAACCTTATTTATTACATTCATGCTCCCTTATTCCTTATATAATACTAGATATATTCCTTATATGAAAAAATTTTGAATACTTCATCAATAATGGAATAAAAAACCATTAATAAGTTCCAAAGAAATCAAGAATATCCATTATAATTTATCCAAATCAACTATCTTTTCTTCCAAAATCACTACCTTAGAAGCAAGACCATATTAAGGATTACCATTCCTCTAACCATGTTTTTTTCAAAAAAATTACTTGTTGTTGAGTCACTTTTCATAGAACCATATAAGCTCAAATCCTCAATGAAATAGTACTAGAGTACAATCCTTATTTATTTCCATAATTCATATGACTGGTATATCATCGATGCAACACTGAAATTACATAATTCTTTAGTAACAACATAGGAACAATAATCATTCCTCTTAATTTGTGGTAGTATCATAACTTGATTATTATCCAATAGCATCATTTGCGGTATACTCTGATGATTGGGACATTGATTCACGTAGTGTCCCAACTCCTTGCAGATGAATCATTTTAAATTTGAAACCTATTTCTTACCCTTGAAATCATGTACTTGGTGTTCTTTTTCTCCACACTTATAACAAACTCCCATTCCCTTCAAAATTTACCAAGATGATTCCTTCAACAGTTATCACATATGGGAAAATCCTTCTTTCCCTTCTTCCCTTTATCCATCTTTCTCTCTACCATCTTTTTCTTATCTTGCTTCCCTTCAAAGCCATAACACTTAGATAATTCTTTACTTATCTTATTAACACATGATACTATTTTTTCATATGTTAATAATACAAGGGTGAATATTTCCCCTCTAAATGTTGGCTTAATACCATGAAAGATATGATCTGTCTTACTCTTTGGATCACACGTATTGCTGGAGTTATCATTACTTCTACTGGTCCCCATTTCTAAACAATGGAATACACTAGGTCAATTTATGAATTGCAATGAATAATTCCAAACTTGTAAAATACCTAACGTAAATTGAACAGTTTATAGATATAATCCATAATCATAAAAATGTTTTCTTTGAGGAATTATATATTCATAAACCCTTCATAATGGTTGGTAAAGAAAATGAGAATTATCCTAAGAATATCCCCCAGGAGTGTCGTAACCAATAGTGTATCAAGGCCCATTATCGTGCACAAGTTCCCGTTTGAGTCTAACTCAAAGCGGTGTCTTCGGGTTTTAACCCTTGGTACATCTGTGCCAGAGCCGCCTCAACCTGCTCGTATCCAGACATGGATATACTTCTAGGAAAACTCAAAAAATCTATACATTACCAAAATTCAAGGAATTTCTTATATACTAATATGCAAAGTCTATCTTAGGGTAATTTGATCTAATCAAAGTTTATCTAAATCTAGTTTCCTAGGTTTGTACTAAACTTTATCTGATAACAACTGTAATGCCGCAACCCCAGTTACCCAGATTTGGTGCATTATTTTATAACATTAGCATGATCACAAGGAAATCATGTCCTGAAAGACCAATCAGTTTAGTATTATTGGAAACAAGATTCATACATAAGTTCAACTTTACAACTTGAAAATAAATACAACACTAATTTATTCCATTAGAAACATCCAGACCTCCTAGATTATTCCTACAAGTCACTCATAACTAAATTCTTCATATCTGGGGAAAATGAAACATGAGAAAGGGGTGAGCTCAAATGCTCAGTAAGGGTAAGCAATAAAATGGAAGATAACATAAATATTAGACATGGTGAATAATTGAAAACACATGCTTTACAAATAATAAACATGAACACTTCTATGGAAGTAATATGAGCATAGTCAATAATTCCATAATAAAGCATAGTCATGGGTATTCTACTAGTCGAATAACCACATGAACCATGAATATTATTTTCATAATGAGGGAATTCAAAATACCGAACATTAATTTCTATGTCAAGGCCTCGTGCCCGGACCTAGGGGCTAACTGTAAATAGACCCCAACCCGGAGAGCCTCTATAACCGGACTCCATCCCAGAGAGCCTATGTAACCAGACACCAACCCAGAGAGCCTCTATAATCGGACTCCGACCCGGAGAGTCTTCTGTAACCGGACCCCAACCCGGAGGGCTACTTTTACTGGTCCCCAACCCGAAACATACTATTCCAATACATTTATCATAAGAAAAGGTTGAAATATAACATAAACATTCATATTAAAACTAGCATATGAAATATCAATACTTTAACCATAAACCATGAATGGAAAAAAAAAATAACTCATCCACATTCAAATATATCACAAAACCTTAAATAAAATATGGAAGATTTGTAACATAATAAATCAACTTCAATCAAGTGTAAAATCTATCGAAGGATGTTGACATTGAGGAAATCAAAACAATTTGAGAGAAAAATCTCTTTCTATTTTGAAATAATTTAATAGTCACATAATTATGAAGAAAACATTTATTTTTAAAATATTCTTATAAGACTGTAAGGGAAGCTTCAAAGGTTTTATAATGGTGGAGAATAATTACACCCGCCGTATATGTTAAAAAAACATTCGTACCTTAATTTTGTTGAAAATGTTATAAAGTACCTTGTTTGGAAAACAATGGAAAGATTCATTTCAAAACAAATAATGTCAAATAAGGGTATAAATGAATTTAACCTATAGTTTATTAAATAGTAAAAATGTTTTTTAAATACATTTTTACGAAACACAGATGTTGATGATAAGGAGGTCCCAGTAGATTCTCACGTATAAAACAACCTTGGATAATAAAGAGATTGTGAAATTAACCCTTACCTTGTTATTTTCCTTGGGTAAAGGGTCGGTTAACCTCTTATATAATGGTTAAATAATTGTTATTAAAATATACACGAACCATATACATTAATATGATATCATATATTATCTTCTAACATTTTTTTATTAATGATATTTTAGTAGTATCATCGTTTCAGGTGTTAACTGATTCATTTTCCTTTATATGTTTTGATAAATAATCCATATTGCTTTATGGATAGGATGTATTTGATTCAAATCCAGAATGATATTATGGTATTTAATAATTATTTTTAATAACCAAATGAAAATTATTCTTGAATGGTTACAATGGGGAAATTAATCGGATCGCGTTTGTGGAGACGGTAATTCGTACGAACTTATGAGCGAAAATATTGTTATTTTGATTTAAAAACATTTGTAAATAGATGGTATATCATATATACAGAATCATAAAAATTTTATATTTATTATTTACATCAATTATACAACATTATTATACACATACAAATAATAGTTTATTTGAATAACAACTACACAACGATGTGGAGATGGTAATCCGTACATACGCACGTATGGTGACATGTCATTCATAGGATGGATAGAATAATGATGATGGTTGTACAATATTTATAATAACATAACAGTATATATAAGATATTGGAGTTATTATTTTAGAATAGAAACAACAAAGAAAGGCGAAGTGGAAGAAGAAAAGAACTTACAAGAGTGTGGGGAAACTATTTCCTCTTCTTTGGGTTCTTCCTTTTGATTTGATCAAAAGGGCTCCTTAGGTTGGCTTTTTGACTAAAGTAAGACCTCTAGAATGAAGTGAGAGATATTGGAAGGATATTTGGTAAGGGGTTGTATGTTCCAAAGTCTTGATAAGTGTGAGAAATGGGTACAAAGTGATGGCTTTTTATAAGGGAGAGGAGGGGCTCTTTAAGAAATATTGAAAAAATTATTTTGTTATAACCTCATCTTTGGTTTCAAAAGGTCAAATATTCATAAATATCAAATTTAAGATGACTCGTGGTCTAAATACAACAATTCAATAAAAATTGGACAGGTTTTGGATATTATTTTAATATATATAATGTTATTTATTTAATTCATTTATTAATGTGGTAAATATTGCATCATTATTGTGTAATAAATAATTTAATTTATCTGATGTACAAAAAATATAAAAAACTATCATGTTGTAGGAAATCATTTTATCTATTCAAATAATAGTTATAGTCGAAAATATAACTTATATAACCCCATGTAAAAATTGATTTACTAAAAAATATTTTTTTATGCCCTTTTTGTCTTTACTTTAAATTAATTAATATAAAATGTCATTATCACACCCATGTGGATCCATGGGGTCCCAAATTCGACCCAAGGATGATAAAGGTAATATATTTATCATCCAATAGGATTATGACACATGTTACAGTAATTTAATATTATTATAATACTATATTTTACCCTTATTTATTATATTTACCCTTTACTCATGGTAAATAAAATATTTACTGAAGTAAATATTTAAAATATCTAAAAATAGAAGTTAACTATTTAAAAAATTTGGACCTAATGATTCCAAATATGGAATCCATTTTCTCAAATTCAAAAAACATAAGTGGCAGAAATTAATTCAAAATTAATCCCACTGTCAAAACAAAAACAGTGTTTTTCAGAAATAATAACTATCAAAAGGATGACACTTGTTTAAGTACAGTCTAAATTTAAAATTACATCCAATGATGAACATTAGATTAAAGAGTAACAATATAATAAAATTATACTTTAAAACCACTAAAAATTATAATTTAACAATATCAATTATTTGATTAAAAAAGTTGTTTTTAATAAAAATTTAGTATTTTTCACTATTCATCAAAACTGAATGTTTTCAGAAAAATACCAAAAAGTCACCCTAAGATAATTTTTATATTAAAAATTCAAAAATGAAGTATATTTTATGAAATTAGAAACATATAAGTTTCATTTATTATTTTAAAATTAATTCCGATTGTCAAAACTAAAAAGCGGGTTTTTTAAAAAGTAAAAAACCATCAAAAGATTGATATGTGTTTACACCAAATTTAATTGTGAAATTACTTATAATGATAGAAATTGTATTAAATGATAAAAATATAATCTAATTATACTTCCAAACCATTCAAATGTATAATTAAAGACTATAAATTATTTTGATTAAAAATTGTTATTTTCAGTTAAAATTTAGAATTTTTCACTATTCACCCAAATATGAAAGTTATCAAAAAAAACACAAAAAATTTATCGAAACTAAATTTTTATGTAATTATTCTAAAAAAAGATTATTTTTCAAATTGAATATATAAATGTGTCAAATATTGGATTTAAAAAATTTCTGCCAATAAAAGGCAGTAAAATTGCATTTTTTTAAAAAAACTTCTTTTATCAGAAAAAATGAATTTATTCTTATATTATGTCTATGAAATACATAATATGGATTATAAAATTTTATAGAGTATATAACATTCAAAATTCAGTTTACACTATTCATAACCACTTTTCTAACGGCTAGCTTGGTAAGTTGTGGTGCGCTCAAAATCGGTGTTGCGTGTTGCACAAGTTATTGAATTACTTTGAAAATATAACGTACTATGAAATCTTGGGGTGTTATAAGAACTTGTACTTCAGAAGTATTTCCTCAACAAGAATAGGTTGTTCCACTAATAAGGGTTGATACAATCATTGATAAAACTCAAGGTTTAGATAGACATTACACCCTGGCCTGATGGTTGGGGAATATCAAGAGTTTCCTCCACTAGGGTGGAATCCAGAACCATATTCGATGAGATACCTCGGGATGACCTATGTTATTCATCATGAGAATACATGGGAAAACCAACCATATCAGGCTATAATTTTTTCCTCTAGTCAAATTTCAAGCTAACCAACTATCCCATAAGATCTTATTGATTCGATTGAGTCTCTAATATCTCAAATTTTTTCCTTATAGGAGTGACATGAACAAGTTCAACGATAAATAAAACCATACTATGAATGGTTGAATGTGAATTTTACTCTTCAAATATTTGAGAATCCAACTTCCTATCATTCAATGGTACAAGGGACCCAAAACAACATTTGAACAACATTGTAACTCGATGTGGTCCCACGATGAGAACACTATATTTTTAAGTGTAATATAATATCATATTCCTTATGTAGACAACGGATAGACTATTATTTTTATGGTACATTATTTTTCAATCAAGATCTATCACATATTTGGAGGACCTCCATTTGAAATTCCTCTATCAGTTCAACTCAACACTAAGAAATTCAATAGTCCTTGATCTCTCGAATTAAAAACAACATGAGAATGAGAGATCCTCATATTTAATTTCTAGGTTTAATTTCTTAACCTACTCCTTGAATCATGAACATATTCAAGATGATATTCTCATAATATACATTGAAAATATTTATGATGGGTTTCAAATGCTTCTCATCCTGATAAATTACCTATGTGGGTTCTATGAGTTTTCTATAGTCTCACAATGGATGGAATATTCTATTTGGTGGATTGATCTCCACACTCATCTAGCACAAAAATAACTACAAAACAGTACAAGTAATGTAAAAAATGAAAATTGTTACACTAAAATAGATTTTATGTTATCTCAAACACCTAACTGTACATAATATCATTTGATTCCCCATACTAAATGGAAATTACAATAATAGTTCCCTATATAGTGATTGAGAAAATATAAGAGTTACATGAAATCTAAATAATAAAATAATAAAGTTTATTTTTTCTAAAATGTGTAGGTCCCTAGTTTTTCCATCACAGATATGCATTTTTTTTGTAAAGCTACCCAAACCCAAGAATCCTGGTCAAGATGGCCTTAGTGATCGTAAAAACTATTTCTCCTTCCACCAGCTATTTGATCACACTATAGAATAAGTTTTTGCCAAGTACATCAAAACAATATAGTGAATTATATGGAGCTTAATCTTGGAAATCGACCAGTATAAGTGGATTGTGTTTTTTCTACTTTCCTAAAAGAAGAATCGGAATGACAAGAAGTTATAAATAAGGGTATATGTAAATTTAATGATTATATGACCACAAAAATGATAAATGAAAAACACTATATTATCATGATATAGATTAATAAAAAATTTGTAACTGTGACTCCTTCCACAATAACTGAGTGAACTTATTTGACATAAAATATTTCTAGAGGTTGATATTTTAAGAACCAATGCAATAATCATAATAAAGGAGATGAAAGATTAAGATGAACCCCCATCATAGCCTAAACTAGGTAAAAAACATTCATATTTTATGCCTTCAGCACAAGGAAGGGAGACACCCCACCAAATGGTTTAGTTGGTGTTTAACCACAAAAAGGTTCAATGATAATCACCTGGCCAAATGTTTCAATGGGAATTGGCCCCTCAAATGTAATCCTCATCATATAAAGAAATTTTCTTTGAATAATTATACATAATCCACTTGGTAAATAATTTATCTAAAAATAAATATACATATTACCCTGCCCCCACCCCACAATTATGGGTTGAGATAAAGAGACTATCAATGATTATGGGTTCAAGTGTATGATTTTGACCTAGATTTCAACATTCAGGTCACATCCCTACCAAGATCATACCCATTATAGAGACTAATAGAAATGAACTTCAATGGGTTCAACAAGAAAAAAAATCTATTGATGATTCATCCAAGACTCATTTGGGTCCCATCATAGTAAAATATCGATTTTCAAATCAGTATTTATCATATCAACATCCTAATACGGAAAATCAAATCGGACTAACCAAAAGAAAACTGAGATTCCCTCAAGTTTCATCTAAGGAAGTCAGCCAATAGGAAACCCTACATCCTAAGCCTCAGACCACAGTGTGTCCTAGAAAAGAGTAGAAAATAACTCTAGCCCAAATGTATAAAATTTTGAATTATATTTTCATGGTTTTAGATAAATTGAAAATAAAAAATTCCATTCATTTGTCAAGAGAATTTCAAGAAGCACTTCTTGAGGCTCTTAAAAGACTATTTGAATTTGAATATTTGTTCAATGTGTCCGATATATATCTTAGATACTGAGCATAAATAATATCTTACAGGCATATCCATTATATATACAGATAGGGAGACATCCATATGGGATATATCAAGCCCCTATAAATTAAAGGCAATATATATGACATTGATTTATATCAATATATCATTGAAAACAGTTGTAGGATCAATCTCATTTAGGTCTAGACACTTTGAAACTTGGGAAAAATTGAAATGGATTTTTCTTTATCCACTTTTTCTATCTATGAATACGACAAAAGTGAGGAAATATAGTTTTCCAAATCAATCTCAAACCCTAGTTTGGGGACTAGGTTTTCTATTATGAGTTCATGGTTACTCGTTAAGAAACTAGTTTCAACATATTTCTAGGAAGACCATGGCATCATATATATGTAGTGGTACCTTAATCATACCAAAACTTCTTAGGTGTTACATAAATGAATATGTTTGAGTGTTTCATGGAGATGGTACCCCTTTTTATTCCTATTAATCTCATTGCATAAATGAGGGACACTATTTAAGAGAGTCAATACCACCTAATAAAAATTATACCACCCAAATCACTGCCACCAATGGCTTAGAGATGGCCTATGCTTACCCATTCCATGAAATTAGTGATGATAATGTACTTACCATGAATAAGTTTAAGGAGACTCCTCTATCTTTAGGAAATCATCTTATTATGTGAATCAAGTATGATAAGATAAGACATATGATCACATTCATGTCATACAATGTCCAAGATAATACCCTCATAGAGTGGGTTTCAATAATATAGGAAGAGATAAACATGTTTTCATTGAAAATTAATCTCAATCCTAAATTTCTCTACATAAGGGATGGTCTGACTAGCATTCTAACCACACATACAAGGCTGTTTGATTAGATCAGCCTCAACTATAGTGGTAGGAGATTGACATGTGTCCTAGGAACATCCTCCCATGTCTCCATGATACCATTCATGTATAATGAAACCATATACAGAGTGTAATGCTCTAATACCAAAAATAATTATGATTCCCAACGGGAAAGTACTCCCACTTTTTCTCATAAATATAAGCAAAACCATAAATCACTGCTGTGATCAAGAAATTCCCCCAATAATCAATGGGAAATATAAATTTCCCAGAAGCATCTCCTAATTCCAAGAGTTTTGATAATTATTATACCTCCAGTGATAGGGTAGAATAATGAGAGATTATCCAAAATGTACCCAATGATAATGAACACTCATTGGTTCTTCTCAAGTCTAGATACACCTAATCATTATTCTAATAATATAAAAACTCTCTTGTATTATCTTTCATATATAGAAATGACCCTCCATCACCTAATTCTACTAATATTTATGTAGATATAGAGTAAAGAGATAATGTAAAGAGTACTCGTGGCCATAATGCTTGTATAACCATAATCTAGTGAATTTGAGACACATACCCATACTTTAATAATACCAAGATACCCCATATTATCTTTAAATCTATATATCATTCCTCAATCACCCACACCTACTAAGATTTAATTCGAATAAGAAAATGAATAATATCAATGATATTCCCCTCAATCATTTTATGAAATATCCACCATCATTGATGCACTCAGATAGGTAAATCTAGGTACATAGGGATACCATGACCTACTTTAATCAGTGCTACCATGTCCACCAAAGATAAATATATATATATAAATTTCCTAAATCAACCTTACAATGTATTCTCTTGTAACTATATAAAAATTTATGATCCATATCGTGATGTGTTCACCCATCATTTTAGATTACCTAGAAATCATCATGGTTTCTAGTACGAAACCAAAATAATTCATTTTAATCGTGTTGCAATAGTCAAATATGATGTTGAAAATATTATCAAATAAAAAATTATTTGGGAGGTCCAATACCTAAAATTAATTTCCAATATCATTCCTTTCAAAAATTAGATTGAGAAAATAAGATTTTACATCCAATTTCTAGATGCGTCGAACATTTCCCAAATTATTACTTCCCAGTTTGGATCATTGAACATTTTATTCATGTTAAATCTATGTTCTAGTAACACTCCTTCATGTTATGCCATAATAACATCTCAGTTGGCCCAAATAAAACCAAGGCTAACTTTTTCACATCATCTCCTTGAAATCTCAAAGAGTTGAGAGGGCTTACAAGACACCATTATTATATAAGGTTCTTCAAATCAAACCTTTCAGGAAAGTGTTTACCCTGTAAAAAAACATATAATGAATCAATTTACATACCAGTGGGACAAATATTGTCAATATTTTTTTGGTAATATCAAGTGATACTTATTGATAAAAACAATTATGATACTTCAAGTATAGGGGAAGCTACTCATCTTTTGAATGGTACCCCTCGATTGATTTATTAGCGGTCTTATAGCACAAATTAATTATGTGGGTAATCAAATTAGTCTCCACTATCATAGTATAACCATGATAGATACTAATATCTGATATTCTGATATTCAAAATAATTTATTTTCATTGATCATTGCAGTTCAAAAATTGTGGCACTACTTATAGAGTCATGAGGCATATTTGGGATCTTACATTGACCCACTCAAGTATAGACACAATATCCCAATTCTAACTAGAGAATAGGAATGGTTGGAAGTCATTAAATAGTATTTTGATATCAAATTCATAGTATAAAAGGTGTTCAAAGGGAAATCATTGTCATCTTTTCTCATGGAACATCCCATTTCAAAACGAAACCCAATGGATATTGAACTTCTGAATGAAGATTTATTCCCTATTTAAGATGCTCCCAAAATATGGGAGATGTGTTTTGAACGAGCATCTAGTAGCCAAATTGGAAAATGGAATGGAAACCCAAAGATCAGTTGTGTTTGGTTGGGAATAATTTAGATCTCCCTAGTAAAGGTATTATTAACCAATTTCTTTGTGTTGTATAATAGATGCACTAATAATGAAATATAGTAAAAAGTCCTCAATGTAGATTCATAATTATCCTTATAGATACCAGTGGACTAACTAAACATAATGTTCGATTCAGAGTGGGTGATCATGTATATTAATGGGGAATATGCAATTGGTAAAGTAAAATTGATTCTGATATTTGATTATGTGTGAGGGTTGATGGAAAAATTCCTTTCTTATATGACACTGTTCCATGTAATTATTCACAAAATTATTAGGTGGAAAATTTTGATAATGAAACCAATACACTATCATTATAAAGCATAGGGTATTATCCCCATTCATTAGAAATTATTTGTAATAGTGTGAATATATCAACACCATTGTCGACGCTCACAATCATGCATCACACACTTTGTTGTGGAAGTATGCATGTCATGTATATCACCTGAGGGATAAATAATATCATGTGTCACCATAATTATGCTCATGGAACCATTGTTTTATCTTGTCTCATGTGCTAGGTGTAGGTATTATGCTCAAACATATCCTCAAGTTCATTCCTCTTGCGCCTGGGTGGATACCACACATCAGCAGGACCTTGAGCAGATGAGCTTACCCGCACCATATCTCCTTCTACTTAGATCGCCATACAAAACACTATTATATTGATAATGCATGATTGATGTGCTATCAAGTGGAGATATGAGGACCCTATGCGTGATCATGTGAAGAATATTAGGACCATACACTCATATCTATGCATGACATATCCCACCACATGGAGATCTGGTTCATCAACAAAATAGTCATTGTAGCATGAGACAATGTAGGGAACGCTAGGAGCTTGGGATGAAAATCATGTGAACATCAGTGTATATAGATTATGGGATTATGAAAATATTCCTTACGGACAAGTGAAACTATGAAATTAATCATCAGATGAGATCGGAGTGCGATGCACGCAGGCGGTAGCTTGGAAATTTATGATCTTAATATGGGTGGAATAGAGAGCATCATGCTCACAAAAACTCCATAGTGTAGGAATAAGTTTTTGGGGTAGAATCTCAACCTCAGGATAAAATACACTTGTGAAACAACCTGTGAAAACCTGATGAAATATGGAAGTAATATATTGAAAAATAAATAAATCAGCACGCAAGATTTTTAATGTGGAAAACCCAAAATTGAAAAACCAAGAGACCTGGTCCAGAAAGAGGGATCCGCTAAAAATCAAGAGGTACATGGTAGAGACTCCCCAAAATGGATGTTATCTCAAAATTAATACTCAAGAATAAAATAGTGGATCAAAGTCAGAAAGATGATGCAGTCTGAAGCCAACCTGAAATAGAGAACGCAGCCTGAAAAAGAAACTCAAATAGATCTAACTATGAAGGAAGGATATTGATGCTTGAACAAAATGTGTAGATGAAAAAGCACCAATATTGGATCAAAAAACCCCCAGAGATGAAATTCGATCATATCAGAGTAGTTATGAAGGTTACAGAACTAAAAACCACACGGTAAAATCTATATTTAACTGCAGCAAATATTGCAAGGAGAGTTACACACACACACACACACGATAACCCATCACATCATAGATCCACCATTGATGTCATGTTCGCCATTAATGACGACCCACACAGACTACTGAAAACATGAAAACCCCTTTACTCTTGTGTTGGTGGACTATATCTTGAGTAGCTATGTCACTCTATTTGTCCCCAACCACTTTTCTTTCTATAAGCTCTCTCACTCTACCACAAACTTCTACCCCTTATTAACATCCCAAGAGAAGTCATGTGTATCATATCTCTCAACATGCATTAATTTCTACACCTGATCCTACTTCACAAGTGCATCTATGATCATCTTTGAAGATTCCTAAAATTCTCACCACAAATTGATCAACATCCCAAACCATCACCTATGATTCCACTTGTTGGGGGAGAAGCCCGACCTCGGGATAAAAAACGCTTGCAAAACAACTTGTGAGAAAACTGATGAAATGTGAAAGTGGTATATAGAAGAATAAATAAATCCTCATTCAAGACTTTTAATGTGGAAAACTTAAAATAAAAAAACCATGATACCTAGTCTACAAAGAGGGATCCACTAAAAACCCAGTGGTACATGGTAGAGACTCCCCAAAGTGAAAGAGATATCAAAAGTAATACTCAAGAATATAATAGTGGATCAAAGTCAGAAAGCTGATGTAGTATAAAGCCAACCTAAAACAGAGAACTCATCCTGTAAATGAAACTCAAATAGATCTAACCGTGAATGTAGTAGATTGATGCCTGAACAAAAGGTGCAGATGAAAAAGCACCAAGATCGAATAAAAAAACCACCCGAGATGAAAGTCGATCAGATCAATGTAGTTTTGAAGGTTGCAGAACTTAAAACCACTGGGTAAAATTGGAACTGCACTGCACCGAAGATTGCGAGGATAGTCACACACACACACATGATATCCCATCACATCGTAGATCCACCATTGATGTCACATTCACCATTGATGATGACCCTCATGGACTACCGCAGACATGAAAACCCATTTACTCTTGTGTCGGTGGAATTTATCTTGATTAGCTCTCTCACTATATTCATCCCCAAATACTTTCTTTTTTATATGCTCTCATATGCCACATATCTTGATTGAAATGGAAATCTGAAAATATATCTCAAAAAGATATGACAAGATCTCATGTATCTCATCCTAATAGATACACATGCATCCATGTCTAAAAGATATATCATATCCAAAAAAAACATATCTTATCTCAAATATAGAAACACCCACATGCGGTCAATATCTATTATTCCATCCATTAAAATTGAGAATTAAATATCCGTAATGCTGGGAGAAAATTCCCATTTAATATTGAGATAAATATCTCCATTAAAACTTTTCTCTCTCATAATAAATGTGATAAATCCCAACATAAATCTCTTGATTTGGATGGTGCAGATATGTAGTGTGTGATGTTTTAGTTTCTATACATACCCTCCATAAGAATATGAAAAAAAAGATACCCAATTCCTTAAGATCTGTCTTTGGATGAGGGGAGGCAGTGATGTTGGTATGCATCAAAATGACAGTTTCAGCTCCTCAAGCAGCAAAATAAAAACATTATCACCTAGATCCGAATGTGGCTGTTTTTTTCAGTATATATCCAAGAAATAGAGAAACTATGATTGAAATAATGAATCAAATATGTAGTTGGAACCAAAAAAATATCATTCATTAATGGAAATACGCATGCTCACCACTATGTGGAATGTTAGTTTCTGGAATATCCTATACATAAATAAACTCTATTGTGCACACGTGAATTCCTGAAGTGGATTATGCGATAATGCGGATCCTTCATTGGGGATATGTGATCTTGAAAATAAAAAATATCCATTAAATGAATAATAATGGGATTTCCAATTTTTGTAAAATATCTCTTAACCTGACATTATTTTCATGTATGAGACTAGGTACGTTTTTGTGATGAAGGACAGCGCATGTTTTCAGGATGTGCCACCTTTTTTATGTGTGCATATGTAATATGATTATTTGATTATAAATATAGGTATATCACAATACATGTCGCCTCGTCAAATGGTGCCCATGCACCTTCTCTATTAATGAGGTTTTTTTAATGCGGGTCAAGACCGCATGAATTAATTCACGTGAAGATGCATTTTTAACGTGGTGACACATCTTCATGAGTATTGTTTTTATATAAAAGGAGGCAGTGACAACACTTTTATAGGACATCCAAAATTTCAAGAGCATATCCAATTTGGTGATCGCCTTTCATTGATGATCATTTTTTCTCTCCAATAGAGAGTATTACTTTTGAGATCCCTTCTATTTTTGGAAAGTCTCTACTGTGTACTTATTCATTTTTGTGGATTACTCTTTCTGTACTAGGTCTCATGGGTTTTCCTTTTTTGGGTTTTCCACATAAAAATTTGGGGGTCAACCCTTTACATTCTGCGCATTTACTTTTTTCACTTTTCATCCACTTTAGATCTGCATGCTTTTTTTAGATGGAAATATTTTATTTATGTTGTGAAGTCACTTTTCTATTGTTTGTGTGTTCGTTGCTTTATCGTCTTTCCGAACATCTAGTATCATATGGTTTGGTTTTTTATTTCATATTTATTATGGATGCCAATTATAGTCGGATGGTTTTACTGAATGCTACCTACTACATTTGTGGTGACTTAAAATGAAGGATCTTCTTTTTGTCAACCGAATACATCTTCATGAGTTTAGTACCCCGAAGCCAGAAAAGATTTCAGATAAAGAACGGGAGTTCAAGCATGATATGGTTTGTGGGTTCATTCAACAATGGGTCTAAGAAAACATGAACCACATTTTCAACATCTCTCATGCCAAAACTTTGAGGGAGAAGATTGAGACGAACTACGCTTCCAAGATGGGAAACAACAACTTTTTTCTTCTCAAAAAAATTTTGAATTTGAGTTACAAAAAATGTACGTCTATTTATGACTACTTAAGTGAATATCAGGGATGTTTTGATCAGTTTCCTGGCATGAGTATCAATTTTGATGACGAGGTTTTAGCTCTTTTTCTGCTTAACATTTACCTGATTCATGGGAGAATTTACATGTTACTCTAACCAGTTATACTCTTAATGGTATTGTGACATTTATTTTTGTCAAGTTTTCTATTTTGAATGAATATTTCAAGAGATGGACTCCGGAGAAATCTTCTTCAGAGCTTTTAGTCATAGATAATTGGGGGAGAAGCTAGGATGATGGACGGAGTAGTCAAGGTAAGAGTAGAGGCAGAAGCAAATACAGATCGAAGTAGAGGTATTTTGAATATCGTCATTGTGGTAAGAAGGGTCATGTGAAGAAGTTTTGTTATCAGCAGAAAAGAGAGAATATAATGAAGGAAAAACTAAAGAAGAAAAATGGTGATAGATATGTTCATGTCACTGCCACTACATGGGTGATCTTTTAATTGATTATGACTCCATTAATATTGCTTCTGATGATTCTTGTTGGGTTGTTGACAGTGGATGCTGTTTACACATGGCATCGAAGAAGGAGTTATTTACATCTTATAAACTAGGTAATTTTTGGATTTTGAAGATGGGAAATGATGGTCATGTTGACGTTGTATGCATTTGTACTGTTTTTTTAGAGACTAGTACATGAAGTAAGCTAGTTTTGAAGAATGATCAACCAGCACCTGAGGTTCACTTGAATGTTGTTTCTACCAGTTTTCTTGATGATGAAGGGTATATCAGTACTTTTGTTTATTTTCAATGGAATATTTTCAAGGGATATTTGATTGTGTCTTGATAGAAGAATTAGTCAGGTGTGTACTACACTAGAGCTTCTATTTCTTATGATACTGCTTGTGTTGTTGAGTGTAGTGTTTTGTCCAAGTTGTGGCATAGGAGGTTTAGTCACATCGCTGAGAAAATTATTGGTTGTTTGGACAAGATAAATCTTATTCTATATTTGAAGAGTGTCAAATAGGACACATGTGATCATTGCAAGGATGGGAAACATATAAGAGTGAGTTTTAGCAGTCATCCTCCACACAAGAAGTCAGAGGTACTTGAATTAGTAAATTCTGATGTTTGTGGTCCCATGAAATATAAGAACTTTAGTGGAAGTCTTTATTTGGTGAAATTTATTGATGACTACTCAAGAAAGTTCTGGGTTTATGTTTTGAATGCCAAAATTCAAGTGCTCATTGTTTTTAAGCAATTTCATGTTTCTACTGAGAGGGAATAAAGCAATAAATTTAAATGTAATCACACTGACAATAGGGGAGAGAATTGTGGTCTGTTTGATCAGTATTTTAGGTAGGAAGGTATTCGGAATCAAAATATACTGCCCAAGACACCTCAACTGAATGGTGTAGCTGAGCGGATGAACAAGACTTTGTTAGAAAGAGTTTGTTTTTATCTTTTGGAAGCAAAGTTTACTAGACTTTTTTAGGGTGAGGCTTTACTTAATTATACTTATATTATCAATTTATCACCTACAGTTGTTTTGCAGACAGAAACTCCCGACAAGTTTTGGTATGTCAAAGAGATCGGGTATGGTCACTTGTGTGTTTTTTATTAAAAGGATTTTTTTCATGTGCCTATAGATGAGAGATCCAAGTAGGATGGTAAGACACATTAGTGTATTTTTATTGAATATGGATATGAAGAGTTTGGGTACAGGTTCTATGATCCTATTTTGAAGAAACATGTCAGAAACCATGATGTAGTGTTTAAAGAGGATTAAACTATTGCAAACATTGATAAGGGAGAAAAATATGATTCTCCAAATTCTGATGATTTTTTTAGTATTGAGCCAGGTTCTGATTTATATCTACCTCATATTATTGATTTTGATGATCATGTTGATATATAGAATAATGATCAAGGTGAACAGGTTGGATTTTATGTTTCTGATTTACCTTTTGTTTATAATGATCTTATTCCAGCGGTTATTAATGAACCCACAGTTCCACTCCAGAGGTCATCTCAGCATCATACCTTTTTTACTCAGTATTCACGTGATGAGTATGTGATCCTCGTTGAAGGGGGAGAACCATAATATTTTGATGAGGTAATGGAGAGTGAATAAAATGATAGATGTGTTGTATAAATGGATGATGATATGACATCATTTCATGAGAACCATACTTTTGATTTGGTGTAGTTACTGACATGTGAGAGCGCTTTGCAAAATCGGTTGATTTATCAAATTAAAAATGAAGAATCATGTTCGGTTCAATGATACATGGTATTTCAACACACTAACACCAATATCTGGTATCATAGGGATTGATTGAAGTCCTCAGCTACAGAAATCATTGGTAGAAATATGATGGAGAAGTTTCTCAAGGAATTGAAGGATGTTATCAGAAGACAGCAATGGTACCAGAGGTGTTTATGGGATATCAAATGTCTGACTGACAAGCAGAAGTCATGAGGTGTGTTTCATTGTTGATGACAGTCCAAGTTCGGTTTTGGATTTATTTTTGTATGGGGGATGATATTTTTTTATCAGAAGTGAAAAATGTTGGAAATTATCCCCACTTGATTTTTAGGGGGAGTTTGTTGGGAACCTCCTCAAATGGGGCCCACATGGTTTCTCTATTAATGTGGTGTTTTTAATGCATTTCAAGACTGCGTGAATTAATTCACACAGATATGCATTTTTGACGTGGTGACACATCTTCACGTGGATTGATTTTATATTAAAGGAGGCATGAGAAGAATTTTATAGGATATCCACAATGTCAAGAGCAGGTCCAATTTGGTGATTTCCTTTCATTGATGACCATTTTTCCTCTTCATCAGAGAGTATTACTTTTGAAATCCCTTCTATTTTTGGGGAGTCTCTACCATGTAATTATTAATTTTAGTGGATTCTTATTTCTGGACTAGGTCCCATGGTTTTTTCCTTTTTGGGTTTTCCATGTAAAAATTTCCGATGTAAACCTTTTACAATATGAACATTTACTTTTGGTCGATGCGCATCCACTTTAGTTCTGTAGGATTTTATTTGGAGGGAAATATTTTTTTTCTACTACGCCTTCTCTTTTCTATTGATTGCACGTTATTTTCTTTTCCATCTTTCCCAACAATACATGGGGGTGCTACTGCTCTTACAGGAGAGTGCTTGTTCTCCCTGCAAAATAGAGCATAGAAAACCCCATAAGGGTTATGCGAAGTAGGTCATGTGAGACCCATTATTTCATTCACATGAATAGGAATATTTGAAAGGAAGTCACATGGTTATTTAGATTAAAAAGATAAGTCTTTCATAACCATCCTGTCAAAGTTTGTGGCACTACATGAACCCTCACACGAGATTTTATTTTTTTTTCATTCACTGAAGCACCGCGTAACCTCACATGTTAAAGGCAGTATCACCCTGTATCCAATCTTTCGAAGGTTTTAAATATTGTGTCTAGTTCATACTACCATAAATATAAGGCTAATAGCTCAACTACATCATCAGGAGAACATGGAAATGGTCACATGTCATGATCACACCTCTTCCTAAAATAAGAATAAATTACTACATACCCGGTCATTTGAGGAATTGTGGATAGCGACTCGACATTTTCATGTGATCAAGTCTTAATGATTTTATTTGATGCACCTCAAATGACGAGCATGAAATAAAATTCAAGACTCTATGCACCATGTCGATCTAAAATAGTTCCATACCACACACATGAAATATTCATGTGTGCATGAGAAGATCCTTACCATTATTAATATCACCATGTGAAGAAAATAAATATTCCATGTGTGCATGTGAGACTCAATCGCTTGAGCCCCTTTATGGAATCACATGAGGATTTGGACATGTGGTGGCCTTATGAAAAACTTTTGTCACACAACACATTCATGTTTATTGGGTTATGATACAACCCTACGATGACTCAAAAAACATTTCATGCACCATTTGGGATGTTTCCTTAACATAAAAATACCCTTATTATGCTATGGAATCATACATCCTCAGACATGAAATGTATCAAAGTTGAAGATAATTTACTATCCATGAAAATGTATGCATTTCATTGTAATGTCCAGCAATGAACAAGCTGTGTCTCAAAGTCCAGAATAGAAACTATCCATGAAAACTTATGCCTATCGTCGCAAGATATAACACTGATCATGTAATGCTCCATATGTGAATAGGAAAACTAACCAAGACAAGTCACATGCCCCATCTCAAGATCCCATATTTATCATGCAATGCACTCATATGAAATCAATGGGTGAAGGCCGAAATACTATTTGGAAAATAAGGGGGAATGATATCCAAAGGAAGAGACACATAGTGGTCCTAAAGATCATGTGCAATATCATCATTATAAAGGATAAAAATTCGTGATGATACCCAGGAAATCCCACAAGACTATCGAACATTGGTAAAATAAAACAAAGGAGATAAAGGTGAGGATGAAAGAGGTGCTCGCGGTCACTGAAAGACATGCGACACACCCCTTAGGAACTGTAAGACACCAAAAGACATTGGCGACATGTCCTACTCATCTCAGGAAATCCCCATGTCTTGTCACTCTTTCCACACGAAAGCCTTGGGTATGTATAGGAATATTTTTTCTTCCCCCTTTGACACTCTAAATAAGACCAGATAGATTTTACCATGACATGCTCATGCACCCCAATATTACTCATATTGGTGATGTGAGGCATCATCAAAAAATTGAGTAAATATCCAAGACATTACTCATGAAAATCCTCATAATACCTGAACTTTGTAAAATAAAACAAAGGATATAGAGGGATGGAGGTGAGAGGTTCTCATAGTCACTTAAAGACATGTGACACACCAGTGACAATTTGCAAGACACCATAGGACATCAGTGGAATGTCTGACCCCACTCATAAAGCCCCTTTGTCTTGTTTTCCTAGTCATACAGAAGTCCTTAGGTATGACCATAAATCTATGTGTCACTCTAAGGAAAAATAGATGGATTTTTTCATGAAATTCTTGCACACCCCCATTTGACCCATATCAGTCATTCGACGCATCAACAAAATATATAGTAATTGTACGTCACATTACTAAAGAAATCTTTCATGACTCCATACCTTCATAACATAAATCAATGGAAATAAAATATAGAGGAGGCGTAAGGTACTCTTGGTTTTAAGGAACAGATGATGTGCTAAGGAATTCCAAAGTGCAGTCGCACAAAACCCCCAGAAAAACCATCCTGGGCCCAGAGAAAACCTCAAATAAGTCACCAAGAATCTCATGGATGCCTTTCAAAAGACACGTGGATCTTGTGAAGGACCATGGACATGTCAACATGACAACATGAAATTCCTTTGACACATACATATGCGCAAATAAGTCTCCCTTAATCGGATACAATCAAATAATGGAGGTGTTGATAAAAGAGACATAGATTCACTAACAATCTAGCGATGCACTCAAAGAGACCCACAACAAAGGATCAAGAAACCATGTAGTGCCATCCCACTTCACCGACTCTATCCTATATCCACGCAAGTTACGCTACACAAAGCATCGAACAACCAGGATGGAGATACCTATAAATTTCCCACCTAAATATAAAAAATAAACTTGCGACTATGTGAATGAAACTCTTGAGTGCAAAAGTCCCAAGCATAGAAGAGGACTTCTTAGAGAAACTGATCACGTGACTAGAAAATTTTCCATCAGTTAATATATCGTATAATAGTTGTACCAATAATGCATCATACATAAGGTACTTTTCATGATCGTTCATAGGTCATGATAAGGTCTACTGGTGAGGCATATGAAGAACATATGACATGTCTTCCATATCAAAGAGACTCAAAATAAACTAATACTAAAAAAATATAAGAAATTCACAATACGAGGTCTAGAACCAAGATAAAAAGTGGGAGATTTAAACAAAATACATTCCCATTGGCTCGTATGTTCTTTGCGTGAGTCAGACAATGACACATGATAACACCAATAGATGTCACATAGATCTCACAGAATTCCTCCATCATGCAATTTAGGACACATGAAATCCACCAGACATGTCAAAGAAAATCAGACAGTCCCCATGGGAAAACCACCTTGGTCTCCTGAAACCTTATGGTTATAATACCCGAGCCTTGTGATGTAATTTAGATATATATCATAACTCATATAATAGAGTTCCCTCATATCAGTCAAGTTTCGCTATTACATTTGGGAATGAAAACCCAACACTCGTGGTACCCTCTAGGAAAGACTACTGAGACCTACGATGACCTCCAGATGCAACAGATAGGGTTCTCAATGAACTCCAAGAATGTTATCCAAGACACGGGACATCCTTAGAACCATGTTTCATTGACTCTTGTGACTCCCCCTGTATGTGCCAAGACATGACATGTGATTTCTTCCAGGAAAATTCAACTTGGTCATCGATCACCCTCTATACAAGAAGGCCAGGTCCCAATGGCATCTTAGGATTTGATAATCTTTATCCATCCTTGGTGTGTGAGCCCCAAATACAAGGGAAACCTCGATGTGTAAGCCTCGATCAAGGTTACTAGGACGACTCTGATTCCTGCCATATTTTGGATACTTAGGCCCCCACATCAAGGTTAAAACTCCATATTAATAATCCAGGGTGATCATAGTATCAAATTCCTTATCCAGAGAAATGAAATTGATCACTTGATAACCATTATTTCTCACAATGAGCATTACTCACAAGGGATTAGGGAGTTTCAATGATCATGTCATCTACACTATACACCCAAGGGTTACAAGGGAAACCTCAATGTTTATGACCCAATTATAGACATCATCTAGTGGGTCCCCAATCAATAGAGAATCCATATTGGTATATTCCCCTAGAATTTCTAAAACCTCAAGGATGGTTATAATGTATCTATGTGTGATCATTCACCTTATCCTATCATCAGGTTACTGGAGAAATGAACTATGAGAAATCTGATTCTTGTCATACTTGGGATACATAAGATGCCTTCTTAAGGACCGAGATCTATACCAAACAACCCAAGGATTTTCCATGTACAAAAATCCCATTTTTATATGCTATGAGACTAATCATTTCTTTTTCCTTGTTTCTCACATTGATCATAGATCACGTGGTCATAGAGAGACATAATGAACACCTCATTGGGCGCCATGAATCTCTACCCACCAAGGAAATTCTAGTATGTATTCCCCAATGAGTGGCATGGTATGAAAACCCCTCATGTAAAGACATATACCTTGGAGCCAGCCCCAAGGGAATGGATTAAACTATGATTACTCTGATTCATTCCATAACCAGGGTATGTATGACTTCTCCCTATGATCCGAGCTCAAATATTTGGTGTCTCAGTACCCACACATATTTACTCTCTACATGATGCTAAAATGAACATGATCAATACACTACATGGGTTTTTATTCCTTTAATAACTATGATATGTAGGACACATATTAATGGATTAATCCCCTCTTCAAAATATTAATCACATCCCCATGTGGTTGCACATTCTGAAGCATTGGGTCATATAGGTTCGCACATAAAGCATCTATTCATCAATAGATAAATGGATGAAGAACCTTTGACACATATAGATGGATTCACTAATGAGACTACACTCCCCCCAACTCATCAATGAGAATCTATTTATTTGTTTAATGAGATAATTAACCAATGAATCATTTTGTCAAGGTAACCAGTCTCGTATCGGGATTAGAAAGAGATCCACAAACATATCTTAAATATATAAGAGAGTCTCAGAGTAGGAAAAAATCCACCCAAAAGAGTACAATGGGATTGAACTCCCGTCCTCTTGACCAATTTGAGCCCCCAAGAGTCACTGGGCCAAAAACCCGAATGACTTCCAACCTTTGCAAAGTAGGCATGTACCCATCTATAGATTGGGGAACTATTGAGAGTTTATAAGAAAAGTGAAAATGGTAGCCCAAAGAGTGAAACCAATTTCATGCCTCGAAAACCTGATGAAACAAAAATGGTGAACCCGTTGAGAATCTCTCTAATGAAAAAATGACTGGTTATTATCCATCAAGACATTTAGCTTTCCCTTATATGTGAACAAAATGGTAACACCAACATTAATATCTATAACAATAGAATGATTGGGTTATAATGTGTCAGGACACTCTTTTTTGAAACCCCTATAAAAAATGAAGTAAGACTGACATGATCTTATAGATGATCCTCTATAACTAGTATTCTCATGGAATAAGTCCATCCTCATTTTGAAAAGTCCAAATGAGATGAATGTTCGAATCATGGAATATCAGAAAAATTATGTTGATCATGAATATTTGATTGATCATTTTATTCGTAGGATATTTCAATAATTTTAAACATTGTTCCTTGTTGTTTTTATGCCAATAGATATTTAAAACATCCAGATTTGGGATAATTTCTTCATCATCCATCATTAACATTAGAAAATCACCTATCATTGTGACCTCTATTTGTCCTAAGATATTCACATCATTACAAAAACTCCAACAATAGGTAGAAAACACAATGGTTTGGGAGTACCATCATCATGGTATAATCCCAGCCATGGAATATTCTCATGAAGTTCTCCAGACACGATGAATCGAAAGTCCGCATCATCCAAGAAAATTTGTTTCTAAGATAGTAGATCCCATTTACATAACTAATAGCTTCGAGATCTTATCACAAAAACATGACAACCACCATATTCTATATCTGATAATGGTGGACCATGAGGCCAAATACGTCTCTCTTTCAGTTCTGGTGTTACTAAAGAGGAAACCTGTCAACCACCATCCCCCACACCATCCTTATAGAACCAATTTGTAGACTGGTGAGTGAACCAACAGACACACATCCACCTCTTCCACCCTTACACTGGCTACAACGAAGACTCGTCAGAGGAGGAAGGTATTGGAATTCTAGAAGAGGGATCACACGCCCACTCCTTTTGATGATGAATTACAGCATATTCATGAAAGAACTAGAAAGCAGGATCATATCCATACTTGTTCAAAATATTTCTATTTCCATTTCCTCATAAGAAGCATGGCAGAGGTTCATACTCCTACCCCTCACACGAATACCACGAAAATATTCCAGTAGCACAACGTGTAAAACAGTGGTCACATATCTCTGATTTAGTTGAATACATATTCTATTTTATACTCGAGACAGAAAGTGTGAAGGCTCATATTCCTGCAGACATTTTTCTAAAATTCCAATATATTTTTGCAATAACTGAAGAGCTCTACTGGAACATTTTGACACTATTGTAGATGAAGGGATAGATGCATAATCATATCCCTATATCTAGGACATTTCAACAATATGATCATGGTGAACAAGTGGATGCAACAAAGCAAGTACACACTTTTTCTCCTACCCTGGAGGCTTATTGGCATTTTTCGATGAAGGGAGAACCATCAGACCAGGACCATTTTCTCATTCCAACTAGGGATCACAAATTGAAAGAGGAACATCCCTTAAGACATGGGAACATTACTTTCCAATAAGTTTGATGGAATATTCCAAAGTCCTAGGATCGGGCTCATATCCTCATTTTGTCTGAGGCTCACCACATGAGAGGGGCACAAGCCTTAGGACATGCTCATATTTTTATTGAAGAAGTCTAGTGCCATAATTCAATGGCCCAAGATCAGGATCATATCCCTATTATGGCTAGGTCTATCCAAGTGAGAATGGAAAAAGCCTCAGGGTAGGCTCACATTTCTATTAGTGAATTTTCCCGACATATTCTAGAAGATCACGGAATCCAAGCACATATTCCGAATTCTTCTAACAAACTACTACACCAACATCATTCCAAAAAAATATAGGGGAGGCTCATATTCCTTCTCCCACTATGGAGGTCCATCATAATATTCATATTGGAAATGCATATATAGACCAGGCTCATTTTCTTGATCCTATCAGGGACCACCAAGTGAGAGTGACACATGCCTCGAGGCATGCTCATATTCCTACCAAGAAAGACCAGCGACATATACCAAAGAATTAAGATCGGGATCATATCCCCATCCTTACCAAGACTCACCCTATGATAATGGAACATTCCTCAAGATAAGATCACATTCTTTTTATTAATGAGACATCTCATAGGCATATTTTGATTGATTCTTTGCAGCAGGCTCATAATCCTGCAGCACCATGTGGTTATATACAAGTTCCATCAACCATAACACAACAACCCTATATACCTAGAGAATTAAAAAGGGGGGATCATCATATTCCAACCCCAACATAGAACATAACTGATACTCTTAATCTCCTCAATTCCACATTCTCAACACTGTAAGGGTCAATCAACTCTTCTATCATAGCTAAAGAAAAATATGTTTATTACCATGATATTCCTCCTCATGTTAGTATAGAGATGGATAGTAGGGACCTTACTACTAAAATATACCATGGTCAACCTCCCCACAGTGTAATATCTCATGGGAAAGGAAATATTTTATTCTCCAAAACACCACTGTATAAGGATATTTTCACAACTCTGACACCTTTGTATAGAGAGGTGCTCAAACATCCGGGTAAATTTTATATGGTTCCCAATAAACTTTCAAAAGCACCCAACTCCCATCATCAGGTAACCATAATAGTCATATTCTATGGTCTGACCAGATGGAGGCATATAATCCTGATGAATAGGATTTAAAAATTTACATATAGAGAGTGTTAGACAGAAACAATCTTCCCATCTTGTTTTGGACCCTCTCTACTTCTACCTATGAGATCCCATATTTACTCAAAAAGGATTTCATGCCTTTCCTACACTAGAATATGTAGGATACTCATCAGTGACTAATGTTTCACCATCTCCCTTATTCAAGATATGATTTTCACCTTCATACAGTCAATATACTATGTTATCAGTTAGGCTCGGCTGCTATCTCTAGGGATCAGGATCCAAAACCAGAAAATCATAGCGCAAATATGCATCATGTTTTCCTTCATTACATCAAAACTCTTCAGAAGATGATCTCTGAAGACACATTATTTATATGTATTCAAGGATGGGGAAAATATGTATTGTTACACTTTTCCACTCCCATGGGATATTAAATCCCCTTAGATGCGACATCCTGCAATGTTGTAGCCTCTGGAGAGATCTGGGGACAAGGTAATGCTTGGGCCAGTTGGTCACTGTAATAGAATTTCCCCACTTCAACGATGCCTATACACCCTATAAAGAGATGATATCCAACAATATTTCAATAGTTTCCCCTAAAGACAATATGAGGACATTCTAAACACGGAGACTGAAGTTTCGATCACTGGACAACTTCCCATAAGGAATGGTTGTCCCCATGGGCTACCATTACACCCAACTCCAATGTGATAACAATTATGATTCATCATGCACACTATAGTAGCAACTTCCATGGAAGTCATCTATGACTGAAATTGGCCCACTAGACCGAGATAATTTCTAACACTGCCTCAACCCTCAGATCGTCAATTCATGGTAGGATTTAGGAATTACCATCAGTAGTAATAAGTGAATCCTAGCAAGATAGTATGGGGTGATTTATATCTCAGTCATCATCACTAGGTTCATTATCCCCTCAGAGGACCCTGGATACATTAATAGTGATTCTATATCACCCCCACACCCACTAAAATGGGGGCATTTATGTCATAATTTTCATCCTTGGAATCATCAAATCCCCGAATAGAGTCATTTTATCCTCAACAACCAGACCAATACATGCCAGTTGAGGCCTCAAATGGCCCCCAGCCTATAGGGTTGGGGGGAATTTTCATCATCAACACCACCACATAGGAAATCAGACTTCTCCATGTTAGGAGGAATCAATCAATGGTTACTATTCCACCTACTCCTCCCATCATAAGACAAACCCCTGGTGGTTGCATCACATTTAGAAACCATGACTGTAAACTACCCCAGAGTCACTATTCATAGAACAAAACATGAGGAATGTACGGTAAAGAAAATAATATCTCTCTAGGGTCACAATCCAAATCGACCCAACATGGCCGAGGTTTTGAAAAATTTCCCTAAAAAAGATAGTGTAGAATCATCTTGTTGCGTCAAAAATCAATGTAAAAACACGATTTCATGATATTTCGATGTGAATTTGGACACTATAAACATGGAATATATTGATCAAGAAACAATTGCATAATGTCATAATAAGGAAAACATACCTTGGGGGAGGGTGACTAGGATGCACTAAATGAGGTTTCATGCACCCGGAACCAAAAAATGATCCAAAACATGGCACCTCCAAGCATCAATTTTCCACCTCCATAGTGAAATATAATAAAGGCGAAGGGTAAAACCACATATCTATCACCTCTGATAAGAAAACAAGGTTCCTTACTGGGAGGAATGGTTGTCATGATATTTGAGATAAATACAAACTCTATGTCAACTCAACGAGGAGATACTCTGAGGCAACATTCCCATTGGGTATCATCTTCAGGCAGAGACAAATACTCTTCCCCCCATGGATGCTAGTCCAGCAAGATCGATATCTAAGAATCAAGTTGGCTCTATCTAGACATCAAATCCACGTAAATGAGGAAGTTTAAGATGATCATGACATCCCTCTTTTATGGAAACAACCTCAACCCCATCGAGACAATCATTCAATATTGGTGAAAATCTACAATTGGTTTGAGATAAAAGATAGGACACCTCATCAGCCCTAAATTTCTCACAATTAATGGGAGGTGGCCCAAAAATTGGTTCCCCCAGAGTTACTTCATGTCACCAAGTCCATGGATACTCGAATGGAAGCCTTGGAAGGGAGACGCAATCTCATGCAGCCTAAGAGGAATCCATATCTTGATTGGGTGGATGACAATTTACCTCCACCCAATTTTGGAAGTACTAATTTATCTATATTTGATTGTGTTTGAGTCCCAAAAAAACATCTTACACACTTTTTTACTCGATTTGGTTTGATGATGGGCCCTCAAGATCAATAGGAGGCAACAAAGATGATGTGTTTTTTATAGACTCTGATAGGGCCATACTTTGTTTTGTATAGGAGTCTACCTATAGGATCTGTGTCCGGATTGGAAGACCTTTAATGTAAATTCCTTTATCAATTTAGTTCTACACTGAGGTAGATTATAATCATTGACCTGAAAAACTACAAACAATGCAAGAATGAGAGTGTGTCTGACTTCATAGCAAGGTGGATGTGTTTTACATACTCAATCAACATCCCTCTCTCTTAAGAGAAACTATTTTAACTCAATGATGAAAGTATTAGGGATGAGTTGCAGACACCTCCAATTCTGATGAAATATCTAGGTGAATTCCACAAGTTTTTTAAAACCGACTAACTCTTCGAAGAATCCATCCAAGGAACACGATCCAAAACATGAATCATGTTCAAAACATAGGGTAAAAGTCCAACCATAGTATAATCTACAGATGTAACTCTCCATCCAGTAGTGGTGCCCATCAAAATACCTTGGTAGGACATGAACCTCCCTAAACCCCTTGTTGAGCAGAAATAACCAAATAATATCCCTCATCCAGAATTACAGATAAATAAAGGTCATCTATGATTAAAAGAATGGATAAATAATGAATAACACTTCTAGAATGAACAAGTCCTTGGTTACTTCTTGGAATCCATGTAAAAAAACTTGCTCACACTTGTACAACCCAGCAAGCCTGATGAGGTCGACCTGACTGATTGTCCTGATTACTTCCCTTTCCACAAAAGGCTGGGTCATAATATCAAGGATGACTTCATCTTCAAAGACGCCCTTCTAGGTATGATCGATTCTAGACATGGGTTCTAGATAACTCCCTAGAGTAGGTGGATTTCATAACCATCATCCAATGGAAAGAAGAAGGAGATTGGAAGAAGGTCCTGACCAAATGTGTGTGAAAATTTGACAACTAAATGACTCAAAATGTATTTTATCGAGCCCATGCAACTCTAAAATTACAGTTGTGTAGAACTACGATGGATCCACCACCAAAGGAGGGAACATCAAATGTTTCTCCCGAAGATTGGTGTGACAACTATAAGTAGGAAGAAATAGAGTATGAAGAGTCATATTCTCCTCAAAAGTGAGCCTTAACTCTAACCAATTTCTTCCCTATAACATCTGAGGAAAGATAACCATACCAATAAATAGAACCCTCATCCAAAAAAGAACTCGTATTTGATTCTATGATCATGATACACTTTTTAAACCCCTTATTTGTTGATGAGTTTTCCCCAAAGCATGTGTTTCCTACACATAACAGGGGAACGGGAGGCTACATGCCTAGGAACCAAGGGTACAGAACAAAACATAGATGTGGAAAAACTCAATATTCTAGTCATATCCCCATGGAGGACATATATGTAGCTGACACTCTTGTTCAAGAACTCCAGTAGGCTCAATGGATGTAAGGAGGTTCCTCAAATCCCTCCAGTTGTCACATGTATCTGATTATCTTCCATGCCTACTTAGTGGGGGTCTAATCTGATCAACCCACGCAATAGGTAAGGCCAATGCAACCTATTCCATTGGAATCATATACTACATCAATCTCTGCAAAAACTCTAGGTACATATCCATCAGATTCCACACCTCCTCATCCCAACATATAGGAGTAACCCCATATCAAGAAACACATACCTCTGGTAAAAACTACTATGTTTTAAACAACTAGAGGTAGTCCAAGCCAATATCTCAGTCCTCAATGTGATCCATATTTAAAAATAACTCAGGGAGGATCTTTTTATTCCCTACAGAGTCTAATAGATTTTTATATAAAATATAATGTTGTCGAGGTCTATCGAGTGGAGACCATGGAATTGAAATGTCACATCACCATCTCATTCACTGATCAATATTTGTAAGGGGTCCTTCAAGGTCACATCATACCCATATATGTCTTAATCATACTCAATAATGAAAATTTCCAAAGGTAACTAACTGATAATGGTTCTAGGACCAATCTTATCCCAGTATGAACCCTAAAATGTTTGAGATAAGGTGAAGGTAATTTTTCTCCAACTAAGATTACCATCCAAGAGTATGATACGAGTGAGCAAAGGACTTTAAGGAATATTAAGTTTGAAGTCCAAATTTTGGATCTGCCATCAAAAATTGAGTTTATAGTAATCTAGTAAGTCATTGTATGTAACATTCATCACAGTAGACCCTGAATCTATATCCACCTGGAGGTACATTAAACATTCCACCAATTTATGAAGTATCCCATTAATGGAAAACTCGGCATATTACATGGTGATAATAATAACTTTGAGACTTATGGTGACACATATGGTGAGGTTGATTTCCATAAAAATGGAGGAAAAAAATCAATGGTGGATGATGATATACATTTTTTCACTCTTAATGGCTTGGGGACTGCACTTGTAAATCCCTAGAGTATGCTCAATGCTGGCTATGTACTCCCCATAAACCTATTTTAGGTTACAGATACAATACCTTTAGTACAAACCCCTCTTATCCCCAGTGAAATAATCAAAGACTATAAGTTATAAAATCTCTCTGTAATAAATCAGTCAACAGTGGATGATAATGTCTATTCTCATGGCCTATTTCACCCTGATAATGATATCGAAGCCCCTGGGTTTCTATGTCCATTTAAAAAATTCAGCCACAGACTATGAGATAGAAAAATATGAGTTTGACCTCAAGAACACCCCTCCAACACTCGAGAAAGGTGTTTCGACCACCATCGATGAACTCAGAAATATAAATCATGTAACATATAAAGACCTACAACCAATAATTATTAGTTCCACAATTCACCCCAAGAGTAAGATATGTACATCAAATTTTTTAAGTAGAGCCGATATGTGTTTTTGTGGAACTACACAAAAATTCCTGGATTGAACCAAGATATGGATATGCACCATCCCAGGCTACAAGATGAGCATAAAGACATCATGAATGCATCCCGAAGGATGCACCCCTATCATGCCATCAATATAGAAGCATATTTCGACATGTTTATTGAGGAAAAATTCATCTGAGAACTGACATACCTGATATGGATTCCCAACATCATCCCTTTCAAGAAGAATAATGGGAAGATTAGGGTCTTCATTGATTTCATGGACGTTAATCAGCATTTCACAAAGAATTATTTTCTATTTCCAATCACAAAACTCTTGATAGATGCAATTGCTAGTTTCTAAGCCCTTTATTTCATGGATTAATACTTTGGGTAAAATCAGATATAGATTTCCCTTAATGATGAAGAAGTCACTCACTTCATAGCACCTCATAAGATCTTTTTCTATCAATTCATTCCCTATGGTTTGAATATTGTTGGTTCCACATATCAATGCAGCATACTTCATATCTTTAAGATGTTTATCAGAAATATAGCCAAATGTTACATCGATGACCTAGTGATTAAATCCCGACAATGATGAAATCACTTCATGGACCTTCAAACAATTTTCGACATGTTGTGACAGCACGGTCTGAAGATGAATACACTGAAATTCACTTTTGAGGTAACAATGGGGAAATTATATGGTTTTTCGGTACTCCATCAGGACATTGATGTCATATCAGAGAAGACTGGTGTTGTCTTAGCAATGTCACCCCCTGAAATATCATGTAATTGAGTGGGGTCCAAGGGATCCTTGCACACATTCGGCGATTCATTTCTAACCGAGCCGAAAAATCTCTTCCCTTCACCAAGATAAGGAATAAATTAATCACCTACTAATGGAATAGTGATTTCCAAAAATAATTAAAAAGTCTTAAGAAATACATACTACACCCACCGGTTTTGATGCCTCTGGTGGAAGGGAGGCCACTAATCTTATATGTGTCCACCATGGAATGCTCATTGGGTTCCTAACTCACACAAAATAATGAAATGAAAAGTGAAAATGGTATATATTACCTTATCTAGGGTATTCTAGGTACTAAGACTTGATGCTATAATTTTGAGAAGAACTGCCTCACACTCATCTTTATAATGAAAAAGATGAGGTCTTACTTGCAGCACCATGAAGTCTAACTGGTCTCTCATATCCACCCACTCAAGTACATCATATGCCATCCAATGATGAATTGGTCTTAAATCTATGTGAGGTAATTCTTCAGAAATATGACATTTACTTTGCTTCATAGAATTCAGTGAAAGGACAAGCCCTAACTACTTTTTTCATAGCACATCCCACTCCGACTAATGTACCAAAATCCACTAAGCTTATAGATGAAATGGTATTTTGTGCCCAGGACACTCCTCAGACATGACTGATTTATTTTGATGGTGCCTCTTGATGTCGTATCAGAATAAGGATGGAAACCTAAATATCAATCGGTTTGTCCTGGAGATTGTATTTTTGTTTCTTAATAAATTAGTTTTTTCTTACTCATTCTCATTATCTAAAGGATTCAAAAATAACTAGGAAAAATATCAAGCCCTCATTGATAGCATGGAACTATCCTTACAACTATAAATAGCATACCTGAACATCAAAGGGTATTCTATGTCAGTGATAAAGTAGGTCAATGGGTAATAAGCCATCAAAAAGGTATAATTGAACCCTCTCACTAGCCATATTAGCGAAATAATGATAGAGTTCCCTTTCAAACCCACATTAAATCAAATTCTTTGATCATAGAATACTCATGCCGATGCAATGGCCTATGTGGCCACTATCTTTCCTGATACTGATCAAGAAGAAATAATATTTTACATCACACATCTGATAATGGTCTCAACAATCATAATTTATGATGTGGAATTGATCAATTAGGTTAATGATTCCTTAGCGCATGATACACCAATAGTCACCCCTGGATGGATGGAACCCATTATCAGCTATCTACAAAATGGGTCTCTCAAAATGGATAGATCAAAAAGTGAATAGATTTGGGGCAGTGTGGAGAACACAACCTTGCATGATGTCCTGAATTATAAAAAACCCCTCTATAAGAGTGGATTTGATGGAATACTTTTTATATGCATACTATAAAAAGAGATTTCTGACGCCATAGAAGAAGTATATGTAGGCTCCAGTGGCACCCATCAATCTGGGACCAGGCTCTCCCATCAAATTAGGAGGTTCGGATATTACTAGAAAACCATGATATATTACTATGTGGAATTCCCCTATAAATTTCATGCATGCCAAATACATGTGAAACTCATCAAAAAACCTCCAGAATTGATGTAGGTAGCTAAATATTCCTAGTCATTTGTTTTTTGGGGGATGGATGTCATGGGGTTATATACCTCATCTAAAGCTAAGAATTTCAATAAATATTTACTTCTACCAACTTATTTTCCAAATGTGTTGAGGCCATACCCCTCAAGGATGTTGGGATGAAGAACATCATCAACTTTCTAAAGTCACATATCATCACCATGTTTGGGGTCCCTCACACAATATTGATAGAAAATGCCACCAATTTTTATTCAGTGGAATTGAACAAGCTGAAATATGAGTACAATATTGAGTCCAATCACTCATCTCTCAATCATGCAGTAGAAAATAGACAAATAGAGTCCTCTAATATGACTCTTTCAAATATACTTTAGAAGATGGTGAAAAGGATAATACGTATGGTTTAGAACCCCCCCCCCCCCCAACCTTGAGGTACACCATAATCAGATTGCATGAGCCTTCAATAAAAGAGTTCTCCTTTGTTCATTCCTCCATGGGGAAATGCTGTTGGTCTTCAGAATCCCAATGATACCAAATAAGAATCCCCCAAAGTTAGAGCCCAAATGGGAGGGACCATACATCATACAGAACATCTACCAAAATGGCACTGACTCATTGGCCAAAATAAATGGGGAGTGTGTCACACCTCCCACCAATGAATGATTTCTTAAGAAATAATCTTTTTAGCTGTTAGAATAATTGTGTCCAAATTAGTGTATCCTACATAAATCATTATAGATATATGAAATTGAAATGTACTGAATTCTTCCTAGATTCATGATGTTAAACTATACAAAATCTGTTCTAGCTACATGACGTTAAACTATAAAAAAACCATCCTAGTTACATGATGTTAAACTATACAAATTCATCATAATCACATGATGTTAAACTATATGAAATTATTCCTAACCACATGATGTTAAACTGTACAAGATTCATCCTGACCGCATCATGTTAAACTATACAGGATTCAACCAGACCGCATGGCATTAAACTGTATGGAATTCATCCTAAACACAAGACGTTAAACTGTATAGAATTCATCCTACCAACATGACATTAAACGGTTTATAATTCATCCTATCCACATCGTGATAAATTGTGAATAATATTTCCTTACCACAAGATGTCAAAATACATATCCAATTTCCTTACAGCATGACATAAAATAATATGGATCTGTGATACCCATCTCTATTCACATCATGTCACATGTGTCTTTTCCGTGTGATTCTAAAATTCAAATTTCTTATAGAACTATGTATGGATTTATAATCATCCTTATGAGGTATGTAGGGATACCTCAATAATATATCTTGTTCCATCCAATACAAGATACAAAACTACCCTTATTATACCCTTAATATTCATTTCATTGTAGGGAAACCCTTTTGAATCCTTGTTTATCACGCTGATCATAGATCAAGTGAGCTTAGGAATTTTAGTAGGAACTTACCCTCACAAGAAAGGAATAACAGTATACAAAATGTATGTTACGGTCCTGAATATATGACATTAAAAGGAATACCATGATTCCTCCCCAAATGACATTAAATTGCACAGTCAATGTCCTTTCTGCAAAACATTAAAATTCACAATTCTTCAGAACTACTCATGGTTTGATTCTCATTCTCATGAGATACATAGTGATTCCTTGACTTCTAACATTGGTCCTAATGATAATATTCCCATAAATTCACTTTATTTTTCCTTTTTCATCTCAACATGATGCTTATCTATATGGGATTTTGAGAACTATGTTTGGTTTGATTCTCATCATCATGAGATATTTAGTGATTCCAAGACATCCATATTTGGTCCCAACCATAATATTTCCATTTATTCATGTCAATTAACCCTCATATGCACCACATGACATTAAACTTCATGGAACATTAAGAACTATGTGTAGCTTGATTCTTATCAAAAGAAGATACATAGTGATGCCTGGATATCCAATCCTGAATATCAGCTACAATGGTTAATAGAAATAATGACCTCCTCTACATATGGGTTGGAAATTCATAGATTATTTCCCATTCATGAACTACATGTGACTTGATTATTTCTCTCATAGGATACATAGTGACGCCCGAATTTTCAATTTTGATCCTAGTCACAACAGAAAAAATATATAAATTCCTCCTCCTTGCGCATGGGCCAGACCTGCATAGTAGGCTTCATTTAGAACTATTTATGTATTGATTATCATCCTCATGAGATACATATTGATGCTCGAGTCTCTATATTTGATCCCAGCTATAACATTTCCATGCTTTCATGTCGATTCCCATGTCTTTACCGCATGATGATAAACTGCATGGAAGTACATCCTTATCAAAAGTCATTAAACTGCATGGAATTAAGTCCTTACCACAAGATATTAAACTCCATAGAAGTACTTCCTTACCACATGATTTTAAATTTCATAAAATTTCATCCTTACCTCATGATATTAAACTGAATGGAAGCATGTCCTTACCGCATGATGTTAAACAACATGGAAGTATGTCCTTATTGCACGATGCTAAACTACACAGAGGCAAGTACGTCTGCACTACATGAAGTTAAACTGGGAAAACCATCACCCATTTTTCATTCTTTATTAAATTTACATAAGAGACTTATCCCAATAAACTAGAGAATGGGGTGATTCCACCATCTTTTAAAACTCCTCAATCCATAATCCACACTTTATGAATCAGGTGTTTTAGATCACTACAATCTTCCATGGCCCTTGGAATGGATATATGGCTTCAAGGACCCTTTGATGGACTATGATTTCATGCCTATGGATTCTAATTATGAACCTATGTCGGTCAACCAAATTCCCCACTTTGAAAAAGGACATTCCAATCCTTCTGAGGCATAACATTGCTAAGGAATAACTCAATACCTGAGTGTATTTGAGCTACTCCTGGTATAAATTTCCCATATCATCACTCATGACCTAATAAACTTGATCTATGATGTAAAACACTTTCACCCATCTCTTGTAAGGATGTTGGAGTACTTCGGACCCTGGTAATCCTAACTAGGCTCTTGTGTATCATCCTTCATATCAATTTCATGTGTGTTATGACTATAAACTGCTAGTACTTTGGTCAAAGTTATACGACCATGAAACTCTAGCCTATAATGTTCCAAATCATAAGACCCTAAATTTCTAATGAAAGATATGATAAAATTTTCAGGTAAAAAACCCACAATGGGAGACCTAAAAAATGTTGATTCACCACCCGCTAAACTCCCCACTCTCAGAGTTTATGAATAAATTAAGGCATAAATAAATAAGTCATAAATCTCATAGGGTCTACCTTTTATTCCTTTTAAAATACAATATATTCTTGTTATACCCCCTGGTCTAGAAAAAAGATATAGTAACAGTTTTTCACATCTCCTGGCCATGAGAATATGTTCATTAGGTGGTGGAACAAGTTTTAAGATACTCACTCCCTCCCTATATTTTACAATTTCTACATATTACACTTCATGATTGGGGGTATCTCAGATCACCATAACCTTCCATGGACATTGGAAAGGATATCCAACTTCAAGGGACCTTTTCATGACTATGAATACATTCCCATGGTTCCTACATATATGCATATGGTTTCTAAACAAATGTTTCACTCTAAAAAAGGACATTAAAAACCTCATGAGGCCTGACATCATTGTGAAAGCACTCAACACCTTAGCATCTATAAACTACTCCCTATATAAATTTTCAATATCATTCTCCTGATTCAAGCACTCTATTGTGTGATTTACAATCCTCACACCAAACTATCCAAGTGGATTCAATATCCTCAACATTACATCACTATGTTTCATACCCTTTCTCAAGAAAGAACTGAAAAACTTCATTCCTTAAAATTTTAGGTCCCTCACCTCATGATTAGAAAACTCAAGATATAGGGATTGATCTTTATGATTTAATATCTAATTGCCTTTGGGTGCCAGAAACATTATTGGATAACCTTATTCCCAAAATCAAATTCATCATATGGATGTTTGAGCCTTCACAAACCTTTCGTGGCCCTCGTAGAAGAGTGTATATCATATTTCACTTGGTATGATATTGATGAATAAGGACCTTAAACCGCCAACTATAGGCATCTTCTCATTTATATCAAGGATATTAAATCCTTTTGATCCTTAGTAACACCATATAAGAACTTGGAATCTCATAATTTCATGAGACAAACCCATAATATCTGTACCATCACATATTCATGCACTCAAACTTTTGGATTATGATTTACATCACACATATTCTATATATTCAGAATGATCTAGCTTCCCTAATATTTCTACCTTGACCAATATCACCTATATGAATCTTCTATATCCCTTGGAAAGGATAACAGACATTAAGGAATCTTTTCATGAATATGCATGCATGCCCACAACTCCTCTATATGTGCCTACGGTCATCAACCAAATGAATCACTTTGTAAAAAGGGAACACTTATCTTCAAGAGCCTAAGCAACACCATGACAGAACTTATCACCTTTGAGTATTTTAGGCCATTCCTGGAAATTCTGCACCAAATCTCATGATCATACAGAAGGTATGAGCTAAAAGACCCTAAAATACAGTAATAGAAGGTTTGAGCTAAAAGGCCATAAAATAAAATGATATTATGTTCGAGATAAAACACCTTAAACTATATCAATAGAATTTCTGAGAAACAATACCTTAAACTAAAGCGATATTAGGTCTGAGATAAAAGAAATTAAACTAAATCAATTTAAGGTTTAAGCTAAAAGACTCTAAAATAAAGTGATATTAGGTATGAGATTAAAGACCTTACAATAAAGAAATATCAGGTTCATGATAAAATACCTTAAACTAAAGAAATATTCAGTCCAAGATAAATTTCCTTAAACTAAAAGAAACATTAGGTTTGAGTTAAAATTCTATAAACTAAAGCAATATTAAGTATGAGATAAAATACCCTAAACTAAATCATGACAACAATCCCTTATACAAGATTTTGTAAGACTCTCCATATGGCCTTAAAAAATCATGCTCTTCTAAACAAGCCTATTTTCTTTGGAAAATAATGGATAACTATCTCTCTCTCTATGACATATATTATACCCATTTATCCTTATGAAAATCAAGTGATCTCAAGATAACGGGAAAATACCAAAAGTAGAGAATCACATGTTGGTGGTAATTTAAGAGAACTTCTCGAAAAAGAGTCTATTGTGATATTAATATCTAGATCTAAACATTCAGTTTTGTTTAATTTTATGAAAAGGATGGATATTGTTGGTGATTCTCATAATATTGGAACAATGAAATATCATACACATCATGAGCACAATGAAATTGTACAATATCATAAAATTTTTAGATGATCCACACACTAATTTAGTACTAAATGTTGAATCAATCTTCATAAAGATATATGAAACATTTTCATATATTTACCTTAGAATCGGATTTTTTTTTCATTCTGAATGAATCCCATTATAGGGGGGTTGTTTATTCTCACATCTGTGCATCACACAGTTTTCCATAAAAGGATTCCATTAATTCACGTCACATGAAGAATAAATAACATAATGTGTCAACTTCATTGACCTCCTGGTACTATAGTTTTTGCATATCTGGTGTTCTTAAGATATGTATTGTGCACCAACAGATCCTCAAGTGTATTCCTCTTCTGCCTGGGGTGGATACTGCACATCAGCAAGACCTTGACCAGATGAGCTTCCCCACACCATATATCCTCCCATCGATACATCCATACACAAAATTGTTATGTAGATACTGGATGCCTGATGTGCTATAAAATGGATAGATGAGGACCTTACACTTGATCATGTGAAGAATAATGGGACCATTCTCTCATATGTGTAAATGACATAGCCCACAACATAGATATCTGATTCATGGAGAAAATGATCATTGTAGAATGAGATTTCCCAAGTAGTTCTAGAATATTGGGATGTAGATATGAGAATATCCAAGAAATAGATAACTTGTGGTTGAACTAATGAATCAAAAATGTAGTCTGAACTAAAAATAAATCATAAATTAATGGAGATACGCATGCACACCACTATGTGGAAAGTGAGTTTCTAGAATATCCTACACATATAGAAACTCTACTATATAGACATGAATTCATAAAATGGTTTAAATGATAAAGTGGGGCCTCTATGGGGGGATACATGATCACGAAAATAAAAAATGTGCATCACATAAATAATGTTGCGAGTTCTAGTTTTTGAAAAACATCTCTTAACAAAACGTTGTTTTCATATCTGAGACTGAGTATATCACTATGATGAAGGGAAGTGCATGTTTTCAGGATGTTCCACCTTTCTGAGGTGCAAATATTCAATGTGATTACTCACCTATAAATATAGGGAGATCGTAATATAGGGGGGGAGATGCTACTCCTATGGGAGAGCTCTCATTATACCTGCAAAATAGAGCGTCGCAAACCCCATATGGGTTATTCGATGAAAATCACAACAAACCGATTATTTATTTCATGTGTAGAGTAATATGGGAAAGGAAATCACATGATCATTCACACAAAAAATCTAAGGCTCACATAACCATCCTCTCAAAGGCTATGGAACTATGTGACCCCTCATGCGAGATTTCATTTTTTGTTCATTTGTTAAATCACTATGTAACCTATCATATAAAATGTATTAGCACCATGTATCCCATATTATGAGGGGTTTTAAAACCGTGTATACTTCATAATACCATAAATATAATGAAAATATCAATCCTTCATGATCAGGAGAACAAAGAAGTGATCACATATAATATCTCACCTCTAACCATAAGAAGAATAAATAACCACTTACCTGATTATGTGAGTAATTGTGGACAGAAACTCGACATTTGTCTATGATCAAGTCTAAATGAATTTATTTGAGAAGCCGCAAATGACTATCATGAAATAACATTCAATAATTGCTGCACCATGTCAATATAATAGAGGTCTATACTACACACATGCAATATTCATGTGTGCGTGAGATTCTCTATGACATTCTTAATATCACCATGTGAAGAAAATAAATATTCCATGTGCATGTGTGAGACTATACTACTTGAGCCCCATTAGAGGATCAGATGAGGATTTGGACATGTGGAGTCCTTATGAAAACATCAGCTGCACAACACATTCATGTGTATTTGGTTATGAGACAACCATGATATGATTGGAAACACTTTTAATGCATCATTCGGAATGTCACCTTGACATGAAAACACCATTGGCTATGATATGGAATCATACAACCGTGGAAATGCAATGTAATAAAGGTGAATTAATGTGTCTATCCTTGAAAATGTTTTCAATCCATCATGAGTTCCATCAATGAACATGTATTGTATCAAATTCAAGCATAGAAACTGTCCCTGAAGACTTCTGTATGCCTTCTCAAGATCCAATAATGATCATGCAATATGCCATAGGTGATCAGGATGACTAGCCAAGAGAAGTGGCGTGTGACATGTCAAGATCCCAAATTGATCAAGTTATGCACTCATGGGAAATCAGTGGGTGAAGTCCAATAAATATTTGGGAAATAAGGGGTAATAATATCCAAATAAATAGGCCCCCAGTGGTCATGAGACTCATGCACCATATCATCGTTCAAAAGGATAAATTTCCATGATGATACTCAGGCGACCTTGCATGACTCCCAAACCATGGTAAAATAAACGAAATGACATAAAGGGTAAGAGGTGAGAGGTGATCACGGTCATTGAAAGACTTGAGACCTGCACTTGGAGAACCCCAATACACTGTAAGACATCGATAGCATGTTCGCCTCATCTCACAAAATCTTTTTGGCTTGTCATCCTCGCCACACGGAATCGTCTAGTATGTCCAGAAAACTCCAGGCTTCCCCCTTCAGCACTCTCACAAAATATGGATATATTTTTTCATGACGTCCTCATGCACCCCCATATAACCCATATTGGACACCTGATTCATCATCAAAAGGTAGAGTAAATATTATATACATTATTAATGAAAATTTTTATAATCCCTGACCTTTGTTAAATAAAACAAAGGATAGAAAGGAGAGGAGGCTAGAGGATATCATAGTCACAAAAAGACTTGTGACATGCCCCTCGATAATCAACAAGACATTGTAGCACCTCGGTGGCATGTCCAACCCATCTCACAATAACCCTTTGTATTGTCAGCCTCATCGCACAGAAGTCCTCGGGTATGACCTGAAAACTCTGCAACACTCTAAGGACAAATGGATGGATTTTTCAATTAAATGTGTGAACACCCCCATATGACCCATATCGGTCACACGACGCATAACCAGAAATAGATAAATTGTCCCATACATTACTCATGAAATATCACATGACTCCTAAACTTGTTTACATAAGAAAAGAAACAAAAGAGGGAGGAGATGGAAGGAACTCATGGTCATAAGGTTCTTTCAACGCGCTATGGAATTCTGTAGCACAATCCCATGAAACCAACAGACAAACCATCCTTGTCTCATGTAAAACCTCAGAAAAGTCACCAAGTATCTCATGAATTCATTTCAACAGGCACTCGGATCTGGAGAAGGCCCTTGGAAATGTCAACATGACAATATGAAATTCCTTTGACACATTTGTGTGGTCAAAGATGTCCACATTAATTAGATATAATCCAATAAAGTATGCATTTATTTAAGAGACTCTCGGTCACTGAAAATTAGGCGACACACTTGGAGCGACCCACAAAAAAGACTCATGAAACCAAGTGGTGCCATCCCACTTCATCGACTCCATCATGGATCCACGCCAGATACATTTCACAAAACACCGAACAACTTGGATGTAAATGATTATAAATTACCCACCCATAATGAAAAATAAATTGGATACTATGCGAAGGAATATTATGAGTGGAAATATTCTACGCATCGAAGATGACTTCTTAGAGAAACTTATCATGGGAACAAAAAGACTTCCATTAGCTAATATACTGATGAATATCCAGAGAAATCATGCACTATAGATAAGGTACTCTATGTGATCATTCATATATTATACTAGGGCCTATTAGTGAGGCGTGCGAAGAACATACCGCATGTCTACCAAATCATGAGAGACTCAAAATAAACTAATATTGGACAAACCTAAGGCCTTAAAAATACAAGGGATAGAAAAAAGATCAAAAGTGGAAGACATAAATGAAATAAATGCTCTCTTGACCTTATGTGTGTAATGTGAGTCACACAAGGACACAAAAAAGCACGAAAACACATCACATGGATCTCACAATATTCCTTCAATATGCAATGTGGGATAGAAAAAAACCTCCAAACTTGTCAACGCAAGTCACACGGTCCCCCTGGGCACACCACTTTGGTATCACAAAGCCTTCTGGGTCTATCACGCATTCCTTGTGACATCATTCAGATACATCGTCTAACTCATATAACAACATTCTCTCATATCATTCATGTCTCACTATTGAATCTGGGAATGACAACTGAGCTCTCACATCACCCTCTTAGAAAACCATCTAAGACCAGTGACACCATCCAGATGTGAGAGACATGCTTCAAGATGACCTTCTAGGATGTTGTCCAAGACAAATGAAATCCTCCAAACCATGTTGCATTGAATCTTGAAACAACCCCCATATGTTCAAAGATAGTTCATGTGATGGATTCCAAGACAAGTGAATTGAATCATGTGACACCCTCTAGAAAAGTAAGTCAGGTCACAAGGGCTTTCCAGGATTTGATAATCCTTATCCAACATCGGTGAGTAAGCCCTGAATACAAGGGAAGCCTCAGTGTGTAATCCCCAATCAGTAGAACTATGATGACTTAGATTCCTTCCATATTCAGGATATGTAGGCTGAATCTTCATGGTTCAATCTCCATATTAATCATCCAGGTTGATCCTAGTATCCAAGCCTATATCCAAAGCAATGACATCGATCACTTTCTTACTGTTGTTTCTCACAATGGGAATAGATCATGTGGGCTTTGGGAGTTTCACAGATCATGTCATCTGAACTTTACACCCAAGGGTTATAAGGGAAACCGCATCACATAAGCCCCAATTACAGACATCATAGAGTATGTCCTTGATAAATAGGGCATCTGTCATGGTATATTCCCCTATAATTACTGAAACCTCTAGGACAGTCACAATGTCTCCAGGATTGATCATCCACCTTATCATATCATCAGGTTAAGGGATAAATAAAGTACAAAAACTATAATTCTTTTCATACATGGGATATATATCATCCCGTCTTAAGGAATGATCTCTATACCAAACACCCCAATGATTGTCCAAGTACACAAGTCATATATATATATGCCATGAGACTGATCATGTAATGCCCCAACCCAATTTACCCAACGTCAGTGCATTATTACATAACATTGGCAGGATCACAAGAGATCAAGTCTCAAAATACCAATTAGTTTAGTATCCTTGGAAGTACTAGATGCATACATAAGATTTATATGACATTATGAAATGAAAAAACTACAACATTGTGTCTCATTTTAACGCACTCAGATCCCTTAGCCTATTATTGCAGGTAAATCATAATATAATTCTTCACATCCTGGTAAAAATAAAACATAAGAAAGGGTTGAGCTTAGATGCTCAGTAAGGATAACAATATAGAGGAAACTATCATAAATAAACATAAACATTTAAGGTAATGTATAAGACTAAAATAAAATCATTTTAAACTTAAAATTCAGCATAATATGGAAAAGATTAATCAAATAATGCCATTTACTTATTAACATGGATATTATACTAGTCGAATAATCACATGTAACATTAACAACTAATCTTATAATGATGGAATACATAATGTCGGACATCTTAACTACAAATTTAAGGCCTCGTACCAAGACCCTAAATATAAATTGTTTCAAGGCATTGGGACAAGACACTAGTTTGTCTCATGAGACTTACCAATGCATAGAAGGGATATAGTGGGCTCCACTCATCACTTACTAAGTCCAATGAATTTCTCTTATGAAAATGGTGAAACATAACATAAACATTCATATTAAAACTGGCATATGAAATGTTAGTACTTCAACCATAAACCATGAATGGTATAAAAACAACACATCAAGAGTCAAACATATCATAATTCATTCAATACAACATAGAACATTTTATTATAATAAATAAACCTAAATCATGAATAACATCTAGTAAAGTATGTTTGCGTAGTTGAAAATGATTAGTAAAACTCTTTGAGATAAATATCATTTTTTCATGAAATCATTTAAAAGATGAACAATTTTGAATGGAAGAAACTTAAAAGAAATTTTTGAATCAAAGTTTATCAAACCACTTTTAATATTTTTAATGGAATAAACATTTCAATACATTCATGTCCATATAAATAAATCCTTAAAACCATATTGAAAACGTGGACTTTAATGGGAATGATTTAGAAGAATAAATATTTAAACCATTTAAAATGATGTTTTAGTAAAATATTCCCTTAAAAAGAATCATTTTAAAAAATATTTTATAAAACATGGTCATGGATAATAAATATGTCTCAGTAAACACTTACACATAAACAATCTTAGATAATAATGAGATTGAGGAATTAACCCTTACATCATATTTTCCTTTAGTCGAGGGTACGTTTAACTTCTCGTATAATGACCATAGTATGTTATTAAATTATATAATAACCATATTAATATTTTTGATCTCATATATGAATCTTTTATTACTTTATACTACCCATATAATAATAATTTCCATGTTAAAATAACATTTTGGGTAATAATCGATTTCTTTATCGTACATGTTTTAACTTGTTATTCTTGATCGTATCACTTAGATCATGATTTAAATACTTAAAGAATATAAAACATGATTTATATATCATATATATTATGAATATAAATATTTATAATAGATATATATATTAAATGGTAACATCGTTCATGGAGACGGTAGTCTGTACCTACACATGAACGTTGTTTATATTTTATTATCGTATAGTATGGAAGTATGTAATCGAAATTTATTTATCTACATAAATATATATTATTTCAATAAGAATATTATTTCATATACCTAATAATTAGTCAATATTTTTTTTAAATTAAATGAGATCATTGAAGATGAATCCCATCACGGCGTGGGGGTGGTAAGTCATACGTACGCTTGGACGACAATATCATTATATAGACGGTGAAACTATGTTTAATAGAATGTTGTATTATATATAAAGAGTAATTATCATGTTATATTTACTATTTATTTAAATTATTCTCATTATTATACCCATCCAAATAGTGAAGTGTTGAATAAAAAACAACACCATGAAGTGGAGACGGTAATTTGTACGTACACACATATGGGGAATTTGTCATTCATAGGAGGATAGAATAATGAATATGGTTATAAAATATTTATAATAATGTCTCCATATCTATAAGTTATTGGAGTTATTATTTTAGTATGGAAATAACAAATAAAGGGGAAGTAGAAGAAGGAAAGGACTTTGAAAAAGGTGACAAAATAATTACCTCTTCTTCACGTGCTTCCTTTTGATTTGAATAAAATGGATCCTTAGGTTGGATTTATAATAAAATTATGGCATCTAAATTAATTTTAGTGTATTTTTTAGGATATTTGATCTAGGTTTGGGTGAGAAAAATAGCTTTGGAGGTGTGATGTTATGAGAAGGGAAAGTATCCTTTTACAAGAGATGTGAGGGGCACTTTAGGAAAATATTGAAATATTAATTTATTATAAAATAATTTTCAGTTTCTAATAGCTTAAAATAGATTTATTTCAAGGATAAGGTAATTATGAGTCGAAGTCCTCTCAAAAAATAGGTTTTATAAAAGTTTAGGTCACTATATTAACCTTATCCTTTAGGTTTAACCCTTAGTTAATTAGTTTAGCTTTTACCATGTCTTCTTGTATTATTATAATACATGGTTAATAAAATTACACTAAAATGACAAGAGAAACTAAAGTGGTTCTTTAATGACATATCTATTGTTATATAATTCCATTGTACAACCCATATATTTTTAGGACTATTATATAATTTAATAAAATAGTATTTGTTTTTAATGTCATTTATGTCAATTTTGACACAATTTAGTATTTGGTTTTTTTGAAAGTCATAACAACGTTATTACATTGAAAAAAATTCATTGAATCAATACTAACATGTTATATTAACCTATAAAATTATTTTAATGAATCTAAAATCTCAATTTATATTTATTTTAATATTTATAACATCAATTATTTTAGGCTTTCATTAATAAGTTAATTCTTATATCATCATTGTGTCATAAATAAATTTAATTATTTAATATCTAAATATTATAAATAAAATTACATGATGTGGGAAAACATTTTATATTTTTAATGAATATTTATATTCTAATAGATCACTTATATAACCCCATATAAATATTATTTTACTCAAATATATATGTTTATGTTACATTTTCCTTAACTTTAAATTAATTTTTATAAAGTGTCATTTTCACTTACCAGTGGATCCATGGGTTCCCCAAATCGACCCAAGGATTCCCATAGTTATAAATGTATTATAAAATAGTCTTAGGACATGTGTTATGGAAATTTAATATTATTGTAATATGATTTTTACACTTATTTACCGTATTTCCCCTTTAACCATGGTAAATAAATTGTTTACAGAAGTTACTATTCATAATGTTTAAAAATAAAAAATACCTATTTACACAATTTGGACCACATGATTCCTAATATGGATTAAATTTTTCGAAATTCAAAACCCATAAGTTAAGGAAATTAATTTTAAATTAATTTGCTTTGTGAAAACCAAAAATTTGGTTTTGAAGAAGTAAAAACTATCAAAAGATTGATATGTGTTTATGTACACTTTAAATGTAAAATTACATCCAAGGACCTAAATTATATTAAATGAAAAAATTAATCCAATTATAATTTAAAATCACTCAAATGTATAATTTAACAGTTTAAATTATTTCAATTTATATTGTTGTTTTAATTAAAATTTATTATTTTTCACTATTTATCAAAATATGAAAGTTATCAGAAAAGTACCAAAACTTCACCCTAACCTAATTTTGATATTATGAAATCAAAAATTAAGTCTATTTTACCAAATTGAATTTTTAGGAGTATCTAAAATTAATTTTATTATTGTTCACAGAAGGACATAAAAAGTTTTTTTAAGAAAATATTTTTTCTAAATATATAACTATTTTAACAAAACATATACATTTGATTATAAATATGTTTTCCTTGTGTGAAAACATTATAAATAATATTTAAAAATTTATTTTTTACTATTCATTTTATAATATTTAATTGATAAATAAATATATCACTTAAATAATTATAATACTAATGAGTTGTTTCACAGAAACTCAATCTTGCGAATAACGCAAGCCAAGTCGGTGATGTGTGAAATATAAGCTATTAAATTACATTAAAGAGATAACATACTATGAAATCGTGTGGTGTTAAATTCTCCTCTACTTCAATAAAGTGTTTCCTCGCAATTTTAAATTTTTCTTTGAAAATAAAAGGTTAAAATTAAAAAATACCTTTGGGGAAACACACATTGGAAATAGGGTTAATAAAATTTAGTCTTAATAAGAGGGAAATAGAAATGAAATATTCACCAACAAATATGATTTTTGAATAGGATAATATTGGTGGAAATTAGAGACACATAATTGGAGGTAAAATTTAAATATTTTTAGGGAGTGATTCAGGTCATCAATCACAAATAGGTGAACAATAGATGGAACATTAAGGGCCTTAAAGCCATAAATCTATGATGATTAAAAATATCATCAGTTAAACAAAACATTAGGTATTAAGAAAAAACATATTTGGTTTTAAGATCCATTCCATAAGGTTTAATAATTAATATTTCATAGAATAAGAGTAAAAGCAATACATAACAAGTAGAGTTCCATCCTCTAACTAATTTCTACCACAAACTCATCTTTCACCCAAAAAGATAATATAACTCAAAAATATTCTATTTATCCTAATCTTATTGGGTGCCAAAATAATTAATTTATAATTTATATGTCAAACCATTTAAAAAAAACTACATTATACAAACCAGGACATCACATTGGATAGTGGTAGGTGATGAACCCTTGTATCCCTTCGGTTGCGGGTTCAAGTCTCATTGCCTTGCCGGATTTGATGGGTTATAACCCGACCTCTGGGTTTTCCATTTTATAAAAATCCAAAAATAATATTAAGAAATTTTTTAACCATAAACAATAGTATCCAAAATTCGAACATAATTCATTCCAACCTTTATATTTATCCAAAATAATTCTATCTAAACTCACCGCCCAAAATTTATAAGGAAGGTAAACATATTGAAGATCTATTTTTCCAAGTAATAATATGTGAATAAATTCATCATTTATTTTATTAAAACATAGTAACAACCTTAATTACCCTACAACCTTATTGATTATATTTATTCTCCCTTATTCCTTATAGAATACTGGATATACTCCTTATATCAAAAAATGTTGTAAAATACAACAATGATGGAATAAACAAACTGTTAATTAGTTTCAAGGTAGTCAAGAATATCCATTATAATTTGTTCAAATGAATCATAAATTATTCCAAAATCATTATCTTATTTTCAGAAAAATATTAAGGTTTATATTTCCCCCAACAGAATATTTTCAAAAATGTTTAACTTAAAACTGTGTCACTTTACATGGTACCATAAAATCTAAAATCCTTAATGAAAACCTACTGTAATATAATCCTTATATACTTTATAATTCTTATAAATTTTACATATTTAATACAATACTCATATAACATAATTCTTTAATAATAACATAAGAATAGTAATCATTCATCTTCATCTGCGGTAGTATCATAACTTGAATATTATCTAATAGCATCATTTGGGGTATACTCTTATGATTTGGTCAAGGATTCTCATATGAATAATAGTACATTTGAAACCTTTTTCTTACCCTTGGAATCACGAAATTGGTGTCTGCTTTCTCCACACTTATAACAATCCCCCATTCCTTTCAAGCACTTCCTAGGGTGATTCATTCCACAGTTATCACATATGGTAAAATCCATCTTTCTATTATTCCCTTTATCTATATTTATCTCTACCATCTTATTCTTCTCTATCTTTCCTTCAAAGACATATGACTCAATGAAATATTTACTTATCTTATTAACACAATATATTAATTCTTCATATGATGAGAATACATTGGAGCCAATTTCCCTTAAAAATGTTGGCTTAATACCATGAAATATATGATAATTCAAACTCTTTGGATCATGTATATTTCCCTAGTTCTCATTCCTTCTACTGGGCACTATTTCTAAATGATGAAATACACTAGGTTAGATAATATCATAATGTATAAATCAAAAAATAGAAAAATTCTAAACATTAATTGAACATTTTCACACATATAGTCTCATAATAATAAAAATGGTTTCTTTGCAGGCATATTTACTTATAAATTAATCATAATGGTTTGTAAATAAAATTTAAATTATCCTAAGTATATCTCCTGGTGGTGTAAAACAAGGTGTGCAGTAAGGTCTGTTGTCGTGTACCAAGATACCCTGGGTCAATCCTGACACTCCTTGTCATAGTTTTCAATCCTTGGAACATTTGTTCCAGAACCACACCCACTTGTAGTATCCATATAGGTATGTATTTCTTGGAAAACCCAAAAATCTCTACATTACCAAAATTATAGGAAGTTCTTTTATACTTATCCTCAAATTCAATCTTAGGGTAATGTTCTCTAATAAGAGTTTTTCTAAATCAAGTTTCCAAGGTTTGTACTAAACTTCCTCAGATACCAACTCTAATGCCCCAACCCAAGTTACCTAGAGTCAGTGCATTCTTACATAACATTGGCATGATCACAAGATATCAAGTCTCGAATGGCTGATTAGTTTAGTAGCCTTGGATGTACTAGATGGATACATAAATTTTACATTTCATTATAAAATAGAAAAACTATAACATTGTGTCTCCTTTTAACACACTCATATCCCTTATCCAATTCCTACAAGTCAATTGTACCATATTTATAATAACATCTTAGTATATAGAATGTAGAAGAGTTATTATTTTAGTATGGAAATAATAAAGAAAGAGGAAGTAGAGGAAGAAAATAACTTTGAAAAAGATTATAAAACAATTACCTCTCCTTCATGTACTTCCTTTTGGTTTGAACAAAATGTCTCCATAGGTTGGATTTATGATCAAAGTAAGGCCTATAGGTTAAAGTGAGGGTATTTGGGAGTATATTTTATCAGGGGTTGGATGATAAAAATAGTTTTGTTGTGGGAAGTTAAGATAAAGGGCAGTATGCTTTTATAAAAGAGGGGAGGGGCAATTTAAGAAAATCTTGAAATAATAATTTATTATAATATAAATTTCGGTTTATAATATCTCCAAATAGATTTATTTATAGGATAAGGTGGTTATGGGTCGAAATCCTAAAAACCAATAGGTTTTATACAAGTTTAGTTCACTATATTAACCTTATCTTTTTGGTTTAACCTTTAGTTAAATAGTTTAACTTTTACCATGTCCTCTTGTATTATTATATTACATGGTAAATAAACTTACAATAAAATTCCAAGAGAACCTAAAGTGGTTATTTAATGACATATCTATCATTATATAAGTCCTTTGGTTAAACATTATATTTGTATGACTATTATATAATTTAATAAATTAGTATTTGTTTTAAAAACTCATTTATGTTAATTTTGACACTATTTAGTTTTTAGTTTTTTAGAAAGTCAAAAAAACATTATTACTTCAAAAATATTCGTTGAATCAACCCTAACATGTCATATTAACCTATAAAATTCTTGGAATTCATCAAAAGGCTAAATTTATGTTTGTTTTAATATATATAACATCAATTATTTTATTCATTCACTAATAAGTTAATTACTTCATCGTCATTGTGTCATAAATAAATTTAATTATTTAATGTATAAAAATTATAAATAAAATACCACGATTTTGGAAGTATTTTTAGATTTTTAATGAATATTTATAGTCTAAAATATAACTTATATAACCCCATATAAAAAATTTTTTACTAAAAGATATATATTTATGTTACATTTTTCTTAACCTTAAATTAATTTTTATAAAGTGTCATTTTCACTTACAAGTGCCCCATAGGGTCCTAAAAGTGACCCAAGGTTGACCAGGGTCGGACATGTATCATCCCATAGGCTTAGGATATGTGTTAAGGTAATTTAATATTATTATAATATTATTTTTTACCCTTATTTTCCATATTTACCCTTTAACCATGGTAAATAAAATATTTACTGAAGTTAATATTCATAATGTATAAAGATAAAAGTTGCCTATTTACAAAATTTGGACCTCCTGATTATAATATAGAATCCATTTTTCCAACTTGAAAGTTCCAGAAATGAATTTAAAATCAATTCTCATTGTGAAAACAAAAAAGGTGGATTTTAATAAGAAAAAACTATCAAAATATTGACATGTATTTATGCACAATTTAAATTTGAAGTTACATCCAATGACCTAAATTATATTAAATGATAAAAATATAATCTAATGATACTTTAAAACCACTAAAATATATAATTTTACATTATAAATTATTTTGATTAAAAATTATGTTTTTAATTAGAATTTAGTATTTTTCACGATTCATCAAAATATAAAAGTTATCAAAAAAGTACCAAAAATTCACCCTAAACTAATTGTGATAATAAAAAATAAAAAATGATGTCTATTTTACCAAATTAAATATTTAAGAGTTTCTAAAATTAATTTTATTATTGTTCACAAAACGACATAAAAAAGTAGTTCTTTTAAGAAAATAGTTTTCCTAAATATATAAATATTTTAACAATACTTATATATTTGATTATAAATATGTTTTATTTATGTAAAAACATTATAAAATAAATTTAAAATGTTTTTGTTACAATTAATATTATAATATTTAATTGATAAATAAATATATCATTTATATAATTATAATACTAATGTATTGTTTTGTAGAAACATAATCTTGCGTATAACGCAAGTTATGTCAGTAATGCATGCAATATAAGCTATTAAATTACATTAAAGAGATATCATGTTACGAAATCTTGGGGTGTTAAATATCATATATTCCCCCTTGTTTCTCACATTTAGAAAAGCTCATGTGGTATTAGGGAGACGTAATGAATGCCTAATTGGGTGTCATGAATCTCCACTCACCAAGGAAATCCTAGTATATAAGATACAATTAGTGGAATGGTATGAACACCCCTCATATAATGTCATATACCTTAGGGACAGTTCTAATGACATGAATTGGAATACGATGACTCTGACTCCTACCATAACCAGGGTATATATGACATCTCCTTGAGACCCAAGCTCAAACATTTAGTGTCTCAATACATGCACATATATCCTCTCCACATGATGATAAACTTCACAGGATTAATAAACTATGTGGGTTTTGATTCCAGTAATAACCTGGATAAGTAAGATGCCTCATAATGACTAAATCCCCTCCTCAGAATATTAATCGCCTCCTCACATGGCATCACATTCCAAAGCATTTGGTTATTTGGATTCTGCACATAAAGAAGTTATTCACCATTATGCAAATGGATGAATAACATCGGATACATATTGATCGATTCAGTAATGAGACTGTACTCCCCTCATCTCATCAATGATACTCCCTTATTTTGATAAATGATAGAATTAACCAAGGAATCATTTTTCTAGGGTAACCGGTCCCATATTAGGATTAGGAAGAGATTCATGAACATATATTAAATATATAAAAGTGTCATGTAGTAGGAAAAAATAACCCCCAAAAGTGTATGATGATCCTAACCTCTCATCCTCTAGAACAATGTGAGTACCCAGGAGTCATTTTTCTTGAAATCACAGATGACCATCAGCCATTGGATGTCAGGCATGTACACAACTACAAATGGCAGAACCATTGGAAGTTTCTGGGGAAAGTGACAATGGTAGATCTATAAGAGAAACTCGTTTCATGCCTAAAAAATCCAACGAAACAACCACACCTAATAATGGTGAGATGAAGTTTTCACAAAATGATACCACTATTTGATGGATTTCCCCATAATAGATTATCTACAAAGAATAATTCTTCCATTGGATCGAGCTAATAATGCAAAAAATTGACAAAGGACCATAAACATCACTATTTATGAAAACCTAAATTCTAATAAAATACTCTATAAACATGGATTTTTTGGATTCATCTATTGATACATTGATGGATTGATGACCTTAATTATTATATGGTAAGTATGCATTAGCACCTATGGTTCTCATAAATCATGGTTCGGGCTTTCCCACCAGTTCAAGAGGCTTGTTTATTATTAGCCACCAATGACACAAGACTACAAGGAGTTCACCAGGAAATGTCATGCTTTCCACATATATTATAATTTCATCCATCAACCCCTATGGTTTCTGAACATCACTAAATACTCTTGGTAATTTCCCATTTATGGAATATATTTCATAGGGATATAACCCCAAAACTATATCCATGAAATTCAATTACATAATTACCACCACAAATTTATTTTCTAAGTGAGATGAGTTAATATCCCTCAATCAATTCTCGATAGAGGATATCATTAGCATGTGAAGACAAATATCGTTTCCATATTTGGTTTCCCTCTCATGATATTGATAGGAAATAGCTTCAATTACTTCTCTTGTTATTGTAAATGGTTATATCAACAATTTGGAATTCAATCGAACCGCTCTTACTATGAAATAGAAAATGGAAAAATATAGGCTCTCAAAAAGACATTATCCAACATAGTCCAAAAAATGATGGATAAGGATAATAAATCTTATCTTGATAAAAATATTCATGCATTATGGGCAAACCATACCATAACCTATATTATTTTTCATGAAACCCCAAATTCTCTTATATACGGGACATAGGTAGTCCTGACCATTGAATTATGTCTTCCCTTATTTTGTATTTTCATGTAAAACCAGCTATCTAAAGATGAATAGTCTCAAAAATGTATGTATAATTTGGAATTACTCAATGAGGAGAGGTTTCAAACTCTATATAACTTATAATTTCATCATAATATAGTTTCATAAGAATTTAATAAGAAATTTCACCTTTGTTTATTCCTCTATAGAGAGTTGGTATTGGTTCTCAAAACTCTTTTGATACAAGGAAATAATACTTTCAATCTAAAACCAAAATGGGAGGGACCTTAAATCATACTCAAGGTATAATATAATAGATTCTATTAATTCCTCACCATTTATGGAGAGAGGATCACACCACCCACAAATTAATTTTTTCTCATGAAGTACATTCCATAATTTTCAAGTGAGTCCATTTTTCATATCTACAGCATAATGTTAAAATGCACTAAAAAATTCCTAGTTGTATGAATCTAAACTATTTAAAATAACATCCCTATAGTATAATGTTATACCATGTTCCATGAGTTTTATATTTATGACATTAAACTATATATAATATTATATTCACTATACAACATTAAATAACATGGTTATCATCCTTACGATACAATGATAAAATTCATGGTTGTCTTCTTGACTATGAGATGTTAAACTGTATAGTAAACTTCCTCATCACATGAAATTAGTCTATATAAGAAATTATATATCATTCATTCCAAATATTATGATATGTGTTGAAAATGACCTTGTCCCATTCCCTAGTATGGTGTGGAGAATTTTCTAACTTTCTCATGTTTCTCACACAGAGCATGACTTATGTGAGAGATAGATCTGTGTATGAATCCATTGTGTGAAATCTATATAGTTACAAAGGATATCAATGACCACTTCTTTTGAAATTCTATGAAATGAAATTTTTTATAATAATGATGTATGTATTGATTCATACTCTAGTAGGATATGTAATGATTCATAGATCTTTTATCATAGTCCCAATAATGAATCAAAAGAAAAAATACCCCATTCCCCTATATATGAGACAAATATGTACACAAAACTCCTCTTATATAATAACATGTATCTTGATTCATACTCTTATTGGATACATAGTCACAAATGGATCTCTTAGCCTAGGTCCAATCATGATTTCCAATAATTAAAATTCCCTCTTTTACTTTATTATTCTATGCCTCTTTATAATACATTGTTTTCCTCATGGAACAACACTGAGGTAAATCCCATTTTTCTTCCCCTACACATGAGTCAGATCTATGAATAATAGAAATCATAAGAACTAATGATTGTTCAATAAAATATTCAACCTTGTGTAAAACATTATTTTTTTAGAGACCCTTTATATAATTCCCATTTTCATTTATATGAGCCATGCTTCATAAGAGTCACTATCATAGAATTTTTCACTTATGAACCTATGTTATAATTACTTTACCCTATTAACAAGGTTCTCTTCAAAAGGATCACAATATAAATAATACATGTGGTTTTATTCCTATCTTTATAGTATATATAAAAAAGGAATATATCCTATATACAAGGTCTAGCTAATAATTATATCGATCAAATTCCATCCTCTCATACACAGAGGGGTTTCTATTGAATAATAATTTCCTAAACTTGCACTAAGAAAAATGGTATTATTAAAATGAATCCATCCAATAATTGGTGATATATACATAGACATGTTCTATAATAAAATTCCCCTATTTTGAGATTATATAATTTTATTCCTTATCACAAGATGTTAAACTGAACAATATATTATCTATCTTATATGAATGTAAAATACTTAGAGTGGGCCATCATATATTACATATTAACAATAATATAACTTTATCCATGTAAAGGTTACTATTGTATGATCCTTGTCCATAAATCTATTATAGGGTTGGTCACTCAATTCCAAATGAAACCTAGATCTTTCATCCTTGTAATGAGATATGGATCTTCTCCCAATTCCAATCATATACAAGGAATAAAATGACAAATGACAAATTTTCCATCCCCAATATAGGAGATATATTTTCATAAGGGACCATTTTCTAATTCATTTCCATCTATTTATACACTACATACACATTACCCACCCCACATGACCTTAAACTACTCAAAGTTTACAATCCTATATGTGACATGTTTTCCTTATATGAGAGCTAGATCCATTTGAGGTTACCCAGTGTATAGAGTATCTCTAAAAAACATCAAGATTAAATTCCCCTTTCTCAATGCTTTATCCTAATGTTTGGATAATATCCTATAATATATGAACTATGTAAATAATTAATCATGTTATTTCAAGATATTTTTTTGAACCCTATGTTCAGGACCCATCTATAAGACCTCATTCATTTCCACCCCTTCATAGAGAACCATATCAACCATGTTATGAAAATTGTGAGTCTAAAATACATCTATTTCCACATTTTAACATTTTACATCACAAATATGAATTAATTCATTGATTATTTTGATTTTCCAAAAAACTTTCTTCAATTATCCATAATGAGTGTTTCCACTTAAAAGGACACATTTTCTGAACTGTTCATATTATACCCCTAATATGGCTCTACATATGTGCCCCTTAATATAGGTTGTCTACAAAATATATCTTTATCCTTCAATAAAATAACCCTCTAACCTATGTACACCCTCACAGCATCATAAAAGAAACCATAATTCCAATTTAGTTGATGGTTATCCTTTTTTATACATGTCCCATGTCATTTTACCTAATCATAAACCTTAAGCATGGATTTATTATGTAACATCTCCCTAGTAAAAATATATTGGTAAATTTTCAAACTTTGGGCCCCATTTTGTTTGTTATTATCATTCATTAGGTCCATGCATCATGACCACAAACTATGTTATTCCTTTCGAGATGATCTATCATGATATAGGTCTCTCCATTCCCATTGGGTAAACATTTTCTCCTTCAATAGGAAGACTATCTCATCCCATTTAGTCCAAACACTAAGAACATAAATTAAGTTTACTCCCTCATGAGGTAACCTATACCATCATTAGGATCCTCATACAGTTTGATTTATTCCCCGCACTAAAAGTACATGTATTCCAACATTTTTTCCAAGGTTGCATATACTTAAAATCTAGCCCTCATTTTTCCTAACAAAAAGGTCCAAAATCATAGTTTAAAGATAAATAAAAAATTTTAGGATGAAAACCTGTTATGGGAATCCATAGTAAATGTCAATACTTCACCTATTAATATTTTAAAATTAAAGGAATAGAAAAATGTTAGAGAAAAAAATCATAAAAACTTATCGGGGCCATTATATGGCCCCTGAGAAATATGATTCGGTCTTGATAAAACCACTATATCAAGAAAAATTTATTGAATATAAAATAATATCCCTTTCAACTGATTTTTTCTTCCATACATAGTGGCATAAACTCTAGGGTTCCAGAACCCTTTTGAATATTATTTTCTTCTATAAACCTACTCCACTTTCCAAGTGATTGAATCCTAAAAAATATTTCTAGATATCAGTAACAATCTCAACCATCTACAAAGGTAAGCTCTTAATGACTATTCTTACTCTGATACTAATATGGATCTACATATATGACCTTAATATGGCCGAATAATGAGATGAATCTTCATCCTTTGGGAGAGGATCCTTCAATTTTTGAACACCCCAAACCATTGTAGAAGAACCCATCTTTTAATTATAGTTTGTGGTCATTGCCTATATATGTGTCTCATCTCATCACTTCTGATTAAAAATACCTGAGTAATGATTTACTTAACCAATAATCCAATTATTCAATTTGATTCAATACCATTGATGTTAAACATTAATATATTATACTCACTTTTAATAAATATATATAAAAATTCATCCTCTTAACATTGATTGGTTCCCATCAAGTGTCCCTAAACTTTATGACATAATGGTATAAACTTCATAACCATAAATAAAATTCCATATTATTGTTGAGATATTAAATGATGACATTAAACCCAAATTTATTTTCTAAATAATGGATGTACATTCCATCACATTTTCTATCCATTAAAATCGTACTAAATATTTCACTAGATAACACACAATCATGCTCCGAAACAGTCTCAGAGACTGAAAGTATCTTTCACTTGAAAAGAAATAATAAATATCTTGATAATTCTCCAAGAGAAAACATATCTTCAGAATAATATAATAAAATCAATCATTGGAACAATATTGTAGAGTTTAGTACCCTTAAAATCTACACTAGTGGTTATTTTTACTGGGTTGATCAGGTTATACTTATTTACGATATCTTCTATATGAGTGTCATTGGGATCTACCAATTCACACCAATTCAAATTCATATATGTGTTCATGAATCCCACCTCACCTTATGGATCATGTATCATGAACTTAAACTATGTACACCTAGGTCAAATCTTTCAAAATTTAAATATCATCTACATTGGTCCAATATTAATGACCTAAAACTGTATAATGAAATTGATCCAAAACTCACCAAGTTGAAAAATAATAAAGGGAAACCTTGGTAAAAGTTGAGTTTTCTCTCACTGGACACTCACCTTGCATGATCTAGGTAAAATTGATAATTCTAATTTCAAAGGGGTATAAAACATGTAATTGAAAACCCTTTTAAAGGGAAACATAAGAAAAATGCAATTTCATTCTCACTTGCTCTCTCTAATATGAGGATTCATAAAAATTTAGTTTAAAAAATACAAGTATAAAATAATATACAGTCCATGATATGATCTGGGTAGAATTAAATTTCTACTAGCTAGGCCCTATATCTGAGGAAAGTTTTAAACAATTCTTTCATTCCCTCATAGATAAAATATTAGCCTATATAATTAAAGAAATAATTTTAGGTCACTCAAACCCTATTTAACATGTAAATTCTCATCAGAACTTCCCTCATTACGATCATCATCACATTGAGTCAAATCATTCATCCAAATGAAGAAAATCTAGTGTTATGGTGATGTTACTTATGCATCTACCCATCCATGATCCTTTCCTAGGAGGAATTAATTCATCCAAATAGACTAAATATAGTGTCATAGTGATGGTACTTATGCCTATTATAGTCTGTGAGCCACACCGAGGAAGAAATCCTTTTGACTCAATCATTTCGATAAAAATGTATTACTTTCCCTATTCTCAACTAAATTTAAATATAAATAAATTATCTTATGAGGTTTCCTTCCAGAGTTTCATAGGTTATTATGAAGTGATAATTGAATTGAAACAGAGTCCACGGAAAAATAGAAAAATTGTCGAGAACAAAATGAGTTTACATTCATTGAACAAAAATATGAATGAGAGGAATTTCTATAGACGAGAGTTTCTCTTTATGAAACACATTAAAAAATAATTTCAATATCAGTATGAAGATCAAGGATTAGTTAATGGTAATCATTAATTTGGTTTAAATGATTAGAATGGTTTCAAGATTTAGTTTCTTTAGAAAAATTAAGGTGTTATGCCCAAGTAGAAAAATTATTTCCCATATTTTTACCCACTCATAGAGTTTATGAAATCTAATCAATTTTTCCTTGGTGATGGTCAATTTTTTTGAAGAAGTTTTTACCTAAGAATCCAAATTTTAAACTATTTTTTGTTTCTCTATTTCTACCTATGTATAATGGGACTTCCTTAGAATAAATATACCAAAGAATAGTATTTTTTGACACTAATCTAGTTATGAGAATATTCTATTGCAATGCATCCTCTTCCTCACACCATTAAATAAATTTCATCACAAAACTATGAGTTGAGCGATAATTGAACCTATTATACCCAAGAATCATAAACCTATGATTATTTTTATGGAGATTACAAGAAAAATACACCAAAAGAGTCTTATATATTATTTTCTATAAATCCACACATATTACTTTCTTCGAAGTATGAAAATAAAAAATTAAGAATTTATTAGGTTCTGATTCACTCTTGGAGGATTCATTGTATTCTAGGAACAAATCACTCTGGGAGTCCTATCATTTTTCACCCATAGGTTTTTCTGATTCTAAAGTAGTTTCAACCCTAATTTTTTATGATAATGGAGATGGAATGATAATCCATTCTAAGGGTACTTTTTTTTGAAAACTCACAAATTTTTATTGATTAATCTTCTACAACTTAAATTTACCCTAATAAATAAGTATCATTAGATTATCTCCCATGATAAGTTCCATATTATACATTATTTAGAACCCTAACTTCCAATGATAATTCTGATGACGGTGTTCTAAAAACATCACTACCACTTGTGATGACTAGATCAATCCATAATATTAAACTATCACAACATTACTATATTTTTCAATCCATATGGTGGTTATGATTTTATGAGATGATTTCTCTTGAAGACACATGGGGTTTATCTCAAGTGACTTTGGAGAATTTTACCTTCTACAGTTATGAGTTAGTTCCACATCTATATAATGATAATAAGGAATCTAACCCCCCCACCATTGTATAAGATCCTGAAAATGATTCTCAATAGAAAAATATATAAGAAACCGAAATCTAAATCAATCTACCGCATAAGAAAATTTTTGAAGTAATCGCATGAAATAAGAGTTACATACTTCCAAATACTTATTAATTTTATCAAATTCTTTAAACATTATAGGAAAATAAATTCCTCACAGTAGGTCATCCACCATTTATAGTGTATCAAGGATTTCATTTATCCTTGTCAAATATCCTCCTCTACTAGTGTGATAATTTTTTGAGATAATCAAATAAAAATTTAAACCAAACCATTTTCATACCTCCTTTGAAATTTAATCAATGGACACTCTTTCAAGAGGTGTATAAATATTTTAACTCCATTGAGTTGGGGTCTCTATATATCTAGGAATTGAGATGGTATCTATAAAAATAAATACCCATTAGATAAGTATTCTAAAAAACTTTATAAAGGTGAATAAAACATTTAACCTCCTATATTCGGTGAATATGGATTTCCTATGATTTTAAATTCTCTTGATTACATGCATCCTCAATAGTTAAAATCTTATAAGGAGTGATGGTAAGTAGTATAATGGATACCTCTTTATGGTTTGTAGGAATAATTAAATTTTATCCTACAAAAAAAGGTAGTTTATCCCTCCATCAGCAGTAGAATCCAAATGAATTACTAATTAGTTCTATATATCCTCAACATCATATATTATGGAAATAATGGTCAATGGATCACCTTCTGTACCCCAAAAAGGTAAAGAAAATCAGTTATTAGAGTGACAAAAAATATCAATATGACAATATCCAATAGGCATTTCCTATTTCACAATATTTGAAGAGAATATCAATAATTTTCACTATCTTCGTCGCTTAATTTGACCCCCAGCAATTTTAATAATCAGCCCATTTAAGGAGAAACCCCATATAATGCATTAGTAGTGACTTCAATGTATCCAACATAAGTTTTATTTATTGAGGTTGGATTTCATAGGTGATGTAAAATGGATTCCTTACCTATACAAACCCAATGAGTAAAATCTCTACCACATTCATTGAGTTTGAAATCTCCTTGATTGATATGTATTCCCACTATGAATCTCACTCTTATCAATCCTCTAAATAATCAAAATTATCCAAAATTAAAATAATATCAATTGAATTTCACTCTATTGATTGAGTGAAAATATTTCTTACCTTTTTCTTCGGTAGTTATGGTGATGATGCCCTTATTTTAGGGATTCTATTATTAGGACTCTCTACTTCCACAGGTTTATATGAGAGACTCTTCCTAGACATTGATGTTTCTATGGTACTAATCATTACCTCTACTAGATCTTTTTCATCTTCACTTTTGGAATCTAATGGGCCTCTGAACTAAGGTACTATCTCAACCAATTACCATTTATCGTATTATAAGATCTATGAATTTCCTTAATATATTTAAATTTCAAGAACAAGAGAAACAATTAGGAGGGATATTTCAATACATACATATTCTCATGTTGGTATAAACCAAATATGACACACTATCATCAGATGATTCTCAGACCAAAAACTTTATGGTGGAGCAGTGGACTTATTCTGGATACTAATAAAATACCTCACATATATGTATGGAATATACCATTCAAAAATTATCTCCCCATCTATTATGGCTACAAAGACACCCTTGATCGCACCACGATTCACTGTTTCATTTCACCCTTAAACCACTGTGTTAAACTAGTTTTTATTAAAAATTACAAAACTAATAACAAATATAACTTCACATTTGATTCAACTATTTAATTTTTATAACTTTTATAAAATAAAATTATACTTTTTATGATAATTATGTTGTAGGAAGAGTCAATTTGGATGTCTGGAGATGACACAGAAGGAAAATGGGCCAAACTGCATGGGATCACAAGGAAACTTTTCCTAAATTTTCACATTATGAGAAATAAATAGATATAAATGGGATTAAAATTTGGGGGGTGATCCAAAATACAGTAGGATACAACTCAACTCAAGGACCCTAATCCCAATTCTTCACTCTGGTATCACATCTGAACTGATCTGTCTAGATAACTGAATCTACATGAATTCAAAAGTTACATTCTGTGTTTTGACAATATATCACATTCAATATTTTCAATGGACACCCAATTTTTCATGGAGATAGTTGATAGGCCTTCCAAAAACACGAATCTTCTCTAAAAGTCAAGATAATTCCATTTACAAACCCAAAACTGAGACACCATTGGTATCTCGAAAACTGGGTTCCCAAAACCACTTCCTATTTTGGCTATAAAAGGGTACCTTGGGACCCTCATTTTAATGTTTGACCAAGGGAATTAATATATTCCAATTTTTATTTCTATAGGATTCCATTTATCACATTGTAGGATTTGGAGCTCCTTATCAACATATGTAGAGTTGAAATGAAGAAGGGGATCCACCCAAGATCCCTCCTCCCAATGTTGGGCTAAATGGTGGGTGATCATTGTGAGGGAGATACACACTTAAAGAGGGAGTTTTTGAACATAATTATCAACTATTTTGGTGGATATTTTGGTTTGGAATTTTTTTAGATGTATTTTAACTTTTTTTATGCATTTAATTGAAAAACATTTTACTTCATAATCAATCAGTGTGTAATTTTAATTGTGTGACTTGTGTTGTTCCGATTGGACATCATAAGAATCCTCTTATGTCCCAAACATTTGATATTTTAGTGTATCTTGAAAACCTTTTAAGCGTGATAAGGGGCTATAAGTTGACTATATGATTATTTTGTCAAGGTTTAGTCATATTTTCATCATTTTATAGGATTTAGGGTAGCAAAGATCTTATTTAACCCTCAAACAAAGGATTACACCAAAACAAAATAATAAATTAAAAATAAGTAAATTTTCAAGGGGTGTAATAACATATCAATGATTAAATACTTATCATATATTTCTCAAAATCCACTTATTTTTAAATTATTAAACTATTTATAATTAATTCATTTTATTTTTATAACGTTTCTTAAAACCTCCCCACTCTTTTAGTCCTTTTTATTAAAAATACACACTATAAACCACTAAATCTACTTGAGATATGTTATAGGGTCTTCCCTAGACTATAAAATCATATTTAAATCATAATCAATTTGACATTTCACAAAAACACATTCAACACTCTTGATGAGATATAAAATGTGGATGTTTCTAGATCCCACCATTTTCATTTTGAATAATGGTTTTAGTTGGTGATGTATATGGAGAAAATAAAAATTGATGGTATTAATTCAACTTATCCTTTATTCCTTGAGATTTCAATGATATTGTCTTGATGATGCAAATAATTTGTATATAAGGTTTGATCTTCATATCGGTTATTTTGTGAAGGTTAATGAACCCATACCAAGAGACATGGGTCATTATACACTCCTATAGTACTTAGAATGGGACAAAAATATGAAATAGGGCCTTCCCTTTATTAAAATTTCTAATTTATTAATATAATTTGGAAAGCACTGGTATTTTCAAGATAACCCTATGGCCACTTTCTAGCTGAGCATCTATCACAACGGTCCTAATCTGGACTCCACCTTTTGATTCTCATACTAAAAGGAGATAACAGATATAATAGGTCTCTATAAAATATTCAAGGTAAAACAAAAATTCATCCTTAATGGTGATTTTATATCCCCACTTATCATATTTAACCTCTTACAGATTAGGAAAATATGCACTAACAACTACCCATTTCCAGATAATAGGGTATATACGGGGTTTTTTTCTTCTGGTTCATCTATGGTAAGTTTGATAAATGTGTACGTCCATGCTTTTAAATGGATTGTGATATGAGAATAAGGTTCTCCCCCATTTTAATTTCCACAAAATTAATCATTCCCTTGGAAAATATGGGAGTTATCTTACTATTATCCCACGTAGAAGCTGGTGAGAGAAAACCATCAAACACATCTCTCAGAACTAGAATCTAATAACAATTTGTGCATCCCATAGTCTAGTTCCTACCTCTCCATGGACCATATGGAAAGTATTCACGTTTGGGATCAACCTACTATATGTATCTGACATCAAATCTTTATTATAGTGGTAATAGTTCTTTGAGACACAAATGGATTTGTACAAACACACCACCTTTAATTCCTTTTCAAACTCACTATAGCACAAATTCACCAAGAACACCCAATTCCATTCTGTACTAAATGATCCTTACAATTAGAGGATCTATCTCATCAACTAATCAAACATCTGATTTGATGTCGATTTCTTCACATTATCCTTAAAATTGTGTACATCTATCTTAATGTAGAGTGGTTTATATTCTATGGTAAGAGGATTAAATCCAAGGAAATATCCTTCAAGGTGATTGATCACATTTATTAAGTAACCATCCATTGATATGTCATCTTGGGGTTACATTAAATATTAGTTAAACCAGTGTAATAATAGGGTTCCAACTTGCATATCAGGGATTGTTATGTTACTAAGAATCCCAAATCCATAAAATGAAAGCCTATACGATAATGTATCATCCAAAAAACCCACTCCCATCATCTGTGATAGAAAATAAAACTTTTCTTCGATTCTTTTGTGTTAATATGACTAAGTGTTCTTAATCATTTTTTAGAGACCCGAAGCTTGACGTACATGGACATTACATTACTTTTGTGGAATACTTAGTACATAACAAAAACACACACACAAGGACCGTAATAGTTTAGTGTCTTTGGAAACTCGGAATATAATCTTCTAATCGTGATGAAAGATCTTCAACATCTCCCATAAAGATATTCTTTTTTTTAAAACCTAAATCCTTTATTTATATACTGGGGAAAAGAAAACATAAAAGGGTGAGCTCAAATGCTCACTAAGGGTAAACAAAAGAAATATCAATCATGTCATATTCATAAAAACATATCTTTTGAGAATCTTAACCTTTAAAAGAGATCATAATTTCATAACATGGGATAAATCATAGTAGTGAAATGTAATCCCAATAATCATAACTTAAAACATGAAACTTTGTGGAATACACACATAATCATAGAAAATCATTTCTTATTAGTCAAGACTCATTGCCAAAACTATCTTAGTGGACAAAGTCCTTTTCTGAACCGAGTTCACTCCTCGTTTCAGTCCTATTTCACTGAACTGGTATAACCTACCGTTCCATCCATGTCTATCTCATGAGATATAAAATATTTACCCAATGCATTGGAGGGAGATATAGGTCCCACCCATCTCATAATGATATTATTCTTATGTGTGCCACAAAATCATAAACCATACATCATAGCATAACCCATGTAATAAAAATGGGAATCTTAAACATCGTGACATCATAATACAATTCATATAAGATAAAGGAAATTATAAAAATAATTCCATCACATCATAGTAAAATCAATGTAAAAAAATAGGGATAGAAACAGAACCCTTTATTATCTTAGATGGAAAATAATTTTGATAAAACACTTGAACTCCATTCTTGAGGAAAATATCCTTTCTAATTCAAAAACATTTTCCTTTATTAACATGTCATACAATTTTAAACTAAAAGAAGTTTATTAATAATAAACTTGAAAACTTTTAAAGTAAGATTCTTGGAAATAATGTTTTAAAAGTCCATTCATGTCGTATAAGTTAAAAAAAACATTCTTCGTACTTTTGTCGGAAAAGTAAAAAAGTACCTCGTACGAAAAACGACAAAAGATTACTTTCTTATCTTTTACTAAAAACTCACCGAAGGGTAAAATTGGATTTAAACAATTGTAGGTGGATGTAAATAATATTACATAATGAGGAAACATGGATGTGGATGATAAAATACACCCCAGTAAATACCAAAGTATAAATAATCTTAGATAAAATGAGATTGTGATATTTTCCCTTACCTTAGGTCCGATTTTCTTCGTAAGTTTCCAAACCTCCTATATAATGATTTAAATAATGTTATTGACTTATTCCAGAATCATACTTATTGTTATGATATCATATATGGTCATATTCTTAGCTTATTATTAGTAATATTTCATTACTACTTATTATTCGGGTGTTTATTACTTTTTTGTTCTTATGCGTGTTTGTCGAATAAATTCTTATTCTTCTCTTTAGGTTATAGATACCTCATTTACAGAATGGTATTATTGTAATATAAATCATATTCATTCATTCAATTAATTTATATAATCATTATTCAATTAAGATCATGTAGAACGAATTGCATCACATCGTGGAGACGGTATTCCGTACGTACGCACGAGCGATGATATCGTTCCCATGATTGTGGAATTGTATTGGAGTGTATGTATACTATTTCAGAATCAATATCACTTTTTAATAGTCATATATAGTCATTATTTACACCATTATACCTATCCAAGTAAGGTGGTGGTGGAAAATAGACTACACCACAGCGTGGAGACGGTATTCCGTACGTACGCACGCACGGTGATTTCTTTTTCCGTATGATGGATAGATGGTGAAATAAGGTTTTTTAATAAATACAATAAAATATCAGTATATTAGTGATACTGATGTTATTAAATCATAATGAAACAACTAAAGAAGAATAAGTGGAAGAAGAAATAAAGATGAAAGAATCGGTAACGGACATTACCTCTTCTTTGAAGTGCTTCTTTGAGACCTCCTTTTTGGGTACTAAAATAGGTCTTTGAAGAAGACCAGAACCTCTAGGATGTTTCTAGGTAAGTGGAGAGGAGAAATTGGCCGGGTTTGGCCTAGCTTGAAGGCTCAAAGTGGTGTGTGGAAGAGGGAGGAGCAGGTGCCCTTTTATAAGGGAGGAGAGGGGTACCTTTGGAATAACTAAACCTATTATTTTATTATAAAGTCAAATTCGGTTTTAAATAGCTCAAAATTGATTTATTTATAAGCTAAGGTGGGGATGGGTGGAAATTCTCTCACAAAACAGAATTTAGAAAAGTTTAGGTTCCTATTTTAACCTTATCATTTAGATTTAACATTAAGTTAAATAATTTTACTTTTACCGTGTCTTCTTGTGTTCTCATACTATAAGGTTAATAAACTTACTATAAGAATCCAAAAGAACCCCAAGTTGTTCATTATTAATATACATAACCTTATCTAAGTCATTTGGCCGAACCTTAGATTTATAGGAATAAAATAACAATTAATAATATAATATTTGTTTTAAAAACTATTTTAGGTCAATTTTAACACTATTTAGTAATTAATTTTTGTGAAACTCATAACAGAATTCTTAGTTAGAAAAAAGTTAATTAAATCAATAATAACATGTCATATTAACCTATAAAATTAGTTTAATTCATAAAAAGACTTCAATTACATTTATTTGGGTATTTGTCACATCAATTATGTCAATATTTCATTAATAAGACAATTACTGTATCATCTTTGTGTCATAATAAATGATAATTATTTAATCCCTAAAAATTCTAAATAAATTCCTATGATGTAGATAAATTTATTAACTTTATAGAGATTATTCATTTTCGAAGTTTCATGAAGTTTATCACTAAATTAAAATTATTATACTTTTAAGATTTAAGAAAGTGACATGTTGTCACATTCTTTGGTTTTAATAATAATTAAATTATTTTCATGGAACAAAGTCCATTAAATGAATCTAATCAGACCCTTAGGTGATATGGGTCGACTTTTAGTCATCCAATAGGATTTTGACATGTGTTAGGGTAATTTTATAATATTATATTTACCCTTAATTACCCTTTTTACCTTTAACTATGGTAAATAAAATTTACCGTAGTTACTATTCATAATTCCCAAAAATGAAAAGTAGCTTATTAACATAATTTGGATCCACTGATTCCAAATATGGAATCCATTTTTCCAAATTCAATACACAAAAGTTGCAGAAAGTAAATTAAAATTAATCCCGTTGTCGAAAGAAAACGGGTTTTTCTTTAAAACATTGCAAAAGATTGAATTGATTTATTCTACGAATTCAATGTAGAATCAATGATAATGACATACATTATATTAAATGTTAAAGATATATTCTATTTATACTTTAAACCCATTTAATATTATAATTTAACCATATAAATTATTGCGATGAAAAAAGTTGTTTTTAATTAAAATATAGCGTGTTTTTACTATTCATCAAAATATGAAACTTACCAGAATAATATGAAAAATTTATCGAAAGTAAATTTTTATTTCATGATTCCAAAGAGGAATTTTATTTTCTTAGATTGAACTTATAAACATGTCAAAAACTATATTTAAAGTGGGTGCGCCATCAAAAGGTGGCAAAATTGCATTTTTTTGAAAAATACTTATTTTACCCAAAACAATTATTTTGTTCTTAGACAATATTTTAGAAAATGTGTAAGAAGAATAAAAATGTTATAAGATTCAAAATTTAGTTAATACTCTTCATAACGGCTAGTTCATTATAATATTATAATAATATATCGTTGTTTAGTAAAACCGGGTATTGCGTACAACACACGTTATCGAGAAAGGTCGTGATTGCGTGTAATGCAATCCAAGTCAGGGTTGCGTGCTGTGCAAGAATCCTTCATTGTTTCGTATAACATAATCCAACCATATTTCATTTATACATTGAATATATATATATATATACTCAATGTTGCGTAGAATAACTATTATCAAAATTGTGTGTAACACGATCCAAGAAAAGTGTTGTGTATACTGCAAGCTAATACGGTGTTGCATATAGTGCAAGGTAATCTTGGTGTATCATACAACACAAGACATTAATGAAATTAAAAGAATATTTTTCACAAAATCTCGGGGTGTTACACATTTCTTCTTGTCTCACAACAACATCTTGAGCATTTTTTTTATACTTCGGGGTCATCTCTTACACATGTAAAATCAAATATTGAGATCCAAAACTATGAAAATAGAAAAATATAAAAGACCATGTGATAATTGCGCAATCTTTGTGTGCGGAATACATGGAATTTCAAAATCCTCTTGATCTGGAGTAAACACACAAAAACTATGTGGAGGATTATAAAACATATAGCACTCAAAATAACAATGATGATGCTATGAAAAGGAATAAATCTACCCATTGAGATTGAAAAATACATTTTTTCACACTGTAAGTAAAAAATTACAATTAAGTGGGAGATCTTCTATTCACCAAGCCAATAAATTGACAATATTTTGAAAATAAAAAATTGAGGGTGACACATTATTTATTGGCAACACCACAACCTTTTAACTATTTATTACATTAATTCCACACGATCAATCTCCCTCGATGAGTGAATCACTAACTTTCCAAGAAATCTTGACCATACTTTCTTGGAAGGAACCGCACCTCATGTTGATCAGGATTTATTCCAATGGAGAATTTGTTTATTCCCACATAATGAGGATCATGTAATCATGTTGACGAAACCTCATGACTACTAGCATTTTATGTGAAATGATAATGGACCCCATAATAAAATCAACAACAATCACTCCTTAGAATGACCCACATTCCATTCAGAATGATGAAGGGCCCTCTAAGAAGTCCAGTATAAAGAACTCCCCATCACTACCCAGTGTCCACATGGGGTCATGGTGAAACCTTGATATCATATACCAACTGTACAATGTATCAATTTTCTGTGATTCCAAGTCCAACATGAGCGGTTGGTAGGCTTCTTTGAGACATCAATAAGGTCAGCCTCAAAGATGATAACTCTGAGATGGTCAACCACACAGTCATAAACTCCTTGATACTCACCCTTGTGGTTGGTAGGATTTTGTGTAACTCTAATATGGTCACCTTCTCAACTTTTCACTTTATTGACAGAACCATCACATGTGGACACCTAGCGATAATACTCCCATAGCTTCCCATTACACACTATGTGACCAACAATATAGGAATTAGATTCCTTATCCTTACCTATAAATACCCCTATATCCATTAAAAAAGTAGGATTATGTAAAAGGAAGAAAAAATGGAGATCCATAGTAATTATTGGATAATCCCATAAGTAATCCACTAAGCACAAAAAAAATCCCACGTTGAATCCCCTCAACCAACCTGATGCATTTTTTGGGGCTCTATCATCTTCACACATAGTTATCTAGTTGTGGATGATATTCCACCTACTTATTACATGGTCCATGTTCAATAATATTCTGACATAGTGCACCATCATGCTCGATCCTCAACCAATCTAGTTTACTAGACAGGTTCGATCCTTCACCAACATAGTATGTTGACCTTGGAAAACCCCATAGTATACCTACTATGCAGTATGGCCATAACATCATACTTATTTCTTAAAATAATCCTCACATCCTAGAAATTGTGTTCCATGTCCCTAAAAACCCACTTACTATGAAACATAGACGTCATAACCTACCTATTGTGTGGTATGGCACTCACTGCACATATTCCCTTTGGTATGACCACACCACGCATACACCACATGATATGTATTTAATTACCTTTATATGTTATGGTATGTAATACTTTGAGGTAACGGTGATCCTTATTATATTATTTCTTTCACACTAGAAATTATACCATCTTGTGACATTATTTCATCAAGAAATACATGAAAATATAAAATCCAACCCTTCTCTAAAGACACTAATTGCACGGAATTATTATATGCACACAAGTGTGCTCATTTTTTGGTCCCACTTTCCCTTGATAAAATATTTATCCCATGGGTTTCCCATAATAGATATGGTCCCTGAATATTTTCAATCCATTATTCATTTGAAAATAGGTCTTTTAATATTAAATTCATCAATGATAATTCCCTTAGCGCATGCAGAAACACTTGGTTAGCCTAGGTCCAAGATCGATCAAACTAGGTGCCTAGAGGATACCTAAGTCCGCCTGAGGTGAGAGGTAACCACCACTATTATAATGCCTACATTTACCCTTCTATTCCCTAATATTAGAGAAAAACTCTTACCTGATGCCTAAAATAGGCAACATCTTCACCTTTGTTTTCTAATAACACATATGTAGTGGAGTTTTAAGGCCCAACAATATAATTATTGAGGGTGGAAACACAATATTATTATCCCATCTTCTCCTATGCTGAACTATGAATCATGACACATAATCCCTAAAATGATGCTCGGACTACATGAATCTAAACTACATATCACCGTGTTCTGGTTGCATGATAATAAACTACATGATAACATCTTAAGAGTAAGATGTTAATCTGCAGCCTTACCCTATGTTATGAACCTAGGATTCCCTATTTAACAAACAAAAGATGCCTCATACTATAAGAATAAGATGATTATATAAACTATATGGGTTTTCTCTAAGTCATAATCGTCATTCAAGATCAATTTTATAATCTCTCACAATTTTTTCGGTTTTCCATTATCTATTGTTTATCACACTATGTTTGACCAAAAGAGGGTTAGATATTTATGTTGATCATTCCATTAGATTAATTAAGAATATATTTAACTTTACCCTATAATTAAGTGTAATCCATGGCCCTATCTACCATCACATGTGTAATAAATTAGGTTAGGCACCTAAGTGCATGCTTATATGTATAATCCATGCTCGATCCTATAATGTTACTCTTTTTATGACATAGATTCCCCTACAGTATAAGGTTAAACTACCTGGATAAAATCCTAATTGTATAATGTAAAATTTAATGCCAATATCCTATCCATGTGATGCTAAATTTCATAGTATGGTCATATCATGTAGCCTTAAACTGCTCATTTAGAACTATAAGGGTTTTTATTTCTATCAAATGGGATAGGAAGGATGACTTCATTAGGTTGAAATCTTACATATTCACCACTATTTATATCCTCATGAGTTCATATTCCACATGATATTATCTATGCCCTTATATCTTCTTTATATATTCTTATTATCTTATATTTCTCTTTCTTCAGGTTCATATTATTAATCTACAACCCTAAAAAAATAACACCCCTACCTATAGTGACTTATTCTCTCTATGCCCAATTACATTATATATTTCAAGACATATTCCTTGAGGAGCTCATTTTCAAAGGGCTATATTTCATGTTACATCAATCTTAAATCATGGGGAAATATTCCCTGTGAGATTAACCAAAAAGTGCCACTCATATATAAATCCCACACTAACCATCCCTTGGTGTCTTTCACCAAGCCATACTTATCACATCATGTTAAACTTAAGGGATCGGTCCTATTCACGTCACAAGGTATGATGTTTCCTAATAAGAGAAAACAAACTATGTGGATTATGATTCCTTTCACAAGGATACATAGGAAGTGATTCTCAAGGGCCTGATCCTAATATTTATTGTAACAGCCTATAATTATCTCAATAGAATTTCCAGTATGATTATATAAGTGTGTTATATTTAATAAATCACATAAACAACATGATAGAACAAATAAAATTTTTTATAATAATTATAATATAAAAATAAGAGAATAAAAAATTCCATAAGAGTTAAAATTTTCACAATGGGAAAAAATAGAAAATAATACAATAATAATAGGAAAGTTTTGATATGCTCGATCCACCAGAATAACTTCACTCATGAATAACATTATAGAAATGAAGCAAGGTATTAGTAATGAAATATTCATATTGAAATTCAAAATATAACCTTGAGAGAAAATATAATAAATAAATAATGAAATAAATATAAGATATTTATAGGAATTGTTAACCCATATGACCGTTAAAAATCTTACCATTGGAATTGTAATCTCATTATTGGAATAGTAACATGTGCATTAGAATACTAATTTGACCATTACAAATAGTAACCTAACTGTTGGAATATTATCCTCACTTATGGAAGTGTAAAATAATATTTATTTATCTTTTAAAATAAAAATATGGTATATTTATGTCATGATCAATGTAAATAAATATTTTAAAAAATATAAAATAAATATTTTAAAAAATATAAAATAAATATTCATATTTTTGTAAAATAGATATTTTTTATACTCATTTTTCTAATAAATAAAATTATTTAAAAGAAATTTTTATTTCATAAATTTTTTTTATAAATTAATATTATGTTTCATTATGACGAAAATATAATTTTATAAGACCACAAGTACTTTTTCAAATGGTCTTAAAATCTATAATAATATTAAAATTGGTAAAAATGAGGATTTTATTTAAAAAATAAATTTTTCATATTTAAATAATTATTTTTATAAAATGGATTTCATTTTTAGAATCTAAAAATTAATAAATTTATATAGTTAACTTTTTGTATTTTCTTAAAATATTTTAATTTTTTGTGAATAGTGAAATATGGTAAAATAAGGTATTTAACAATATGAGATAGATATATGAACTTTTGAGTCATGTATGATCTAATAACCCATTATTTTAAACTAACATACACTATTTACTATATATATTAACATGAATCGTTATTATTGGTAGTATTACTAAAAACAATAAACTAATGAATATAACATTCAAAAACACATCTCTCCTCCCATTATAAACATCACCCCTTCTGGTCTTAAATTTTCAACATTGTAGATTTCCCAATTTCATCCCAATTACTTTATCAATTATCTCCTATAAATACCAATTATTCTTTTCTCACCAAAAATAAAAATTCCAAATGCCTTAAATATTATTTCAAGGAGGCGGCATTTATGTGGTAATATTCTCAATTTACCTCTTATAAATTCATTTCTTTTTCTTAGTTCTCCAAATATCTGACATAAAACAAGGAATAATCACTCTTGTATGATATATATACTAATTTTTTATATTTTTAATGTAATATCTACCATATATACATTTCTCATCACCTCTTATTAAAATAATGAAACGAGTCTCCATATTATGTCAGTTCACCACCTTTATGGATAATGAGTTTTTATTTTAAACTACATCCTTAATAGAATATTTAAATTCACTTAAAATTGTTTAAAATGAACTAATTATATATATTATATATTATTTCACATTGTGGAATGAATATTTGACCATAATATTAAATAAAATAAAACTAGTTCATTATGATTGGTAAAACCACCTAAATGAACTAATTGTATAACAATAACGTGTTTTCTAAGTGAAAAGTCCCTATGACAGAACACAAAAGGAAATTTAGGGAAATATAAATTTATATAAGTTAATATAAAACATTTAATTTCACTTAGGGAGTTTTGTTCCTGTTTTAAAATAACTTCCATATTTATACTCAAGTGATCTGACCATGGAACCATTAAATGAACACCCATAGGAAATAGAAATTAAATTTTATATCTCCTTGAAATAGTTTTAAATGAACATGGTAAAATTATAATAAGTAAAATATATATGGGAAATTCTATAAATTAATAAATTAATGAATTTAATTTGATTATTCATGACATTAATTGTAATTACATAACGATTCAGGAACATTTGGAAAGGGATCTCTCTGGGTTACCTTTTTCTTTGGGTTATGGACTTTCTCTCTATAAATCACTTTACATATCTATTTAATGTTATGGAATGATTTTAAATTATGTATATATTTCTTTCACATATATACCTATCTTATTCTTCCTTCCTTTATCATTTTATACATGCCTTATGTTCATTTCCCAAATGTCTTCTTTATAAAATCTATTTTGATTATGATATGAGGCAAGATTATGAAACCAATTTGTTTCCATGGGTAATTATTATTTTTATGCCTTAATATGAATTTTCATTTGTGTCACACATAATCATGTTCAAGTAATTAGGGATTCATTAATCTATTCTTCCAATTTATTGGGTAATGTTTTGGTCTCAAGAGAAGTTATATATGGGATTAGGGAGTAATCTTAATCCACAACGGGACCTCATCCACCATGTGATTTTATCTTTGAGGTTATACTTGACTTATGATTATGTCACGTTATATGTAATAGACACATTCCTATATTTTTATGATCATCGGATTCCATGTTTCTTAATATCATGCCTATATATGACTAAAAATGACCCTTTTATTTTATGATATCATGTTATGCATTCTAACACACATGTTATGATTCAATACCATGTGTATTCCCTTAATGAGATTTTAATCTCACCCACTTTTCTTATTAATTCCCAAGTTATCCTATGAAATTTTATAAGATTAATGGAGTTATGAGTTCATTATGGAGATTAGAAAAAATTCATCTTATTTTAGTTTGTTTTTATGTATTATGGACCTAATCTTCCAAAGATACTAGGCCTCGCAATATTTAGGTTGTTTTTATTGGATTTTTATGTTACAAATAATGTAATAATATGTGTAAAATTATTTAGTCACTATATTTCTACCCCCCCCCCCCCCCCCGAATTGGATGGAAATAAGCACTATATTTTCCAAATGTGAAAATATAAACAAGCATCACTATGTAATTAAAGAATTAAATGTAAATAACCTCTAATACATAAAGATGATGGAATTGATAGAGAAACACTAAAATATATATATGTTTTATTTGGTGAAATATATTGGATGTGTATATATAGATGAATAAAAACAATTTAACAACCAGTCATCAGAGTAGAGATAAGCTACTCTACACTGGGATGTGGGAAGGATTTACAAAATAATTCATAAATCTATAAGAGAGTCCAAAAGTAGGAAAAAATCCCTTAAAAACATGAGATGAGCCCAAACTCCCACCCTCTCAACCAAAATGCATTTGGAATTTCAATGTTTGAAACCTCCCTAGTGATAATTTTCATTTATAAAATAGGCTCACAATCATGTCCATGAAAAAACATCATATACACAGAAGCACATCGGTGTTTCCTTATGAAATAATTAATATTTATAGATTTTAATAAATTTAATTATGTTGGATAGAAGATTATATGGGTTTGTCACATATCCCACACCAAAAAATTATTATTACCTAAGAGTGTACCATAGCGGCACAACTGAGGGTCAATCTCGAGGAGGGCACCCACAACTCGAAGAATCTCTACTATCATTGTTTATAAACTAACTAATATAAAACTACATATATACTAATATAAATGGGGGTTTGATTCTAAAAATACAAAAAATATAATATATATTAATAAAAAAATTAAAATCACAAAGTAAATAAAGAAGACACAAAGAAGTTAGTGAATAATTGTTGTCATTCTTGGGAGATCGTGGTGCTAAAATCATTGTTCTTTAAAAATGGTTATCCTCAATACACTACTCAATGTTGAGATCAACCCTATCACTAAACACCTTCCTATGAATTGTTATTATCCAACACTAAACCTCTTATGCAAGATAATACTCACTCACATCATCACCACAATGCTACTCCACCCAGGATAACATATTATGATGATGGAGAGGAAAATATTAAAATGGGAAGAAGAACTCAATAGAAATGAAAGTGGGGTTAAACATAAACCAAACCCATTTAAGTACTATTAAAATTTTTATAATAAATTAAATAGAAACATTTATGTACAAAAAACTCAAGAACCACCACTCCCCTCTCGAACAACAATGAGAGTTAGTTCCCCATTTTCATGGAGATTAGAAGGATCATTGTGGGGGGACACAAAATAGAAAATGAAAGAGAATATAAATTCATATATAAAGAATAATAACTAAGCTAAAATATAATTAAAATATAACAAACCATTATAGATATAAAACTCCACGATGACCCCTTGAAAATGTCTATATTGTTAGAGGTAGAAGAGATGATAATTTATAGAGAAAATGGGTGAGAAACTCTAGCTCTCAATATTTCATTTTGATTGATCCACATGTTATCCTAGATATAATTCAGAATCTAGAGAATTTTCCTTCATGAAGTTTGTGTCATGTTTTTTCCCATGTCCACCCTCCAAATTTCATATTTAATGGACACACTTATAGATAGTTATGTCTATTTTAGTGTGAAACATTTAATTCAGTTAGTTGAATTTACATCTTCTACCTTTCCAACATACCACACCATTTGACCTTTAATAAAGCTGACTACCACATGGATAACGATAATAACGTTTATCCCCATCTTTGTTTCAAGCTCCATGCCGAATTTGAGCTTCATTGGACTAGTTCACAAAGAGATATAATCTCAAAGGTAAAAGTGTCCATATCTATACACAGTTTTCAAGCCTTGATTTGTGAGAAAGATTTATGCCTCAAAATGAATGATTGGACTTTTACTCCAAAAGTATTAAATAACACCCATGATTTAAGGAAAGCTAAAAAAATTAATTTCACAATTTCATTCCATATAGAGGCCTTTATGGACGAAATACAAAATATAAATAAAACAATTAAATCCCAAAAATTTTCCATTTTAGTAATTTGGCTCAAAATTCATCTAAAACCTAAAAATGTGAAAATTTCCAATAAATTAACATCATATTGGGATATAAAAAATGAATTATAGTATAAAATATGTGGAAAAAAAATTATTCATCAATCTCCCACACTTAACCATTTCACTCTCGGGCAATCATCATATATTCAAATCATAATCCACACAATAATCAACCATGAGAAAACATCAATGATGATTTTCAATGTAGAATTCCAACATGTCGCTTCTATGAAAAACAATTAACTCTAATTTTCATTCCTTACACTTAAATTTTTTAACCTCATATATCCATATATTTCCCAATCACAACCAACCTCACATTGAATTTTATGTCACTCTTCACTCAATAGTAATTTAATTCAGAGTTATGCTCATACTTGTAAATTTCATGTATCACCATATTCTTGTGACAATTATCATTTCTCCACAGCATGAAACACAAAAATAGTTTCAATCATGAGGTATTTTCTAGGTGATTTCTATTTCTTAGGTTTGTGAGAAAATGATTGAAATTTTAATGCTGAAAAGAGAAGGTTTTGACTCTTAAGTAAAATGTCTGAATATTCAAGTGAAAACACAAGATGAACATCATTAAAATACCATATAAAGTGTGAAACACAACTCTAAACCCCCTTTTTTACATGTTACATGATCCAATCAGACATTATAATTAATTATATCATCCAAATTTTATCCATTTTTTCTCTTTTTTTTAAACCTCTATAAAGTCACATTTTTTTTCTTGAAGAATGAGATAAAAATTGAATACAAATAATGTATTAAAATCAATCACTTCATTTGAAAAAGGAACATGAGTCATAAAAGGATGTAAAATTAAATATTCCAGCTAATCTCCACTTTTTTAATTTTTTTATTTTATATTTTGAAGGAGGATCGAATGAATGATATAAAACACAACGAAATGATGACTCAAGACCAATTATCTCATTATCCGCTACCCATAACATTGAAACAAATATCACACCACCAACAAGTGAAACACATCCCAAACAAAAAACAAAAGGCCCTTCCCCCACTCCCAATCTCGAAATATCCATGCAAAATTACAAAGAGTGCTGGTATGTAATGAAAAATCAAAATTTAATGTGGCTTAAACAAATATTGAAATTTCTAGCCTCTAAGGTCTATGGATGGATAAATGTAAGGGTGGGTTTAAAGATAAAAATGTGGCAATACAAATAGATTCCTAAAACATATCAAATATATTCCCTAAAATCTAGATCTTCGAAAGAGAAAATTCACAAATTATGGTTCTCACTCAAAATCCATGTTTCCCTTAAGAATTCATGGGTATTAAGAAAATATTTCAAAGTGGTTAAAAATACCTCACAATATTGGAAAAATAATTTGAGTTAGTAATTCAGGGTCACGGATTTCAAAAATTGGTCAAACTCCTAAAACTTCATGTAGATTCAATTCGAGGATAATGTTTTCACATCAATAGTCATATAAAAACCTTTTTTTTAAATCATTTCAATTTTATTAAAATCAATTAATGTGTGAAAATGATCATAATTTACATTGAATCTCAATAATCCTAGAAAGATGAAAAACAAAAAGGAAAAATACACATGAACAACTAATAAGTTTGAAGCACCCCCCACACTTAGATTTAACTACCCCTCATTTTAGCATAATAAAAACAAATTCAAGGGATGAAAATAAAGGAAAGGAATGATACAACCTAAAATTTTTTTCTAGTTGCAACATTGAGGTAATATTCTAACTACTACTACTTCTTCCTAAAAATTAAGAAAAATGTATAAGAAAAATAAATAAAAATAAATAGGTATGGAAAAAATGATAGAACATGGTTTAGACCCCCATGTGGGTGATAGGATTTTTCTTCCCCAAATTAGGAAGTTGTATCAGTTTAAACCCAATCACATGGTGGGTGTGGTTTCATTGAGATGAACAACCACATGTGACTTTTCCTAGTGTCTATAACTAGAAACCAAGAATGGAGAACCCCAAAGAATATAAGAAAATTCCCAAACCCAAATAATTAATAAATTGCTAAATTAATGTCCAGTGTGGGATAGAAAGGAAGATAGGGGAACTCCCTGATGACTTTTGTGATGTACTCCTCTAAACGGTATGCAATTTGTTCTAGAAGAGGTTATCGAACCACATGATTATCAATCTCTTATTCTTGTTTTACCACCATCATTAGTTGTTTCCTTCCTTAACATTGAAGTTCTACTCCATTTATTCTCTGTCAAAAAAATTTAGTAATGGACAACTCTGCAAATAGTTCAGTTTGAATAAGATTAAAACATGAAAAATCAATAATGAAATATTCCCTTTTAAGTAAGTTATCTTGGAAATTGATCTCTTCAGGAAATTCCATTGTAAACTCCATATCAATAGGTATATCATTTGTATCATATTCAAAATAAATATAGATGGAGAATGGAGATGATTTTTCAATATCAAATATGGGATAATTGCATACCCTTTCAGCTTCCACAAAATCATCCCAACATTCAACCAATTCACCTTGATCTCCAACATGTGCATCAGCTGAAAAATTATTCTTCTTCAACCACCTTTGCAAATGATATGTATAGTTTTGATGCTAGTTCCTTCATAATTTAATCCTCACATGGATCTTTAATTGATAATGTTGGAAAAATAATATTTGATTCCTATTTTTCTTGAGCCTCCTTTTGAGCTGCCAAGTCCTTCAAGGAAGATAAAATAAATGACATTGGATTCCTCAACTCTTCTATAATTTTTTCATTCTCATATAACTAAATCTTCAGTTTCACTTGTTTTATATCCCCTAAAATACTTTTATCATGAAAATCATATGAAAATTTACCTTAAAATTTCATCATTGGACCAAGAAAATAATGATATGCAATGAAGTTCAATTTTTTTGTTTCTAAAATTTATGATTTTTTGGTTTTTTTAAAATAGTGTGAGTAGGCTCTTGGACTCCCTCATGACAGTTCTAAATTGATGAAAGGGGTTTGTCTTAAATCCCTCAATGAAAAATTATTATTACATAAGAGTGTACCATACCATCACAACCTAGGGTCGATCTCGAGAAGGCCGCTCACAAAATGTCGAATTTCTATTATCACTGTTTATAACATAACTAATATAAAACTAATTATATACTAATATAAATTGTGTGTTGATTCAAAAAATAAATATAATATAATATAAATTATTAATAAAATTAAAAACCCGAAGAAAAGAAAGAAGGCACAAAAAAATTAGTGAATATTTTTTGTCATTCGTCGGAGATCATGTTGATAAAATACATTTTCTTTAAAAATATCTATTCTCAATATTTTACTCAATGTTGAGATCAAACCTATCACTCAACACATTCTTGTGAATTGTTATTATCCCGCACTGACCATCCATATGCAAGATAATACTCACACACATCATCCTCGCAATACTACTCCACCCTGTATAACATATTATGATGATGGAGAGGAAAATATTAAAACGAGAAGAAGAACTGAATAGAAACCCTACAACAGACCTGTTTCAGTACTATTTAAATTATTAGAGTAAAATAAAGAGAAACATTTAAGTATAATGAACTCAAAACCACCACTCCCCTCTCGAACAACAACGATAGTTAGTTCTCCATTTGAATGGAGATTATAAGGATCATTGTGGGGGAAGACAAAATAGAAAATGAAAGAGAATATAAATGAACAAAAAAAGAAGAATAACTAAGATAAAATATAATTAAAATATAAAAAACTGTTAAAGATACCAAACTTCACCATGTCCTTTTGAAAATTACTATATTGTAAGAGGTCTAAGAGATGAAAATTTATAGAGAAAATAGGTGAGAAAATTTGGATCCCAATCTATCCCCCTAATTTATCTACACTTTATACTAATTAAATGTTTGAATCTTGGGAAGTTTACTTCATAAAGGTTATTCAATTTTTTCCCACGTCCACCTTCCAAATTTCATCTTCAATGGAGACGTGTGTAGATAGTTATGACATTTTTGGTCCGAAACATTTAATCTAGTCAGTTGACTTTTCATATTCTAATTTTACAACTTACCATGTTAATATGACCTTTGATCAAGCTGAATATCATGTTTAATCCTTTATTAAAGTTGATCACCAGCGTCTTGTCTATCTCCATGCCAAATTTTAGATTCACGGGTCCGGTCTAGAAAGAGATATAATCTTAATAGTAAAAGTGTATAGATCTGTACACAATTTTCATGGCCCAATTTGGGAGTGAGATTTAGGCCTCAAAATGAATGATTTATCTTTGACTCTAAAATTATGAAATGAGACACATGATTTAAGGAAACTTGAAAGAATAAATTTCACAATTTCATTCAGTTTAGTAGAAGTTATGGCCAAAATACATAATATAAATAAAATAATTAAATCCAAAAATTAGTCCATTTTAGTAATTATGCTCAAAATTCATCTGAAACCTAAAAAAGTGAAAATTTCCCATAAAATAACATTATTATAAGATTTAAAACATTGAATTAAAGTATAAAATATTTGAAAATGTTGTCTTCATCAATATATTTTGTAAAACATTGTCTATTTCCATATTAAATACCTTTATATGATATATTTTTATGAGGGGGAACATAATCCATCCCAATATATAACTCTTAGTAATTGATAAGTTCATTCTATCGCAATATGATTTCCTCTCCACATTACGTGCTTTAGCATGAACATTCCTATTAAAATTAATCATAATGGGGGTAACATTTGTCTCTATTAATCCTAAACAATGTATTTATTAATGATGGAATTTTATTAAATATAAGAAACTGTAATTTCGTTTGATTTTTTTGATGAATGTATTTTTTATTGAAAATAAACCATCACGAAAAATGGAGAAAAATTAATGTATGAAATTTTTTCTAAATTTATTGAGAGGATGATTTCTCAAACAAAAAATAATGAACTGTTTTGAACAAAATATATTGTTCTTTTATCTTTCAATGAATTTATTCATTCCCTTGAAATATATTTAAATTCAATCATTATCAATTGAATCTATGATCATGTTGATATGAAATATAATAGGACATCACATTCAAAAATCATGAATTAATTAATCAAGAAACAATTCAATTCATGATTTTAAAGTCAAGGTAATCTATATAACACATAATTGAATATAGTAATGTTTGTGATATCACTCCAACTTTCATTATAAGTACCATTACTATATTGGCCAATTTTTGCATAAATAATATCAATCAACCATTTGTAAACTCATTTCTGGATGACTCTTCGTATCAACTATTAATTTATTTATTTCTTTTTCTACAGGTTCTCCCTCCTAAAAAAATCTATCATAAAAACCTTATTTTTTTAGATATGTTTTTTCTTTAATTTATTTGTTAAAATTATGGTTGAGACTATACCAAAAATTATCAATCAATAATATCAGTTTTATCCATAATTTTTGTGTTTTTTTATTATACCTACACCCTTTATTTTACATACACGCATACAACTCATAAGTAATTTTATGTCACATTGTGATTAAAATTAAAAAATTGAGTTCATACTATTTTTTATATAGTTTTAGTGGGAGTTATCAACATATAATTATAATTTTTAATATTAACATTGATCACACTATCAAACACATCAAATAAAATATTGAATTTCAACTATAATAACTATAATGTATTGGTAACACAAGGTTATCTTCTAATTAATCCTTAGAGAATCTAATGGAAATGAATATAATTTCAAAATAATAAATTAAATTGGAGAAAATTTGGTGGTTATTTGAAGAAAATAATTCAAACTAATTTATTGAAACAAAATTTGATATGTAGAGAAATCATGACCAACCTGGGTAAGTGTCCCTTATTTCTCAACCAACATCACTCTAAAATAAAGTGGGATAGATCATATATTATTTTACTTATACTATGTTTAACTCAACAATATAAGTGAATTAATAATATTATACCTCATATGATTCAATTATAAACATGATGTAACACATACAAAAATCATCAATATTTGATCGATTTGAGTTCAATGTCATTATCCAAAATCATTAAGGAATCACATTATCAAAAAAATGTATTGTCTAGTTTTGTGTCTAAAAATAAATTTTTATCATATTAAATATACAATCTCATGAGTGGAAGATAATGGATTTAATCAACTAACATAACCCAAAATAATTCTCACATCAAAGAAAGGTGATAAAAGAAAACAACTGACTCAAAATAATTTTTATATAATCTATGGACTAACTCCCTAAAAAGTGATTATACCAGGCGGGTTACATGACATAAAATGTACCTCCCCATACAATATGGGATAATTATAAATGATAAGGGTCCCTTAAAATATTTTTGTGATATTAATACATCTCATCATAGAAGTAATAAAATAAAAAATAATAATGATATCATACACCCTGAAAGATAAAAAATGTGAAAAGTAGAAAAGTGAAAAAAATAAAAAAAACCACATCACATGATATATAAAAATGAGGGTAATAAAATCAAAATAAATATATATATACAAGACACATCCAATGCACCTATTTCCAAAAAATTAATAAGAAAATAAAATAGGGAAACTCCAAAAAATTGTTCTTGATTCTTAGCCCAGACTCATCTTCTTTCTCCATCCCAACTATCTAATTTACAATCAATCATACGGGCATTTACCTTATCCTTTATTAGAGTCATAAATTCTAATCAAATGAAAATGGTGGACCGGGTAGGATGTGACTGTGACATAGTAGTACACCACAAATGGTGTCTATAAACACATCCAGGATAATTAAAGTTAATTCAGAGGTTCCAAGTCTATATAAATTTTGAAATAATAATAATAAATAAATAATCAATATTATTGATTCATAGGTTCCAAAGTGACACCTAAGATATACCATATATGCCTTATCAAGATTCAGATGTATCCTAATAATGGTAATCATCCTAAGGAAATATACCCATCCTCAGAACACAATTACCACCATGGGAAATATACCTATCCTGGAACATGAGTGTCATCATGGTAAATATGCACATCCTGGATCCAAAGAAATCCACATGGAGGTAACACCATCTCTATATCCATATGAGAACTACCCATGAGGATCACTATCCTAGGAACCATGATAGAATCACCTCATGAACCAACATCCCCAGATCCATTACTTTAATAAGAACACATTTATCCATTTACCATTTCTTGATTCATTAATAATTTCATTGAAAGACTCACTTACTATTTTATTAATAAAACCTTTTACTAAAACATATATCTTCATTTAACCCTTCAATATAATGCCCCAAAATGTTTACATGGTTTTAATTATCATTATGTTTAACATTATTCTGTATTCATCATTTTCTACATCATTTCAACACAACCCATTCTCAAGTTTTACCAAATATATGAAACTTCACTACAATTTACTATATATGTTTCATGTTTTATTATGAAAAATAAAATAGTTAAATAAACCATGTTCTTTTCTTACCATTCTATATGGTTATGGTGAATAGTTAGAACTTATTGTTATCTAACCACGTGACAAACCTGAAATCTCCATTTTCATATGTTTTAGGCCTCTAACTCTCAAAACATTCCCAAATCCACTTTAATTCCTTGTAAACACAACCAAAATATTTTACCAATAAAATAAATAATATCTAGGTTAAATTTAATACACCTCAAGAAAGACTGGGGTTTTATAAACTCCTCACCATATAATAGTTTTTCCTCAACGTTCACTCCCAAATTTCCCTAATCCTAATCCAAAAATAACTCTATCCATTGAGGGTCAACATCATAATTTTTCTCCCATGTATCCTCATTGATATGACTATGATACCACAATAGTATAACCCATGGAACTATCTTGCTACAATGATCTTTCTCAATCTACTCCACCATGCAGACTATATGCTCTTAAAAATATACATCTACCTAATGCTCAATATCAATGGTGTTGATCAAGTGAGATGGATCTATGTAGTATCATCAGAGCTATGATACATGGAATACATCATTAATAGTACTGAAAAACTAAGGGAGAGATAATCAGTACGACATTAGATTGATCCTCTCCAATATCACTAGTAGCCTCAAATAATTTGTCACTATATTTCCCTTCCTTTAAACATGGTAGTGTACCAAACTTAGTGACACTTGTAATAATACCATACCAACCAACTCAATCACAATAGGTTGGCATCATTAGTCTACATATGGTCCCTTATTACTTAGGATGGTCACCATCTATTTCCATATCAACTAAAAATTCATTAAGGCCTTTTATATGAGACTTATCCAGATCATCACTGGTTAAATAGACTCTAACCAAAAAAGTTATGAATGGAACCATCCACCATATAAATCCTCAGAAGTTTTTATATATTTTTAAACCTCATAGATATTATTGGTAGGATAACTCCACTGAATCCATGTGATTAACCCAATAACTAAAAATGTCCAAAACATATTATATTAGAGTGATATTTATAATTTTAATATTCCATTTATATTTTCCATCAGTCAATAGATGATAGTTTTTTCTTAGATGCACTAGAATATAGACAAATTTTGGAAATACCTTCAAAAAACATAATGTAAAACTAAAATCCATATTTGAAACAATACATTCATGGGACCCATGAAAGTGCATTATCTCTTGAATATAGATCTTACTAAGATCATCCAATGAAAAAGTCACTTCGATCAGTCGAAAGTGTTCCAATTTTAGTATCCAATACATAATTACCCATATTTTGTATCTACCTTTGGGTATCCTCGACAACCCCATTACACAATATATAGTAATATAATACCATTTCAAATCAGGAATATATGACGTGTATAGGACACCACTGGGTCATATGTACCCAAAATTCACAATCTGATAGGTAGATCATTTCTACACAAAAAATATTATATCATTCTTCATCCTAGGATATCGGTATTTCCTCTATATGTCATGATACATCTTAGTCAAACCTAGATGCACATCACACTTCATGTTTTGTGAATCCCTCATTATCAATTCATTCATTCCTATAAGAAAGTGCACAAGAGGCCCAAATCATCTCCCAAAACACAATAGTAAATATCTTTATTATCTCATGAGGTGGATTTGGTGGTCAATAGTGTCCTAATTATATTTCAAGAGTCTCCTTAGAGAGCTCATTTCAGTAATCTTCATCGCCAATGTCGTGTAGCACTAATACCTCAACATCCCTCTAAGGATACAACCCCAGGGGTCCTAGATCAGGTCACTCAGATGTTAGAACTTAGTAAAATTAATCAGGTATAGAAGACTATAAAAAATAGGAGTGGTCATGTATCCCCACTTCCATCAATGAGGTATGAAAACTTGTTGTGGTAATATATAATGATCATTTGCACATTCTTGTCTGCATTGAGAAAAATTTCCAACATACTCTGGTAGAATCTAGATGTGATTACCAATATATTCTGACAATGAATAGGTGTTGGAACACATTCATTCCCCAAACATGATATTAACTGGTATATTTTGAAAAAAAACTAGAGGAAAGTAGTAAGCATACAATCCTACTCCAACTGAGTAACGGATGAATATTCATGTTCAAGATTCAAAACATGTCAGCACATAATGGTTAAAATAAAGGAGAGAGTTTAAATACCTGACCATGTTTTATATATATTTCACCTAATATTAGTGATGATTGGAGTCAGGGGAAGATGTTAATCCCTACCCCCACCATAAGAGTAGCTCATTTGTAAACCCTAAGGGTTACTCAGGAGTGTTCACACATTCATGTTCTAGTTTAGGTGAGTCATAGTAATACCCCAATGATGAATGGAAAATAAGGTCAGGAACATATTCCCATCCCCAATGGAGATCATTTCCCCATTATAGTGACCACTTTAGGATAGGAACTCATTAATTCCAAAAATATAAAAACGTTTTTTACATATTCCAACAGTATCATGGGAATCACCTAGGTAGGATCTAGTATATGAATTTCACTACCCACAACACGTGAATCAATCCACTTAAAAGAGAATAACTAAGAATAAGTCTCACCAATGGAAATATAAAGTCCATAAATAGTCCCACATTCATAATATTATCAACACATATGTTATTTAGGCCCTTAAATATCCATCTATATCCACTAAAGATCTTGGTAATTTTTAATCAAATGAAAGTATTAGTTTTAGTTGTATAGGTCCTCTCCAAAAAAATTCCCAAAATCTCTGCAGGTCCTCCATGGAGTGTTTACCACCAAGGTTATCTTTAGGGACATACCAAGGGTATTCATGCAAATTTTTATCATTATTATCACTATGAAATCACTTATCATTGTTTAAAGATAAGATTATATGAAGGTACTCCCCTTACCACTTTCCATCATGAACATCCTACCCAAGGAATATACTATAGGATTCCTCCCTTTGGTTGGGAACTAAACCATGATGGTAGTCCTCCCCATAATGGTATTCTCTATGAAGGTCCTCCCCATAATGATATTTTATTTCAGTAAGAATTTCCTCCATTTTAAAAATTATCTATAATAAATCCCTCATATCATGAGGCACATAAATGGACGATACCATATTCCTTATCTTTGACAAGTGATGTCTTTTCTTAGTTGGAAGGCAGCCCGAGTCAATGGTCATTCTATAATCCACGATTAGAACACATAGCTTCCACTATAATAGAGGAGATTTCAATAATCCATTTTTTATAAAATAATTATGTTGATAAAAAATACTTTGGTCAGAACAAGTGAAAGAATCTATCATAGAACATAAATAGAATAAATTGACTATGAGTAAAAAATGATTTTATACAATATACTGATCATTTTTTCTACTCTAGCCACACCTCAATGTAACATTAGGAATAATTTTGTCATGGAATATATGAAAAATATTAATCTAAATATATGGATGAATATTCATCAAGTAACATAAATGTTGTTTCCCTATGAAGGATATGAAAATCACATTTAGGTAACAGAAAAATTTCCCCGATAGATTGACTTGGGTTCCCTTTCTGTTTTACGTTTCCTAGAGATTGGGGAATAAGTGTGAGAAAATTAAATGCACATGTATTGATTCTTTAAGAAATATAAGTCAGTTAATTTTTGATGATCTAGTAGATTTACATATCAGAGGATGGGGATAACAAGGAATAAGGTATTTCACCTCACTCCCCAACAAGAAAATTATGTAAAAATTGACATTGTGAAAAGTTATTACTACAAGAAAACTATCATAATCATGATCTACATATAATAACTGGTGTGCTCAATATGAATCATCCATGAATAAATCTCATAAAATATGAAATCAAAAAGATTGATCCATCAAAATACTCTTACATAAATCATTTTAAAATGATGATAAAGATTCTCATTTGATAAAATCCAAACTATAATTGTCAATATTTCATCTGGAAGAAATCAGATCACATTCAAAAGATTCATCACATCTATATCATTCATGGAAAAAATTACAATATAAATAGGGTAGTGGCAATAGTCATAGTAGCAGCAGTCAGGTGGTAGCCCAATCCCAAAGGGATTGGGTAAATTTTACAACCTCTATCCACCTCAAATTCATCAAATCATTAGTAAGTCCAAAATATTACCTCAATGGAACAAGAACATCCCCAACCCATAGGACTAGTAAATTTTTATCTCAACCTCATCCTCCCCTATAGAAAGTTGTCTTTTCCAAATTGTGAGATGTTTCACAATATAAGTCTCAAACGTTTGTCTCTTACCATGATGCCACTCTGTTCTTGGGAACGCATACAAGAAGGATTTATATTGAATCCCTCTAGATTGTCCTTAACAATCCAGTTCTAGTTGAGTGAAAGAAGAAAAATATGAAGCCCCATAGAGGCTGACGAAAAAAAGACAACATTCAAGAGGGAAACCACCCTATAGAATCATGGATTGTCACTCAATAGATACTTCAATTATAACCAATCATCGTATACTTCTGATGATTATGTGATACCAACAACACACTATTCATTGGTAGAAATCATTAGAATTATACCTATAGATTATGTGGAGAAAGAAACATGTGCATTAGAATATAAAGAGAATATTTCTATTCAAAATACTATTTACTCCAAAATAAATAAGGAAGGTGTGTGTACAAAAAAATCAAGCTAAAAAATTTGAGATCTCCCTAAAATTATTAGCCACCACCTCTTCAACATGATTCAAATAAATAAAAGGAAAACGGTGTGGATATACCCCACCTATTACCTAATGAATTTGAAAACCCTGTAATTGAGGAAATATTCTCTTAGTGTAAGGAAAAATGATGTATTTCTAGAGACACAATGTTGAGCTACTCAAGGTTAATATCTCTACATGTTATGTTCTATAAGAATAGCCTCACATTGTTATTTTAAAAGACCTATATCAATAAGAAGAGTTTATTGCACATGAAAAATTAGATCCAAGTCATTCACCAAATGTGTAATCTATATTGAGAATTTATTTACATACAATAATAGAAGGATATCTAGAATTACCTTAATTAGGGAAAAAGCTTGGACCATGTTTAGATAACTACCTCTGGTCAACCTACACTAGCTATCAACCACAAATGTAGGAAGGAATTCCAAGTTATGATATACCTGTCATAGCCACAAATCAAGTTCCTTTATAGCTGGATATACCATTATAACTCATTAAAATCATTGAGATACTGATATAACAACTAAAATATATAGAACGGTGGTGTGCACTAGTATAGTTAATGGGAAAGAATTACCTCGATTGGGTGGATGGAAATATTCCCCTTTACAACTTTAAGATCCTATTTTCCTAACTTATAATGGAAGTTGTTACCTAGAGATACACCTAACGTATTATATGTCTTGATGTGTTACCATGATGGTAAAACATGAAAAAAAAAGAATACAAACTTAGATGTTTTATATTGACTCTGGATAGACTATATTTTATCTGGTAAACCATTTTGACATCCAAGTCATCCATAGTATTGGAAGAACTCTACTTGAAATTAATTTATCAATTAATCTCTTAATTTAAAAATAAAACATTCTATTATCACTAAAATTGAAAACATTAGGAGAATAATTGAGTATCATACTTAATTAATAGGTTTAACGGTTTAACCTACTCCCTAAACCTATAACTTCCCCAAGAAGAATTTTAAGGCCTTTGAATAGAGAACCCCTTTGAAGAGATAGTAACATCACTCATTCCAATGAAGTATCTAGGTGGATCCCATGAACATTACATAGATGAAAAATATTGGAAGAATCTATTTAGAAATATAAATATGAGTCTCTACAAACATAGGAATCTTAGGGAAAATGAACCGGAAAAGTGTAAATTTATACTATTACCCTTAAGATTACTCTGAAACCATATCTATTTCCCAATACTATAAAATATTAGGTGAAACCTCATATTGGTTGTAAAAAATAAAAGAAATATCTACTTTAGAATTTTAGAAAGGAGTAGAGGTTCCCTCAGTACAAGTATCAGAATTTTAAAGTTTATTCCTTCCAAGATGAGAAATTCCCTTATGACTTCATCATAGCTATGGAGAGATTTTTTTAGGTTTCCAAATCATAAAATACATAATCTTTTTGGCCTTAGTGATCACCCAAATTATTTCCCCTTCCACTGAACATTATGTTAAACCAACCAGGGGGGATTTTTTAAATACATCATTTATAAGGTGGTGGATTCGAGACATGTAAAATTGGGAAATCCACCAACAGAAGTGGCATGTGTTTCTAATGCTCCAATGGAAGAAATTGGTTGGTGTGAATTTTAAAGTAAGGGCATGTAGAAGATTGATAACTGTATGACCATAAATATAGTCAATTTAGACCATTTCATCCTTAGATAATAGCTAAACTATAGAGTCATCTTCTAGGTTTCTTCTAATACAGTGTGACTAGATTCATCAATACCACAATCTTCCAAGATATAGTTTTCTAAAATAAGGTGTGACCAGAATGAAAATAGTAAATTAAAATAAGATAAACCCATATTGATTCCGAATGTGATCTAATCCCACTAAATTTTTTTGGATTTGGTACTAAGGTGATAGGCACAGCCCTACCAAATGGACCCCTTATCAGATGAAGAACTACTCTTTAGTTTTGTAAACATAGTTAATTTAATGGAACCATTATTCAATGATGAATATACATATGAACCCAAGTTTACCAAGTCTAATTTATGAACCATCAGTAGAGGCCATAAAATTTGAATCAATATGGTAAGATGTAATTTTGGTTTATCCCAATATCTCGACCAAATCCACACTGAATCCATATATATGGTTGATACCAATGATAAATCACTTCATATATCCCAGAATGAGCATAGAGACACCATGGAATCCTTCAAGCTTCATCCAATCCTAATTATTTTTTATGACCAACTGGTTGGTTTGCGACAATCTAATCATCCCAAATGAGTGGTCATACAAGTTCGACTTAATCCTAAAATGATAGTTATTCCATCAACTTATATTCAAGCACTTGATCTTTCTACCTTGAACACTTCACCCCAAAATTAAAATTATGTGGAATAAACCCGTGTTTGGAAATCAATACATTTAGATAAGTAATATGACATCTTGAAATAGTTTTTTGTGGTTTTAACTAGTATTTTAATCATAGATTCCTTAAAATTGTCAAAATGGATAAAGGAATAACTTGTGGAGGCCCCATTAATCCTTGAAGTGTGAAAATATAATGTAAATATTTTTTAGGTGTCTCATGAAACGTCATATCATTTATAATGTCACACAATCATCTCTTTCACATGACAAGAAAGAGAGGTTATCACATAGGGACACATCAAACCCTTATATGTATCTAGAAAATTGGATGACATTAACATATGATGAGATTTCATTAATGATTTATCAAGAATCAACCACATTATAGTCTGAAAAATCCATCATTTAAGTTATAGTAAATCTAATTTAATCCCCTCTACTTTGACACTTCATGTTCATGAAACAATTGAGACTGACTAAAAATTAACTTTTTATTAACATAACCCCCTTTTAAGGGAAAAGGGGGAAACAACCCTGACATAAAAGAAATAAAAAAAATATATCCCCTACGATCCAAAATTCCAAGACCCTAAACAACCCACACTATATGAAACAATTAATAAAGAACCTATTGGATGAATCAATACCAAGTCTTACTTTGGGGGCCTCATCTCAAAATATATATTCTTCAATGTCTAAAAAGATACAGTTTTTAATGTCAAATTAAAGATACCATAGTTGCATCAATATATAGTAGTTCCCACATCATACCTTCAATGACTCAAATAGGGTTTTGGATAGACAAATAGGGATATTTAATGGTGATAAGGATCTGTTAGATTCATGTGAGTCTTAATGCATTGATATGGGATTCTACCAAAGAAATGGATAATATCCCATGATTAATGATGCATCCTAGTTTACAACTCCAAATGGTTTATAAATTACCCCAACCGACCCATTTAAAGAGCTTGGAAATGAATATATATTTTATATCAATCAAATTATAGCTACAAGTTCATATTTGGGAATTTCTTCATCTGTCTTCATGATAACAATCACATAAAGAAAACCTGAAAATAGAGAAGAGGTTTTTAGTCCTCACAATGGTGGAAACTCTCTAAATAAAAATCCCCCTTCTTTGTCTCTAGAGTCTCAAAAGACCTATGCATCATATTCTATACTACAAAAGGCCATAATAATACCAATAGTGAGTGAAAACTCACCTATTACATTTATATAAATTTATCATATTGACACCTCTACTACCCCTAATAACACTGAAGATGAGCGAAAAATATATTTTACCTAGAATATAATTGATAGTTTGTCTCATGTAGTGACACCCCTAGAACTAGGGGAATCCTCTTCAATATATATAGGATTAAAATGACCTTAACTTACCTGATAGCTCTAAATATTCCCCTTTATACCCATTAATAATGATATAAAGGTATAGGGAGAAGAAGAATATGATCTAAAAGACACCCATCTAATGTTTTAAGAAGGTGTATACTTCACTATTAATGATCTTAGGAAAATAAATTTTGGCATAAAGGAAGATAAACGACCCAAAATAATAAACATTTCTATGAATTATAAAGAAGAAAAGTTATATACCTATTTTTTAATCATAACATAGATGTGTTAACTTGTAATTATACATAAATTTATAGCCTTGATCGTAATATTTTCACCCACCACATGGGATTTCTAGAGGATCATCATTTTTACTGAAGGAAGCAAGAAGAATGTAACCGACTCATGTTGTTAAGGTTGAAGTTGATGATGATATGTTTATTGAGGATAAATTTATTTAAGGGGTTCAATATTTGAAATGGAAATCCAATATTTTCTTTGTAAAAATAAAGAACAAGGAGATTATGGTTTCATAAACTCTAGGGATCTCAACCAAAACTACATGAAAGATGATTTCCTAGTCCTGATTATAGAACTTCTAATTGATGTATCTACTAGCTATGAATATCTTTCCATTATGGTTGGATATTTGGGATACCATAAAATTCTAATGGATCATTATGATATATATGACACTACATTCATGTAACCTTAAGGAGTATACTACTATACAGTGATGCCATTCGGTTTAAAGAAAGCTAGTCCTATATAACAACATTCCAATCATCTTATTTTCAAAACCATTTTAGGAAATACCATTGAATTTTACATCAATTATCTAGTGGTAAAATACCAACAGCATTCTGATCATCTTACTAATATTGGCTTTTAAAAAAATTACAAAACAATATCCTCAAGAAAAACCCCTTGAAATTTTTTTATGGGGTTACCTCAGGAATGTTCCTCATCTTCATGGTATACTATCATAGAATTGAAGTCAATCATGAGAAAACCAAAGTTATCCTAGACATGTCACCTTTTTAAAACAACAATGATCTGAGAGGGATTTGGGGTTTCTTGGCTAACATCTAATGCTTCATAGCTAATGTTTCAATGGAAAGTATTTACCCTTAACTAAATAAATGAATAATGGAATTAAATATTTTTGGATTGATTATTTTCATGATCCTTTTGATAGTATCAAGAAATACCTTTTGATCCCACCAATACCAATTCCCACTATTGAATAAAATCCAATCATTTTATATGTGATAGCCTTAGATAAATCAATAGGCTCCATTATTACATATAATAATGATACAGTGAATGATTGTAATATCTATTATCATAGTATAACCAAGCTTAGTACTGAAAATTGAAATTTATGTATCAAAAAAAATCCTTGAGCTAATCATTATTGTTCAGAAATTGAGACACTAGATTATCTTGCGCTATATGCAACATCGTATTAGCTTTCAGTATATGCAACACTATTCTTGGCTCGTGTTACAAACAATTTCAAGTTCGTTTGATAGAAGCTATTCTACGCAACATTGAGTGTATATATATATATATTCAATGTATAAATAAAATATGGTTGGATTCTGTTATACGCAACAACAAAGGAGTCATGCACTACACGCATCCCTGACTTGTCTTGCATTACATGCAATCACGACCGTCCCTGATAGCGTGTGTTGTACACAATACTGAGTTTCACTAAACGAGATATTATTATAATATTATTATGAACTAGCCGTTATGAATAGTAATACCCACTTTTTGAAATTTTATAAATTTTATCATTCAAAATAGATTTCATTTTTGGATTTGGAATATCAAAATTAGCTTTGGGTGAAATTTTTGTACTTTTCGGATAACTTTCATTTTCTGATGAATAGTGAAAATTACTAAATTTTAATTAAAAACAACCTTTTTAATCGAAATAATTAATAGTGATAAATAATTAATTTTAATGGTTTTAAAGTATATTTAAAATATATTTTTACAATTTAATACAATTTGGGTCATTGGATGTAGTTTCACATTTAAACCAAACATAAACAAATGTCAATCTTTTGATAGTTATTATCTCTAAAGAACAGGCTATTTGTTTTGACGACGGGAATTAATTTTTAAATTAAGTAATGCAACTGATATGTTTTAAATTTGGTAAAATAGACATAATTTTTCAGTTCATAATATCAAATATAGCTTAGCCCTAATTTTTGGTATTTTTCTGGAAACTTTCATTTTTTGATGAATAGTGAAACCACTAAGTGGTAGTTAAAAAAATGAATTTTTCATAAAACATAATTTTACCGCTTTTGTGAGTGGAATTTCAAAAATCCGAGAGACACGGTTGATTTCAGTAAGGAAAATGTGGTTCAATGAGATGAAAATAATTTTTGGTGAATAGTAACTTTTTACTTTTTTTACCACGGTTAAAAGTAAATTGGGTAATTAAGGGTAAACATCTTATTATTATTACCCTAAAACATGTCCTAATTCTATTGGATAAGTTTAATTCGACCAAAAACAACCTTAGGAATACAATATGACCATTTAGGCCCACTTGGATTAGATTAGGACATTTATTATTAATTTATTTAAAGAAGGGTTAAAATAGTTAAAATCGAAGTTTAATAACTAAATTATTTTTAATATAGGGTTATATATAAGATAAATTCTACTATAAATATTCATTAGAAAGATAAAACGATTTCCTACATAATGATATTTTATTTGTAATTTTTAGACATTAAAAGAGTTAATTTATTTATGACACAAAGATGATGCAGTAATTATCTTATTAATGAAAGATTGACATAATTGATGTTATAAATACCCAAATAAATGTAATTTAAGACATTTTATGAAATAAAAAAAATTTATAGGTTAATATGAAATGTCATTATTGATTTAATTAACTTTTTTCTAACTAATCATTCTGTTAAGATTTTCACAAAAATCAATTACAAAATAGTGTCAAAATTGACATAAAATAGTTTTTAAAACAAATATTATATTATTAATTGTAATCTAATTCCTAAAAATATAAGGTTTGTCCAAATGACTTATATAAGGCTATATATATTAATAATAAACAACGTGGGGTTCTTTTTTCTTTTTATAGTAAGTTTATTAACCTTATAGTGTAAGAACACAAAAAGACACGGTAAAAGTAAAATTATCTAACTTAAAGTTAAATGTAAATGATAAGGTTAATATAGGAACCTAAACTTGTCTAAATTCTATTTTATGAGTGGATTGCGACCCATCCCCACTTTAGATTCTAAATAAATCAATTTGTAGCTATTTAAAACCGAATTTGGCTTTATAAAAAAATAATATTTTTAGTTTTTCCAAAGGAGCCCCTCTCCTCCCTTATAAAAGGGCACCTCCTCCCTCTCTTACTCACACCACTTTGAGACTTCAATCTTGGCCAACCCCTGCCAAATTCTCTTCTAAACTTCCCTAGAAACATCCTAGAGGTTCTGGTCTTCTTAAAAGAACAATTTTAGTTCCCTAAGAGGAGGACTCAAAGAGGCGGTTCAAAGAAGAGGTAATGTCCGTTATCAATTCTTTCAACTTTATTTCTTCTTCCACTTATTCTTCTTAGGTTGTTTCATTATGAGGTAATAACATAAGTATCCCTAATATACGGATATGTTATTATAAATATTAAACAACCCTATTTCACCTCTTATCCATCCTATGGAAAACGAAATCACCGCGTGTGCGTACGTATGGAATACTGTCTCCATGCCGTGGTGTAATCTATTTTCCACCACCACCTTACTTGGATGGTTATAATGGTGTAAATAATAACTATATATTATTATTTTAAAGTAATATTGATTCTAAAATAGTATACATACACTCCAATACAATTCCACGATCATGAGAACGATATCATCGCTCGTGCGTGCGTACGGACTACCGTCTCCACGACGCGATGAGATTCATTCTCCACATTAACCATTCATGATTGATTATAAAGTATATATAATAATTAATCATGAAATATATGACATAATAATGATACTATATTTATGTTTATATATATGTATGTCATCTACTTAATTCCATTCAACTCAATAAGGAAACGAAAACAGCATTCATGCGTACGTATGGTCAACCGTCTCCATGAACGGTGTATTTCTTTCCATTTACTGATCTATTATATATATGTGTATTCTGAATATATATCATATATAAATAACGTTTTATATTCTTGAATTAATTAATCATGATATAAGTAATCATATGAATAATTACAAGTCAAAACACAGACGACAAATGAAACGATTTTACCCAAAACGCTCTTTAACATGGAATTTACAAAAGAACAGGTAAAATAAAGTCATAAGTGAACCATATATGATATCATAAAAATAGGTATGATTCTGGAATAAGTCAATAACATTATTTAAATCATTATACAGGAGGTTCGGACACTTACGAAGCAAATCGGACCTAAGGTAAGGGAAATATCACAATCTCATTTTTTTATCCGAGATTGTTTATAATTCGGTATTTACTGGGGTGTATTTTATCATCCACATCCATGTTTCCACAATATGTAATATTATTTCCATCCACCTACAATTTTTTAACTCCAATTTTACCCTTCGGTGAGTTTTTAGTAAAATATATGAAAGGAATCTTTTTTCATTTTTCGTATGAGGTACTTTTTGACTTTTCTGACAAAAGTATGAAAAAAATGTTTTCTTTTAAATTATATGGAATTAATGGATTTTTAAAAACATTATTTCCAAGAAGCTTCCCTTAAAAGTTTTCAAGTTTATTTTTAATCAACTTCTTTTAGTTTAGTATTGTATGACATGTTAAGAAAGGAAAAGTGTTTTTGAAGTAGAAAGGATATTTTTCTCAAGAATGGAGTTCAAGTGTTTTATCAAAATTATTTTCCAACTAAGATAATAAAGGTTTCTGTTTCTATCCCTATTATTACATTGATTTTATTATGTTGTGATGGAATTATGTTTATGAATTCCTTTATCTTATATGAATTGTTTTATGATGTCACGATGTTTAAGATTCCCATTTTTATTACATGGGTTATACTATGACGTATGGTTTATGATTTTGTGGCACACATAAGAATGGTATCATTATGAGATGGGTGGGACCTATATCCCCCTCCAATGCATTGGGTAAAGATTTTTTATCTCATGAGATAGACATGGCTGGAACGGCAGGTTAAACCGGTTTAGTGAAACAGGACTGAAACGAGGAGTGAACTCGGTTCAGAAAAGGACTTTGTCCACTAAGATAGTCTTGGAAATGAGTCTTGACTAATAAGAAATGATTCTCTATGATTATGTGTGTATGCCACAAAGTTTCATGTTTTAAGTTATGATTTTTGGGATTACATTTCACTACTATGATTTATCCCATGTTATGAAATTATGATTTCTTTTGCAGGTTAAGATTTCCAAAATTTACGTTCTTATGTATATGATGTAATTGATATTTCTTTTGTTTACCCTTACTGAGCATTTGAGCTCACCCTTTTATGTTTTCCTTTCCCCAGGATATAAAGAATAGTTTTAGGTAAAAAAAAGGAAGATCTTTATGGGATATGTTGAAGATCTTTCACCACGATTAGAAGAATATATTCCGAGTTTCCAAAGACACTAAACTATTATGGTCCTTGTGTGTGTGTTTTTGTTATGTACTAAGTATTCCGCAAAAGTAATGTAATTTCCATGTACGTTAAGCTTTGGGTCTCTACAGTTGGTATCAGAGGAAAGGTTTAGTCAACCTTTGGAAACTAGGATGTAAAAACGGTTGTGAGATCCCTAGAGATATTACTAAGGTATGTCTAGGGATGTCTCTAAGCACTAGTGCAGAAAACATTTTTTACGTCGGTTATTTTTCATTATTTACGTTGGTTTTTAGGCGACGTTAATACAGACGACATTATAAATAACGTTTTTTACATCGGTTATTTAAAACCCGACGTAACATCCCTAACATCATGGTGTTTATCACGTCGGTTCATTAATAACCGATGTGAAAAATGATGGGGGATGGGGATTTATAACAGCGGTTATTATATAACCGCCGTGATAAAACGCGGGTGGGGGGGTTTAGCACGTCAGTTATATAATAACCGACATGATAAATATGCGCGGGGGGGGGGGTTTATCACGTCGGTTATTTCTAAACTGACGTGATAAAACGCCTGGGATATCGTTTATCACGTCGGTTATGACATAACCGACGTGATTAACCCTTCCCCGGGCCTATTATCACGTCGGTTTCTTAAATAACCGACATGATAAAAAGGCCTGGGAAACATTTTAGCACGTCATTTATCCAATAACCGACGTGGTAAATCGATTCCCAGGCCTTTTAGCACGTCGGTTATATTAAGAACCGACGTGATAAAAGGCCCGGGAACGGTTTATCACGTCGGTTCTACAAAAAACCGACGTGATAAACCCTACAGATTTATTTACCACGTCGGTTATAAAATAACCGACGTGAAAGCGATATTTTTTTTAAAAATAATTGCACTGCTCTCACCAAAAAGCAACCAGAAACCAAACAACAAAAATAACCATGCCAGCCCTCCCCCAAGCCCCAACTGAACCCCACCCTCATCTATACCCACCTAACAACCTGGTCAGCCCTCCCCCACCACATTGGAGCCCCACCACAACCCTTGGACACCCCCCACCCCTTGGACAGCCCCCCCCCCACCCTCATTTACACCCCCACGACCCCTAGTACAGCCTGAAACACCCATTGGACACCCCTCCCATATCCCTTGGACACCCCCCACCCCTTGGACACCCCCCACCCACCCCTTGGACAGCCCCCCCCCCCCCACCCTCATTTACACCCCCAAGACCCCTAGTACAGCCTCAAACACCCATTGGACACCCCCCCCCCCACACACACACCTTGACAGCCCTCCCAGACACCTTGGACACCCCCCCCCCCCCCGACCCCTGGACACCCCCCCCCCCCCCCGAGCCCTTGGACAGCCCCAAACACCCCTTGGACACCCCTCCAATATCCCTTGGACACCCCCCACCCATTGGACACCCCCCCACCCCTTGGACAGCCCCCCCACCCTCATTTACACCCAACCGGCCCCTTGGACAGAACTCCCAGACACCTTGGACACCACTCCCATATCCCTTGGACACCCCCCCCCCACCCCTTCGACAGCCCCCCCCCCCCTCATTTACACCCCCTGAACACTAGGACAGCCCCAAACACCCCTTGGACACCCCTCCCATATCCCTTGGACACCCCCCACCCCTTGGACACCCCCCCACCCCTTGGACAGCCCCCCCCCCCCCCACCCCCTGGACACCCCCCCGACCCCTTGGAACCCCCCCCCCCCCCCCCCGACCCCTTGGAAACCCCCCCATCCCCTTGGACAGCCCCAAACACCCCTTGGACACCCCTCCTATATCCCATGGACACCCCCCCACCACTTGGACACCCCCCACCCCTTGGACAGCCCCCCCCACCCCACCCTCATTTACACCCAACTGACCCCTTGGACAGCCCCAAACACACCTTGGACACCCCTCCCATATCCCTTGGACACCCCCCACCCCTTGGACACCCCCCACCCTCATTTACACCCCCCCCCCCCCCGACCCCTAGGACAGCCCCAAACACACCTTGGACACCCCTCCCATATCCCTTGGACACCCCCCAAACACCCACCCACCCCCTTGGAACCTCTCCCCCCATACCAAAATCCAGACCAGAAAAACCATCAACAGTAGACCAAAACAAGAAGTAGAGAAAAATTAAACATTCACTTATATAACATTCAAAACTTACACTATCAACTTCAAAAAAAAACTAAATCCAACCTAAACGACTACGAAATACACAATTACATTGACAATATTCAAAATTACATTTTACATTACAAACAACTAAAAGTCAATCAAACCTGTAAGTGTTTGATATCTTCAGCAGTAAAGGGTTGAGGGTCATCAAAAAGCTACAAAGGAAAAGGATAGTAGTCAACGTGTATAATGAATAAATCAAATTGAAATATTATGAGAAAGAGGAAATCTTACCAGGTCAAAACTCAGAACTGTCCCAGTTGTTATTATTTCATACATAAATCTTAACATGTAATATCTGCATTCGATGATGCCTTGTTGCTCATGACATTTCTGTTTGAATGAGTGTAAATTCAATATATTATTTTTATGTAATAAATCAAAATGTACAAATTATAAATGGATATTTACCTTCGCATGTACATATTTGATCTTGAAATTCCTTTTCTTTGCGCTTTTTCGAATGTGGACCCGTGCCCTGTTAGAAAATAATACGAATGGGGTAAATTTAAAATTCATTATAATATATAAAACTATTGTGAAATTGAAACTTACGTTTCCAATATATTCTTAAAACTTTCTCACACATCATCATGGAGAGATCATATCCAATAAAGTGCTTTCTCCCTAGGGCAAAAGACCCCTAACATCCAATGATCCCTGATAAAAGGAAATTTAACGTTAGTGGTTTTTTATGTTAAAAGATAATTAACTCTTTGAGAGGGATGTGTTTCATACCTCTCACAAAAAGGCATCATCCAACACTGTGTGATTACATTCTTTTCAAATCTATCAGCAATATAAATCATTCTTTGTTCCTCATCCAATGCACATGCTTCAGGGGAAATCAATTGTGGGTCCACGAATCCATATACATCTGTCAGCTCATTCCTCTCACAAATTTTATACAGATACCTAATACAAAGCATACATAAGTATACATTTTTAATAAATATAACGCAAGGAAAAGGTGTTAAGACTTACATGATAAAAATTTCCACCACGTTGATGCCCAACTTATCTCCAGTGACAAACTCCATGATATCAGTTTTCATAATCCCCACACTTAGTTCACGTCCACAGACATGAGCTTCTATTGTAAAGTCATAATGATCTGCCAACAAATTTGAATATCTTGACAATTTGTCAAGACTGCTAGTATCTGCATCTGATGTCATAGCTATCTGTCTTTGTTGTTGTCTATACAGTATTTCTTTACCTTTGAAGTATTCCTGTAAAAATAAATTGAAAAATATATTAGTTTTCAAATGATAAAACATTAATAAAAATGTAAAATAAAAGATATAACATCCATACCTCTATTGTAATGAGTCGAAGAAGTCTGGATGGCCAAAGTAAAAAAATGGCCGATACTATGTCAAACTGTCGTCACCTCATCTGTAGGTAATGGTATCCGAGCTGATCTATCTATAATATCCTGTACAGTGACCCTCTGAATCTCTACCTCTAACTGTTGATGATGAACTATATCTCCTATACAATATACCATCCCATATGCAACTATATGATGTTGAGGATCATCAACATACAACTCACAATAAGTAGGTAGCTGTGGCGGAGGAGGAGGATCAAAAATGGGGTCCGCAGGCTGAGGTGGGGGAGTGGGAGCTACTGGGAGAGGTAGAGTGGGAGCTGCACCCTGAAATTGTCTTTGCAAGTCTGCAAACATAAACTACACCGATGCTCTAATCTTGTCCTCCCTTGTCGCATTAATATTATGGACTTCAGCCTCCAAGGATTCTATTTTTTTATAAACTCCCTCAACGTTAGAAGTTGAGGAACGTGGCAACACTTTTCTTACCGATACACATGTCGGATATCCTCTTACACGGCCAGGATGTTCGGGCTTTCCCAATGCCACAGATAAAATATCTTCCCTCCCAGATGGTGTAAATGTCCCCTGTGAACTCTGCTCCTCAAGAGAGTCCTGTAATAATTAATTGAACATTTCTATAATGATTGGAAATATATGACGAAAATAGTAAACTTAAATAAATAAAATAGATATCTTACAATCCTCTCAACTATGAGTCTCGATTCTTCCGAAAGATATTGTCCTTTTTTGCCCTTTCGAGCTCTTTTCCAATTCTCATGTCTAGATGGAGGGGATGGAGGGGCCACCTCTCCAGAGCTTGAAGACTCAGCTCTTAGTTGTTGAAATTTTTCTGCCATCATTTGTTCTTCCAATAATGCATACCCTCCCCGAGATAAACTATGAGGGTATACATTTTTAGATTGGATCTCTTGATGAGCTTTCCTTGTTTGCTGTAAATTAAGAATAAGTAATCATTAACAAAACAATAATAAGATCATTTATATAAGAAATCTTATAAAAGTTTACATTGCCCTTACCAAAAATGATTCTTTTCTTCTACTTTCAAAAAATTGTCTCCATGTGTCTTCATCTATAAAAGGATATATACGACATGGATTCTCACGACTCCTATGACCATAAATGAAATCAGATGAGAGGGTTGATTTGAAATCCCTCCATCTCCTAGCAGCCAACGATAAGCATTTCTTCCTGACTCCTCCAGTGTCAGGAATATCAAATTTCATCTGATAAAAAAGAGGTTAAAAATATTATATATACTAGAAACATTTAAAGAACAGTCAAACAATAGCAAAAGATCTTACCAAAATGGTCTCCCATAGCTGAGAAATTATCGCCTTATCCACACTTCTCCAATCATCATAGAGAATGCTTACTTTTCTCTTAGCCTGAGTTGCTACAAAACCCTTAAAATCTTTAGCATTTGGACCTCTAGGAAGATCATCATCATCAAACTCCACGACTATCCTCTCCTCCTTCGTACGGGCAAGTGATAATTTTGGTAAACGTGTGCACCCACGCTTACCAACCTTTGAACTCTTTTTCGTAATAGGAGCATGTGAATGTTCCTCCCCAGATGTATGACCAATATGCTCATCTCCAGAATCATGTGGCTGATCAACTGATTGATCTGTCATTTTCCTTCAAATCAAAAAAACAAACATTAGTTCACAAATATACAAATTTAAATATTGTAATACTACTTAATCAGAAAAGAGAAAAGTGTACTAAATTACATAATAGTAAACATTGGTAATATGGTAAGCATGTTAAACAATGATAAACATGGTAAACACAGTCTGTTGTACCCCTATCTCTTGGATTTTAATGATCACAATCACTCTTATTATGTTCTAACTTGTTTTCAAGTGTTTTTGTTGATAGGCAAAAGTTTGCCAAAGAGTTGGCCCAAGAAAGCTGAAAAGTGGACTCACTGAGTCCACCGGTCAGCCGGTGTGAGCTCACCGGCCAGCCGGAGGACCCAGGCAGTAGACTTGCTCTGTCTGGACCATCGGCCGGCCGCTGGATCACCACCGGCCGGCCGGTGGACCAGACAGAGAGCCTTCCTCTATCTGGACCACCGGCCGGCCGCTGGCTCATCACCGGCCGGCCGGTGGACCAGACAGAGCTTTGCTGTCTGGACCACCGGCCCACCGGTGATCCACCACCGGCCAGCCGGTGCGCCCAGGACTTCTCCCCTTTACGGTTTTTATTGTTTTATCATTTTGGTTTGATACATGTTTTAATAAGTAAAAAATTTACAATATCTAACATTATATGAAAAAACTAAATGTAAACAAGAAATAAACATGTGTTACCTGTAATTTTAGGAATGTACAGTTGGATTGTTTTCCCAAATTCCTTCGTCGTGATCGTTCCTTATGGAACAAACCATGTCTTCAACATACTCATCATTATGTTCTGTTAATCTTTCCATGGAAGTAGGGATCTCACATAAATTATCATCTTTATCAAATTCATCCTCACCAACATATTGTTTTTTCCCTTGTAAAACAACAGCCCACTGCATATCTGATTGATCTACTACATAGAAAATTTGTTTGGCATGTGTTGCCATTATAAAAGAATCAGTTGTGTCTTCCAATCTATTCAGATTAACAAGTGTCATTCCAAATTCATCGTGTCTGACACTGTTGTTACCGATAAACCATTTACAGTTAAAAACAGGAACTTTAATTTTAAAGTAATCAGCCTCCCATATGTCTTCAATCACTCCATAATATGCACTTGATGCCGAAATTAGGTTTCTGTCCTTAGCACTCGAAAAATGCATTGCTTCTGCAAACCCCAATACACCACTATTCTGAACTGCACTTCTGTTGTCCTGAGCTTTCGTATGAAATGTATAGCCATTAATGTCATAAGCGGACCATGTTATCACATTTAAATATGGACCACCCACTATCCATTTTAATGTCTCTGATACATCTGATCTACCAAGCAAGGTCTTTTTAAACCATGGAAAAAAAGTTTTGTTGTGCTCATTCAAAATCCACATTTCTTTCTTCTTTGGATGACATTGTTTCAACTCATTAATATGCAATGTGATAAATAGTTGAACATCAGCTATGTTATTCAAGATGTATGATTCAAACTTCTTCGTCTGTTCAGCTGACAGTGATTTGAATTTCAAGCCACGAATCCCCTTTCCCTCATTATTAACCCTTTCATGGCGAGATGGAGGCAAACCTATGTGTTGCGTCGTAGCCAAGTAGCTCGTACAAAACTCTGTTACCTCCTCAGAAATATACTTTTCAATAATGGAGGCTTCAGGTCGATATGGATTTTTAACATATCCCTTTAATATTTTCATATACCTTTCAAAAGGATACATCCAACGAAGATATACAGGTCTACAAAGCTTTATTTCTCGAACCAGATGAATCATTAAATGCACCATCATATCAAAAAAAGTTGGAGGAAAATACATTTCCAAATGACAAAGTATAAAAATTGCATGCTTTTCCAAAATGTTCAAAGCATTCACATCAATCGCCTTGTTACAAATTGAATTGAAAAAATAACACAACCTCATTATAGTCTTTCTGACAAGGATGGGCAATATTCCACGCAGTGCAACTGGTAGAATGTTTTGCATCATGACGTGACAATCATGTGATTTCATACCTATCAACTTCAAGTCTTTCAATGAGACAAATTTTTTTACATTTTAAGAATAACCTTGAGGCACTTTGATATCATGAAGACACTGACAGAATCTACTTTTCTCCCTCTTCGATAATGTATGACAAGCCGGGGGAAGAAATGTTCGTCTTCCTTTAGGAGTGGGAGCTAACTCCAAACATATTCCCATTGATAGTAGGTCTAACCTTGCATTCAACCCATCTTTTGTCTTTCCTTTAATATCTAGCAATGTTCCGATCAAAGAATCACAGATATTCTTCTCCACGTGCATGACATCAATATTATGTTTGACTTCATGATACCTCCAATATGGTAGCTCAAAAAATATTGACCTTTTCTTCCAAATATGTCTATCATTACCAGATTTCTGTGTCTTTCCCAATGTCACATCAAGGTTTTTCACCCTCTCAAAATACAAATCTGGGGATAAAGGTTTTGGAGCAGTATCAAATTCTTGTGAGCCATTGAATGCCTTTTTTAGTCTTCTATAAGGGTGATCCATAGGCAAAACCTTTTGATGACCCATGTACACTGTTTTCCTCCCATAATGCGATTGACAATATGACGTCTGTTGTTCGCAAATTGGACATGCTTTATGCCCTTTAACACTGTATCCAGACAAATTTCCATATGCTGGGAAGTCATTTATAGTGAATAGAAGCACTGCATGCAGTTGAAAATATTCCATTTTATGAGAATCATACACCCTAATACCATCAGCCCATAATAGTTTCAAATCATTAATCAGCGGTGACAAGTATACATCAATATCATTGTCGGGTTGCTTTGGACCAGAGATCATGATACTCAACATGACATGTTTGCGCTTCATACAAACTTCAGGAGAGAGGTTGTAAATTACCAATAAAACAGGCCATGAACTATGTGTGCTACTGAGGGTTCGGTATGGATTCATTCCATCTTTGCACAAGCCTAGTCTCAGATTTCTAATTTCATTTCCAAATGTAGGGTACTGGGCATCAATTTTCTTCCATTGTGGACAATTAGCTGGATGACGTATTTTTCCATCACATACCCGCTCATCAGCATGCCATCTTAACCTTTTTGCATCATGTGAATTAGCAAATAAATGTTTGAAATGAGGAATTATAGAAAGATACCAAAATACCTTTGAAGGGAGCTTTGTAATCTCTACATCAGCTTGTGATTTTTCTTTCACCTTATACCGTGATGTCCCACATTTAGGACACTCTTTCAGAAATTCATATTCCTTCCTATATATAATGCAGTCATTCGGACAAGCATGTATTTTCCTGTATCCCAATCCCATCAGGCATAATATTTTTTTGGCCTTATAATGTGAATCTGGAAGATCGTTATCTTTTGGAAGAATGTCTTTCATCAATTGTAGCAGCTCTGTAAAACTTCTGTCACTCCATCCATGTTTTTCCTTCAGGTTAATCAATCTTAACACCGCCGAAAAAACCGTAAAATCTGTACAACCAGGATATAATGGTTTTTCGGCATCACCATATAGACGTGAAACTGTCGGTTCTATCTCAATTTTCTCTGCTACAATATCACGAATCATTTCTTCAATTCCATCGGAGTTACCATCTTGCGATTCATTATCATCAGTTACATTCTGTCCAGTTTCGCCATGCCAAATCCAAGGGTTGTAACTCGGATTGAAACCATGACAAATCAGATGATCTTTTATCTCTCTACTTTTCAACTTCTTCATATTCAGAGAATTCAGGCATGGACAGAAAAAAATGTCACTACTTGGAACATTTCGTTTAGCAAATTCCAAAAAGGCATCAACACCTTCCTCATATTCATTGCTCATTCGATGTGCCGTAATCCAACTTCGACTCATTATTACCAATAACAAATAGAAAAAATATATATATTTTTTAGATAAGACAAATATATGTTTATATGAAAAAATCATAATTTGAATGTAAACAATTTTGAAATATAAAACAAATCGATGTGTATTTAAAAAAATATGCTTGAATATTATTTTTTAAACAAAATATAGTAAGATATAACTCCCCCCTGGACACCCCCCGACCCCTCTGGACAGCCCCCCGCCCCTCCTGGACACCACCCCCCACCCCCTACCCACTTGGACACCCCCCTGGACATCCCCCAACCCTCTGGACAGCCCCCCACCCACCCGGACAACCCCAAATACCCTCTGGAGAGGCCTCCACCCACTTGGACAGCCCCCCACACCCATCCACCCCCTTGGACACCCCCCTGGACACCCCACCGACCCCTCTGGACAGGCCGCCACCCCCTTGGACAGCCCCCCACACCCACCCATCCCCTTGGACACCACCCTGGACACCCCCCGACCCCTCTGGACAGCCCCCGACCCCTCTAGAAAGCACCCCCACCCCTCCTGGACACAACCCCCCACCCCCAACCTGCTTGGACACCCCCCTGGACACCCCCCAACCCTCTAGACAGCCCCACCCCCCCCCCCACCCCTCCTAAACACCACCCCCCACCCCCTACCCCCTTGGACACCCCCCTGGACACCCCCCAACACCCACCCACACCCTTGGACATCCCCCCACACCCACCCACCCCCTTTTAAACCCCCCTGGACACACCTCGACCCCTCTGGACAGCCCCCCACCCCTCCTGGACACCACCCCCCCCCCCCCCCACCCCCAACCCCCTTGGACACCCCCCTGGACATCCCCCAACCCTCTGGGCAACCCCCCCACCCACCCGGACAACCCCAAATACCCTCTGGAGAGGCCGCCACCCACTTGGACAGCCCCCCACACCCATCCACCCCCTTGGACACCCCCCTGGACACCCCACCGACCCCTCTGGACAGGCCGCCACCCCCTTGGACAGCCCCCCACACCCACCCATCCCCTTGGACACCACCCTGGACACCCCACCGACCCCTCTGGACAGGCCGCCACCCCCTTGGACAGCCCCCCACACCCACCCATCCCCTTGGACACCACCCTGGACACCCCCCGACCCCTCTGGACAGCCCCCGACCCCTCTAGAAAGCACCCCCACCCCTCCTGGACACAACCCCCCACCCCCGACCTGCTTGGACACCCCCCTGGACACCCCCCAACCCTCTTGACAGCCCCCCACCCCTCCTAAACACCACCCCCACCCCTACCCCCTTGGACACCCCCCAGGACACCCCCCAACACCCACCCACACCCTTGGATAGCCCCCCCACACCCACCCACCCCCTTGTAAACCCCCATGGACACCCCCCGACCCCTCTGGACAGCCCCCCGCCCCTCCTGGACACCACCCCCCACCCCTACCCCCTTGGACACCCCCTGGACATCCCCCAACCCTCTGGACAGCCCCCCCCCCCCCCCACCCACCTAGACAACCCCAAATACCCTCTAGAGAGGCCGCCACCCACTTGGACAACCCCCCACACCCATCCAACCCCTTGGACACCCCCCTGGACACCCCACCGACCCCTCTGGACAGGCCGCCACCCCCTTGGACAGCCCCCCACACCCACCCATCCCCTTGGACACCACCCTGGACACCCCCCGACCCCTCTAGACAGCCCCTGACCCCTCTAGAAAGCACCCCCACCCCTCCTGGACACAACCCCCCACCCCCGACCTGCTTGGACACCCCCCTGGACACCCCCAACCCTCTGGACAGCCCCCCCACCCCTCCTAAACACCACCCCCACCCCCTACCCCCTTGGACACCCCCCTGGACACCCCCCAACACCCACCCACACCCTTGGACAGCCCCCCACACCCACCCACCCCCTTGTAAACCCCCCTGGACACCCCCCGACCCCTCTGGACAGCCCCCCACCCCTCCTGGACACCACCCCCCACACCCTACCCCTTGGACACCCCCCTGGAGACCCCCCAACCCTCTTGATATCCCTCCCACCCCCCTGGAATCACTGAAAATTTACCATAACAAGAAGTTGGGCCATTCAAAGAATGTTTTTAGGTGTGGAGGAAGAACCGAGTTTCAATAGATAGAGAAGGAACTCGACATTAGGTTGTCTATTCCAGGTGTGGATTTGAAGGAGTTAATGTTTGTTCAGTGACCCAAGAGATTGAATCATAAATTCAGATGTTGTGCCATTTTCTCATGATGAGGATGAATAATTGGTGGGGTTTGACTTTTAAATGTAGACCATCATATTTTCTATAGATCAGTAAAGGATGTTAGCATCGAACATAAGGCTTAAGGGATGCTTTCAGATCCAGATATGTATGTTGATGGATGCAATGGATCTAGTAGAGGTTCTAGAAAGAATGGTGGTTTTATTTGTTTAGGATAAGTAGTGATGAAAAAAGTAGTTAATTTTTTACTTGATGAAAAGAGGGTATCTAAAATTTTTAACATGCCGAGGGGAAATCTGGCGAGTCCTCCTCGTGAAACTTTGTTTGCAGGGGGTGAAAATGGTGATGTGATCCCAAATCCATGCACATATGCCATGGTTGTGTGTGAATAAAGTAGTAACAACTGTAAAAGGGAAACCCATCCAAATGGACACGCCCAAACCCACTCGGGGATTTATAGAAAACGATGAAAAATTAGTGAAATCATAAAATTAGCCAATATTGCAAGTCTAACTAATAGATCTAGGGATGATAAATAAGATTATGGTGCCAAAACGAGTTAAAAGGGTTCGCAATTGAAGAATCTTAGCTAGTTTCAACAAAAAAATCACAACACATATATATATACTACCCGCGAAAAAAAACGAACGAGTGGGAGGATTACCTGAGTGCTGCGAGTTTAGATGATTGATCCGAGGAGATTCAATATGAGAAACGATGATCGCAAAACGAATCTAAACCAACGAAATGGACGAGCCGATTCGGGTTTACGTGCGAGATAGACGAGTCGCGACTGTCGAAGGTAAACTCGCGAATGACAATCCACGGGTCTGGGTAAATTTTTAAATGAGTTATCACGTTGGTTATTCAATAACTGACGTTATAATTTTTTTAAAAACATTTATAACGTCGGTTATTCAATAACCGACGTAAAAACCTTCCTCTGATTCTTTTTTTACGTCGGTTATTTTATAACCGACGTTATAAAGGGCTCAAAATCCGCGTTTTTTTACGTCGGTTATTCCATAACGGACGTCAAAAACATCTGCGGATTCTTTTTTTACGTCGGTTATTTTATAACCGACGTAAAAAGGCCTTCAAAAACCGCGTTTTTTACGTCGGTTATTGAATAACCGACGTAATAACTTGTACATATGTCGATTTGTTACGTCGGTTATTGAATAACCGACGTAACAAACACCCCCCGCTTCTGTTTTTACGGCGGTTAATGTATAACCGACGTAAAAAACGAAGCCGCGCGATTAATAACGTCGGTTATAAAAATAACCGACGTTAAAGGTGTACTAAACACAGGTTTTTACGTCAGTTATTAAATAACCGACGTAAAAAACCTCGTTTTACATATTATGACGTCGGTTTTATATAACCGACGTAAAAAATGGTGACGTAAAAAACGTTTTCTGCACTAGTGAAGGTTAAGTATACCTATAGGTTATAGTCCTAGAATAGCGCTAAGGATCTTATAATTTAACCTAAGATGTTAGATATTGAGGGTACTCCCCCTTTACTATGTTGTTTTCTCTAGCATGATTTTGCCTCTCACAGAATTCTTTTTGTGTTTTAGTTAATGGAGGGAACTAGAAGGAATTTGATTAACATTGAATCCAATGGACAAATTGGTGACTATGAGAAACAAAATTGTGTAATGCCTAGAGAGAAATATATTGTGATTATGACAAATCAGTCATCGTGATATATGATTAACAAGGTGAAATTTAGTGGTATGCCTAATTCATCAAATAAGAGGAAGATAGACTATTATTTATGTTCGCATGTTGAGGAGCATAAAGAAAGGAAGATTGAGATTTGTAAAGAAGGGAAGAAGAACCTTGAGGAATACCTCAAATGGAGGGACCGATGTTATCTGTGTGGAGAAAAGGGTCATAGAGTGACAAACTGTTATGGAGTTCAATGTATTATTTGTGGAGAACATGGGCATTACCCAACTCAATGCCCTGACCTAAAAAGTTACTTCTAAATCAAGGAAGGACTTATTCCAGGAAAATCATTGAAGAGGATGGATTGAATTGTTTATGTATTGGTATTAAAGAATAATGTTGTTGAGGTACTTTTATTGTGTATTGGAATATTTTTGTATTAGTCTATTGTGGTTTTCAATAATTTTAAGGTACCGGTAACCATGAAAAGTGATTCAAATATTTTGGAAAGCAGATGATATGCGCATAATGAAGGGATAAGGAGAAAATGAAATGTTTGACAGTATTCATTAGCTAGTTATTGATATAAGGACTAAGTGATATCATGGTTTGAGTATATAGAATTTTGAGGATTTTGGTATGTGGAAAGTGTCAACTTTTAGCTGCATTCATGTTTTCACTATGGTTCAATGGGTATTAATTTTTCAAGAGAATACATGATTAAGGTATTCACATGATTGGAATGTGACCGACAAGATATATGGGGGATAAATGATGATATTTTCATGCTTGGTTGATGACATTTCAAGTAATCGTTTTCTTTATACTATGAGCTTGGATCGAAGTATTTTAGATAAGCCTAAAGATTGGAATGAATTATGTTGTACATAAGTTAGTATTGTTTAAGGATAGAACTTTTTTTTGATATTATTTATGGGATGTTATAGTAATGTAGTTTTAGAAAAATGACACCCTGGAGTACGAGCGACATCCCATCGCATTGGACAAGGCTGTGGGAATCGAACCCACAACCGAAGTATGACTGGCCTTTATCGCCTACCACTGGCCTACAGGAAGTCCCTGTTTAGTAGAAACTAGTTTTATTATATTAATTAGTATAATATATGAACTATAAGTCCATTTTAGGAACCATATATGATTAATCTCACTATAGATGGACTTATGTATTTTTTTTTTGATAACTTTTCTAACCTTCTGTTTGGGACAGATGGAATGACCCATCATTTTATCACATGATCTGCTAACACATCACGAATGACAAATTCAACTTCGTTTCTTTAAGATATGAAGTGGAAATTGTCCAAAGAATGACCAATAGTGAGACTACACCAAAATCACGAAAGTATTTCTTCTAATTCCAATTTCATCATCTTTAGGGAAATGATCTTGAGAACCAAAAATGTTGTCCTTGTGCCTTTATATCCGATGAATCAGATGGTACCTTAGATCATCACAAAAATATGTCTTTGTGATTGTTGGCTTTTTCATAGCCATGTTCTCTACCACTCTCTATCAGAACATGATAGTTAGATTTCTCTTCCATATCCATATTTTCACCAATGTTATCCTATATGGAAACACAGTGATGAGTTAATTTGGGTAACCGTTATATTTCATACTTTAGTTTTTTAAAGTTCAGTTTTGGTATTTCTTTTTAAGATGTGGGTTTCTATGAATAGTAAACGATTTATAACCCCGATGAATTTCGAGGAAAAAATTCATTTTAAGGGGGGTAGAATGTAACAACTCGAGATTTTATAAGATACATTCTTTTTAATTTCATTCATATCTTATGTTGTACGATACACCAAGATTATCTTGCGCTATACGCAACACCGTATTATCTTACAGTATACGGAACACTATTCTTGGCTCATGTTACACACAATTTCAAGTTCCTTTGATAGAAGTTATTCTACGCAACATTGAGTGTGTATATATATATATATATATTCAATGTATAAATAAAATATGGTTAGATTCTATTATACGCAACAACAAAGGAGTCCTACACTACACGCAACCCTGACTTGGCTTGCATTACACGCAATCGCGACCTTCCCTGATAGCGTGTGTTGTACGCAATACCGAGTTTCACTAAACGAGATATTATTATAATATTATTATGAACTAGCCGTTATGAATAGTAATACCCACTTTTTGAAATTTTATAAATTTTAACATTCAAAATGGACTTCATTTTTGGATTCGGAATATTGAAATTAGCTTAGGGTGAAATTTTGGTACTTTTTAGATAACTTTCATTTTCTGATGAATAGTGAAAATTACTAAATTTTAACTAAAAACAACCTTTTTAATCGAAATAATTAATAGTGATAAATTATCAATTTTAGTGGTTTTAAAGTATATTTAGAATATATTTTTACAATTTAATACAATGTGGGTCATTGGATTTAATTTCACATTTAAACCAGACAAAACAAATGTCAATCTTTTGATAGTTATTATCTCTTAAGAACACACTATTTATTTTGACGACGGGAATTAATTTTTAAATTAAGTAATGCAACTGATATGTTTTGAATTTGGTAAAATAGACATCATTTTTCAGTTCATAATATCAAATATAGCTTAGCCCTAATTTTTGGTATTTTTCTGGAAACTTTCATTTTTTGATGAATAGTGAAACCACTAAGTGGTAGTTAAAAAAATGAATTTTTCATAAAACTTAATTTTACCACTTCTGTGAGTGGAATTTCAAAATTCCGAGAGACACGATTGATGATAGTAAGAAAAATTTGGTTCAATGAGATGAAAAGAATTTTTGGTGAATAGTAACTTTTTACTTTTTTTATCACGGTTAAAAGTAAATAGGGTAATTAAGGGTAAAAATGTTATTATTATTACCCTAACACATGTCCTAATTCTATTGGATAAGTGTAATTCGACCAAAAACAACCTTAGGAATAAAATATGACCATTTAGGCCCACTTGGATTAGATTAGGACATTTATTATTAATTTCTTTAAAGAAGGGTTAAGATAGTTAAAATCAAAGTTTAATAAATAAATCATATTTAATATAGGGTTATACATAAGATAAATTAGACTATAAATATTCATTAGAAATCTAAAATGATTTCGTACATAATGATATTTTATTTTTAATTTTTATACATTAAAAAAGTTAATTTATTCATGACACAAAGATGATGCAATAATTATCTTATTAATGAAATATTGACATAATTGATGTTATAAATACCCAAATAAATGTAATTTAAGACTTTTTATGAAATAAACAAATTTTATAGGTTAATATGAAATGTCATTATTGATTTAATTATCTTTTTTAGAAATAATTATTCTGTTATGAGTTTCACAAAAATCAATTACAAAATAGTGTCAAAATTGACATAAAATAGTTTTTAAAACAAATATTATATTATTAATTGTTATTTTATTCCTAAAAATCTAAGGTTCGGCCAAATGACTTAGATAAGGCTATATATATTAATAATAAACAACTTGGGGTTCGTTTGGATTGTTATAGTAAGTTTATTAACCTTATAGTGTTAGAACACAAAAAGACATGGTAAAAGTAAAATTATCTAACTTAAAGTTAAATATAAATGATAAGGTTAATATAGGAACCTAAACTTGTGTAAATTATATTTTATGATTTTATTTCGACCCATACCCACCTTAGCTTCGAAATAAATCAATTTGGAGCTATTTAAAACCGAATTTGGCTTTATAATAAAATAATATTTTTAGTTTTTCCAAAGGAGCCCCTCTCCTCCCTTACAAAAGGGAACCTCCTCCCTCTCTTCCTCACACCACATTGAGCCTTCAAGCTCGGCAAACCCCTACAAAATTCTCTTCTAAACTTCCCTAGAAACATCCTAGAGGTTATCGTCTTCTTCAAAGAACAATTTTAGTGCCCTAAGAGGAGGACTCAAAGAGGCGCTTCAAAGAAGAGGTAATGTCCGTTACCAATTCTTTCAACTTCATTTCTTCTTCCACTTCTTCTTATTAGGTTGTTTCATTATGAGGTAATAACATTAGTATCCCTAATATACTGATATGTTATTATAAATATGAAACAACCCAATTTCACCTCTTATCCATCCTACAGAAAACGAAATCACCGCGCGTGCGTACGTACGGAATAAAGTCTCCACGTCGTGGTGTAATCTATTTTCCACCACCACCTTACTTGGATGGGTATAATGGTGTACATAATAACTATATATGATTATTGTAAAGTGATATTGATTCTTAAATAGTATACATACACTCCAATACAATTCCACGATCATGAGAATGATATCATCGCTCGTGCGTACGTACGGACTACCGTCTCCACGACGCGATGAAATTCATTCTCCACATTAACCATTCATGATTGATTATAAAGTATATATAATAAGTAATCATGAAATATATGACATAATAATGATACTGGATTTATGTGTATATATATGTATGTCATCTACTTAATTCCATTCAACTCAATAAGGAAACGAAAAGAGCGTTCATGCGTACGTACGGCCTACCGTCTCCATAAATGGTGTATTTCTTACCATTTACTGATCTATTATATATATCTATATTCTGAATATATATTATATATAAATAATGTTTTATATTCTGTAATTAAGTAATCATGATCTAAGTAATCATATGAATAATTACAAGTCAAAACACGGATGACAAATGAAACGATTTTACCCAAAATGCTCTTTAACATGGAATTTACAAAAGAATGGGTAAAATAAAGTCATAAGTGAACCATATATGATATCATAAAAATAAGTATGATTCCGGAATAAGTTAATAACATTATTTAAATCATTATATAGGAGGTTCGGACACTTACGAAGCAAATTGGACCTAAGGTAAGGGAAATATCCCAATCTCATTTTTTATCTGAGATTGTTTATACTTCGGTATTTACTGGGGTGTATTTTATCATCCACATCCATGTTTCCACAATATGTAATATTATTTCCATCCACCTACAATTTTTTAAATCCAATTTTACCCTTTGGTGAGTTTTTAGTAAAAGATATGAAAGGAATCTTTTGTCGTTTTTCGTACGAGGTACTTTTTGACTTTTCCGACAAAAGTACGAGAAGAATGTTTTCTTTTAACTTATATGGAATGAATGGATTTTTAAAAAATTTATTTCCAAGAAGATTCCCTTACAAGTTTTCAAGTTTATTTTTAATCAACTTTTTTTAGTTTAGTATTGTATGACATGTTAAGAAAGGAAATGTGTTTTTGAAGTAGAAAGGATATTTTCCTCAAGAATGGAGTTCAAGTGTTTTAACAAAATTATTTTCCATCTAAGATAATAAAGGGTTCTATTTCTATACCTATTATTACATTGATTTTATTATGTTGTGATGGAATTATGTTTATGAATTCCTTTATCTTATATGAATTTTTTTATGATGTCGCGATGTTTATGATTACCATTTTTATTACATGGGTTATGCTATGATGTATGGTTTATGATTTTCTGGCACACATAAGAATGGTATCATTATGAGATGGGTGGGACCTATATCTCCCTCCAATGCATTGTTTAAAGATTTTATATCTCATGAGATAGACATGGCTAGAACGGTAGGTTAAACCGGTTCAGTGAAACAGGAATGAAACGAGGAGTGAACTCGGTTCAGAAATGGACTTTGTCCACTAAGATAGTCTTGGCAATGAGTCTTGACTAATAAGAAATTGTCTCTATGATTATGTGTTTATGCCACAAAGTTTCATGTTTTAAGTTATGATTATTGGTATTACATTTCACTACTATGATTTATCCCATTTATGAAATTATGATTTCTTTTGCAGGTTAAGATTTCCAAAAGTTATGTTCTTATGTATATGATGTGATTGATATTTCTTTTGTTTACCCTTACTGAGCATTTGAGCACACCCATTTATGTTTTCTTTTCCCCAGGATATAAAGAACAGTTTTAGGTAAAAAAAGGAAGATCTTTATGGGATATGTTGAAGATATTTCACCACGATTAGAAGATTATATTCCGAGTTTCCAAAAACACTAAACTATTACGGTCCTTGTGGGTGTGTTTTTGTTATGTACTAAGTATTCCTCAAAAGTAATGTAATGTCCATGTACTTTAAGTTTAGGGACTCTACATCCAAAAACTAAAGAAGGAAGATAATACAAGATACCAAACTCAAAAACGTTGATTTGGGAGTCATCCTTATCTCTCTATCCAATATAATTTTTCATTGTTCATTCTTATTTTTATAAGGCTTCTCTAACAATGAGGTAGAATAACCAACCCTCATTTCAATATTTTAAGTAGCATTGTATATACCAATATCCAACCTAAAAACAATGGTAATTCAAATTTAGTAATTAAGTAGATTAATAGTAATTATTCTACAAATGGTAATAGTTTATTTCCCTGGTCAATTACATAGAAGGGCTTATAGAATATTAACCCTTATATCCAACACTGACCCATGTATTTCATTCACAAAACACCCTTGTAGATGTATTGGGTAATGTGGCTATAACCTGGAAAGATCTTAACTAGGATGAAACTATTATTAGCATTTCACATCATAGGGTGGTTATAACCACCCATACTTTTCAACCACAGTTAGTAAATCTTATTAGAAGAATATTCATTACATATCATAATGATCCATTCCAAAATTTTATAGGTCTAGTATCATTGAAAACTTTAACAAATAAATAGATAGTTCATAAGAGTCTATCATTTAGTTATTTATAGTTATCACCTATATTAAACATATCATTCCTAAAACTTTTATTCACAACATGGGTTAAGGAATCATAATAAAGGGTGAGCTCAAATGATCAGTAATGGTAAACAAGGTATACATAAATTATGACATAATAATAACATGATCATAATGGTATAAAAAAATAGTACTTCCCATTTGAAATCCATACCATGCATATCACATATCATAATCTTGAGTTATGGATTAAATATTTGAAACTTATAAGACAATAATAATAAACGAATAAAAGAACATGATCCATGAGAGCATAAAATTTGTATAATACATAGAATTTTGGAATACACATAAGTATATAAAATCATGTCCATATAAGTAAAGGCTTGTTTCTAAGGCTAACATAGTGGAATGGGTTCATTTGATAATCCATAATTGTAGTCAATATTCACACCTAAGAATATCATAGTGGATAGAGTACCTTATTAAATTACATTCAATTACCATTATAATCATGATTGTCTCATGAGATATAAATCATTACCCAATTCATTAGATGAAGATATAGGTCCCATATATCCTCGGTTATAACATGACCACCATCCTTGGATATAACGTAACCACTGTACTAGATTATAACATAACCATCATACTTGGTTTATAACGTAACCACCTATTACGTAATAAAAATAATTAATATGTGTGCCACAAGATCATAAAACATTATTCATATCATAATAAAGGAAAAGAAACGGTTTTCATAAATATTCCATTATATCATAACTCATGATAAGGAAACAGGTTTCATAAACATTTCATCATTTCACTATAGCACAACCTGTTGAAAAAGAATTGGTTTCATAAAAAAAATTCATTATAAACATAAACCATACATAGAAATAATAAGGATTGTATAATTGGATCATAATACTTATAAATCTTAAGTAACATCAAAGGATTACATCTTATATGGAAAATGATTTTGAAATATCACATACAACAATTCTTGAGTAAAATATCCTTATCAATTTGAAATAACCTTTTTAAAATAATAAAATTCCAAATTATTAAGTAAAACATTTTCTTTAAAAATATTATTAAATAATTGTAATGGAATATTCAAATAATTGATCTGTAATGATGTCAATAAATTCTTTTAATGTTGTATATGTTAAAATAAAACCTTTCTTTAATACTTTTGTAGAAAAATTCAAAACTAAATTGTTTGGAAAATGAAAAGAGGGTTTTATTTAAACCATTTTGTAAAAAAATAAAAAATAGGTAAACATGACTTTAAAAAATCATATGATAATAGTTACAACCTACTTTTAAATATTTGTAGAAAAATTTTATATGGATGAAAAAAAAGTTTGACTAAAAGAAAAAATAAAAACTATTTAAAAAACATATATTCATTATCTAGAGTACCTAAGTTCATTAAAATTAACAAAAAACAAATATTTTCAATAATACAAAATATTATTAGATATTTAATTAATTTATTGAAATTTACATCATAATATTTCATCATTAGAAACTTAATCATAAACAAACTTGATAAATAATGAGACTGTAACATAAAAATTTTACCGCTTTGGTATCATTTGAAAATTAATCCCCATGAAAGGGAGTAACATATATGGATATGTAAAAACATGTAAAAATCATAATAATAATCATAAAATAAATTCTTGGGTTTTATATAAACCATATAAGAGAAATAATAAGTGAATATGGAATTTTTCTTACAGAAATAAAAGTGAGACAAAAAATACTTTACCCTAGGATTGACTTCCTTTTTATGTATTGGCACCACCTATATTATAAAAATATATTTACTATAAATATATTATAGAGATAAAATAATATATATAATACCATATATAATTTACTTTTAACCCTTTATTGACCATTTATTAACACTTTTTTATTAAAATCACTATTTCAGTTGAAATCTGATTTTTTTTTCCTGAATGTTCTGGTTCGGTAGTTTTGGTCCATGAATTTTGATCAGGGTTAAATTATATTGAGAAATTTTATAATTATAAAATTATTATATGTATTTATTTTATAATTTTTTAGTGTCATTCACAAAATATAGATATAGAAAAATGAATTACAATGTTCATGGAGATGGTAGCCCGTACGTACGCATGAACACAGTCTTCATTATGTTTTATGGATGGAAGGAAAGAAATATAAATAGTAACATACCAATATATAATAATAATTATATCATATATATATACATAATATATATTTATTAAAACCATGTTAATTACAATCCATTTTAAAAATAAATGAAAAATGAATCGCATCGCTTCGTGGAGGCGGTTGTCCATAATTACGCACCATTGACGTTATCATTTTCCAAAATTTTAGAAGGTAAGATGGAAGATAGAATATTATCATTAAATAAGTTTGATTATTATATATTTATCATATATAAACATTAAACCCATCTGTAGGGTCCTGAAAAATCCGCAAAGGAAGAGAATAATCTCGTTTATTCAAGAGAGGATTTTTACCCAATTCCCTTCAACGAATTGGGAAAATAAAGGAGGACAATACTCAAAATTGGAAAAGGACTAACCGGTCTGTGAACCGACTCAAGTGTTACAAGGCCAGTTCAGCGAACCACTCCCCTCCGCAGACCAGCCTCGTTCACAAGATGGAGGCGGATATCCTCCGCGGGTGTGATGTAGGAGAGGCGCCGAGCCGATCCACTGTCACAAACCGCCCCAGCCGCGAACCGCGTCGACCGGCTCAAGCCGCATCCACTGTCGTTCACGGAATGGAGGAGGAACCCTCCACTGCTGCAAAGCAATCTCTGATCTCATTTGGTACGTGGGGGAGATTGTTTGGTTTGCAGGGGAGATGCGCTCAATGCCCCCCCCCCACGAGTTGCGAATTGACCGAGTCATCCGTGAATCGGGTTTTCGGTCATGGGCCTCCGCAAAAGGTGTCGCATGAACATAGATACATCCTTTTCCCTGCTCTATAAAATGAGACCGAGGGGAAGAGTATGGAAGATGGAGAGGAGATCAAATGAGATTCAGGTGGAAGGATTTTGAAGGACGGCTTAGGATTTCGGAAGTTCCAGTTCGCGAACCAGAGAAGGTATGAACCTGGGAATGAACTAATAAGGAACCAAAAATGCATAATAACTTGGTGAACCATGAACATAAAATAAAAATGAAGATAATACCTTGAACAATGGTCCCTCCGCGGATGCACTCCCCGCGGACTAGGGATTTTATGCCTCTTTTCCGATCCACCGCACCGCGTAGCACCATCCTACACGAGTGAAGCCCCAACCGACGATCCTCCGGTCGAGACTTCCCTTGTCCATCGCTACATGCATGGAACCCTCCGCAGACCACCCTAGTTTGAGGATCGAATCTGAAGCTACAAACCACTTTGGTTCGCAGATTGAACCCGAAGTCGTGAACCACCTTGGTTCGTATGATGCCCATTGGTCCGCGGACCACCCTGGTTTGTGGACGGCTTCTCCAACCACGTAGAACTTCCCTACCCGAAGGGCTCCATCATCCATACCCCTGCCTGGCATGCCAAATTCTTCGGAGTTCCCGTACACTGAGCCACATAAAATCCTTCTGATCCAGCCTGATCCTTCGTGACTCCCTCACTGGCCTACTCATCGGCCCCGAGCGGAGGCCTCCACCAGAGCCATCAGATTCATGTGGTGTAATCCTTAGGTGCATCAGTGCGCCATTTTGAGTTTACATACCATGGTAAACAGGGGCGAAGGGGTTTCCCCGACCCTTGAGCAGATTCCTGAAGCATTCCTGGGTTCACATTCACACGGTAATGTGGACTCTGAGCTCGGGAGCCCCCTTTCTGACCCTCCAGTTTTTGGGGCTGGGGTACTTCTACCTTCTTCAGAGGGTAGTAAAATACCCATCAGAAGGAAGTCCCCTTGCACTTTGGTACTTCCCCTGGGAACAAGAGTGGTGACGGGCACAAGAGCACCTCTTTCCCTCTCCCGTTGTGCTTTGTTTCCATGGGCATCCATCCCGGAGTAAGCCCCGACTTTATGGGCCACCCTCATGCATAAGCCCCACTCCACTTCTCATGGACACACCTTTCACGACGTGATCCTCTGTTTCCTACTGCCTCTTGTTTCTCACACCAAGCATGACTCACATGGGCTTAGAGTAAGCATCGACCATGACAACCTCTTATGGGTCTCCTTAGAGAGTAATCCCCAATCCATCACTCTAGGTTGCCTCAGAGAATAAGTCCCAAGTCAATGCGAACTACGAGAACTTTGATTCCCTACCACAAGGATACGTAGGAAGCCTCCATGAGGTTCAAGCCTGATCACCAGCGGACCACCAGGTCCACCTTCACGTCGGTTCTCCAACGCTCCTGTTCAAACTACGTTGACTTTGATCCCTATCTCCTAGGTAGGGTATTTAGGAAGCCTCCATGAGGTTCAATCCCAACAACCGGTCGATCTGACTATCTTCACATCGGTTCGCCGCGCCACTCCTAGTACCGCCTCAATGAGTCCCGACTCCTCGGGGTCATTAATCCAACGAGGGATGGTAAACCTCAGGCATAAATGATTCTGAACCTCTGCGTTCAGTTGACCATTTCCAACCAGGAGAAATCCATGGATAATATGCTTGGGTATAAACCAATGATTCGAGAACATATGAATACATATTAAATCTATAAGAGAGTCCTGGAACATGAAATAATTCCCCACAAAAGGGTGCGATGAGCCCGACTTCCCATCCTCTCAACCAATGTGAGTTCTTAAGCATTGCTGGACAGACCATCCGACGAACACCTGCCTTTGGAAAGCAGGTCCACATGTCATCGGATACGGACTGTTGGGCGTTTCGAGACCGACCCGAAACAAAAATTGTGAACCTGACATGAATCTTTAACCAAGAATGACGGATTTAACCTAATTCCACTATGTTCCCCCTTTTACTCACAAGGAGGTCCATGTAAGGTCATTAATTACGCATGGGGTCATGAGATGCTGCTTTGACGGGTTTTATGTTTTTATTTGTTAAAATGTTTTATAGGTACTACATAGAACTCCCTTCGATACAATGGCATCACGAAGGAACTTGCAAGTGAGAACTTCAGGCTACACGACAACCGGGCATCCTCCCCAATGGATGACCCCATCACCCACCCAGTGTCTTCATCGCTGGGTCTTGGACGCACTGATCTGAGAGTACCACGTGAACGGTACTCTCCCAATGGTGGAGGCGGCCATGCACACCCTTCAATCCTTCAAGATTCCCCAGTCGCCTGCCCAATAGCAGCCACAAAGGTAGATCTAGACATCCCATGTTGCTGTCTACAACTGTTTTGGGAGTCTATCCCGGGAACGGGACAATGCAAACCTCCCTTATCTTAGGGAGGCAGATCAGGTCGATGTTGAGGACTTCATCCCCACCGAACGGGGGTTCCGCTCAAAGGCCCCCGTTGTAATACGTCGTTGCGGTAATGCCACGACCTAACATCCTCTCACCAGGGAGGACATAGACCTGAGGATTCAGGCCCACGCTCCCCGATCTATGGCCCCTTTGACCGCCTGACGAGGGTGGCAAACTTACAACCAGGGACCGGTCATCACCCTTGTACCGAGGAGGAGCTCCGTTGCGCAGTCACAGAGACGTAGCACGAACAGGCACATATGCCTATTTTCCCCTTCAAATCCCACCATCCAGACATGGCGGCCTGCCATCCATACATGGCGGCATCATCCGAGCAGGAGTGCATCCCCGCCAAGATCCATCAAGACTATTGCTCGTGCAGTACGGCATTTACCGGGCAGGCACCTCTCCCTGCCCAGGGTCTTGAAGCCCACCAACCTGACGTGGTGGCGACCCAGCACCTGCAGGACCATCTCCTAGTTGATGCTCCTGACACCTACCATCCCGATATGGTGGCGATCAACAAAGCCCGCCACCCAGATGTGGCAGAAAATCATAGGCGGGAACGTCTCCCCGCCAACAAAGGCCACTAACTCGATACGGTGGGAAACCAATATATGCAGGGCCAGCTCCCAGTGGATGCAAGTAAATTCTGCCATCCCGATGTGGTGGAAAATGGAGAGATAAACTGGCGTATCCCGGTACAGGAGCAGATTCGTTCACCTGCCCTGACATAGTAGAATTGTTAGTACCCACTAACCACTGGAGGACCGGAGCAGGATATTCCTACTCTGATACCGGAATGGGCCTTCATACCCATTCCAGCCAAAGATGTCTCTCTGCATATCCTGGAAATGATGGAGGAGAAGTTATCGATCCTAGATAATATCTTTCAGACTTTCCAGAATGTAATTGCATCAGCGGAAACAGCAAGGATTCAGGCCCATGAGCCCATCTCTGCAATTGAGGTGACTCATCTAAGAGACGAGATAGCCACCTCGGAGTAGATCTGTATCCCTACTTCCTCCCAGGAGGTTCTCAGGCTATGTTCTGCGACGCAAGGGCAGCCGGATCGAGTATCTTCTCTCGTTCCATCTGGGGTACACCCATCCATCAAGGTGGTTTCTCCAGAACAGGCATATATCCCTGCTAAAAGTCAATATTTTTGTCAGCGTATCCTGGCAGCATCACATGAACCAATTAGACAGGGACCCAAAGGTGAAGGTCTTTGTCAACAGCAGATGGTCCCCGCTGCCCACAAGAAAGTTCCCCGAATGCGCCTAAGGCAGCCGAAAAATAAATAGGTAGTTCATGAATCCGCTATGCTAGAAGCTGGGGTTCCCAAGGCCCCTAAGCACACATCCAAGGATCAGAACCCTGCCCACCCATTACCATATTATGGGAGAGGTAGTAGCAGTTGCGAAGGTTCTCCTCATAATGTTGCAACCAGCAGCTCTGAAGGTCCTCCCCAGAGCACCCGTGGGGGCCTCCCCCACGGGCATATAACGATCTATCACGAGAGCTCCTCTTTTGATGTGAGTCATGGAAACCCTCCACGTGACCAAAAGATCGAGTAGCAAGAAGGTCCTCCACTTTCTGTGGTCCACCCTGAAGGTCCTCTCTGGGGTATACACTGCAAACACTCTCCATGCATTGGGACCACATATTATGATAGTAGTCTTCAATATCATAGTCACAACTATGGAGGCCCTCCCCACAGTGACATCTCATCATGACAAGAAGGCCCTTCCCTTGTCATGTCCTACCCTGAAGGTCCTCTCCAGGGGTTACGTTGCAACGACACTCCACGTAACCGGGCATCAGATCACGGTGGTAGTCCTCGCCGCCCTCATAAAGGAGGACCTCCCTATAGAGATGTAAAGCAACGAGAAGGCCCTCCCCTCATTGTGGTACATTTTTAAGGCCCTCCCCAGGGTGTGCCCCATAGATATTCTCCCTGTGGTAGCTGTAATGGTAGTCCCTGCCATTACAGAAGCTGTGATGGTAGTCCTCGCCACCACGACTGCCATTGCGAAGGTCCTCCCCGCAGTGGCCCCAAGCAACAAGAAGGTCCTACCCTTGTCGTAGTGTGTCTTGAAGGTCCTCCCTAGGATGCACACTGAATGTCAAACCATGATGTTCATCCTCACCATGATGGTAGTTTTTGCGAAGGCCCTCCCCATAACAATGCTACGCAGCCAGAATGTCCTCCCCTTATTGCGACACACCCTGGAGGTCCTCCCTAGGGTATGTACTGCAAAAGTCCTCTATATAGTGAGGCGTCAAGCTGTGATGGTAGTCCTCACCATTGTAGCTGCTATCCTTAAGGTCTTCCCTGTAATGGAAAATCATATCGACAGGAAGTTCCTCCCCCTGCCGAATCAAGCATAGAAAAGCTCTCGTATTCCGAGGCCCTCAGAAGGATGGGATCAAGCATGTCATATTCCCAGTTAGTCGCCTATGACATCCTTCTTCAATCGGAAGAAGTTCCGGGGCCACATTCATCTTCTAAACCTCCTCGGAATCGCCCAAAAAATGATTCAATACCTACTGGTCCCACTGCCTCCGACCACACTGACAGTGAGTGTCTTAGTTGGGCCGACCAGGTTGAGGAGTCACTAGCGGAGGATTATAACGACATGTTTCACCTGAGGAAATGACTGTCTAGGTATGATATACGAGTTTTGTTTTGGCCCACGGCCACTTATCAGTTAGACATACCCAGAGATTTGTCGAAATAATGCATGCATGGCATCCGCCACAATATATGGACAACCATCCACCATTTGAAATCAAGATTCCTACCCTATGACGGGTATTTAGACCATGTCAAGACAATATGAGACCTCTTGCGTAACATCGACTTAGAATCTCTTCCGTCGGCACGGCAACGGCGACTCGAGAAGCGTAAATGAAACCTGGATATGGCTTGCCTCCGTACGTTGCACCAGTTGCATCGCCTCATCGGTGATGCCCCGACAGGATTCCATATCAGGGGATGGGGAGAACATAGAGCTCTACATTTCACTCCGCTCCCAACCCAGAATAACCCATTTGATGTGGTGTCTTGCAACATCATCACGTCAAGACAACAATCGAGTGGTATCTATGTTCTGGAAAGCCAACACACCCAATAGAGTCGGGCCTTGAGTAAGTCCCAAAAGCGTCAGGCCCGATGGGAAAAATCTATCCAAAAATTCTTGAATCAGGCCACTAAGAGCATACAACAGGCCTATCTCCTATGTGAGGCTATTCAATAATCTTTTCCTACCTCCCCAGAAGAAATAGGTTCACTGAAGAATTCGGCACCAAACCCAGTTCACCCCCGAATGGGGGCACGCAAGATCAAGTAGGTAGCAATAGTACCAGCCACTGCCGCAATCCAGGTTCAACCCCAACCTGTAGGGCTAGGAGCAATTTTAACAACAAATTCCCCTATAAGACCAATAAAAATGGGAAGAGACTCGATGTCCAAGGAACAGAGCCAACCCCAGCCCTCAAGGGTGGGGGCATTATTACACCCTCAACAACAACCTCCCCCATGAGAGTTAGTATTCTCTCTTCTATGGAGGATATCCAGAAGAGGAGGTTCTCATCCTATCCCATCATTTGAATCATCATCCCCTCCGAGAGGAAGGCGCACTATAAGGTTGCATCAAAGAACTCTCTGCGTCACCCTTCATCTAGAAGTATGAAGACAATCCCAGGTCATGAGATGGATGGCCAGAAGAAGACACAGGAGATCCTCTTCCTATTTGTAAGATGACATCTTCTCCGCCCCACGATATGAATCTATCAACTTCATAGAAGTTAACCCCATAGGTGACACCAGAGAGGATGCAAATCAGGATGGATCGGGAGATGATAGTCCCGGTCAGGATGTGACTCACAACGAACCACCAGGTGTGCACACCTGGAACCAGAGGGCCATCCTAAATATGGCCACCCCTTCAGCTAACCCCCATCTGCCTACCCTGCAAGCTTCCAAAAAGGATAACAACAAAGGACTGGTTACCCTTAACCTGCCTCCTTCTCTCAAAAAAACGATCCACTCACACATGAAGAGAGGTTCGCTCGACAAGAAGAGTAAATGAAAGAATTGAGGCGGCTTAACATCGAGCTACTCCAGAAGAACCGTCTTATTGAAAACGCGTCTCAAGAGGATCCACATCCTGCACTCCCAGTAAGTGCACCTCAAAGACACAGGCTTACCCTGCCTAATGAGACACCCAGTCCGTCCAACTACCTAAATGTGGATCTGGATGAATACGAAGACTTCCCTCTACTCAGGAAGCAACTGGAGCGAGTACGCTTGAACCCTCCGAAGGTGTCACAAATAGCACATGCACCTCAGGTGCCAACCGAGATGGATCCTCAGGAAATTCCTTGGGCTACACCTGCTTACGACCGGTCCCAACAGGATGTAAATCAGGATCTCACCAACACCATCGAGGCACTAATGGCTTGATTGGAAGTGATGGAAGTTCGACGCGCCCCGATACAGCCAGAGCGGAACCCTACTCGGATTGGGTGAGCAACACACCACCTCCACCAAATTTTGGGAGCATTATATTCCCAATCTTCAATGGATCAGGTGATCTGGAATAGTATTTGATGAACTACCCATCTTATTGCGACCCTATGATGGGAACTCCGGAACAATAAAAAGCAATGAAACTCAGATGCTTCGTGCGGACCTTGAAAGGATTCGCCTTCTTCTAGTATACGAGTCTACCAGTCCAGTCAATAAAAAGCTGGGAAGACCTTCGGCATTAGTTCTTGTTCCACTTCAGCTTGACATTTCCCAAAACAATGATCAATGACCTCATGAACTGGAATCATAGGGAGAACTAGAGGGTCTCAGATTTCATCTCTATATGGAAAGGTATGACCTACTCTTTGAACAGGCCAATGCCTCAAGATGATTTTCTTTCCATATGCATCGACAATCTTCAAGATGAGATGAAAACACCACTCATACCAGTGTATTGCACCATTGGCTTCCGCCACCTCTCATCCATTACCCAGAGAATTGAGGACTCCCTACATCAGACCAATTTAAAGTCTCGAATAGCCTCATAGGCTCTTGCAAAGAGAGAAGCCAGAGCTGAAGCATCCTCTATCACGCTCAAGCTAGCCCATGTACCTGCTCCACCGCTCAGGCCTCCATCAAATCATCAAGGCCCCCCTTTGCATCAGTGGCCACCTCTGCCCAGGCTGGACGATCATAGAGGATCGAAGAGGAACCTGTTTGAGGAACAAAGGAACAAAGTATACTCATTCCGAGAGGACCAAGTCCGCGACTACTTCATCGACGCCATGAACTGAAACTTGCTCCGCCTCCCGGAGCCAAGAAACCCGAATAATTCGACCGCAATTACAGGACAGATTATTGTACCTGCCATTGGATGTTGGGGCACAATATTTGAGAATGTTTCATCTTCAAAGACCTCCTACAAAGTATGGTAGACTCCGGGCAGGTCGAGCTGGGACCACCCCCAGCACATGTGACGTATATTTCTACCACTGACTCTGACAAAGGGGAGGAATGGTAGGAAGTCACTTGCAAAAAAGAGCAGAAATTTGATAACTGGATGACTCAGAAAACTATCAACCAAGACAGGGCATACTCCGAGCCTAGCTATGGTATCCAGCGTTGCCGCCAACAGCCCCTGATGCTGCACAACCCACAGTATCGGCCTCACAACCCTCCACAAGCCAGTCATCTAGGCATAATCAAAGGAGGAGACAAGTGCAAGAGGATAAGTCCATAATGAGGCCAAAGTTAGCACCAGTGCTGTCAGATTTCATTCCCTTGAACTTGGCGCCACGGGCACCGACCCACCAAACGACACCATTACAGACAACCGACTAGGTTGTCTTGTCAGAGGATGAGGACAAAATATTTGGTTCCATCAATGTCATCCATCTCATGGAATCATCCCCTTACAAAGGTTATGGTTATGAACCTGAGTTCCAGACACAAGGGGTTGGGAGGAGGAATCGCAGAGGCAAGGGATACCAGGGGAGATGCAGTCGCAGCCGAAACCAACCCTACGGTTGGAACCCAGCCCAAACCGTTAATATCAGAGAAACCCGTGAGAGAGCCCTTCAACGTACTTAGCAGGAGAAAGAACATCCCTCCACATTTACAAGCAGCCACCCTATCCCTATTATTCTGCGTTACCCATCAGAGGAGGAATGGGCGCCTAGCACGCACAAACCGATCGGCTGTGCTGGGTCCCCAGAATGTGGGAACATCATTGACATCTGACCCCACGGCGGGTCCCTCCTCGTCACATATTCCATATCCCATGTCACCTGCTAATACTCTCCCACCAGCGGAGAATTGTCGGTCGTTGGAGAAAAAGTACGACATCCTTATGCAGCTGGTGTCAGTACCAGCCAAACTGTCCATCATGGATACCTTGAGTCTATCAGCTGACCTCAGAGAGGTGCTTATTTAAGCCTTTCTCAGCCCCCAGGATTTTCAAGACAAGGTAGCTGCCGCCGAGATTTACCAGATGTAGACTAGACCAGCTGAATGCAATGCGGTGATTTCCTTCACCGATCGGGATGAAGATGCCATCATACAAGGACACATCAAACCACTGTATGTTTCCAGCACACGGAATGATGTTGAGATCTGTAAAGTCTTCATTGACAATGGCTCTAGAGTTAACCTCCTTCCCCTATAGACACTCCGTAGGTTGGGCTACAGTAAGGGTGATTTAATACCCTTGGCCACTACTCTGCTAGGTGATGACAAGAGTGAGAAGAAGCCGATGGGACAAATCAAGCTAAAGACCCATTTTGGTGACCTTGTGGCCTATTCGGAATTCTTGGTGGTCCGGCAGAGCACACCATTCAATGCCTTGTTGGGAAGGTCATGGCTCCATAATCACATTGTCGTTCCTTCATCATACCACTGGTGTATTAAGTACTATGTTAATGGGAAAAGTGGGACCTTGTACGCTAACAAGGCCCCAATTGAGCTCTCTGAGTCACACTACATTGACGCTGGATTTTATGAGCAAAAGAAGAAGAAGCCTTTGGCTGATGGTGTTGACTGGATCCCCGCTCCAAATGGTCTGGAAGTGGTTCCTAACAACCCCCTCAGGCATCTTTGTAGAGACTACGTACTGCCCATCAACCATTTTGAGAGCAAGGGTTCAAGTCCGGACACACACTCAGCTGTCTTCATGACTTCAGCCATGACGGCCGAGCACGAAAATGCAGAAATGTCTGCCAAACCTCAATTTGGGGGTGAGTACTTGAGCAGGGACACTCATAATTCCTCACCTTAGGACTCCTAGGAGATAGAGTCAAGAGATCTCCCCCCATCAGATCCATAAGATGAGGATTTTGGAGAAGAAGAGGAAGAAGATCTCAGGGACGCACCTCCCGCATTTGAGGAGGGTATCTCCACCATGGTGGACGATCTCAGGGAAATAAACCTGGGTACTGAGGAAGATCCAAGGACTACTATCATTAGTGCAGCCATGTCCCCCATGGAGCACGAGGTATATACCTCTTTCCTGAAGCAACATCGGGATGTTTTGCCTGGAATTACACAAAAATGTCAGGACTCGATCCCGAAGTGACGACGCATCACCTGGGTCTTCCAGAAGACAACAGGGGCTATAAACAGGCTTCCAGAAGGACACATCCATCGCATGCCACCAAAATAGTGGTTGGAGTCGATAATCTCATTAAAGTAGGCTTCATTTTGGAGTTTCAATACCCCATCTGGTTGGAACTATCTGAAAGATGATTTTCTAGTCCCGATCACCGTGTTATTAATCGATGTGACGGCCAGGTAAAAGGCTCTATCCTTCATGGATGTCTCTTCTGTATATAATCAAATCAGGATGGCCCGAGAAGATGAATAATCCACTGCCTTCAGAACCCACCAAGGAGTATTCTGTTACAGGGTTATTCCCTTTGGTCTCAAGAACGCTAGCGCCACATATCAATGCGCCATGCATCGTATCTTTAAACCATTCCTGGGGAGATTCGTCGAATGTTATATAGATGACTTGGTGGTTAAATCAAGACAGTACTCAGATCACCTATTAGAGCTTGAGACCTTCTTCAACAAACTTAGATAGCATAACCAGAAGATGAACCCCTTGAAGTGCGCCTTCGGGGTTACCTCAGGGAAATTCCTTGTCTTCGTAGTACGCCATCGCGGCATCCAAGTCGACCGTGAAAATACAAAGGCTATCCTTGAACTACCTCCTCCCTGCAATCTCACTGAGTTGATAGGATTCCCAAGACACCTATCCTATAACAGGCGATTCATAGCCAACCTGGCAGGAAAATGTTTTCCCTTCACTAGGTTAACAAAAAATGGAGTCATGTACCATTGGACAGATGATTGCCAAGAGGCATTTGACAGCCTAAAGAGGTACCTCTTAAGCCCACTAGTGCTCATTCCTCAAGTTGAAGGAAAACCTATCCTCCTATACATGACGGCCCTAGAGTAGTCATTGGGATCCTTCCTCTCACAAAATAATGAAGCCGGCAGTGAAAAAAGTCTCTATTACCTCAGCCAAACAATGATTGATGTTGAGACTCGATACTCAAATATTGAGAGGAGTTGTTTAGCCTTGGTCTTCGCGGTTCAAAAGTTGCGACATTATCTACAGCATCAAGAAGTCCATTTGGTCTCACATAATAACCCGCTCAAGTACATCCTCATCCTCCCAATGCTAACCGGGCACCAATCCCAATGGGGAGTCATCCTAGAACAGTTTGACATCCGGTTTGTGCCTCAGAAGGCCATTAAGGGTCAGGCATTAGCTGAATTTCTGGTAGAGCACCCCACAGCGGGGACCGCTATACTGGACATTGAGCTACCTGATGAAGACATCTTTGAGGCTCAATAGGAGCTCCCAACATGTGAAATGTACTTCGACAGCGCCTCCCGAATCCCAACCGGAAGAGGATGGAAGACCTAAAATTTAACAAGATGGGCTTAGGGATAATACTCATGTCCCCAGAAAAGGCAGCCTTTCCATATTCCTTCCTCCTGTCAGAAGGATGTACGAACAATGAAGCCGAATATCAAGCCCTCATTGAAGGCCTAGAACTCACACTCCAGGAACAAGTACAACACCTTAAGGTAAAAGGTGACTCGAAACTGGTCGTCAAGAAAGTCAATGGTGACTATGATATCAAAAAGGAGGAGTTTATTCCCCTATTTGACTATGTCTGAGGGTTAATGGAGGAATTTCCCATGGAACCAACATTGACCTATATTCCCCAGTCTCAGAATGCCCAGGCTGACGCATTAGCCAACATGGTGACAGCACTAGCCGACCCAGACTGGGATGAAATAGGCATCAGTATTGCTCACTGCCGAATGGTCTTTCCATATGTCCAGACCAAGACAGAGGAAATCCATGAAGTCAGTCTTGTCTCTGAGCCGTATGCTCCCACTACCGGTTGGATGACCCCCATTGAAACCTACCTTCAATGGGGAGAACTTCCATTAGACAGGATTGAACGAGAGAAAATACAGAGAAGGGCAATCAACATTGTCCTATATGGCGGCACAGGTCAGCAAGAGGTCATATACAAATAAGGCATCGACGAAGTCCTCCTCAGATGCATTGACGGAGAAGAAACCATCGCCATCATGACTGAAGTACATGTCGGAGTATGTGGATCACATCAGCCAGGCAAAAATATTTCTAATCAGGTTTGGAGGCTTGGGTACTATTGGACCACAGTGGCGCGATATTGCGAGCGCTTTATCGAAAAATTCCACTTGTGCCAAATTCATGCCAACTTCATACACAAACCCCTAGAGTTACTTCATCAGGCCAAGTACTCCTAGCCATTTTCTGTTTGGGGAATGGATGTTGTAGGACCATATCCCCCCACCACAGCCAAACAGCTGAAGTATATCATCATGGCAACCGACTTCTTTTCCAAATGGGCAGAAGCTATACCCCTTAAGTAAGTCGAGGCAAGAAGCATTTTTAGCTTCGTGAAAACCAATATCATCACCAGATTTGGTGTCCCTCATACCATACTGATGGATAATGGCACCAACTTCTGCTCTACTAAATTGGAGAAACTATACCGAGAGTATGGTATCAAGTCTAACCACTCATCTTGCTACCATGCGACGGCCAACGGACAGATAGAGGGTTTCAACAAGACCGTGTCCATCATTCTCCAGAAAATGGTGGACAAAGTCAAGAAGTCATGGCCGGACAAACTCCTCCATGCATTGTGGGCTTATCGAACCACAATCTACACCGCTACTTGAGATACCCCGTACTCATTGGTATATGGCATAGAGGCAGTCCTGCCCATTGAACTTTAACTTCCCTCAATCTTTGTTTCCATATGTGATCAATTATCCGACGATGAGGAATCAGAGAAGCACTTGGGTGAATTGGAACAGCTGGACAAGAAGCGGCTTCACACATTGCACCATCTGGAAGTCTACCAGAATTGGATTGGACGACCCTTCAATAAAATGGTCCGTCTTTGGTTTGGAAGGAGAATTGGTATTGGTCCTCTAGACCCCAATGATACCTGAAGGAAACCTCCAAAGCTGGAGCCCAAGTGGGAGGGACCATACATGGTACACAAGGTCTACTCAAATGGAGCATATACCCTGATCTCCATGGATGGTCAATTCACCATGGCTCTTACCAATGCAAGATTCCTGAAGAAGTATTTCACATAGAGACCAAGTGTATACATCGTCCTTACCACATGACGTTAAACTACCTGGATAATAATGGATAATAAGAGTTAAAAACGCCCCCTTACCCTCTTGTGTGGACCAAACCTGCACGGGGTGTATTCTTCGTCCAAGATGCATGATGTTAAACTGGCAAGCACCCAACGGTCCAAACTCTAGGACCTTAAACTAAGATCATTTCATCCCCACTGCATGACGTTAAACTGCACTAACAAGAAGTTTTAAAAATGCCCTCTCCCCCCGTGTATAGACCAGACCTGCACGAAGTGTACTCATTCTAGATAACTACATATGGCTTGATTCATGCCCTCGCTGGATACGTAGCGATGCCAGGGTCCCTAATCCTGGCCCATCCATCCCCCCCCCCCCCAAAAAGAAGGTTTCAAAATTACCTTTTCCCCCATGTACAGATGATACTTGCACAGGGTGTATCCTTGGTCCTCACCGCACGATGTTAAACTGCATGAATTTCAGAGAACTATGTAGGGCTTGATTACTGCCTTCGTAGGATACATAGAAATTCCAGGGTTCCCCGTCCTGGTCCAGCCACTCCCAAATTAAAGTTAAAAATACCCCCTCCCCCCGTGTATGGACCAGACCTACATGGGGTGTATTGTCTTTCAGAGAACTACGTACATCTTGATTCCTGCCCTCGCAGGATACGTAGTGATTCTAGGGTCCCCAATCCTGCCCCAGCCATTCCCAAAAAATGTTTTAAAAATTCCCTTTTCCCCCATGTAGGAACGAGACCTACACGAGGTGTATCCTTCATCCTCACCACACGACGTTAAATTGCACAGATTTTAGAGAACTATGTATGGCATGATTCCTGCCTTCACAGGATACGTAGCGATGCCAAGGTTCCCCATCCTGGCCCAGCCACTCCCGAATTAAAGTTAAAAATGCCCCCTCCCCCCATGTATGGACAAGACCTACACAGGGTGTTTTGTCTTTCAAAGAACTATGTGCAAATTAATTCCTGCCTTCGCAGGATATGTAGAGACTCTAGGGTCCCTCATCCTGGCCCAGCCACCTATCAAATAAAAAAATCCCCTTTTCCCCATGTACGGATCAGACCTGCACGGGGTGTATTAGGCAGAGAACTATGTCCGGCTTGATTCTTGCCTTCGCAGGATATGTAGTGACGCCAAGATCATGTCCTGGCCCAGCCACTCCCAAATGAGATAAAATAAAAGTTAAACAATGTCCCCTTCCCCCGTGTAGAGACCCGCCCTACACGGGGTGTACTTCTTCCAGAGAACTACGTGTGGCTTGATTCCTGCCCTCGCAGGATACGTATTGACGTCAGGGTTCCCCGTCCTGGCCCAACCCCCCAAATAAAAGATAAAAATGCCTCCCCCCCATGTACAGACCAGACCGGTACGGGGTGTACTCCTCGTCCTTACCGCACGACATTAAACTGCACAGATAACAAGGTTTAAAAATGCTCCCTTTCCCCCCGTGTATGAGCTAAACCTGAACGGGGTGTATTTTTTACGTCTTCTTTGCACGACGTTAAACTGCATGGATAATGAAAGTTAAAAATTCCACTTTCCCCTGTGTATGGACCGGACCTGCATGGGGTGTGTTTTTCATCCTCACCGCACGATGTTAAACTGCACGGATTTCATCATGAACAACCTAAGATATATGGCAAAACGAGGTCGGAATACTCCTTGCACATTTAGATGCATCCTCCCCATACAGCATACTCCACGGCTCGGATAATTATAGATCATTGTAACCATTCATGGCCATTGGAAGTGGAAAGTCATGGACCCATGTACACCTTTGCATGACTATTCATACCATGCCCTCAGCGGCTCTGCATATTGATAGCCCCTGGCCTGTCTACCAAAGGCAATATTTCCATAGGCGACACTCTTCCTAGCTCTGTACGCTTACCGGCCTCAGAGCCCCATACCATACCTCCTGATCCAGAAGTTTATGGCGCAGTGGTTTACAAGTTCATCCCCTTTTCACATCCAAAATCGCCAGGGTATCCCTACCCGGTTAGCCTATGTATCCGCTCGTGGTTCACATGATGACCTTAATCTACGAACATCAAGCCAGGACTAGGATACTGTGACTCAATGGACAATTGCAGTGAAGATGTTTTTTGTTTTCTCGGACACCGTTATCCCCACACGCCGAACTCTATACTATGAGAAATCTCAGATTTTCATAATCATTCAGGGCCATCGGAAGTGGAAATTTATCGACCCAGGGACACCTTTGTACAACTATGCATACCATGCCCTCAGCAGCTCTGCATAATGATAGCCCATGGCTCCTCCATCAAAGGCAAGATTTTCTTGGGCGGTACTCTTCCTAGTTCTGTACACTTAACGGCCTCAGAGCCCCCACACCACACCTCCAGATCCGAGAAACCTCAGAGTTACAATTTACAACCTTCATTTCCACACTGTTCAGAGTATATTAGAGCATGTTAACTTTGTTATCCATCGAGTGACTATAGCAATAGTCACCCAATGGTCCGAGCTCTATGACCGCTAAACTAGGAGTATTTTGTCTTTACCACGCGACGTTAAACTGCATGAAGTGAAGGTACACCCCTACACACAAAATAAACTAGCGCAAGCAGCTCTCTAAGCTTTAACAGCAACCAGGGCTGAGTATGCCTGACATATCTATACATTTCCTTCCCAAATGACAGACTTCATGGCCTGGATAATTTTGGATCCTCATCACCACTCACGGCCATCAGAAGTGGAAAGTTCTCGACCCGTGGACACCTTTCCATGACTATTCATACCATGCCATCAGCAGCTCTGCATATTGATAGCTCCTGGACTATTTACCAAAAGCAAGATTTCCACAAGCGACACTCTTCCTAGTTCCATAAGATTACCGGCCTCAGGGGACCCATATCATTTCTCCTAATCTAAGAAGCCCTGAAGCCACAATTTACACCAATAAAACCCTATCCCCATCTGGGCATGCCGAGATGTTCAAGACCCATTGCATTATGATGAAGAGAGGCCTTTTCCACTACGTCCTTACCACATGATGTTAAATTGCATGAAACATCTTGGCCACTTGGCATAAAACTGTAGAGACCAAGCATTAACCGTCCTGGGAAATGCCTTAAATTACAAGCATTTTCACTGGTTTAAAAATTCCCCCCGTCCTTGCTACATGATGTAAAACAGCACAGCATCCTTTAAAAATGCTCCCCGTATTTACCGCACGACGGTAAACTGCACGGAAGTCATCCTCACCGCATGATGTTAAACTGCGCAGACCCCCTTTCCATTCATGTCAAGTCACCTCTGTCCTCACTTCATGACGTTAAACTGCATGGAGTTTATCCTTACCACATGAGGTTAAACTGCACGGGCTTCGTCGAGACCCACCCAAGATATATGGAAAAAGGGGAAAGGAATGCTCCTAGCGCATGTAGATGAATCCTCTTCATACACCAGACTCTACGACCCGGATAATTTCGGACCTCCATAACCTCTCATGGCTATCGGAGGCAGAATTCCATCGACCTTTGGGCACCTTTGTACAACTATGCATACCATGCCCTCAACGGCTCTGCATAATGATAGACCCTGGCTCATCCATCAAAGGCAAGATTTACCCAGGAGATAATCTTCTTATATCAATATGATCACCGGACCTAGTGCCCTCATGTCATATCTTCTGATCCAAAAATTTATGGAACAGTGGTTTAAAAGTTCATTCCTCACCCGCATCCAAGTGTTGTCGGGGTACCCCCGCCCGTTGAGCCTATGTATCCACCTGCGGTTCGCACGACAATTTTCATCTACAAGCATCAAGCCAGAGCTGGGATACTCTGACTCAGTGGGAAACTACTGTGAAGATGTCTCTTTTTTGATCGGGACACCATTATCCCCATGTGCCGAACTCTGTGCTTTGAGCAATCCCGGATTTTCATAATCATTCATGGCCATCGAGAGTGGAAAGTTATCATCCCATGGAAACCTTTGTACGAATATGCATACCATGCCCTCAGAGGCTCTCCATAATGATAACCCGTAGATCATCCCTCAAAGGCAAGATTTCATCAGGTGATACTCTTCCTAGCCCCATATGCTTACCGGACTCAGAGCCCCCATATTATCTCTCCTAATTCGGGAAACCCCAGAGTTAAAGTTTACACCTTCATTCCAACACACCTATTCATAGAATGCTAGAGCATCCTAACTCAATTTCCCTACGAGTGATTGTCGCAATAGTCTCCCAATGGTCCGAGATCTATGACCGTTAAACTGAGAGTACTTCATCTTTACCACATGACTTTAAACTGCATGGAATGTAAAAAAAATTCGCTCGTCCTTACCACATGAAGTTAAAATGCACAGACTCCGTCTTTACCGCATGATGTCAAATGCATGGCATAACTCATCATAAGTCCAGCCAGGGATAGGGGTTTTCCTCCCCCCCCACCCCCCTCAGTGTAAGGGCCAGACCTGCACAAACTACAACCTCACATCATCATGGGTAGGGATGATGTTACCCGTTCCTAGAAATTTATCTGGGGCATTTCTCCCGTGTTCAGGAATCCTCTTTTCATAAACCATACTCTGCACCCAAAAAGAGTCGAACCATTGTCAGCCACCCCTGGTGGTCTCGAATCTCAACTTCCCTAAAGTGGCTCGGCTATCAGAAGAACACAATCACTGACCTAAGGAAACCTTTGCATGACTATTCATACCATGCCCTCAGCGGATCTGCATATTAATAGCCCCTGGCCCATCTACCAAAGGAAAGATGTCTTTATGCAATGCCTCTCTCCATACTATTGCTGACCTCTGAGCCCGCATATCCATTCAGAAACCCTATGAGCTGCAGTTTACTATCCCCTTTCACAACCCTACCTGAATATGGTGGAACGTCTCTGACAAGATTACCAAGGACCAAGAGAAGTCGTCACATTCTACATGATCTCCCAGCTGCATGACTTTAAACTGTGCCAAGCCCCAACCGTCCTTTACGCTAGATAAATGCGTAATACATGAACCTTTCTTCCACACTCCTGATTGATACAGATGTTCTCAAAACCTTTCAGACATCACATACCCTTTCCAAGCCACCCCTAGTGGTTTTCATAATTCTCCAAGCCACCCATGGTGGTTTCCATGAGCCGGACTTTCATGAAGTCCTATGGCCATCAAAAATGGAGAGTCATTAACTTAAGGAAACCTTTGCACGACTATGCATACCATACCCTCAATGGTTCTGCATATTGATCACCCTTGGCCTGTCTACTAAAGGCAATATTTCCTTAGGCGATGCTCCTCCCACCTCTGCACGCTGATATGACTCCCATGCCTTCAGACATGCCTTGTGTGTCGTTCAAATCTAAACATGCTCCCTCCACATGCATCTAAAGGATATTGAGACATCTTTTAATAAACCAAACCACATTGGGGCCTTTGCCCCACCATAATTGGTCAAAGTTTTTCGACCTAAAACATCAGTAATGATAGTATTTAGGGAAAGACTTTAAACCTCCCAAGAAAAGAGGCGCAAAGCCTGTTAGGCCAAAAACCAGAAAAGGGCAACCTAAGAAAAAGTCAAGCCATACCCGCTGGGCCCACAATAAATGGGCCCAGGAAAAATTAGGGCATTAAAAGAAAAGACAAAAAGTTTTTGGGGTTTTTCTACTGAACCCTAGCAATAGTCAAACTATGCTCGCTGGACCCCATGGTCTAGGAAAAAGTTAGAGCTTGTTTATATTATATCAATTGTCTTGAACTCGGGTCATTCTTGGTTCAGTGAATTATTATATGCAACAATCATGACATATTATCTCTATCACAGGAGGAGACATTAAGAGTGCTAAAAGAGAAACGTCTTTTCATTCCATGACAAAATTGGTGAGGAGGTATTCCACAATCCGGAGCCTCCTCTGGCATCAAAGGCCATTACATGAGATTTTCAGCAGATTTACAAAGTTGTATCAGGCGCTGGTGAGAAGCTTAAATTACTTGGTAGAGAATCTGCAGTAAGGCTGTCTCAGCTTCTGCACCAGCCTGCAGTGCTTTTGCCTCTTGCATCGCATTTAAGATCGCTCTCATCTCCTCCTCCACCCACTGCTCCCCATTTTCAATTATGGCTATGGAATTGGCCTCCTCCCGCTGTAGCCGCTGTATGTCACTTCTCAGCACCTCCAGTTGAGAGCGCTGCTTATGAATTTCTTCCTGGAGTCTCGCGAATACTCCCGCATGATCATGAGCTTCTTTTAGGCGAATTTGGCGGGTCGCAGAAAGGTAAGATTCATATTGGGAAGATGAAATGTGAGACTCAAAGCCGCCAAGCCTCTCCCGGTCAGCAACCACTTGCTTTACCAGATCATAAATTCCATGGTAGTCAAGGCCGTCAAATACCAGCAGCATGAACTGATCACGCCGCTTCGGTAATCTGGCCGGAATCTCGGCCAAGGGAGTTTGGGAAATCAGCTTCCATATTTTCTCTCATTCTATTTGGAAAGTAAGACGGAGACTGGAAAGGATCTGTTGATCGGTCTCGAAGTCTCTCCCATACAAAGACACATTTTCTGGGATAAATGTCACTAGGGAGGGACCCGATACAGATTCAACTATGGGCTTTGATGCCATAGCAACTCCACCCCCTGTGATTGTAACCGCGGGCACAATTTGATCCAAAGGAACTATCAGAAGTGCTGAAATTTGTGGCCCTAAAATCCCAAAAGATGGTAATACAGATGAGTATCCCTAATCAGAAAAGGGAAAAGAATGGATTTTATGGCAAGAGATTGAGAAACTTTCCTCCAGTCATCAAGGCATTGGTGTTCTCAAGATCTACGTCATCGCTGTCGCTGGAGGAAGACGCTACATTCTCAAGGGTAGTGGAGTCCTAGGATCCCCCAGAGGTTCCCAGGGCCTAAGGTCGTGTCCAAGGACAACATCTCCCAAATTTGCCTCTAAGCAGCTGTCTATGGAGATCAAGCCCGTGGAAATCACTCCCTTGATGAATAAAATAATGGCCCACTCTAGGTTTTCAATGACTGGTCTAGCGACAGACTCTTCCTCCATAGCCACAAGATCCATTAGGTCTGAGGCAGCTGGCTCAGTCAAACCTGGAGACCCCTCAGCGATTACAGGTGCCCCATTCTCCCCCGCAATTGAATGGGATGTCTGATCAGCATGAGTTTTGAACTCCAGTTGTTCCTCCTCTGACATATCTCTGGATGATGAAGGCAGGAGTAAAACATCCATATTACTAGCCCCTCCAGTAGGGCCCTCCATTTCGTCACACTCAGGTGTGGTTGTAGGTGATCCCTCAGGTGATAAGAGGACATAATGTATGACCGTGTGGGTAGCCACAGCCAGATCCCTGAGTGGCCATGTACCATGTGCCAACACAGTTAATAACTGGCAGAATCAGAATATATGAGTTGGAAATTGAAGAAACGGGAAGTCCTAGTTACCCAATGTCCCCTGTCTGAGTCGTTCCGACAAACAAGGCACTTGTTTCCATCTCTAGATCTGCCCAGGGGCCATTTCTTTTCTTAGGGCGATGGGAGGAGCTAGAAGAGGAAAGACCCTAGCTGGGTCCGCAATGGTCATTTCCATGAGCTCAGCTATGCTGGGAGATCCCTCCTCGATGATCCTTGTAACCGAGAGTGCATGTTCGCATGTTGCAGTACCATGGGGGGTATACTCCGTGGAAGGAACTGCCCCCTGGTATTCCTCATCACCCTGCATAAAGGGAATAAACTTTAGAACCTTCTCATAAAAGGACGAGGGAAAGCCAGAATGAACGAATAGTATGACCTCTTCTTTGAGATCGGACGATTCAGGATCTCTTATCATCATGGACACTCGGGCTGACCCATAAAGTTGGTTACGGAGCGAATGAACAAAGGTGTCCATCTCCCTCAAAGAGGTGACTGTTTTTTCCAGGTCTTCCTCCAACAGTAAGTGGGACGGGGCGAAGATAGTCCCAGTGCCCAGAAGCTCAAGAGAGTTCTCCTGGAGCAACGCCCAATCATTTTTATCTGAGCCACTGACCCTCATATCATCCCAAATCCTCCACGTATCTGGGAATGTGGCTTTAATAGGAACATCTATCTAGGGAGGATCGGCCAGGTAGGACCGAGAAACATCAAAAGTTGACGAAGGCACCAATGGCCGAAATGGGGGTCTAGGCCTCATCGTCGTCCTAGAACTCTCGAGAACTACCTATGGATGGAATCTCAAAGGCGGGGGAGGGAATTCCCTTGCCTCAGCCATGGTAGGGGAACCAATGGGATCGTTTCCCCCTAAGAAGTGATTACTCCCCTCATCCTCCTCGTCATTCACCGATAGTAACAGGGCTTGGACCCGGTGAGTCAACACAGCATGACCCCAGCGAGCGTAAATATAGGCCTTGAGGTCCCGGAGATACCGATCAACCCTATCTGGGTCCACATCATAAATAATGTCAACAGGGGCTGATAAGTAGCCCAGTTCGTCGAACGACACTTCCGATTCCTAAAGATACCACCACAAAGGGTTGGGGTATTGGCTGCAAAAGGTTGTCCAGCCCTTAAAGACATCCCATTGGCCCCAGGCCGGCGGGAAGGAAACATCAGCAGGAATGGACGAATCTCTCTGGGAAACTTCGATAGCATGCGAGGAGACACCTCTATCCGTTAAGACCTTCCCCAGAAGCACGAGGCTAGCAGGGTTGCGAAGCACCTTTCCTAGCTTGGTTGGGGTACTTCCCCCCTTCCACTTCCTTTTTCCCTTCGATGGATTAGGGCTTGAGATAGTGGTCACCCACAGCCCCAGCTGACCATTCAGGTACGATTTTACCCAAGCATCGGCATATTTATTGGATAAGAAAGGCATGGGATCTATAAGTGTGGGGTTCATAACCTCTCAACCAATGTCCTCTCAGGTAAACATCAACCATAATTTCCTTGCCACCAGCAGATGGTGGTTCTCGCGGGCACCATTAAGAGCAGGAGGACATTGTGCCTGGACGCAGCCAAACTGACGCCCTAATCGGAAAGGCGTGTATCCCTCACATATCATCTCCCCACCGATACGAGCTACCAAGATACCCTCTTGGAGGGAGAAGAGGAAGCCCCTCTTGGTAAATTACTCTGATGAATTATTTGTGATTACACCGGTCGGGGAGGGGTATGGGGGGAAACTGAAGTAGTCATAGTTCGAGATCCGACTTGATAGTAGACGCCTGTTCTGAACTATCTTTTGTCCCTCCTTCTCCTGGTCCACCTACTCTTCGGGCATGACCCCACTTGTCAACTACAAATATAGTCGTAATGTGGTACCCAGAATATGAAGGGGGTTGATGAAAGTATAGAAGTTCTTAACATGCACTCCCGACCATCCCCAGAGGACTTGAAAAGGTCCGGCTACCAGGAATGGCCGAATCCCCTCAGTGATGTTGCTAAGAAACCGGTTGATCGTATCCAGTACTGGGACGGCCTGGTTGATAATGTTGCCAGTGGCCAACTGGGCTACTATAACGAAAGTGGAAATGCTGCCAGGCGAAGAATTTTTTCAATGTCCGGAACAAGCTCCCAACCCCAGCTGTTGAATTGGCCTTCCTCCAGGATCGGCCAGTAGCTACCACTCAGCCTTCAAGATTCTATTGAAGGACAGTTTGTGGGCCTGTGTGGAAGAGGCACGTGCTCACTCTCTGTGGCGAAATCTATGATCCTGTCATGATAAGGGATAAGATGTTTCGAAGAGATATCTTGTTTCAGAAATTTATCTGGTTCCAAAGACCCATCTTTCAAACACTCTCAGGCCTGGTTGATGAGCTTCCTTACCAAAGGAGGGGTCCTTTTGTCATCATCCCACACAAAAGGAGGAGGCAAGGATTCATCATACATACCTTCGACAATTGGGACCCCCGAAATATGGAAGATGTCCCAGAGACTAATACCCACCTCCCCATGGACAAAGTGGAATGTGTTGGTGTTCGGACTCCAACTGCTCATGAGTTGCCTGGCGAGGGCATGAGGCTGATGGGTGTAGGTCTGGGACACCCTGGCGGCTTCATATAGTCCCACAACCCGTAACTCCACCTTGAACTCTGCATAGCTTTGGCGAACCCAGAAGGGCCACCCCCAATCCAAAGACTTGAATACCCCTTCAGACCAGAGGTCCCTACTGGCTAACCAACCACATTGGTCATTTAGCAGGGCCTTGCGGGAAATACTTTGGTAACAGTGAATCACCCCTTCCTTCTAATGTCGTTCCCCTGTCAGGGACACAGGAAGGTGATTCAGCAGGAATCTGGTAGCTATCTCCCTCAGGGCAGCCCCCTGGTGTTTATCACAGCTTGAGGGATAGTGGTGGTAAAATTTCATGTCGTAGGGTTGTTGTCAAGAAAGGGCACCGGAATCGGTTTATCGGATAATAGACTGAACCCATAAGTGGGAAGTCTATTGGAAAGAGGATACTCCTACAGTGACTCTGAGAGTAAATGTACAAGAGGGGGCTACAGTGGGGGTTGGCAGACTCCATCCTGAACAGAGATGGCCACATCCTTCAAATGTTGATCACCAACTGGAAGAGGCCCAGCAGCGGGCCTAGTCGTAGGACGAGGAGGAACCATATTTATCTTCTCCCTGGGCCATGGAAATCATGAAAATGGTTAGTCCAGAAATAATAAAACTTGGAAAAAATACCAATTATTTGCAAAATATTCCATCCAAGCCTCATAATGAAATCCACAAGGTGGCCCCATAGGTAGGTTTGTAAGGACAGCATCCCGCAAACTAAACTTATGCGGAATCCATCCGATGTACCTTGGCCCACGGAGCATTGGCCAGAAAACTGTGAAACATGCTGCCTCGCAGAACCTCAGCTCCGAGAATTAAGCATTTAAGTTCAGACTTAAAGTATTTTTCAAAGATTGGATCATTCGGGTATGTGGACCATTTAAAAATGTGAAGCGAGTTCCTCTGTGGCCCAACATGACTTACTTTTTAATAAATTAAAAGTATTGGTTCATGGTAGGGAGATTGTTCTATGGGTTAAGGTGACCGCAAAGGAGGAATGGTTCGTGGAAGTGGTAGATGGTTCGCAGATGAAGCGTCTCGTGAAGGAACAAGAACATGCAGACAGAAACTCAAGAAGATCTAGTTTCGCAAAAAATCCGGTAAAGGAAAAATAAAGGGCCCCCCGTATTTATAGGCATGGTCCCCCACCTGGTCCACTCCCCTACAGCAAACCATCCAAGGTTCAAGACCACTCTACATTGTAATAGTCTCATCTTCGTTCCGATTGGACCCCATTCCGATGGGGGCATCTGTAGGGTCCTGAAAAGTCTTCAAAGGAAGATAATAATCATGTTCATTTGAGAGAGGATTTTTACCCAATTACCTTCAACGAATTGGGAAAAGGAAGGAGGCCAATACTCTAAATTGGCAAAGGACTAACCGGTCCATGAACTGCCTCAAGCGTTACGTGGCTGGTTCAGCAAACCGCTCCCCTCCGTGGACCAGCCTCGTTCGCGAGATAGAGGCAGAGATCCTCCGTGGGTGCGAAGCAGGACAGGTGCCAAGCCGGTCCACCATCACGAACCGCCCCAGCCGTGAACTGCATCGAACGGCTCAAGCCGCATCTGCTATCGTTCGCAGAATGGAGGCGGAACCCTCCGCAGCCGCAAATCACTATATGAGCTCATTTGGTTCGTGGGGGAGATCGTTTGGTTTGTGTGGGAGATGCGATCAATGCCCCCCCCCCCCCCCACGAGTTGTTAATTGACCGAGTTATCCATGAATCGTGTTTTCAGACATGGGCCTCTGCAAAAGGTGATGCATGACCATAGATACATCCTTTTCCCCGCTCTATAAAAGGAGACCGAGGGGAAGAGAAGGGAAGACGAAGAGAATATCAATCAGATTTGGGTGGAAGGATTTCGAAGGACGGCTTAGGATTTCAGAAGTTCCAGTTCGCGAACCAGAGCAGGTATGAACCTGGGAACGAACTAATAGGGAACCACAAATGCAAAATAACTTGGTGAACCACGAACTTAAAATAACAAAGAAGAAACAATCATGAACCATGGTCCCTCTGCGGATTCACTCCCCACTGACTAGGGAGTTAATGCCTCTTTTCTGATCCACCGCACCGTGTAACACCCACCTACGCGGGCGAAGCCCCGACCGACGAGCCTCCGGCCGGCACCGCCCTTGGCCGCCGCTTCCTGAATGCAACCCTCCACAGACCACCCTGGTTTTTTGATCGAATCTGAAGCCGCGAACCACCTTGGTTCGCGGATCGAAACCAAATCCACGAACCACCGTGGTTCACGGGATTCCCATCAGTCCTCGGACCACCCTGGTTTGCAGACGGCTTCTCCAACCACGTAGCACTTCCCTACACAAAGGGTGCCACCACCGATACCCCTGTGTGGCCAACCAAATTCTTCGGAGTTCCCGTTCCCTGACCCACATAAAATCCTTCCGATCCATCCTGATCCTCTATGACTCCCTCACTGGCCTACTCATCGGCCCAAGCTGAGGGCTCCACCAGAGCCACCGGATCTGTGTGGTGTAACCCTCAGGCACATCAGCGCCCCATTTTTAGTTTACATACCCATAGTAAACAAGGGAGAAGGGGTTTCCCCAAACCTTGATCAAATTCCCAAAGCATTCTTGGGTTCACATTCCCACTGTAATGTGGAGTCTTAGCTCGGTAGCCCCCTTTCTGACCCTCCACTTGTTGGGGCTGGGTTACTTCTCCCTTCTTTAGAGGGTAGTAAAATACCCATCAGAAGAAAGTCCCCATGCACATTTGGTACTTCCCCCGGAATCAAGAGAGGTGACATGAACATGAACACCTCTTTCCCTCTCCCACTGTGCTTTGTTGCCATGGGCGTCCATCCCTGAGTTAGACCCGACTTTATGGGCCACCCTCATGCGTAAGCCCCACTCCACTTCTCATGGATGCACCTTTCACGACGTGATCCTCTAGTCCATGCTGCCTCTTGTTTCTCACACCAAGCATGACTCACGTGGGCTTAGAGTAAGCATCGACCATGACATCTTATTATGGCCCTCCACAGAGTGTAAGCCCCAATCCATCACTCTGGGATGCCTCAGAGCGTAAGTCCCAAGCCAATGTGAACTACGAGGACTTTGATTCCCTACCACAGGGATACGTAGGAAGCCTCAATGAGGTTCAAGCCTGATCACCAGAGGACCCCCGGGCCCCCCTTCACACTGGTTCTCTGATGTTCCTGATCGAACTATGTGGACTTTGATCCATTTCTCCTAGGTAGGGTACGTAGGAAGCCTCCATGAGGTTCAACCCCAACAACTGGTTGATCCGACTATCTTCACACTGGCTCACCGCGCCACTCCTAGTACCGCCTCAATGAGTCCCGACTACTTGGGGTCATTAATCCAATGACGGATGGTAAACCTCAGGCATAAATGATTCTGAACCCCTGCGTTCAGGTGACCATTTCCAACCAGAAGAAATCCGTGGATACAATGCTTGGGTATAAACCAAAGATTCGTGAACATATGAATACATCTTAAATCTATAAGAGAGTCCCAGAACAGGAGATAATTCCCCTAAAAAGGGTGCGATGAACCCAAATTCCCATCCTCTTGACTAATGTGAGTTCTTAAGCGTTGCTGGACAGACCATCCGGCAAACGCCTGCCTTTGGAAAGCAGGTCCACTTGTCATCGGATACGGAACTGTTGGGCGTTTCGAGACTGACCCAAAACACCATCATAATACCCATCAATAAAATACGGTGATGATAAATTAATTTAATCGCTATATGGATATGGTAAGTCGTACATACGCAAAGGCGATATTTTTACTTCACATTTCATGGAAAAAGGGTGAATAAAAGTATTTTAATAATCGTAATAACATTTAATTATATTTAGGATATATATTTTATTATTTTTTGAAGAATATAAAAAATTTAAAGGAGTTAAAAGTATAATTAAAAAATTGATCTGATAAGGTGATTACCTCTTCTTTGGAATAATTCCTTTAGATATCCTCTTTAGGGAATTTGGTTTGGTATTTTTGGAATAAAACAACCTATATAATGTTTATATGGGAGGTTGTAATTGAACTTGTTAGATTTTTGTCATTATATAAGGCTCAATATGATGTAAAGATGAGAAAGGAGGGGTTCCCTTTTATAATTCAGTGGAATCGAACCCTTATAATTTCTTAAAAGATTAAAATATATTAATGTCATTCGCAAGAAAAATGGTTCCAAATTGTCTATAAATGGGAAGGGGTAACATTTTAGACCATATATTATCACCATTTTCCTTTATTAAAATTTTTATGATTTTTATGAAATCAAATAAAATATTATTTTTAGAAAATATCATTATTTATAATTTATAAACTATTCATTTAATTTGACTTAAAAGACATAAATAAAATGTAAAAATTAGAATATAATTATTTAAAATGACACTAATATGTCATATATATCTACAAAATTCGTGTAAAATATTATGTCACTAAAATTTTATTAATTTTAATGTTTTAAAATTATTTTATATTTTTTATTGATTGGTGATATACTAAATTAGTGTCCCATAAGAATATAAGATAATTATTTAATCACTATAAATTATAAATAAATTACCCTCATGAAAATAATGTCATTTTTTATAAAATTAGTATTAATATATATTCATAACTTGTTTTTTTCATTATGTTAACACATAATTGATATTTAAAACTATTAGAGTGACATTTTGTGACTTTATTTTATTTAAATATAATATAGGTCATTCTCAAGGAAAAGTGACGATTAAATAACTCAATTTTAATAATAAGGTAAATTTTTTTGAATTAAATTCATCCAATAAGAATTAGGTTGAAATATTATAACTTTATCACCTATTTTTAACCTAGATTGAAAAAAAATTTCCTTTTCCAATGTGAATAATTTTGCAGAGTTACTATTCATATTGATTGAAACTAAAAGGGGAATATTTAAAAAAATTGAACCACATGATTATAAATATTAAATCCATTTTATAAAATTCAATTTATATAAGTTGAAGAAATTTATTTTAAAGTAATCACAAAAAACACGATGAAACCCATTTTTTAGAAAATTGCATTTTTAATCAAAAAACGTAGATTAATCTTTTCCCCTATCCAAAGAAATTATTAAATGAATGTAAAAAAATTTGATTTAATATATAATATATAAAATTTCATTAAAATAATTCACCAATTTTTATTAATTTAGTTTATTAAGATAAAAATATATTGGTCACATAAAATCATTTTTTCACAAAAAAATCTCTTTTATTTTCAAATGATTTTTATTTTAATTTCAAATTAATTGATACCAAAATAGTTTCTATATACATATGTGAACATAAATGTTTCATAATTTATTTATTACTATTCATACCTACTAATCCAATGGATAGAAAATAACTATAATTTAATAGTAATCATGGTTTGTTTAAACTCAATGTTGCATGTAAACCAAGTTACCAAAGAAATTAAATTGATTTGAAAAAAATATTTCATAAAATCATAGGGTGTTACATTATACCCACATTAAAATTAATTTCATCTATAAAATTCATCACTCTAATAGAAACAAATTAGGATATAATTATTTCATTTCATCCTCAAGTTCTCATGTAATGACTTTTGAATTTTTTATTTCGTTATAGAGCTTTCACCATGTGAGTAATCCTGTTTCATAGTACATTGTCTCTATGATCTATTTTTTCACTAATTGTTATTTATATGAAATATAATTTTATAGTGTTATATTCTCTTATTTTATTAAATTTTATGGATCAGGTATGTACTTCCTCAAAAGATATACATGGAGAACATCATGAACTTGAGAGGGGTTTATTGGAAGCTCCAAGTGATGGGATATTGTCCCTACTCAATCAAGAATATCAAAAGATCAAATATAATTATGTTTTTTCATTTCTATCCTTATGAATTTAATAAATTCATTCCATAGATAAATTCATATAAAACCATTCCCACAAACTTTAAATTTAATTCCACATTAATGATTTTTACAACAACTTTTCTATCAACTCAGAGCTACCTTGATATACTGTTGAATGGCTCTGAATTTCTCTATCATTTCTTGAGACAGCTTGGTCTTAGTAGTTTTCTTTCTCTAATATCATATTGCATTTTTAATTTGATTAATTTTCACTTCATATATTACTTCAAGAAATTAATATTAAAGATTAATTTTTTTTCATGCCTAAATCACTAAAATTAACTTTAAATGAATCATAATATCAATAAGTTATTCCTTATACATCTAAATATTTACCCAAACCAAAATGGATAGTATGAGATATCCAATAAAATCTATGGTTCAACATAACTCTTTCCAAAATTATTTAACCTTAATTATCCTTTATAATATGAATAACAAAAATTAAATCACAAATATTAGAATGATTTGATCGTATATCTATCCATGATCAACTTAACAATTATCTTGATATAAATTTAATCCCTTATAATGTTCCATAAAAAAATGTATATACCCTGATCATTTCAAAAACGTAACTCATAATAAAATAATATATTCCTCCAAAATATAATTAACCATTATTCTATAAATAATAGAATTTCTTATCCAAAAACATTTCCATTGGAAATATGGGTTAATTATTGCACCAATAAACAATAATAAGTTGATTCAAAATATCAAATGTGATTTCTTATTCCAGAATTTATATAGAGAGAGCTAATTAATGCTTAGAATAATATTATATTTCACTAAAGTATGAACAATAATATTTTTATATACTGTATTCAAACAAAACTTAACATGAAATTCTGATCCCTATAGTAAAGGATAAATGTTCCCTAATTATCATGTTTCACTTTAACTATTGTGATTGCATAAGCACTTCCTTTTTTCTTTGAATTCACAGGTCTTTGTTTCTTATTATCCTCATCATCCCTTCGATTATGGAATTGATTTTCCTAACTCTAAAAATAATTTCATTTCTAGAACTGGACTGTGAGTGGTGTAGTTTTTATAGTTTTCTATTTATTCACATCATTAGATAACTTATTTTCATCACTTTAATATTCGATTTATCAATGAAATTCCATTCCAAACATAAAAAATTTATGAGTTACCTTAAGAAACTTTCCTCTATTTTTATTTTCACACATTAAGTATAAAGTATGGATCATATTATTCTCTCCATGGTTTTTATAATTTCTTTAAATTCCACCTTTACTTTCTTTTCAAAACCATGAGATTTATAGGTAACAACAGTCTCCATATCCACCTTGACAGCACATCGAATTATTTATTCCGAGCTACTAAAGTTACTTATGGATAATTCCCTTTAGATACATGGTTTTATAGCACTAAAGAATCAATAACCCTTAATTTTAGGTTAAATGATAATACTAGGAGTGTACATCACAAGTCTTATAAAATTTGACTCTTAGGTACTAACAGATTCATCAACCCTTTATTTTGGCATGAGTAATTCCTTCTCCATTTTCCTATGAGGAATCTGAGTAATGTACTTATGGAAAAATAATATCTTAAACTTATCCCACCCCATAGAGTCAATTTATTACTATTGACACATGTTCTTGATTAGATTCTACTATTTATATTCTCCTTCCAAATGATAAAAACCTAGAATAACTTTCTCATGTTATAATCACCGAATAATAGAAAATATATTTTCACTAGTACTGGTCCACTGATCAACAAAAAGTGGATTAGTGGAACCACTGAAATAATGTTTTTGTTTACTCATGAAGGACTCAATAGAACTTGGTTCCCTCCAATTCTTATTTAGAGTTTCAACATTATTCATAGATTGAGACTGTTTTATGAGCATAGAAATGATATTTTTCATTCCATCACCCATAAAATTTTGTTTCACAAGAGGAAAATAATTTCATTGACTATCAGGTTTAGAATTAACATGATTCTTTCTTGTTTCGTCAATTTACTAAATCAAAAACACATAGTGTGATAAATAATAATCATAGTGAAAACAAAGAAATCATGAAAAATAATTTATAGGATGTAAAAATCATGACACCTTATTATATGAAACATTAGGTTTAACATAGGTAATTTATGATTGATACTAAAACTTTATGATTTTATTCGATTCTTAGAATAACCCCCAAGGTTATCATTAAAGTTATATCATCCTAGTTTTGAACGGTTAGCTAATCCTTGCTCAAATACCAACTATAATAACCCATACTTTTCATACATAGTTATTACCTATAATTAGATAAATACTCATTATATATAGTAATTATGCATTTTTGAATCATATAGATCTAGTATCTTTGGAAACTTCGACACATAAACAATGAGTTTATAAGAGTTTCCAAATTAGTTCTTCATAACTATCACTCATCTTGTACATATTTTTACTAAAACCTTTCTTCATAACCTTGGGAAATGAAACATAATATAGGTTGAGATACAGATTAATTATGATTGGGAAATGTTATTTCCATGTTATTTTTCCTTATAATTATCTAAAACACTGACCATGTTGACATGTTTCTATCTCACAGAAGTAGAACTTGATCACTATTTAGTAGTGGGATTTCCAATCTAATCCTTTCTTTATACAGAACACAAGGGTCTATGATTGGATCCAAATATTAGGTCTGAACTAGTTATTATATAATCCTTACATTGTATTTTATGTTTCATCATGAGATAGAATTACAATTAAGATGGATAAAAAGATTGAATTGGCTATATTTGGCTATTATTCTAGGATATTATTTGAAGTTAATCTCAACTCTACATTATTTTGTCATGTTTCACTTTCCACTTCAGAATAGGATATTAATTTGAAAATCAAATATGAGAAGTTTCCTTTATTCTATTTTATTTTTTTGTCTATTGGGTATATTAAAGATGATTTCTTTTATAATGACATTTTCTCATTTTTTCTTTAAATGAAAATAATAAAAAATTCTACAGAAAAAATCCAGAAAAAACATTGTTGGGATGGATCCTACACTACCTACCTAGAAGGGATATCTAAATTAAACCACATGTCTAGTCAGTTAAAAGACATAAAATGGGTTACCCATGTCTCAGAATTGTGGCATAATCCCGAATTGAATATTTCTCAATAATAGCAGCTAGATACTAACTAGGATGAGGAGATGAATAGGGTCCCTAAAGAGGCATATCCTAAGGATTCAGTTGGTACAGATTACGTAAAGTAAGAGAATTAATTACAACTAAGTGTTACTTAGGAATTTCAAGATGGTTCCCATGTTGAGGTGTAGTAGAAAATACTACTAAGTATGGTGCAGGATTCTCACATAGAAGAGGTTAATGTTTCTAAATATGTGATAATGGGAATTTTCAAAGACCTCTCATAGAGGAAAGTATTTTAATGTGATCTACTGATAAGGATTCTAGTGATTATTCTTATGCAGGTACCCAGGTCATAGAATAACTCAAAACACAATGTATTTTAAATAGCATTGGAAGAAATTAGTTTGATAGTGGGGATGATGAATCATCACATAAAAGTCCTTGTCGAGATACAATTTAAAAAGTCAAGTGTAAGGAGTATGAAGGATATTATTTGGCCCCTATTAATAATTCAAGACCAAGGAAAGAATATTCACATTTAAAGACCACTATTAAAATGATGTCACTTCAAAGTAGGAGAAAAGATCAAGGTAATTAATTCAGTCTATTAGAAGATGAATCTGACAGGTATATTGATAATTATAGTCAAATGGATTTTTATTTTTGATGTTACTTTTTTCCTTTTTAGTTTTTTAATTAGGTAAGTTTGTTTTTATAACTCATTCCAATCCTAATCATGTATTTACTTTCTATCTAATAAATGGGATTAGGCCCACCTTTTCTAATAAAAAATAATCATAAAATGAACATAATTTTATGAGAAAACAAACTTAAAATATTAAATCCATACAATGTATATCATATATCATAATCTTGAGTCATGGAATAAATCTTGGAAATTTATAAGAGGTGAATCATAAAATAATGAAACGAATGTAGCCCTGATGGCCTATCAACAGAATAATACATGGAATTGTGGAATACACATCAGAATAGAAAATCATTTCCATAATAGTCATGGATCATTTCCAAGGCTACGTAGTGGAATGGGTTCACTCCCCAAACTATCATTGTAATCAAGGTTTACTTATAAGACTATCATAGTGGACAGATTTCCTTACTAAATTGGGTTTTCCTTCTATTTTAGTTATATTTATCTAAGGAGATATAAATCCTTACAAAATTAATTGGAGGTATATATAGTTTCCACCCTTCATTTATTATAACATGACCATCATCCTTGGTAATAATTCAACCATTGTCTTGGTTATAATGTAACCACCATATATGGTTTATAATTTAACTACATGAGGCATAATGAAAACCATACATACATGTTCCAAAATATCATAAAATATCCATTATATCAAATCCCATGAAAATAAATGGGTTTCATAAACATTTCATCATAGACAAACCAATGCAAAATAAACCAGTACATAAACATTTAATCATTTCATCATATCATAACTCATGTAAAATGAACAAGTTTTATAAAAAACATATCATTATAAACATAAACCATCCAAAAATAATAATAAGGATGGTTATATTAGATAATTATCCTATTAAATCATATGTAACATCAAATTATTTCATCTTAGATGGAAAATTATTTTTGGAAGATCACTTGGAACATTTCTTGAGGAAATATTATTTTCACTTTGAAATAACCTTTTAAATAAATACATAATTATTAATAAAACAATATTTTAAAATAACCTTATAAATTTTTAATGGATCCTTGAAATAATTTATCATTCATGAATATGGGAAATTTTTTTCATGTTTAATATGTTAAAATAAAACATTCCTATCATATTTTTATAGAAAAAGATGAAAGAACCTCAATCAAGAAATAAAAAGAATATTCCTTTTAAAAAATTATTTAAAAATTAAAACATGGGTAGAAACGACTTTAAATAATCATAGTTGAATAGTTAAAAACCTTCTTTAAAATAGTTTAAAAAAAAGATAGGTAAGTAAATAGGTATTCTACTAAAAAGAGAATTAAAGTAGATTTCTTATTAAAAATACATTTTAATTTTATTCAGTAATTAAGGGGAAGATGATGAAATTATAACATGTATTTTAAAAATAAATAACCAGAGGATAAACAAATTCAATAGTTTATTTAAATTTATATCATAATCTTTCATTAATGTAAAATTATTCATAAACAATCTCAATAAACAATGATATGGTAACAAAAACCCTTACTACTTTGATATCATTTCAAAATTAAGCCTCATTAAAGAAAGAAACATATATGTATATTTAAATCCCAATAAATTTAACAATAATAATCAAAAAAGACATTAATGGTCATTATATACACCATATAAAATAAAAAATTGGTGAATATGGCATGTGTCCCATATAAATAAAATTGAGGTGAAAAATCTCTTACCTTAAGTATGCCTTCCTTGGTACGCATTAAAACATCAACTGTGATAAATATAGATTTAGTATAAATATATTATAAAACCATAATCATATATATTATACCATATATTATTTAATTATAACCTTTTATCAACTATTTTTTACCACTTTATTAAAATCACTATTACGGGTGACATCTACATTATTTATCATGTATGTTCTAGTTTGATATTTTTGTTCCTTATATTTTCATCATGGTTATATCATATATTGATTTTTAAACAAGATATAAATATTATATAAATTAATTATATAAATTTTTATATTCATTAATAAAATATTGGTATAGAAATATGTATTGCATCGTTCATGTAGATGGTAGGTTGTACGTACATCTGAATGTTGTTTTCATTTTTTTTCAAAAATAGACATGAAAATTAAATAACAAATAAAATTTTTATAATCATAATTATATAATATATATCATATTTCATCATTAAATACATTATTATTATCATCCATGAAAAAAAGAAATGAAAAACGAATCACATCACTTCATGGAGGTGGTAGTCCACACGTACTCACGATTGGTGTTATCATTTTCCAATGGTTTGGAAAGTAAGAATGTAGATATTAAATTATAATAAACGATTTATAATTATTTCATAAGTATCATATAAAAGTATAAAATCCATCATAATACCCATCCACAAAATATAGCGATGGGAAATAAATTGTATCACTAAGTGGAGATGGAAAGTCGTACAAACATATGAGTGATATTTTCACTTCCCATTTGATGGAAAAAGGGTGAATAAATGTGTTTTAATAATCATAATAAATTTTAATTATATTTGTTATGTAAAATATAATATTTTCTTAATTATATAACAAATTTATAAGATATAAAACAATAATTAAAAATAAAGTGATCGGTTAAGAGGATTATCTCTTCTTTAAATAACTCATTCAGATATCATGTAAAGGGATATATGGTTGGATTTTTTTGGAATACAGGAACCTATAGAAGGTATATATATGTGAGTAAATAATATTACTTGTTTGATTTTGGATGATAGATAAGGTATAAATTGATGCAAAGAGGAGAAATAAAGGATTCCGTTTAATAATTGAGGGGAGGGGCACCCTTAGAATTTATTAAAAGATTATAATATATTGAAGTAATTATCAGTCCAAGAGGTTCAAAATTGACTATAAACTAGAAATGGATGAAATAGTTTTACCATATATTATCACCATTGTTCTATGTTAGTTTTCTATGATTTTTATGTAATTGACTAAAATATTCTTTTCATAAAATATCATTATTTCCAATTTAGAAACTATTCATCAAATTTGACATAGAATGCATAAAAGAAAGGTTTTAATTAAAATATAATTCATCAAAATAAAAATAATATGTCATATTTATCTTAAAATTCATTGAAAATTTAAAATAACTCAAATTCTATTACTTTTAATATTTCCATAACCATTTTTTATTTTTTTTTATTAATTTGAGAAATACTCCATCAGTGTCACATAATCATTTATGGTAATTATTTAATCACTAAAAATTAGAAATAAATTATAATAATCAAAATGATTTTATTTTTCAGAAAATTTATAATAATATTCAATTATAACTAGTTTTTCCTTATGTCAACACATAATAGATATTTAAAACTAAGCGGGTGTCATTTTGTATTTTTCATTGATTTAAATATTATATAGTTCATTTTCAAGGATAAGTTTACATAAAAAACAAAATTTTAAGAATAAGGTCGTAAGGGTTGAATTAAATTCATCCAATAATAATTATGATGAAAATTTATGGCTTTATCACATATTTTAAACATAGATTAATCTAATTTTTCCTTTATTGAGGTGATTAATTTTATCATATTTACAATTCATATTAACCAAAAAAACTATTTACAAAAATTTAACCTAATTATTCCAAATATGGAATCAATTTTATAAAATTAAATTTCTATAAGTGGAATAAATTAATTTTAAAATTAGATCACAACAGGTGATGAAAACCAATTTTTAGAAAAATACATTTTTAATCCTAAAATGTAGTTTATTCTTATCCCATGCCAGTTGAAAATTTTAGATCAATGTTAAAAAAATATGAATTAATATATAATATATAAATTTAATTAAAATCATTCACTGATAGTGATTAATTTAATTTATTAGGATAATAATACATTGTTCATATAAAAACTATTTTTCAAGAAAACTTTATCTTCTTCTTTCAAATGATTTTTATTTTTATTTATAATTAAGTGATAACCAAGGAATTCATTTATAAAAATGTTAACATAATTTTCACATAATCTAATTAGTATTATTTATTTCTTCCAATTCAATATCTATTCGATAACTATAATTTAATATTATATCATTGTTATTTTAAACTCGGTATTTTATCTAACGTAAGAAATTGAAAAAATTTAATTTATTTGAAAACAATATTCTATAAAATATCAGGTTGTTTTAGTAGTTTATACATTCATTGGAAACAATATATTTGAGATAAATGAGTTAAAATACACCCCTAGACAGGATGATTTTTTAAATGGGTGGTTGTCCCCCATATTGGACAACCTCTAGAATGGGATTCTTCCATCAGACAAAGAAGAATAGATAAAATATGATAATGGGTAGCTGACATTACCATTTACAAAAATCATAAAAATTAAACTATAAAAATGCTTTGATATAGTTCTCCTCATATGTATTAATGTTGGGGAAACTATTATTGTCATATTGGAAGTCTATACTAGTGTCTGTGGTGCTCAACAATCCGGGACCAAGCTTTTCTATCAGATCAAGAATCTCAGATTTTTAAGGCTATTAATGACATGTGATTATATAGATTTCACAATGATGATTCATGCCTATTAGGTATATTCCAACTTCACTCATTAAACCCTATAATTGTTGCATATATAAAAATATTCATGGTCATTTTCTATATGGGGAATAGATGGCTTGTGTATAAATCCCCAACAAATGTCTATGCATTTTAATTATGTCATTACTACCACCAAATTATTCTTCAAATGGGACGAGATAATATCCCTAAAATAATTTGGAACAAAGGAAATCATTTTTTTAATAAAAACATTATTACAATATTTAGTCTCCCACATAAAATACTAATAGATAATGGCACTAACTTTCTCCCTTTTGAATTGACATGTTTATGTCAAAAATTTGGTATTCAGCCTAACCACTCATATTGCTACCAAAAAGTGTAAAATGGGTCGATAAAGAATTTTAACAAAATTGTAACCAGCATACTCTATAAGATAGTGGAAAAAGAAAAACTATATTTTCTTGACAAAATTCTACAATATTTGTCGGATTATCGAACCCCAAATCATATGGCTACATAAGAAACCCCGTATTCACTTGTATATAATATAATATTTCTAGCCATTAAGGTCCAATTACCATCACTCTATATTGCAATATTCAATCAGTTATATGTGGATAAGAAATCTCATGAGTGATTGGATGAGTTAGAACAAATCAATGAAAAATATTATTTACCCTACAGAACATGGAAGTTCATCAAAAATGGGTATCACAAGCCATCAATAGGGAATTTTTTTTCTCATTAATTCTAAAAGGTGAATTGGTATTGGTTCTTATATCCTCAAGGATACGTGGGAAGAAACCTCTAATACTTAAAAAAAGTTGGAAGAACCATATTACTTACACAAGGTTTTCTTAAATAGATATTATTCATTGATCGTGGTGTATGGAGAGCATGTTATACAAGTTACTAACATTAAATTTCTAAAATATATTTTTTATAATTTCAAAAACTATAGTTTCAGATGTATGAAATTAAACTTCTCACTGCACATATAAGTTGCATGATGTTAAACTATAAGGAAATGGTCCCATAAAAAAATTAAAGAACACATGGTGTGCATTAGAAATATCCTTGACTAGTGTCCTATTGTGATTTGGGAAATCTCACAATTTAATCTTATTTCTCACACCAAGCATGCCTCATGTGAGATTAGAGATTAGGTATATTATTTCAATTTTTTGATTCAGTTTTTCTATGAACAAAATCGAGGAACATTTTGCAACACCTCATTATTTTAATAAAATTTATTTTTAAATATTCCAATTCTTTAGTAGCTTGCATTGCACACTACACCATATTAAGCTTGCGCTACATGAAATACCAGGTTAGTTTACATTACATCAAACACTGAGTTTCTATAAAACACAAATTTTTATTTTAATTATTAAGACCATAAAATTATAACCTAACCATTAGAATGAATGGTACAAATAGTATTTACTGAATTATGAATGTATGGTTTATAATTAAAAGGAAATATTTTTCTAAAAAACTATTTAAATGGGAACATGAGTGTTTTTTACAAACTAATAGAAAATAAATCTTGTTTTATTATATTAATTTAACATATATATATGTGTGTAATATTAAACCTATTTTCTAACATTTATATTATGTGTTTTATAGACATGATATAAGAACAAATCCAATTTTATGCATAAAATAAGTATTTTTATAAAAAGGTATTTTTATGCCATTGGATGGTGAACTTGTTAAAATCAAGTTTTTGGAAATTTTCTAGATTATATTTGATAAACTAAACTTATTATTTGTAAACATTATATCAAAGTTTACTTGGTGTTAACTTTTGGTATTTTTCTAAGAAGTTTCATGTTTTGATGAATAGTGAAAATACTGAATTTTTACTGAAAACTGTATATTAAGTTTAATGCCTTTACAAGGTAAAATTATATTATGGATTTGTTTAAAATTTTAATTAGATAATTCTAATTTAAAATAATCCAATTATTATTTTTTAAAATAAATTTATACATGAACTTATTATATAAACATTTTATGTTTTAAATGGGAATTTTTTGGAAAAAATAGGTTTTATAGAATTTTACCGATTTCATTTTAAAATAAATTTTGAAAATTATATGTTTTGAATTTTTAAAAAATGGATGGAAAATTGATATTTATAATTAAAAAAATTAGTGAATTATTCCCTTTTATTTTTTGTCAATATGAATATTAACCATGGAAATTTTTATTACAATTGTAAAGAGTAAATTGGGTAATTTAGGTTAAAAATAAAATGATAAAGACTATAAAATGACTCTAACATATGAAAAATATTATTGGATGAATATTATTTTACCTTTAACTTATAAGGACTGAAATTAAGTTATTTAATGGATACATGTCCATAAATATGACTTGTATAATATTTAAATCAAAGAAAGATACAAAATATCACTTTATTTGTCTTAAATATCTATTATGTGTCCATATAATGAAACCATTAGGTTAAAAATGAATATAAAGGATTATATTAATCTTAGTTGGTTAATGTTTATGATATTAATTTTTTTTAATTTTTATATGTGAAATAATCACATTTAATGCTTATGAAACACTGATTCAGTACTTAAGAAAGTAGATGAAAAATCAATAAAATGAATTTAATTAAAATGATCATAAAACGAATAATGAATAGATGGGATATCTCACGCAGTTATGATCTTTGATGACCTACTCCCTGATGGTCGCCGCGTTCCCCCCCCCCAAGCGGGGGTGGGTCCGTCACCACTAAACGATTCTAAACCACCAACCTTCTCCCCTTTCTTAAACCCTGAATACATCCCTCCTTTCCCTCTAATCTATCTCATCTCAAAGGTTCTGGATATATTTGATGGATCTCTGCACTTATCTATTTTGACATTAGAATTCATTGAAGCTTCATCTCTTTTGCATCTGACATTGATTGTAAGATTCAAGAAACTCCAACCATTGGTGGATTCATTCGAAAACATTATATTTAGATCCTATGTTTTACAGGAGTGAGAAACCATCAGAATCCTTGACTCCAAGCATATCATGGTCAGGTTCACATTAAAGGAATATTCGGTCCAAGCCTTATTCATTGCACCACATATTTGTAATGGACTTCATCTCCTTCTCTTAAAATGGACATATTATTTTCATATGAGGCATGATTCTCCAACCATCATAAGTTGGGTAAGGTTTAGGTAACTTATTATTCCTTTTCAAAATACACCTATTCTTCACATATTACAGAATCTAGAAGGGTTATACCTATGATCACATAGTCAAACTAGGGTTGTTTTTCATCTCATTTCACCAAGGATTTTTGTTAAGATTGATATTTCAAAGAACCATATTAAATCATTTTGGGTAGATGTTGGTGAAGACTTATGACATAAAAAATCTATTATCTTTGAATCTTGGTATGATTTATATCCTATGAGAAAGCTTCAGGGGCATAAACTTGTTGTTTTTAGGTGTTGGAAGTTGGTTCAAAAGAATTTTAGCTTGAGAAAAAATCAATCGGTGAAGGTCCATGTTGGGATGCATGTTGATAGTGGAAGAGTCTTCAATGAAAAATACTATGGACCCTCTAAGAGTTGGGATTTACCAGGTTCTGATCAGATCATCCAAGATGGTATTATTTTGAACTCATGTGAAGAAACCAAAGAGATGAAAAATCAAACACTACATCTGCCTCCTGATCTAAAAGTCAAAGATTTATTTAGTAGATTGGCTTGTGACCTTAATGGGATGAATCATCTAGTATTTTTGCTAACTATGGGAGTTGCAGCTATCTTGGGAGGTTTTATTGAAGAAGTGACTGATCATCCTACAGGTGTAATTCATTCTGAGATAAAAATGGATTCTCTTGTAAGTGAAAGGGGTTCAAAAAGGAATGAGGAATCTATTTCTGATCAAAATTCGTGTGCAATACAGTGTTTGGTTATGGAATACACCAACATGTAGTCGTAATTCACGGTGTGTGGCTTCATACAGCCGAGAGACTCTAATGTGACAGAATGAGAGCCAAAGGATGGTGATTTTAGCTTAGTTTTGCAACAAAATAATCTCTAGGAGGAGGTTTATAAATTTTTTACCTCCTAAAAAATTGATGATAAGTGGGAAAATGTCACTAATGATGAAAGGGTGATTGAAAACTACCCCCTTTAGATTTTGGGGAGTAGTTTAAAGGGAATTATTACAAATGGGAAGAATATATTTATTGAAATTTATGGCTTCATATATTCCCCCACCCCCTACCCCCCACCCCAAATAGAAGACTGAGGAAAGACTACTCAACCATGCTATAGACAGTCTCTACCATTTCCTCCTCCAAGGTATCACAAAGGGTTAATTCTGATATCCTCAAAATATTCAATCAAGGTAAATCTCAATATGAATGGGAAAATAATGATTAGTATGTTCATGGGGATTATGTGTCTTATTATGATATGAAAATTTTCTTCCACTAGATGTGAGAATTTCCTATCTGCTCCATCTGCTCACTTTGTTGACTATTTTTCTCTTCTTAATAAAAGGTCCAATGTTTTGCTTCTTACTGGACTAGCATAGTAAAATGATAAGAACCATTAAAAGACTAAAATACATTACGTAATATATTTTTTTGTGTATATCACCATCATAATCATCCAAGGGTATAATTAATGTCTATTTTTAGCCACATGTAAATGATTATGACATTTATAATATTTTATTTAAAGTAAAATCAATGTTGTCACAATCATGTTTTAATAACTACAACCTTTTTAATATAGGGTTTTCTAGAATCTATATTCTACAAAAAATATTATTAGGAAATATAAATGATTAATATTCATCATAGTAATTTATTTATAATTTTTAGTGAATAAATAATTACATTATATAATTACATATTTATGATACCGTAATTATTCATGTAATAGAAAAAATAAATAAATCATATTAAAAATATTAAGATAAACATAATTTTGATTAATTAAGGTTTTCCATGAATTTTTTAGGTGAATATGTCATATTATGGGTGTATTAAAAAAAATTTAATTTACCTTGATGTTTAAATTTAATTAAAGTTAATTTAATGAATAGTGTTAAAATTTTTGCTAATGATATTTTATAAAAATAGTATTTTATTAAATTATTTAAATTTAATAAAAATATTTTACCAAAAAAAAATTATTATGAAAAATTATAAAATTTCATAATTTTACTATATATATGGATAATTTACACCATATAAGTAAAAATTAAAATGTTTTAATATTAAATAATTTGTTATTGTAATTAAAAGTAAATGGGTTAAGTGTTAATTAAAATGATAAGGTTTACAATAAAAAAAACACCTCAAAAATATATTGGTTGATAATATTACAATAATATATCATCTTATCTTTGATTAAATGTCTTTTTTGAGGTATTCTTGTTTAGATTGAATTTATTGTTAATTAATATTTTTTGAAATTCCAAAAGTGCCCCTCGACTCAATTATAAAAGGGAACCACCTCCCTCACTTATTGACATTTCATTGAACCTTATATATATAAAACTTTAAAAAATTATATTTTAAACTTCCTATCCACATTCTATAGGTTCGTATATTCTCAAAATACTAACTCTAAAGTCATTTACAAGAGATCTAAATGAGGTGTTTCAAAGAATAGGTAATCATTCTAATCAATCACTCTTTTTTCAGTTCTATACCTACTCTAAATATATTATATATAAAATAAAATAATAAATTCATATTACAAAATATGTTGAAATTTTATTATTATTATAAACACACCACTATACAGCCTTTTCCCATCGAATAAGAAATGAAATCATCACTTGTGCGTGCATATGGCTTATCTTCTCCACATAGAAATACAATTAATTTTCCATCAGCATATTTATGAGTGGTAATTATGATGGGTGTAATATTTATATATGATATTTATGAAATAATTATACCTCTATAATTATAAAATCATATTTACCTTTTTACCATGTAATCTTTTGGGAAATGATAACGTCGTTCCTGCATATGTTTGGCTTACCATCTCCACGATCCAATCTGGTTTGTTTTTCATCTATAATTCAAATATATGGTAATAAAGATAAATTTTATGAATATATATTATATATATAACATAAAAATTATTCTATAATTTTAATATATCATATAATTATTTTTCTTTTAATATGATAATAAAATGAAAATAGTGTTCCTCCATGCGCACGACCTACCGTCTCCATCAACGGTGTATTTAATTTCTATCTTTTCATGATTAGAATAAATAATTATATAATAAATATATATATGATATTTATATCGTGGTTATCATTCTAGAGATGATTAAATCATGATATAATTGAGAGGACAAAAAATACGACAAATCAAGACACATGCAAAAAACAAAGCTGTTATTACCTAAAAAGTAACTTTAACAAGAAAATTGTTAATACAGGTAATATAAATCCATAATTAAAGTATCTATTCTATGATATAATTAAATATAGTTATGAAATAGATGTAAAGTAAACTTATATTTATTATATATAATTCTTTCATGATTATGGTGTGATTCAAGACATAAGGTGATAGATTTATGTCTCACATTTATTTTTATGGGACAAATGACTTATACAATACGTGTTTCCTCTATGTAGTGTATATACTGAACATGAATTTATTTTATGATTTTTATCTAGAATATTATTTTATTTTCATATCCATATATTTTTCCTTCTTTCATGGGAAATAATATTCTACTGATTATAATGTGATGTGTATTTATTTCACAATCTCATCAATATTTGGGATTGCTTTGTTTTAAGTATCTATTGGGGAATATTTATCTTCCATGTTCATTTTTTCTAAAAACGTTTAAGAAATTATTTTTAATATCCTCATATTTATTTTTAAACTTTTTTTACCCATTTTTTAAATTTTATTACACAGTTTGAAAGGATTGTTTTTTCGTTTTCTAAATGAGGTACTTTATGACTTTTTCGGTTAAATTATAAAAGGGATGTTTTAACTTATATAGAATAAATGTAATTTGATGTCATCATGATTCCATAAGTCTTTATAGTTTACTTTAAAATATTCTCTCGTTATTTTCAGATAAAATATTTTCTTTTAAAATAATGTATCATTTTATGAAAAGGAAACATTTTCAATGAAGAAATGATATTTTCTCCAATAATTGTTTTCTAGTGATCTCTTGAAATTAATTTTCATCTAAGATAGCGTTATTTTATGATAATTATGTTTTACTAGGAAAATTATTCAATGATTCCATTCTTATTCTTTCTAAGAACGGTTTGTCGTTATGATGGAATGATATTTATGAAACTCATTTATTTTCCATAGTTTATATTATGATTGAATAATGTTAATGAAACCCATTTCATTCCTTGGGTTCCGATATGATGAATGATTTTTGTTCTTATGGAGAACATATGTATGGTTTTTATTATGTGATATATGGGACCTATATCTCCCTCTAATTCATTGGTAAAATATTTATATCTCATGAGATAGGTAGGACTGAAATGGGAAGTGAACTTGGTTCAATAACACAGGTCTGGAACTTGAATTAAAGTCAGTTCAATAACACGGGACTAAAATGGGAGTAAACTCAGTTCAGTAATACAGGACTTCAATGGGAGTAAACTCCATTCATGAATATATGGATGGAATGGGGAGTGAAATCGGTTCAGTAAAGGATTTTTTCCACTATTATGGTCATGGAAATCATCCTTGAATAATATAGAAATGGTTTTCTATGATCATGTGTGTTCCATAATCCCATGTCTTAGGCTCTCCTAGAATATATTACTTTATTATTTATGAACTTCTATGATTTATTCCATGACATGATATCATGATCTTTGATATAAAATATATGATTTCTAAATGTTTTATTTATATACTTATGCTTTATGATTATGGTATGATTGATATCTCATTTGTTTTCACTTACTAAGCATCTGATCTCACACATTTCATATGTTTCTTTTTCTTGGGTTATAAAGAAAGGTTTTAGGTAGATGGGGCTTGTTCAACCATTGATGTATGATTGAATACTAGCCAGTGATGGTGTACTGACGATAGTGATCTTGGATGGAGACAATTTTAGGGATAGAAACAGCTATCCTTGGGATGTGGTGTGTCTTTGGGATATGGGTGGGTTAATTTTTGGGGTGTGAGATTGAGACTTGGGGATGTGGAGTTGGAGAAGACCTTAGGGAGCAAGATGACATTGGATGTGGTGCTCTATTGGCTGGCATGGATTCTGTTTTCAGGTTTTTCGGGTTGGGATATTCTCGGACTGGTTTATTTGGATCATATGTCCTTTATAGGTAGTTTCATAGTGATGTTTTGGGCCTCTAGGCCTTTTTGTTGTTGTATTTGTGGGTCTACAGGTGATGATGGGTGTTGTATGTTTGTATTTACTTTTAAATAAAACTTTGCAGGGTCATAGATTTGGGTTACCAAATCTATGATCAGATCTACCTTGGTATATATTAAATATAGATATATAAAATGAATAAATTGAAGTAATTAAACCAATGAAATTTAAAAAATTAAGTAAATTTTAAAAATATAAATAAAATTATTAACTAATTAATTATTAATAAATTAAATATATATATATTTATTATAAATACATATTAGTTTTATATATTAAATGAATAGATTGAAATAATTAAACAAATAAAAATTATATATGAGTAAATTAAACAATTTATTAATTAGTAATTATTAATAGAAAGAAAGAAATCTGATACACATATATTTAAATTATAAATATTAATAAATAGTATATATTAAATATAAATATATAAAATGTATAAATTTAATTAATTAAACAAAAAATTAATAATAAATAAATTAACAAATTACTAATGAAATAATTATTAATGAAAATGAATAGATTTAATATATATATAATATATTTATTTATTTATTTATTAATTTAAAATAGTAATAAATAATATATATTAAAGATAATATATAAAATGAATAAAATGTCATAATTAAAAATATATTAATGTATTATTCATTTTTTATAGTTTTTATACATAATTATTCATTAATACATTTAATATTTTTAATATTGGTATATATTTATATATATTTCTACAGATATATATATATATATCAATATATATAATATTTCCTAAAATATGATTTATATAATAAAAAACATTTATATGAAGATGGCTCACTCATGGATTTGGAGAACAAACTCATAAATCCAAATTTATTAATAAATAGAAAATGTAAATGGAAGGAAATGGGTCAAACAAGGCATAAAATTCCCACATTAGAAGAAAAGAAGTCTAATATAGTTAGCTAATCCCATGCAAGTCACTATAGATGCCAAATCTCTAGGATATATGTAACACCCCGACATTTTATAAGATATATTCTTTTTAATTTCTTTCATATCTTCTGTTGTACGCTACACCAAGATTATCATGCTCTATATGCAACACCGTATTAGCTTACAGTATACACAACACTATTTTTGGATTGTGTTACACACAATTTCAAGTTCGTTTGATAGTAGTTATTCTACGCAACATTGAGTGTATATATATATATATATATTCAATGTATAAATTAAATATGTTTGTATTCTGTTATACACAACAACAAAGGAGTCTTGCACTACACACAACCCTGGTTTTAAAGTACAAATATAATACATTTTTACAATTTAATATAACGTATGTCATTATCCTTGATTTTACATTGAATTCATCGGTAAAATCATTTCAATCTTTTATAATGTTTTAACTTTTAAAACTCATTTTCTTAACAATGAAATTAATTTTAAATTAATTTCTGAAACTTCTATGATTTAAATTAGGAAAAATTGATCCCATATTTGGAATCAACAGGTCCAAATTATGTTAATAGACTACTTTTTATTTTTTGGCACTATTAATAATAACTACGGTAAATTTTATTTACCAGAGTTAAAGGTAAATCGAGTAATTAAGGGTAAATATAATATTATAAAATTACCCTAACACTTGTTTTAATATAATTGGATGATTATATTTTTCCCTAAATCATACTTGGGTCTAAATATAATCTAATGGAACCCACTTGTATTTGATTAATACCTTTAGTTTATTTTATTTAAAGAAAAGTGAAATATGTCTCACTCAAACTTTAATCATTAAAGTATTTTTAATATAAGGTTATACAGAATATAAATTCGGTTATAAATACTCATTTGAAAGATAAAATGTTTTTCTTTATCATGGTAATTTATTTATAATTTTTAAGTGTTATTTAATTACCTTATTATCTTATACATTAATGATGCAGAAATTAATTATTTAGTGAAAAAATCAATAATATTGTTTTTACTGAAATAGTAATGCATATCAAAAGGCCCAAAAATCTGAACAAAACTTAATGTTAGTTTATATATAAACCCTAACAATCCACTGGACAAATTTTTGACCATTTGGATCCTTATAAAGGTGATTATGACACTTATATTATTTTATTTTAAATGATTTCAAAGTTGTCACCTTCATAATTTAATAAATATAACAATTTACATGTTTTGATTTTGAGATGATAAATTCGATTAAAAGTATTATTATGAAATCTATGAGATTTATCTTCCTCATAATATTTTATTTTTAATTTTTATGAAAAAATAAGTATATTAAATAATTATACAACAATTATGTACTAATTATTTTATTAAGAGATATACCAAATAAATGGTTTTAAAAATAATAAAATAAATACTTGAAATGAATTCTTGAGGAAAATATCCTTTCTTTTTCAAAATCATTTTCTTTTAAAAAAATTCCATGGAAATTTTAAAGAAAAGGATTTTGTTGAAAATAGTCATGAAATCTTGTAGAGTAATCTTCATGAAAATAAGGGGTTATGAAACCGTAAAAATCCATTCATGCCGTATAAGTTAAAAAAAGCATTCTCCTCGTACTTTTGTCAGAAAAGTGAAAAAGTCCCTTGTATGGTAAACAAAAGAAATATTCCTTCCATAACCCGTGGTAAAAGTATAAAATGGGTAAAAAGGAATTTAAAAATACATGAATCCATTTTCAGAAAAGAGGGACACAGATGATAAATATAACCCCAGTAAATACTTACGAATAAACAATCTTGGATAAAAACGAGATTGGAAAAGTTATCCTTTACCTTATTTCCGATATGATTCGAATGTATCTGAAACTCCAGTATAATAATTTAAATAATGCCATTGACTTATTATAGAATCATATTCATTGTTATGATATCATATATGGTTCACTTATGACTTTATATTGCCCGTTCTTTTGTAAATTCCATGTTAAAGCAATGTTTTGGGTAAAATCATTTCAATTATCATTCGTGTTTTGACTTGTAATTATCCACATGATTACTTAGGTCATGATTACTTAATTCCAGAATATAATACATTATTTATATATAATATATATTCAGAATATACATATATATAATAGATCGATAAAGGGAAAGAAATACACTATTAATGGATACGGTAGGCCGTACGTACGCGTGAACGTTGTTTTCGTTTCCTTATTGAGTTGAATGGAATTAAGTATATGACATAAATATATATATACATAAATCTAGTAGCATTATTATGTCATATATTTCAGGATCACTTATTATATATACTTTATAATCATTCTTGAATTGTTAACATGGAAAAATGAATCTCATCGCGTCGTGGCGACGGTAATCCGTACGTACGCACGGGCGATGATATCATTACCATATTTATTAAATGGAATTGGAGTGGATTATATAATATCTTAGAATCATTATGATGTTATAATAACCATATATAGTTATTATTTACACCATTATACCCATCCAAGTAAGGTGGTGGTGTAAAAATAGATTACACCACGGCGTGGAGACGGTATTCCGTACGTACGCATGTGCGGTGATTTTGTTTTCCGTAGGATGGATAAAAGGTGAAATAGGGTTGTTTAATATTTATAATAACATATAAGTATATAATTAATACTTATGTTATTACTTTATAATGAAACAACTAAAGAAGAGGAAGTAGAAGAATAAAGAAACCTGAAAGAGTCGGTAGAAGAGATTACCACTTCCTCGACGGACCTCCTTTAAACTTCTTCTTAGAGCACTAGAGTTGGTCTTTTGAGAAGACCAGAACCTCTATGATATAACAAGAGAGGTTTAAAAGAGTAATTGTCAGGGGTTTTCTGAGATTAAAGTCTCAAAAGGGTGTGAAGAGAAGAGGGAAGGGGTGCCCTTTTTTTAAGGGAAAAGAGGGGCATCTTTGGTATCATAAGAAATATTAATTTATAATAAATTCAACCTCACTTAAAAACCTCCAAAAATGACTCAAATCCAAAGATTAGATGATCTAGGGTTGTAATATCATAAAACAATAAAATTTAGACATGTTGGGAATTTATTTTAAGCATTATCAACTTGATTTATCCTTATTTTATCTATTTATTTTTATTTCTGGTAATAAAATTCTAAATTTTAAATGGTTTTAAATAATCACTTATGTGTTGTTAATTTTCTATAATTGGATACTTTATGATATTTTAGACTATATAAATTTCAATTTATAATTTTTAAATATTTTTGTGATTTTTAAACAATTTAATAATACGTTATTTTTATAAAATAACAATAGTGTCAATTTTGACACTATTCATTAATTTTAATTTAAATAAAATTCAAAAAGAGGATATATTCTAAAAAAAATATTCAATAGATTTATAACATGTAAAATTTGTCTAGAAAATTCGTTCAGCACATTAAATAGTTAATATAATATTTATTTTAATATTTTTAAAACCATTTATTTGGTATATCTCTTAATAAAATAATTAGTACATCATTGTTGTATAATTATTTAATATACATATTTGTTGCATAAAAATTAAAAATAAAATCCCATGATGAAGATAAATCTCATATATTTCATAAAAATACTTTTACTAGAATTTATCATCTTAAAAGAAAAACATGTAAATTGTTATATTTATTAAATTATGAAGGTGACAACTTTGGAATCATTTAAAATAAAATAATATAAGTGTCATAATCGCATTTATAAGGATTCAAATGGTCAAAAATTAGGCTTGTGGAGGATTAGGGTTTATATATACACTACCATTAAGTTTTTTTCAGATTTTTGGGCCTTTTGATATGCATTACTATATCAATAAAAACTATATTACTGATTTTTAACTAAATAAATAATTTCTGCATCATTAATGTATAAGATAATAAAGTAATTAATTAACACTTAAAAATTAAAAATAAATTACCATGATAAATAAAAACATTTTAGATTTAAAATGAGTAATTATAACCGAATTTATATTCTATATAACCTTATATTAAAAATACTTTAATTGTTAAAGTTTGCGTGAGACATATTTCACTTTCCTTTAAATAAAATAAACTAAAGGTATTAATGAAATACAAGTGGGTTCTATTAGATTAAATTTTGACCCAAGTATGATTTAGGGAAAAATATAATCATCCAATTATATTAAGGCACGTGTTAGGGTAATTTTATAATATTATATTTACCCTTAACTATTCGATTTACCTTTCACTATGGTAAATAAAATTTACCGTAGTTATTATTCATAGTGCCAAAAAATAAAATGTATACTATTAACATAATTTGACCTGATGATTTCCAAATATGGGATCCATTTCCTTATTCAAATCACAAAAGTTGAAAAAATTAATTTAAAATTAATCTTGTTGTTAAGAAAATGAGTTTTAAAAGCTAAAATATTGCAAAAGATTGAAATGATTTTACATATGAATTCAATGTAAAATCAATGCTAATGACATGAATTATATTAAATGGTAAAAATATATTCTATTTATACTTTAAAACCACTCAATATTATAATCTAACTATATAAAATATTGCGATGAAAAAATTTGTTTTTATTTAAAATATAGCGTGTTTTTACTATTCATTAAAATATGAAAGTTATCAGAATAATATACGAAATTTATCCACAGTAAATTTTTATATTCTGATTCCAAAGAAGAATTTTATTTTGTCAAATTGAACTTATAAACCCATAAAAAACTAGATTTAAAGTGGGTGCACCATCAAAGGTGGAAAAACTACATTTTTTGAAAAATACTTATTTTACTTGAAAAATTTATCTTGTTCTCATACCATGTTCTAAAAAATGTGTAAGATGAATAATAATGTTATAAAATTAAAAATTTAGTTAATAATATTCATAACGGCTAGTTCATAATAATATTATAACCATATATCATTGTTTAGTGAAACCCGGTATTGCGTACAACACACGCTATCAAGGAAGGTTGTGATTGCGTGTAATGCAAGGTATGTCAGGGTTCCGTGTAGTGCATGACTCCTTTGTTGTTGCATATAACATAATCCCACCATATTTCATTTATACATTGAATATATATATATATATACACTCAATGTTGCGTAGAATAACTATTATCAAATGAACTTGAAATTGTGTGTAACACAATCCAAGAACAGTGTTGCATATACTGCAAGCTAATACGGTGTTACGTATAGCACAATATAATCTTGGTGTAGTGTAAAGTAGAAGATATTAAATAAATTAAGAGTAATATATCTTATAAAATCTTGGGGTGTTACATTCTACCCCCCTTAAATTGAATTTCGCCCTCGAAATTCGTCGAGGTTATAAATGGTTTACTACTTGAAAGTTTCTTTCATAGAACCCCATATTGTAAAAAGGAATACCAAAAATTTTCTTTAAAAATTAAACTATGAAACATAATGGTTACCCAAATTAACTAATCACTGGGTTTACACATAGGATAACATAGGCAAAAATATGGATATGGAAGAGAAATCTAACCATCAAGTTCCTCTTCCCTTTAGATGTTAACATATCTACCATGTCTTGGCATTTTGTGGGGCCTCATATTCTTCATATGAGGACAATTCAAAGAAGTCCCATGGAGTAGAGATAATACTAAATTTACAAGATATATCTCAAAAATTCCATCTCTAGATTGGGTTGGAATATATATTTAATGTTAATTGATAATCATTTAAATTGAATACATCCAGCTATATTATAGAAAAAATGACTTCAAATTGAGTGAAAAATCATTATGTTGCTTCCTTACTGAGGTCTTCAATGGGCCTGTCACATTCATGGTCCACTAGAGGTATGATACTAGAGTTTTTTCCTGTGAAATATAACATTCCTCATCTAACGACATTCCAAAATAGACACAATCATTTATCATTATGTTAATAAAATGGGGTTGATAACACCACTCCACATTCTCAGAACCATCATTGCTCCTTCTTGATGGATTTTTAATTGGATGATCAACCTATAGGGGAAGTACCTGCAATGACCTGTTACTTAGAGGATCATCATATGTTTGCATCAGATCGGATGGAACTGGGGCAGTCTAAGATTGAGTTGTTTTTTATTTATAAGGTATGGCCAATTATAATATATCCTCATCCACTAATATGTTCATACATTTGATTAGATACACCTTCTTAGCCATTACTCTATGGGTTTCCTTGGAAGTTGTAGGTAATCCACCTTCTTTGGGATGATCCAAATTGGTATCAGAGTCCATGGGAGGGGAGGCTTATAATGAACAAACCCCGCTAGACACTAGTGAATTATCAAACAAGACCTGTTTTTTTGTAGCAATTATAGACATAGATTAAATATTTACCTCCTCATCCATTTTTTCTTACCATTCCCAGATCAAGAGGAAATCACCCATTCTTAGAATATCTGATGTTTTGTATTATATTAATCTATTAATTCGATATTCGAACCATCCATCTATTCTTCCACAATTTTCACCCATGACATAGATGCTTGCTTCCCATTTTGATCCATTTTCCACACATCTGTAGGGACATACCCACCCTTGAATTTCAAGATAGCCAAAGAATCATCACATTCCATATAAGAATAGGCAATATCCATTGGTTTATAATCCATTATATGAAGATCTAAATCATTCCCAACACTAGAGATATCATTCAATGAGACTAAAATACCATTCTGACCAGAATCTCAGCCATCTCCCTCTGAGGAAAAATATCTTTCATTTTGAGTCAGAACATGAACTGAAATAACAAAATCAAACTAAGAATTAGAATTAAAACATATAATCTTTTTAAAACATGACTCTATGTCACTCCTTCATGAATGAAGATATCATAACAAACTAATATGATTTAATTCCAAGTGTTATGACCATTGACCTTGTAATCCAAGAAAAGGCTTTGAACTTTTCATACTCAGTTTTCAAACCACACTCATCATCACCTATAGAAATAAATACTCTAACTAGAAGAGTAGAACAAAAGTCCACTTCAACATAAAAAAACATGCAAAGTGACCAAGTATGAACATCTACATTTCTTTTTCCATTTTAATGGGAACCCCAATCGACAATACAATGTAATATAGTATTTTATGGTGCCAAAGTATCCAGTTTAATCCATATACCTAGAACCAAAACTGAGAAGATGATTTTCTAACTTCCAGAGGATAAAACTTATTATCACATTCCTAGATGTGAATAAAACTAGGATTGATAGAAATAAAACCAAATCCCTACACCCATATTTTCTATTTATAAGAAGGGGAAATCATTAAAAAAATATGTGCCCCTGTAAAACACATTCCCTAGTTGAAAATCCCGATATTTTTGATAGGTTCTCAACTAGCACCCCAATACTCCACGGTTTAGATCCCATTGGTAGATTAAGATGAGAAATTATATAGTTCTCACTAATTTCAAGGTGTTTTGACCCCTCATTCAGATCATACATGACACAAACAATGTTTCCCCTCTGATGAATTCCACCCACAACTAAGCCCTTGAAGAGAGAGAAATATTTCTTGGCTGCAACATCATCCACCACTAGGTTACCTCCTCAAATTATTTTCCAACTTCTTAATCCCTCACCCAAATTCTTATGGGAATAAAATCATCATTGTATGAGGAATTGGTTATCCATATTTTTAATTGTTGAAGAATTTATTCAACAGGATCCCTAATCGCCATCGGAACATTTTTTTAAAAGGTTGGGGCCGAAGCCTCAATTTATTATTGGAAAGAAAAGACCTCTTTAAATTGGGTAGAGGGAGACACATTACATAGCCCGAAGGCCCAAGGCCAAGTACCCTGAATACAAGGCTTGAAATCCCATTTAAATGGCCCAAAGGACCCCTCGGTGAATAGTACTACTATAGTACCCGTGCTACTACAGTACCTTCTACAGTACCACCACCGCTACAGTATCTGCTACAGTCCCTCCGCCGCTACAGTGCTGCCTCTACTACAGTTCTTCCGCTACTACAATACCTGCTACAGTACTGCTATAGTACCTGGAAAATTTGCCCCTGCCCGGATTTGATCCTGGGTTATTTGGATGCTAAGAAGGAGCCGGTACCACTAGGGTACAGGCTCATTGGCATCAGAACATGGAGGTAGACACTTTTCCAAATATAGAGCCATATTCTATTGGTCATCACAAACTATAATTCAAAATATTTATGATTACATTAAATAAGCCATAAATTTAGTAAAGAATGTTTTATAATTAAAAATTAATATTGATTAAAAATATTGAATAATTGTATTGAGTAATGGACAATTAATTGAATGATATTTTATTTTTCAATTAAACATATATCAAACGCATGTTACATTTATTTCAAACAAACATATACGTGATTACTGAATTTATATATACAATGCACAAAAACAAATATTTACACAATTAATAAAATATTATACATAAACACATAAAACTTATATTTATATAATTTATTCTAATTTTATTATTCATTTTAGAATTTGATTTAGTGACATGATTGTTTCGCCTTAGAGGTGGTGTGTTTCGGGTGATGTGGAAATGGTCCAATGAGAATCATCACCCACCTCTTTTTCTATAGATGGTTTCTTGTAATATTCATCATTTTTTGTTTCAACATGTTATAAATCATTATTATTTAAAATATGTTTGGATTAATCCCACGGGGACTGGGTAATTTACCCCTTCTGTACTGTGAAAGAGATGCCACAGTCAGATGGTCCCAATAGGCAATTGCATGGGATCAAGTACTTGTGAAATCAATCATCCTCAGATATAACTTCTTTGGATGGTCTCCAAAAAGTTTATTTGTGGTTCAAAAAACACCCAAATGCCCTGGTATCCATGATTCAAGGACCTTATTTCCAAAGGAAGGATCTCTTTTCACAATGGTTTATCCAACGACACTTAAGGACTCCATTGGTCGAGAGGATGGGAATTTTGGCCCACCGCGCCCTTTTGGGGGAGGATTATTCCCTATTCTAAGACTCTATTAGAGATTTAAGTCATGTTAATATGTTCATGAATATTTAGTTCATTAATGAAGAGTGTTTCAGTGGGATACCCTTGGTTTGTAGGATTGTCATAGGCATACATGGATTTGATGCTACGAAGGAAATGATGACTTAAGCCATGAAATAGGGTACTATAAAGTTTATTGTCATCCAGGGGGATGGAAGGTGACTAGATGTTGTGATCAGATTCATCAGATGAGTTTTCTATGTATCCTCAAAAGAGAAAGTAGAACCCACGTAGTTCGGAATGGATGGGGCTTGCGCATGGAAGCTTCCCATTTGGGGGGACATTTTCAGGTTATCCCTTTTTAAAGGTCTCCCTTTTGAGCTTGTTCCTTTGATTAGGCATCATACATATCCTAGTTTGATTTGTAATTAGAGTTCTCATGGTTCATAATTGTTGGGGATTATGCATAGAAGCTTCCCATTTAGGAGGACACGGTTAGGTAAATCCTTTTGGAAGGAAACCCTTTTGATCATGGTCCATCAGGAAGGTGACCAATGTATCCTGTTTTAATCAGGGGTCAGATTTATCATAGTTCATAATGGCATGGATTTTATAATTGCCACAAATATCTAAGCCCACTTGGGTCATTCTCGGTGTGAGAAACTAGAGGATGCGAGATATTCAACCAACCACATGCTTCCTCTCCTGTTGGTGGGAGAAGGAGATCCTACAACAGATGAGATTGGGGCGATGGTGGGAGAGGGAGTGAAGCGATGAACATTTCAATGTGAAATGAAATTAAAGGTCATGTAACTTGGACTTAGAATATTAGGGACTTACCCCAGTTGGAGTGCCCTAGAACGCATTCTAGGGAGGTGAGAAGTTTCATCCTCTTCAAAAGGGGAAGTGAACATACTCCTTTGACTGATCACCATTACTCATTGAATGGAAAATCAAGTGATCATCCCTAGTCCCTATAATGGGGAGGTTCACATTGGCATCCCAAGGTTATACTTTGGGTTACCATGGGAATGTAGACCCACATAAATTCCCGGAGCCCGAACCGTTTTCAGGAGAGGTTCTATGACTCTGCTTACCATGGGTATGTAGACTCAAAGGGGTGTGCTGATGCACCCAATCATCTGATCATATGGGTCTGGTGGATTTTGAGGAGGCTCTGTCCTAATGTCGAAGGATTGGTTCATGGAGGGATTATGGAGGACTGGACGGTAACAGAGGAGGGACATTGGAACCGGAGGAAGGAATACACAAAAACACCCCATTCCATGTACTGATTTCTTATATGGGATGGGGGAAACTCCCCATATAGTAGTGGTATGTGGGTAGAGGGTTCTTCTGTGTACCGATGTGGTATGAAGGCATGTGTATAGACCATAGCACACCATAGTGGTACGTGGTCCATCACACCTATATGGGATCCAACCATGTACTGAGGCAGTATGCAGCACTGAGTTAAATTTGAGTAGCGATACACTATACAGAGCACTATGTTGAAGGAGAGTATGGGGTACTATCGTTCAAAGGGAGTTCATCTGTGAGAAATTTGTGGTTTCAGTTTCACTAATCAGGTTCACGGTTCTATTATTATTGTTAAGTTCTGCCATTTTATTGTTCACATCAGGTTGTACCTGCGGAGACTGTGATTCACAATTCTGGCTTTGTTAATGATTGAAGACAGAATCTGTAATCTTCTCTGAATTCTTTCTTCCATCCTCTGGGGTCCCCTTCAAGCTTTCTTCATCAATCCCTTTCTAAATTCCATATGTGCTCATTTTATAGATCATTGGGCTAATTGTATCTATGTGCATGTAGTAACATTTGCGGAGGCCCATGAAGATATATCATGACCCATAGAAGACTTGGTCAAATAGGGTTTGTGGAGGATATGGTTTCCGATCATGTTTCGTGGAACCCTTCTAGTTTTCTTCATCTGTGAATATCTGAATTCATGAGATTGTATGTGTATAGGCTTCGTAAACAAGATTTCTTTAGTTACACGGCTCACACTCCACTGGGCTCACTAGCCATCACATTATGGGTCAGCACCTCGTGGATCGTCCTGTGTACTGATAGTTCGCAATCTAGGCGGTCTGTGAACCCTTCCCGGTGCTTGTACATAGGACACTTAAAATCCTTTTAAAACTAGAATTCCTTCAAGTTTCTTCTGAAATTTTTAACTCAATTTGAGTCCATTCACCTTGATAGACTTGTAAGAGTTCTTCATTCCTTATGAAAAGTGATTGCAGGAGTATTTTATTTCCTTGGTGGAATTTTTAGGACCCTACAAATACCCCCCATCAGAATGGGGTCCATTCAGAAAGAAAAGGTGACTATTCTGATGTAGAAGCAGTCCTGAACTAAAATGGTTATGGTAGAATAGATAGGCCCAGTAGGAGGGGACGACACCTATATATAGGGGCCCATGTCATATGGATTTTATCATTTTTCATAGAGAAAAGTACTATCAAATTCCCTTCTTCCTATGCATTTGAGTACCACTCCTCTTGAAAAAATTCTATTTTTGAACAGCTTCGTACTTGTCGTGAGCCGATCTTTTATCCATTTATCTATCCATGAACCAAATTTTGGATTTCGTGAAGAGTATTGTGGAATTTTAAAATAAAAGATATGGATTCTACGTAGAAGAATGCTACGTTTTGTTTGTTTCCCATACCTATCTTGAACCGGTGAACCTAACTTTAAGACTTAATAATAAGAACTTAAATTTTTAAACTAAAATCTTTGAAAATGAAGTTAACGAGGCCTAGGTTCATGGTATCCGCCTTCTTTGAACCCTTCAGTTCACCGACCAACCCTCTATGGGCCATCTCCTCATGGTTTATTCACATACCATGGGTGTACATGGTATAGATCTCCTACGTACCATAGCAGTATACGGCGGTTGCTTCTGCACATCTTGCAGTACGTGGAATATGCCTACCGCCTACCGTTTCTAGGAACAGTACATAGAGCCCTATGTGCACGCACACACACACACACACATATATATATATATATGTATATATATATTAATTCCTCTTGCCATTATTTTATAGCCTTTATCAACAACATTCATTGAACTAATTTTTATCGGCTTTTGGATCCTCCCATGCATGCTACAATGGTTGTTTCACATGTTTTCACTAATGTTGTTGCCTCTTCTATGGCTACTACTACTACACCTCTTTCTACTACTGATGAAAAATCAAATAACATGGTTTCTTTGGTTGATGAAAAAAATCTCATCATTCCATTTCACCAATATCTGGTGAAACTGCTTACAGCGAGTCAAAGGGAGTACTCGGCTTCATACAAGCTTCTTTCTTATGGGTTTGATCTATTGTCTGACATAGCGATCCCAATTCCAAATCCAAATGATCATCCTACTTCTTGGATAATTAACACCTATATTATATTGTAATTTATTTCTTTCAAGGGGAAATACCTTTATAGGGATATTTTCTTTAGGTCCTTGCTGAACTATGCACCTCGAACATTAGAGGAAGTGTAGCAGAAGCCCGAACAGATGGCCCACTATTACCATGGAATTGCGCAAAAAGCTATAGTGAATGATTAGTATGATTGGTCATCCTAGTGGGATCTTGGCTATGGAGGATTGTTCGGATTAAAATGGGTGTGGCCTTTCTAGGTTCACCATATTTACGAAGAATTCTGATTCGAGCTGCAGACTGTGGGACTATACAAGGCTTCTTGGGTTTCTCTAACATACACCCACTGTTCTACTACCCATATTTCATAGATCTTGATCAGGAGGAGTCCAGACACCAATACCTTCCATTTGAACAATAGGGTGGTCAACATCATTCTTTAGGACTTCCAGCTAATCTTGGGAGTCCCTACTATTAGGGGCATGTATGGTAAATTCCATTCTCCCTCCTCCATTTGCGATGATGAGGAAATAACTCCTCATTTGTATAGGAAAATCATAATTAAATAGAAGACACTCTTGAAGGAAATCGATCATTTTTGGAAATAGGACATTTATTTTGATGACTGGTATGGTGCTTTTGTTAAGAAAACTGGTCCAGAGTCCGATCCGCAGAGACCGAGGCCATGTCCTACCAAAACCACTCAGAAGAAAGCGGGTACTTATCGGACCACCCTAGAAGAGGGGTACTATCATTAGTGGGGATGAGGGCTCATCCCTAACTTTGATCTATTATTTCAACTAGAATGTTTCTTGTCCATGTTCTAGAGCGGGTTTCTCTCACCAGTATGGGAAGCTAGTGGTATAAGAGCCTCAACTTTTACCATGGCCACTCAGTTGGTCACTGAAAGATATATCAATTCATTTATCCTGGTGTTAGCCAAGATTTACCACTTACTAGATCAAATCAGGGAGGGGGCCACCTTATCTGATGACTGGGACCTTCCAAATTCGTTGGGGCTAGATGAGAACCCACATAGGAGGCTATTCCTTCATCAATTCCTTACTAATTCCACATTACACCCTCTAACCATATCTTCAGAGTACCTATGGGATCATGCCAGCTGTTTGGGCTTCACAGGATAAGCAAGAGGATCAAACCAAAAAGGAAAATCAAGACATAATGGATTATCACAACATTTATGAATGTTTCTCTTATCACCCTTATGATTCCCCTACAGGTATTATTAAAAAAATGCATCTGAAATTTTTTTCAATAGAGGCTACTTCATTTATTTGAGAGAAGCCATCCTAGTCACCCATATTGGAGGGGAGATTATTTGTGGGGGATATACACCCTGCAGATTTAGTCATCAATTCAACTGTGTCCATAAGTTGTGTCCTCCTTATCTGAATAGTGCTTGTCAGAAGAATCATCTAATGATATTCCATCAAATATGGCTAATTTCCACCCAATAGGACCCCCAGTGCCAAGCCAGACTTCTGGATCCTGGGGATTTAGTGACCTTCCCTTCCAAAAGAAATGATGAGGCCTGGGTTAAATCATATCCTGATGTCCAATTAGCTGACTCGGTTCCTATTGTGACAACTTCCACAGCATCTAGGGAAATGGTAAAGGAGAATAACAAGTGAGTTTCTAAACACTCTCAACCAGGAAAAGTCCTCCAAATGCCTCTTGGATCCCACTGGAGGAATGTTCTGAAAGATGGGTTATGAACTCACGGTCGGCCGAACAAGCTACTGAAGCTGCTATCAAAAGTTCACCATACATTTCCCCTGAGGCCAATTTTCCAGTGGCCTGGAGGCAATGGGACCTTCTGAATGGTCATCCATCTACTCTCTATCAGTCCCCTCATGATTTATTGTATCTCCTCCAAACTAGGGAAGTCACTCTTACAATAATTGGCTATGTGTCAGCACCCACTGACATTTCTTTTGATGAGGATCCATAAAGTGTGGGTCATTACCTTAAGAACCTAGAGATCTTCATCAATTCCTGAAGTGGTCACCGAAAATACTCACATCAGGTACTTTCCATATTGCGGACAGAGACCATTAATGAGGATGTAAATGTCGTTGTCTCACCTATTGCGGATTCCATGGAAAAAGATTCTTACTTTCTCTCAATGTCTCATAAACGTTCATATTATTAATATCTTGAGTTTTTAGATACACCCAGGAAACATTTTAAATTATCAAAACATGCTCTAATCGCCTACTCTAACCTTCCATTTTTGTCCATCCTAGTCACAGTTTCATTTCCATATGCCTAGAGAGTTTTGGATGAATTGAGGGTTAATGCTTCAAATTAAGACATATGGATACTTCTTTAGGGGGTGTTTCATCCTTCCAGTTTTTGGGGGAGACATTTATCTTACCAGTATTTCAACCAATGAAGATCCTGAGGAGGTGGCTGCCTACTTGAATGAAATGGAAAAGTGTCTCCACGCTCCTATAGACAGGCATTACAGGTCGGACCATGTGGCGTTGATGGCAGTACTCCCACAACTTGTGGGAGAGGTTTTATCTGCAACCTCTAACCTTAAAATCTATTGATTCAATGATTCTAAAGGTCCCACTCCCCTTTTTATTTTATAGGGGCCTGCAGGATCTTGTGAAATGGATTTTTCCCCGATTTATTCTCTTATAGGTACTACGGCTAGGGAGTGTACCCTATCATCGGTAGGAGGTGCTGTGGAAGGATCCCCTATAGCCTAAGAACACATGGAAGTGGTCATTTTAGACCCTTATAGGGCATTTCCTCCTTCAGATCCTCTTGGTGATCTAATTTAGGATCCATCCCCCTAACAATCAAAGAAACGCAAGCAAGCCTCCCAACTATCAAAAGTGTATTCAGAGGGGAATCACAAGTTATTGTCTATTCACCTGGTAATTGAACCAAGTAACCTTGTCTTTTTAACTCACTAGTACATATATAAACTTTAGAGAAGGATCTATTAGTAACCAGATTATGACCGCTCAGGCAACTACAGCTCCTGTCCCTTTTAGGACAGAGGAAGGGTCACCATATTTTTCGGCAGATCGAAACAGGAAAAAAGGGCCATCTGAAGAGATCAGGGGTGCTATTGACGCCTTAGGTGTTCCTAATCCCACTCAAAGAATATCTACCCCAATAATAGGAGTACATCTAGGAGTTGATGGCTCACTTCAACATGTTTATCCGACTCTCATTGAGGGAGACACGATAGTCTTTATAGCAGGGGTTGAGTCTAGTGGCGAGCCCCGAGACTTGATGTATTTTGGATGGGCTTGAAATATTGAGGAGAAAATAAATATTGATTGAATATAATTTTTTCCTATAGAGGTATTCACTCCAAATATTGATATTCCACCTGCTCATGGTGGCTTTGGGGAAGTCACAATTGGGGAGGATGATGTTCCAACCCCTGAAAATTTGGTGCGACCTATTGTTCCCTTTTCTCCAATTCTAAAAGGAGTTATGTTTTTTTCCCCAAGGATCTTGAGACCAATACCAATATCTAGATTGACTATCCATATTGGAATTATATTATTCATCAACCTTTTGAAGGCCTCCTTGATGGCTACTATTTTTTCCAAGCATGGCCTCGGGTGTTCAATATTTCTGAGTAACCACAGAGCGCAACTAATGATTGAAGATGTAGCACCACCTATTTTAGATAGAGGTACTACTACAGGGTTGTGAGGTACTGAAGTCGTATCTTCCCTATCCTTATAATCATAACCAAAAGCCTTAGTAATGGCGGCATATTCCCCCGCTACATCATCTACTGTAATTACCAGAGATGAGGTTGTTGCAGGGCTCAGATGCACTGTATCTACTGAATCAAGTCCCTCTCTTGTAATGTTAATTCCTAAAAAAAATCATCATCAGGGAGTGACTCTGAGACCAATCGAGAAAACTTGGTTGATCTTCATCACATTTGGAAAAAGGCGTGGAAGAACATTTGGATACTAATTTATCAGACCTCATTTGCTGAGATGCTAGTTAAATTTCCAAATTTACAACACCTGTGTTTGGTCTTGGGTTTTGGTGGATTTTACTATCATGGTTTATGATATAGTAAGGCATGTGGTCCCTGATCAAGAAGCAACTGGTGCGCTTGAGTCTCAAATTTCCACAGCAGATTCGATGGCTTATCTTGCTGCTACATGGCAAATTCTTATTGATGAAGCTACCACTCATGCCGGAGAAGTTGTAATGTTACAAAATTAACTCATGAAGAAAGAGTAATTAATAGAAAAACTAAACCAAGAAGTGGAGAAACATATCTAGAAACTAGAATGTATTAAACAGGAGTGGTCCTAGGCTGCGATCATCGTCAAAGAGGGGCGATGGAAAATGAAAGAAGGAGAATTGACTGTCCTTCAAGCCATGAGGGACGCGGAGGTGCTACAGGTGAGTGTGGAGGCCAAGACTGCAAATTTATTGAAGCTTTTCCAAGCTATTGAGGAGTTTCATCAATTGTTGATACAACTCTGTGACTCTATCAAACGTCTCTTATAAAGATCATGTCTTCCTTACCAGGAGAGGCTCCAGGATGTGTATTCCCACCATATATTTTTATGAAATATAATGGAACCAATTTTCCTTTGAACGCTTCTTCTTTTCATTTTATTTTCATATCAATTGATCACAATAAATCATATAAACATCATTTTGATTAGGCCTTAACTTTAGATCATGATTCAAAACTAGTAAATTGAAATAATTGACTCAGGATCAAATTTTTACCTGAGCTGTGAGACTCACCGAGTGTAGTTTGACTATTACTAATTTTTTATGGAAGATCTCATTAAATTTTATGTCTTTTTCATTATTACCCTGATTTTTTACTAAGCCTACTTGAAATCGGCTTAGCGGGTATAACAAGAATTTTTCTTAGGCCTCCCGTTGTGGGTTTTAGACCTAACAAGCGTTACGTCTCTTTTTATAGATTATCATTTTTTTCAAAACCATGCATGGTGTAGGTTTAATGAACCGATACTAAACCTTTTCCCAAAGGATCCTTATGTGGATTTTTCCTCTAGAAAGTATGGAATATTTTATTCTGTCATTTCATAGTCCTTCCAATAAAACTTATTATTGATGTTTTAGGTCAAACAGATTTGACCAAACATAATGGGTAAGGGGCCCCAATTCAAGATTCATCATATGAGAATGTTCTAATATCCTTTAGACAAGGATTAGGGATTTTTCTCGACCCTAAATTTGTGAATTTTGGACATGCATGAATCTCAGGAGTCATTTTAGGCCTAAAGACGTAGGAAAGGACTCTCCTTGGGACGAATTTTCCTTTGATTGATGGTAATTTTGTAGGCAACATATGCAGAGACACTAGAGAATGATGTTTATAGCCAAAAAAAGGTGTTTGCGGGACACTAGCCTTTCATATCTGATGGCCTAGTAAGATTTGAAACACTTTGAATTTATTTTGATGTTGGGAGCCATAGTGGGTGGCTGGTCTGAGTGACGGTGTATAAAAATATTAGGGAAATTCATATCAGCTTTGAGCAGGAAACTGTTCCCTCAAGGTTTTTACTTTCATAAGGGAGAACTGGTGAATAGTCAGTTCAGTTAGAAATATTTTATATGTCAGGGGAATTTGGAAAGAGGAAGGTATGTAAGTTATTATCAAGGGGTTTTCCAAATCTGGGGGTGTGACAAGACATGAATTTCATTTGAGTATACGGAAGTTGGAAAGGACTCTCCTAAGAATTAATTGGCCTTTGATTGACAGCCGTTTTATAGGCAGTATATGCAGAACCTCCAAGGCATGATGTGCATAGTCAAACAAGGGTGTCTACCAGACATTGGCCTTCCATATCTGATGGTTATTGAGGAATATGGAGATCAAGAACTTTCCGAACATTGTATATGATCTTCATCAAGGGGTGAACCTGAACACAAAAAGGGACATTTCTTTTAACTAAACTTCTTCGGGAAACCCAGAGATGTATGGGGGAATTATTTTTTTTATGTAGATCAAATTCATGCATATGGGTGGGGTAAATTTATTTTACACAAACATCCAAAGAGACCATAGATGAATCATTCTCATGTGTTATGATATATCTTGGATCTGTGTTGGAAGGAGAATGTAAACCATGACTTTGAGGGCCCTTGAATCAAGATGGTTGTTACAAGGCTTGAATTCTATTAGGCATACCGAGATAGGAGAGGACTCTTCTGGGGATTAATTTTCCTTTGATTGACAGTTGTTTTGTAGGATGCATATGCATAGACACCAGGGCATGATGTGCATATCCAAACAAAGGTGTTTGTAGGACACTGGCCTTTCATCTCAGATAGCCATGTGATATTATGGGGATTCAAGATCGCTCAGAGCATAGAGTTTGAGGTTTGGAAAGAGTGTATTTGGATATATTGGAGACATTTGGGGTGCAATTTACTCATGGAATTTGGTATCCCTTACGTAGATATGACTCAAATGCAGAGTGATGCATTCATCCCATCTTTTGGGTACCCCATAATTTAACATCATATGGCTAGAACAAAAGTTTCCTTATGGGGAAGGGAGCCATGACATGCCTTTTAAGGCTATGCTTCTATGACAAAATTCTTGGACTAGTTTTCCATAATGTCATGGTGGATCTCTCTCTAAGATCCCTAAGCTCACGTGAGCTATGCTCGGTGTGAGAAACAAGGGATTACAATAATTCTGGGTCACTACCAAATAATTTAAAATTCAACATCATAGGGAACTTTAGGCTAAATCCAATGGTATGTAGTTTAACATCATACAGTAAGGATGATTTTGGCCTTGTAGTTTAATATCGTGTAGTGATTACATGAAGTTTTACATTTTAGAGTCATAAAGTGAGGACAATTATGCTATCATAAAGATCATTAATAGCTATGAGTTAATTTAAATCATGATTTTTTGGCATTCCTTATATTTGAATTATGATAGAAGGTGTAAACCATAGTCCTAGGGGAAACATGAATCAGGAGGTATGTCACGATGCTTGGAATCCTATTGGGCATACAGAGGTAGGAATGGACTCTCTCAGGGGTGAATTTTCATTTGATTGATGACCATTTTGTAGGAAACATATGCAGATCCACCGAGGCATGATGTACGTATTTAAAAAAAGGTGTATGTAAGACATTGTCCTTCCATCTTATATGGACATGAATGATTACAGGGATCCATGTTTTCCCAGAATATAGAGTTTCAAAATTGAGAAAATGTGACTAGGAACGTAATAAATACCCAGACCTTGATTAACCATGAACTATTGGAGCTTCCACATAGATCTGACTCATATGTTTATGGGAATCGAGATATTTTGACTTCTTATGAGTGGGGGGAATGTGTGGGATCTCATAATACTAAAAATTGGTCCACACATAATGCTTAAATAATTTTGCAGTTTATTGTCATGTGGTTAGGACCTTCAATGGGATCCTCATAGAATTATGACATATACACAGGTAAAGGATCATTTTATTTATTGTTTCTGGGTCGGGATTCCAAAATCTGGCATCACTGTGTATCCTGAAAGATCATGAATCAAGTCACACATAGTTCTAAATGTTCCATGTACCGATATAGCTCAGTCCATGTATAGGGACATTTGAAGGCATTGTTTTTCAATGGTTGGTCTGGGATACCAAATATGGGCATCACTATGTATCCTACAAGAGTAGGAATCAAGCCATACGTAGTTCTGAACATTCCCTATACCGATTTTTATTATACATAAGGGAAAGAAAATTTTTGTTTCATTCACTATGGGTGTTGGGTCTACTATACTTCTCTATAACTTGATTGTGTAAAGGAATCCTTACCACTAATCCTAATCTCAAGTGAGTTATACTCAATGTGAGAAACAAGGAGTGACAAGGGTTTCATGCACTATTTTAGGGAAATAGAGGATATGATAGAGGATTGTTTTTAGTGGTGGTTGGGATAGGATCGAGGATCGGGGCATCGCTACGTTTCCTACAAGGGTAGAAATCAGGGTGTAGGTAGTTCTGTGAGAGATCATGTAGTTTATAATCATGTGATTAGGACCATGACTGGGCATTTCTATTGAGTGAAATACTTCTTCAAAAACTTTGAATTTGGGGGAGCCGTGATGATCTGTTCATCCATTGATATCTGGGTGTATTCTCTATTAGAATAGACCCTATGTATCGCATATGATCCTTCCCAATTTTCATCATGATTTGGGGGATTCTTCCTTAGTATCATTAGGGTTCTAAGGAATAACACCATTAAACCTTCAAGAAAATATCGAAGGTGACCCTTTTTGGTGAAGGCTTGTGCGATCCAATTTTGATAGATTCTCAAATGGTGTAAAGTGTGTAGCCTTTTCTCATCTAGCTATTCCAACTCATTGAACCACCTTTGATACTGATCTTCCATGGATAGTTTATTTGAAATGGACACATGAAGTGATGGAACTTGGATTTAGATAGGAAGAACTACCTCTAATCCATATACTAGTGAGTACAGGGTTTCTTGGGTGATAGTGCGGGTTGTGGTCTGGTAAGCCCACAAAGCATGAAGAAGCTTGTCTGGCCACGATTTCTTATCCTTATCTACCATCTTCTAGAGTATGTTGGACAGAGTCTTGTTGAAAGCCTCTATCTTCCCATTGGTCATTGTGTGGTAGTGGGATGAATGTTAGGCTTCGATTCCATACTCCTAGTATAACTTTTATAACTTAGCAGAGCATAAGTTAGTGAAATTGTCCATCAGTATTATATGAGGGACAATAAATATGGCAATGATGTTGTTCTTCACAAATTTAATGATATTTTTCACCCCAAATTCTTTAATGGGTATGCATTTGGCCCTTTTTAAAATGTAGTCGGCCACTGTGAGTATGAACTTGAATTTTATGGCTATGGCAGGAGGATATGGTCCCACAACATCCATCCCCTAGGTGGAAAATGACCAGAAGTACATATCTTGATGAAGTAACTCCAGAGGTTGGTGTATAAAATTGGTATGAACTTAGTAGTAATAGCACTTCTTGGAAAATACTAAACAATCCTATATCATAGTTGTACAATAATACCCAAGCCTCTGGGTTTGGGGAAAGAGCTTGGTTGGTGATTGGTGTGTTTCACAAGCTTCAGCATGCACTTCTTTTATGACGACAGCAGTCTCTCCTCTATCAATGCACCTAATAAGGAATCTATCAAGGCCTCGTTTGTAAGGAATATTTTCTTGGTTTTCCCCATTGTACATGGAAAAATTGACTGCCAGTCTTTGGATATGTTCCCTTACAACCCTATCTGGTGGGAGTTCCCCCTTATGAAGGTAATTTTCAATGGGCATCATCCAGCCGGTGGTGTGACCATGGTGATCAGAAACAGGACTAATTTCGTAAATATCATCCATATTGTTCTGGATAAATGGCAATACCATTAAGAGGTGAGTAATTCTAATAAAATTTCCATCCCATCTTGGATCATCCAAGGTCATGACTGCATTTTCCAAAGCATCAGCTTGAGCATTTTGATACCTGGGGACATAGTTCAATGTTAGTTCTGATGGTAATTTTTCCATTAGTTCTCAAAAATGATTCATCAAGGGGTCCAATACTTATTTCCTAATGGAATAGTCACCATTGAATTGTTTGATGACCAGCTCTAAATCACCATTTTTTTAGGTGTTTGTCTTTCACATGAAGTTCCAGTTCAATGCACACAATGATGCTCTGATATTCTACTTTATTATTTTCACACCCATCTGAGAATAGGAAAGAGTAAGGCAGGACAACCTTTTTGGGGGATATAAGTATAACTCCCAACCCCACTTTTTTTATCTTGGGATACTCAATCCTTTTTCCTTTTGGGAATTTGGAAGCACCATCAAAGAAAATTTCCCATGTCTAGGGGTTCTTCTATATGGAGAACACTTATTCATCTAGAAGTTCGGCATCCAATGGTGTTGTTTCTTATGGGGGGTTCTCTACTAGTAATTCTACTAACTTATGGCCTTTGATATCCTTCTTAGGTACATACCATATATCAAACTATTGTAGGATGACTTCCAATTGTGATATGTGTCCCTTTAGCATGGGATGGTTGAGGATATTTTTGAGCGGGTTATAGTGGGAGACTAGGTGGACCTCATGGTGGTGCAGGTAATGCCACAGTTTCTGAACCACAAAGATTTGGGCTAGGAAATTCTTTTTAATTTTTGAATACTGAGTTTCAACATCAATCATTGTTCGAATGAGGTAATAGAGGTTGTTCTCACTGTCAGCATCATTCTTCTGTATAAGGAAGGAACCTAATGACCATTCTAGGGTGGTTACATACAACATGAGTGGTCTCCCCTCAACTGGAGGCATCATTAATGGTGGTATTAGGATATATCTTTTTAGATTGTCTAATGATTATGTGAAATAGTTGTTCAACTCATATGTAACCCCTTTAGTCCTTAACATATTGAAATATAAACATTTATCCTTTAGCTTGGCTATAAACCACCAGATGTTGGAGAGGTTCACCTCGAGACCTCTCAACTCAGTGAGGTTGCGTGGTGGGGACATGCCAAGGAAGGGTTTTATTCTCTAGGTCAACTTCAATGTCACGATGGCATATGAAGAAGCTGAGAAATTTCCCAGAGGTAACATCAAAGGAACATTTAAGGATATTAATTTTTAAACTGTGCTGCTGCAATTTGTTGAAGATAGTTTCAATATGAGCTAGGTTGTTTTAGTGCTTTCGTTATTTAGCCACCAGATCATTGACATAACACTCAATAATTTTTCACTATAAGGGCTTGAAGATAAGAATCATGGCACATTGATATGTGGCACTGGAATTTTTTAGACCAAAGGGAATCACCTTATAACATAACACTCCCTAAGGGGCCCAAAAAGTAGTATCTTATTCATATCTACAGGCCATCTGAATTTGGTTGTATCCAGAGTATCCTTCCATGAAATAGAGGGCCTCATATTTGATGGTTGTATCGATCAAAAATTCTATGTTCAGGACCGGGAAATCATATTTCAGGAAATGATGATTAAGGTCCCTGAAGTCGATGCAGATTATAATCTTTCCATTCTTATTTTTGGAAGAGACTATGTTTGCCAGCCAGATTGGATAATGGACTTCTTGTATGAATTTTTGTTTGATTAGCCTGTCAACCTAAGCCTCTATTTTGGAAGCATGTGTCGTATGGGTCCTCCTGGTGGCTTTGATGTAGCCCTAATGAACTTTTGGTAAACCAAGATGATGAGTGGAAACCTCAGGATCGAGGCTTGGCATTTCCGTGTTGTTCCAGGAAAACACATCTCAATTTTTCTTTAGGAAGGAGGTTATATGCCTCCAATTCCTTGACAGGCATAGCCACACTGATCAAGGTGTGCCGAGGGTCATCTTTGCTACCATGGTTTATCTCCTTAAATTCATCGATTGTGGTAGAGACTCCTTCTTCTAATGTAAGAGGGGAATATTTGAGGTCTTCATCATCATCATCATCTTATTATTATTATTATTATTCACCTTCTTCTTCTGATGGAGAGAGGATTCTCGAGACGAACTCTCCAATTTAGGGAGAGAAATCATCTTTTTTCTTATTGAGTAAGGCAAGGGTATTTTTCAGTCCCAAGGATGGGTCAGGATCATCACTGTTAGGGATTTTATTGACATTATGGGAGTATACCCACTCTTCTGTGACTTTGGACATGGCGGTCATAACAGCTATCATGAAGACAATTGAGTATGAATCGGTACTTGCACTTTTTCATTCAACTTGGTTGATGGGTAATACATACTTTTCCCCAAGCTGCTGGATGGGGTTGGCAGGAGCTATCTCTAATCCATTCAGGGAAGTAATCCAATCAATTTCATCATATGAAGAATTTTTTTCTTCCAAATCATAGAACCATGTGTCGATATAATGTGACTCATATGACTTAAATGTGGATTTATCAGCATTCAATGCCCCATATTTTTCATTAGTGCAATATTTGACGCACTGATGGTATGATGATGGAATTTCATCACATTGATGCAGCCAAGGTCTCCCCAATAGGACGATGAAGGTCGTACTTTTTTGTACTACCAGTAAATTAGAATCCAACATGAGTTCTCCAATCCAAATTTTATGATTGATTCAACCCAATGGATTTTTCATGCTTTTTCCATACCCTAGTAGAGCTGTGGTACAGGGTGATAAGTTTTCTTCATCATAGCCTAGCCAAAGAAGCGTCCACAGAGAGAGGAGGTTGACTCCAGAACCATTTTTGATGAAAATCCTCTGGACATCAATTCCATTTATCTTTACAGACACATATAAGGGTTTAATGTTCCCCTGTATGATGGCTTCTGCATCCCTATCTGTGAAGGAGATGATGACGTGAAATTCTTCGGGATTGGCCTATGTTCGATAGACTTCGGCTGTTTCTACATTGGACTCAAATTCCTAGGGACTTATTAAGGCTTTGATGAGTGTCTCCCTAAAATCTGCAGAAAAACATAATGTATCCAGGATTGACATCTTTGCTGGTACTGAAGCCAGTTACTTTAGAATATCATATTTCTATTCTAAAGTTCGGTGCTTCCTGGCTTGGGGTTTCTCTTTCATAGACACCTTAGGGGCTTGGTCTTTGGATGTAGAGGGTTCAACCTCTATAATAGGAGTTGGTGGCACTGAGGTTCTTTCTGGGTTTGGCTGAATTGTTCCTCTCATATGCCTTGAGTGATTTGGTATTAGTTCTTCCCCAAATGGATATTCCAAGATAACTAGTCTTGGATTTATTCCAATGGGGGCAGAGAAGGATTCCAGTTCTTATTGTTTATGTCGGAGGGTCCTTCCACAGGTTTCTGCAATGTTAACGGTTTTTGTTATGGCATGGCCAAGAACTTGACTCTTTCTCTGATCATACCTTCCAGGAAACCTCCATCCTCTACAGCCTCTTCCTCTGGATCTGCGATTGGGCACGAGGAATTCGGGTTCGTGGTCATAGTTTCCATCTGAGAAAGGATTCATCAAGATAATTACATTAATGGATTTGAAGATCAATTATTTATTTGACAATGTCTTTGTCTAACTATCTCCTTTTGTTGGGTCCATTTGATGGGGTAGTTCTCATTGTACTGTTTGGTGGGGGGTGCCTGTTGTACCAAGTCTATCGGTATGAAGTCTGAAAGTGTCAACTCTGACTTTAGATTTGGTGTCATTCCATCTTATTGGTCCTTCTTTCTTCTATTCTAGCCTTTAGAGGACTATAGGGCCTAGGAGGATGGTTTTGCTGTATCAAGAACTTTTGGGGGCATGGATTGTTGTTTCAACTATTCTTGGAGTATTACATGGAATTAGTTCAATATATTCTAGTTCATCCAATTATAAAACTTTAACTCTTTCTTACTGGAGACTATTTTCTATTCCTATTGTTCTCTTGAGTCTGAGGTGGACACATATGATACCAGTTATGGCAGTGGTCCCAACTTGACTTTCCCAGAATCCACCATCTTTTATAGGAGATACTTGAAAAAGAAGCACTCCTAGATGGTGTGTCCCAGTATCCGGTGATATGGACAATAATTTGGATGGTCGTCAATAACCACTTTATTAGCTCTCTTCGGCTATGGTTGCAGAAGCAAGTTGAAATTCATGGCATATATAAAGCAGTTGTGGACCTGTTCTTGTCGGAACAAGTAGACATTATTTCTTCATTCTTAGAATTGATTTCTCTTAGCACCCTCTCGCTTCATATTGCTAAGTTGGGGGTGGTTTTTGGCATCTAGGGGGTCCTGCACTGTTCAGTGGGGGCCTTATAATTAGAGCTGGTGTCGGGGTGTCTTAAGCATGATAGAATTTGTTTTATCATTTACCGTTCTTTTACATGGTGATTATGGGACCATTTGGGAATTTAGGTTGGTTTTTTGTAAGTATTCTTCTATTATTTAGGCAATGGAAGAGAAATTTTGGAACCCACTTTTTTACTTTATCGGTAAAACCAGTATTCAAAATTTATCATGAATATTTTAGATGCACATAGTGAGCATTTCATCTTGGGGGAGCATTCGGTTTAGGGAATAAGTTAGGCCTTTCCATCTGGAAATGAAGTCTGAGACTCCTTCATTCTCTCACTGCTTGTAGTCCATGAGATCACTGACCATTGTCTTAGGAAGCGTTGAATTGAACTAGAAGAGAAACTGTCACTAGAGGTCCTCCCAACCTATGATTGAATTGGCTAGAAAGCTATTGTACCATACAAAGGATAAGCCCTGTAGGGTTTGTACAGTGCACCTAAGTTTCACTGCTTCTTTCTACTCTGTATTTACCATCATGGGGTCACAAAAAGAGGTGTAGTGAATTAGATGTTGTTTTGGGTCCCCCATACCGTTTAAAACTAGGAATACAGGGTTTCCAAAGTTTTGTGTTGGTGGAACGTCGCTCACCCAATCAGGGTAGGGTTTGCGCTCTATTTGTATCAGAGTGTGTTTACCCTCCATGGATTCTAGTTGAGTTGTACCTTGCTCGATGGTGTTCAAGAGTCCTTGATGCATATCATGTTGGTCTTGAGCTTGGGCTGGTGCTATAGTGGCCAAAGATGGATGAGATGGTGCTACTGGAATTTGGGGTGGATACCCAATCAGGGTTATCCTTTGTGAATTTACCAAAATATATTTTGGCTTACTTTCCAGTGGTGGAAGTCTTAATGTCCTTTTGGGTTCGGGTTTTAAGTATATTGATGGTCCTGGTGCCAGATTGAACGGGACTCAAAGCTCAGATTCATTCACCAAGATGAGTTCTTGTGGAAAGGGAACCTCTTTTGGGAGTTCCTACTGACATTCCACAGGGGGAACACATCTGGTGAGGTAGCTCCCTCAACGTAGCTCAGCATTAATTCTCCTGAGCTCTTTCATTTATTCCCCCTGCTTGGAGAACCTTTCCTTGAAGGTGAGGGGAACATTCTCAGGGGGAATTAGGGGGTGGGTCATAGACTACCTTGGATTTATTCATCTCCTCTTGGGGGTTTTGTGAGGGTGGTAGTGACGGATTAATTGAGGGGGCGCCCAAATTTAGGACTATTCTCTGGTTTTGGGTATGGACACCATCAAGCTTAGTGTGGGATGCATTTGGGAGGGAACCATCTTCCTTTGCATCTTCACCCTCTATGTCATTCCCTATGATATCTGTGGGGTTGATGTTTACCAAGCTCACTAAGGCATACCACATGGGGGTGATGTACCCTGTTCCAAATGGTAGGAAGGATTTCTGCATCCTTTTTTGGACTTCCTCCTTCCATTCTGTGGTATTCTTGGAGTTTATAGGAAAATATTGACCCGAAGGGAGCCCTGGTCTGACCTCGTAATGTTCCCTTGTCTCAGAGGGTGTGAACGATGAGGAGGGGTGGAATGGGTGACTCCTCTGCAAATCTTTCTTTCTAGATGGGAGAAGACATACATTCGTTGTGCGAGGACTTGAAGTAAAAATTCTCCCATCCCTGCGGGCTGGGGTTATTCTTGTTCTTCCCTTGATATTCTATGGCCCGGATTTTTTAGTCTTACAGGGGAATTTCGATTTAAAAATTCCCCCATCCATATGGGCTGGTGTTGTTCCCGAATCATGGAGGTAGCCACCACTATTTCCACCTTTTTAATTTCATATACTTCTACATGGGTGTAAGATGAGTAAGGCATTGGTCTGGCATAGATTTTATGGTCTTTTAAAGAAGTAAGCACTACTTTTCGGTTGGTTTCCCTTAGGTGGTATGCCTGCTGGATGTTCATGGTTGTATGACTTAGAAGCTTTTCGATGGCTTGATCTATTTGGTCTTGACGCTTTTGAGACTTACTTTGGGCCGGTTTTTGTTGAGTATCCCATCTTTCCTGAGAAAGGTTTTCATTTGATTGCTTCATTTGGGTGATGACATTACAAATGTAATTTTCAATGGGGTTTGATGGATGGGGTGTGAGTTGAAGTGTAGATCTCTATGTTCTCCCCATCATTGAATATGAACTCTAGTTGAGGCATCTCCAATGAGGTGACGTAACTTGTGTAGTGCATAGAGGCAATCCATTTCATTGTTTTTATTTTTCTTTTTTGATTGTGGTTGTTGTGTGGATGGGAGGGCTTCCAAGTCGACTAGATAGTGAAGCTCTCCCAACATGTTGACATGGTCTGCATACCCTTTGTAGGGTAGTAATCTTCCTTTCAACAGATTAATAGCCATCCATATATTGAGGAGAATTTCATATACACATCCCCAGACAACTCTCTTGGAATGTCGATGTGAGAAGTGGTTGTAGGGTAATAAAACATTGGTATATTATCCTTAGCTAGTTGTATTCTCACAAGAAACATATCTTGCAGTTGTCATTTCAGGGGCTACTCTACTTGATATTCCCAGCTTGACAGCTTCATAATAATTTCGTTCCAATCATTCGGGCTGGTGGGAGCCTCATTGATATGTGAATGGCATAGGGGTGGATCAGAATATGAGTGTGGCCTTGAGCCATCCTCTGGATGAGAACGGATATCAGTTGTTATAAATGGATAACATGACATGTTTGAATCCCTTATAATCACCTAAACATGGGATGGATTTCTCGTCTTTGTTTTAACAAGGTGAGCTCTTTCTCGCCAGTATGAAGTTTGGTTACAGGGAGGACCTTCGCTATTGGTGTTGTAATGGCATGGTATACTATTGCAAATCAATGTCCGACCGCGGGAAATGTCTTTACGATGTATACCATGTAGAGGACCTTCAGGGTGGGCTATAGTGAGGGGAGTACCTTCTTACTATTGGATGTTAATGAGAGGAGGACCTTCTTAATGACTATTGTGACAGTGAGTACTACTATTAGGGCTTGATACTTAGCTATAGGGAGAATTTCGGTAGTGCACATTATGGGGAGGGCCTTCACGATGTTCTGAAATGAGGGGAGGACCTTCTTTTTGCTTGACATTACTATGGGGTGGGCCTTCATAGAAACTACCATTGTAGGGAGGACCTTTACAATGATTGTCATCATGGAAAGGACTACCATCATGACTTGATGTCCATCTATAGGGAGAAGCATATCTACAGCATATACCCTCGGGAGGACCATCAGGGCGGATAACAGCAAGGGGAGGACCTTCTCTCTATTTTATTTTTAGGTCGAGGGGAGGGCTACCCAAACATGCATTAGGAGATATGCTCTCATGATTGATCATTCCTGACCAACGGAGTGAGCCTTTATGGGTGATCTATGTAGGACCTTCAGAGCTGCTGGTAGCGATGTTGCGGGGAGGGCCTTTGTAACTGCTGTTGTCACTTCCATAATTTGGTAGTGGAGTGATAGGGTCTTGAGCCTTTATTGATATATGATTGAAGGCGTCAAGAACCCCAGCTTCCAGTAGAGCAGGATCATGTATGTGCTCTTCATTTTCTGGTTTCCTTTGGCACATTTGATATTTGGGCACTCTCTTGCGGGTAACCAGGGTCGCTTGCTGTTAGTAATAGACTTTATATATGGTTCCTTTTCTTGTTGGGTCCCATGATGTCGTTGGGATATGCTGACGGGTATCTTGAGTTTTGTAAGAAATATATGCCTGCCCTGGAGTGTCCACCACGTTGGACCAGCATCCCCCAGCTGGAATGAGTGTTTTTTCCTGATCTGGTTGTTCGTGTATCGTAGGATATTTTCATTGACCCTCCTGGACTAAAGCAAGGATGCATAACTTCTCCAGAGTGACTGACCCTTTTTTTTAGTAAGCCATTCTGTTCAAGGAAACTGGGTCGTGGGCCTAGTTTCATACCTTTTCTACCGATGTAATAATATATGGGCATGTTTGTATGATATGGTCTTGGATCAACATCAGATCTTCCATCATTTCCAGGATGTACTGAGATACATCTTTTTCTACAATGGGTATGAAGGCCTATTCTGATATCGGAGTAGGGGTTTTTTCCTGCTCCGGTCCTCAATGAGTTTTCAATAGATATTGGTAGTTCTCTTGTGTCGTGACAGTGGAACAAGTCTGCCGCTAGTTGTTTTCTCTAGTTTTCCCCATATTTGACTGATGGTATTCATATTCGTGAGTGGGAATTTTTATCTTCTTTTTTTCCACTTTATTTGTCTCACAGGATTTGTATGCATCAGTAGTAATTTGAATCTGCTCAAATTTGTTTGCCTCCTTATTTAGATGATGAGATTGATACACATCAGCAGGTTTTTTCGCATGCATGTAGCTAGTTTCTGCATTATTTGGATGACGTGCTTCTTGTACATTGGAAGATATCTGCATCTTCCTGTACTTTGTCGCTCTGTCTACACGATGGGATTAGAAATCACTAGCAGGAATGTGGATGTTCTCATATTATGCCACTCTATTTCTATGGTGGGATTGAGTGGAGGGGGCAGAGTCATATGTATGCCTATTAAATGCCAATGTGTTAGTATGACGGAGTTTCTCCTTAGGAATAAGGGTTATAGCATGTACCTAATTATATATTCACACCCCTTCGTGGGTATCCTAAGGGGCTCCGGTATCCTAGATTTCAGTAGGTGCCATTAGCATAAGGTCATTCTTAGTGTAAGGAAGTCTGGTCGTCTGGTGTCGGTGGCGAATCTCTCTAGCGGGGGCCTGTAAGTAGGAACCCAATGAATTTTTAATGAATTTTTAGCATTTACTTCATCATACTCACTAAGATAAGGGAGGTACTCATTGTCACATTCTGGGTACAGGATCCTGAAATAGTTTGAGATGACCATCAGGCCTGCCATGTGTTGGGGCATCGGTCGCAGCTGAGATGCTAGCTGGCGAGTCTTCATAGACTGTAGAGCCTATCTCGTGGCATCCACTATTGGGAGAGTACCATTTTCGTGGTAATCTTTGATCACTATGTTGGATACCCTATGTTGAATACACTAAGTAGGCGAGGTGGTCATTCTCTTCATTGGGGTCTTGTCCACCTGCGAGATTTCTGATGTGTGTGTCTGCATTGATCGTTGGGATTTCATTTGGATTGAAGGTTGCTCTACTATAACCTGGAATATATATATATATATATATATATATATATATATATATATATATATATATATGACATACATACCACAAAACCTCATCAAATTAGAATTATTTTAAACATATTCCCATTTGATGATTCATCTTAGCCCCCTTCCCACTTCTTTCATTGTGGGGAGGAGGGGCCTGAATGGGGTAAAATTGTCACCTTGGTTAAGGATTCACGTCGGGTTCAATATTTTTGTTTTCCCTCTGAGGTTCCACATTATGGGTGATGAGGAACTGGTCCAACAAGAATCATCACCGGTCTCTTTTTCTAGAGACGGTTTCCTATCAAATTCAAAATTTCTTTTTTTTTGACCCATTCTGCATCACTATCCTTTAAAATAAGGTTGGATTAATCCCACAAGGACTGGGTAATTCACCCCTTTCGTATTGTGAAATAGATTCCATAGTCAGATGGTCCCAATAGGTTATTCCATGGGATCAAGTACTTGTGAAATTGGTCCTCCTCAGATATAACTTACTCAGATAGTCTCCAACGTGTTTATTTGTGGGGAAAGAAACACACAACAACCCTAGTATCCATGATTCATTGACCTTCTTTCCAAAGGAAGGCACTAATTTGATAATGGTTCAGACAACGACACTTAAGGACTCCATTTGTCGAGAGGATGGGATGTCAGGCTCACCGTACCCTTTTGGGGGAGGATTATTGTTTATTTCAGGACTCTCTTATAGATTTAAGTCATGTTCATATGTTCATTAATCCTTGGTTCATTCCCAAAGAGTGTGTCCATGGGATACCCCTGGTTTGTAAGATCTTCATAGGCATACATGGATTTGATGCAATAGATGAAATGTTGACTTAAGCCATGAAATAAGGCATTTTGTATTTTATCATCATCCAGGGGGACAGAATGTGACTTGATGTTGTGATTGGACCAATCATATGGGTTTCCAACGTGTCCTTAGGAGAGGAATCATAACCCACATAGTTCGGAATGGCTGGGGCTTGCACATAAAAGCTGCCCATTTCGGGGGACATTATCAGGCGAGCCCTTTTGAAAGGGAACCCTTTTGAGCTCGGGCCTTCGAGTAGGAATCCTACATATCCTGGTTTGATAAGGAATCAGATTTCTCATATTTTATAATTTCTAGGGCTTATGCATAGAAGCTTCCCATTTAAGAGGACATGATTGGGTAAATCCTTTTGGAAGGGCACCCTTTTGAGATCAGGCCTTTAGTAAGGTGTCCTACATATCCTGGTTTAATAAAGAATCAGAGTTCTCATAGTTCAAAATGGTGTGGATATTGTAATCATCACAAACCTCTAAGCCCATGTGATTCATGCTTGCTGTGAGAAACAAGAGGATGTGAGAGATCCAACCAACCACATGCTTCCTCTCTTGCTGGTGGGAGAGGGAGATCGTACTATGGACGAGGCCGAAGTGATAGTGGGTGAGGGTGTGAAATGATGAACCTTTCAATGTGAAATGACATTAAAGGTTATCCAACTTGGCCTCAAAAGATCGGGGACTTACCCCAGTGGGAGTGCCCGGGAACGCATTCTGGGGAGGGGATGAGTGTCGTCCTCATCAAAAGGGAAAGTGAAAATAACCCCTTTGACTGATCATCATTCCTAATTGAATGGAAAAGCAGGTTATCACCCTTAGTCCCTTGAATGGGGAGGTTCACATTGACATCCCAAGGTAGGAATCATGGTTACCATGGGAATGTTGTCCCACAGACATTCCCGAAGCCCGAACTGTTGTGGGGAGAGCCTTCATGACTCTACTTACCATGAGTATGTAGACTCAAAGGGGCATGCTGAGGCCCCCAATAGTCTGATCATATGAGTCTGGTGGATTTTGAGGAGGCTTTGGCCTGATGTCAGAGGAATAGGTCATGAAGGGATTATGGAGGACTGGATGGTAATGGAGGAGGGAGATTGGAACCAGAGGAAAGAATACCCAAAAACACAACATTTCACGTATTGATTTATTATGTGGGATGGAAGAAACAACATAAACTGTAGTGGAGTGTGGGAAGAGGAATCGTCTACGCACCAATGAAGTACATGGGCATGGGTTTAGACCACGGGACATCACAGTGGTACGCGATCCATCATGCCACTTTGGGTTCCATCTGCGTACTAATGCAGTATGTGGCACTGAGTTAAATCTGGGTAGTGATACACTACACGAGAAATATGTGGTTCGTGGATTCACCAGTCAGGTTCACGGTTCTATTATTATGGTTAAATTCCCTTGTTTTATGGTTCGTGGCTAGTTATACCGATGGAGAGCATGGTTCACAATTCGGGCTTCGCCGATGATTGAAGACTGAAGCTGGAATCTTCTTCGAATTCTTTCTTCCAACATCTTGGGTCCCTTTCTAGATTTCCTCATTCGTACCTTTCTCAATTCATTTTGTTCTCCATTTATAGAGCATTGGGGAAATCATATCTATGGGCATGCAGCACAATTTGCAGAGGCCCATGAGGAGATATCCTGACCCACGAAAGACTCAGTCAATCGGGGTTTGCGGAGGCTGTGGTTCGCGATCATGGTTTGTGGAACCCTACCGGTTTTCTTCATCTGGGAACCATTGGGTTCATGAGACAGTATGTGCATGTCATTCACGCACATGATTTCTTCTGCAATGCAGCTCGTGGTCCACTGGTCTTGTTGGACCTCGCTTCACAGGCCAACGCCTTGCCGATCATCCCAAAAACTTGTGGTTCGCGATCCAAGCGGTCCGCGAACCCTTCTTGGTGTTGGTAAAAGGGCCACTTAAAATCCTTTGAAAACCTAAATTACTTCATGTTTCTATTGAAATTTGTAACTCAATTTGTGTCCATTCATATTTTTATACTTATAGGAATACTTTCTACCTTCTGCAAAGTGATTGCGGGAGTATTTTCTTCCCTTGACTGAATTTTCAAGACCCTACAATGATATATTTAATATATTATGTTTTTAATTGGTAAATTTTATTTATTAATTTTTAATATTGTTATAGTTTGTATTATTTATTCATTTTTATTATTTTTTACTTTTTATTTTTTTATTTTTTAATCGTTCTCTAATATTTATATATATATATATATATATATTTACTATGTTTTAATATTTTCAATAAGTATTCATATTTATTTCAATATACATACATATTTTTTTAATAATTTATTTATATAATAAAACTAATACATTTTTTCAATATTTTTAAAGGATACTCTTTCTTAATTATTCAATTTCACTAGTTTTTAACATGTATACATTTAAGATTATTTATTAATTAATAATGTTAAAAATTTATTTTAAATAAATATTTAAAAATAAATATATTTATAAATGTATATTTACTATTTTTATAAAATTAAAATTTATAATTATAAATAAATAGATATTTTCTTTTTAAAATATTTATATAATTACAAATAAATAATTATATATTTAAATAATTATAAAGTTATAATATATATATATATAAATAATTAATATATTTAGTATATTACTATTAATATTTATATTTATATTTACATTTATATTTATATTTATATTTATATTTATATTTATATTTATATTTATATTTATATCTATATTTATATTTATATTTATATTTATATTTATATTTATATTTTTTTATTATATATATAAATATATGAATATATATAATGATGTAAATATATTTATAATTATAAAATTATAATAAATATATTTAAATAATGAATATATTTACTATATTTATATTTATATTTATATATATTTATTAAATATATACATAATTGTATAAATATATATAATGATAAAAATATACTTGTAATTATAAACAAATAATTATAAATGTATTTATAAATGTATATTTACTGTATTTATAAAATTATATATTTATAATTATTAATATATATATATATATTAAAGTATTTATATAATTATAAATAAATAATTATATATTTAAGTAATTATAAAATTATCATAAATATATTTATATGTATTTATTAAATAATTATATATAATTATATAAATATATATAATGCTATAAATACATTTATAATTATATAAAAACATTTTTAAATAAACTTACAAATATTTGTATTTATAATTAGAATTATAAATCTTTATTGGGATAAAATTCATCTTTATGATAGTTAATGTTTTAGCTATGATAAAGATAACTTTTACTAGAATTTTTTTGGCATTGATAATGATATATCTTTTATAGCATTTCTTTAGCACTGATCAAGAGGTTCTTTATTAGAGCTTATTATTTTAGCACTGATAAAACCCCTCTTTTTCATCACTTTTTTGGAAGCACTCATAAAACCCTCTATGATCATTTAAAAATTAACCTAACCTAATCTATTTTTTTTCCACTCCTCAAGATCTCATGGAATTACAGTGCTACCATCACTCCCCCTCAACCTTCTCTCGAATGAATCAAGCCTTAAATAAGAGGTATGTTATTTTTTTCTTCTTATCTCTCATTGATTTCTTGTTTAGGTTCAGTAGTGTGTGATATTGTGGGGTTATCCTAGTTTGGTGGTATTATGGTTCCAAGTTTAGGGTATCAACTCCTTCTCTTTTATTTTATCCTTCATCCATGTTCTTCTTTCTCCTCCCTCAATACTTAACACTATTCTTCAAAACCTAGTTGCATTCAAAAACTAAATTTTTAATTTCTCGATCTGTAGGGTGTTCAGTTTCTGACACTAATGGTATCCACGAGGCCTTGATTCACTATTTTCAGAACATCTTCGCTACAGGAACCCCTTTCATGTCTGCTGAGGTGGAAGATTGTATCAGACATGTGATCACTGATGAGATCAATAATCAACTCACCAAATATGTGACAGATGATGAGATATGCCTGGCTCTGAAACATCTTCATTCCACTAAGGCCCTGGGACCAGATCGGTTTCACGCACTATTTTTTGAACAACACTAGCACATTATCTGTCTCAACATCTGCAACATGATAAAGAATATCTGGGTTGGGAATTCTAGCATTGCTTTCATCAATGAAACTGTCCTTGTCCTCATTCCCAAAATTAAGAAACCTCTGGCGATCCCTGATTTTAGACCTATCAGTCTATGCAATGTCTCCTACAAGATCTTCTCAAAGGTCCTTGTCAATCAGCTGTGACCTTGGCTACCTAATATTATCTCTGAAAATAAGAGCGCTTTCATGGCTAAGATACTGATCACTGATAATGTGATTTTGGCCCATGAAGTGTTCAATTCTATGAAATCTTGCTCCACCGCGAAAAGAGGAACCATGGCCTGAAAATTGGATATGACCAAGGCCTACGATAGAGTGGAATGGCACTTCCTTCATGTCATTATGCTGAAAATGGGTTTCTGTGGTAAATGGGCAGATTTTGTCATGGACTACATCTCAACCATTTCCTTCAAAATCAAGGTCAATGGGGAGCTCACCAGAGGATTCGCCCCATCCCGAGGCCTCTGCCAGGGAGATCCTCTCTCCCCTTTTCTCTTCATTATGGTGGCTGAAGTGTTTTCAAATCTTATTTCTAGGCATGTATCCTCTAATTATATTCATGGGGAAAAGGTCTTCTGTGTTGGCCCACCAGTGTCACATATTTTCTTCGTCGACGACTGCCTTCTTTTCTCCAGAGCAACAATTAATGAATTTCAGGTGATCTGTCAAGAAATCCACCAATACGAGAGGGCTTCTGGCCAGTCAATCAATCATGGAAAATCAGAAATTTCTTTCAGTGTAGGGGTGCCTCTCTATAAGAGGGATGAGCTATGCACTTCATCTTGTATTCATATGTTTGTGAAACATCAGAAATATCTTGGGCTTCCCACGGTGATCGGCCAATCCAAAAAAGAAATCTTCGCATCTCTAGTGGATAGGATCGAGCAAAAAATTCTTGGTTGGTCTCCTAAAAGAATTTCTAAAGGGGAAAAGAGACCCTCCTCAAAGTTTTCATCCAGTACATCCCCAGATATTTTATGTCACTGTTTAAGCTCCCATCATTCATCGTCAACCAGATCCACACACACACTGCCAATTTCTGGTGGCGTGAGAATGATGGAAAGAATCGACCCCACTGGATGGCCTGGGAGAAACTCTGCAAACCCAAATCAGAGGGTGGGATGGGATTCCAAAATATTCTTCTCTTCAATGATGCATTGTTGGCCAAGCAAGGTTGGCGCCTAGTTAACCATCCTTCATCTATCTGTGCATGGGTTCTCCGAGCTAAGTACTTTCCCCATACGGACTTCCATGCTTCCTCTCTTGGTCCCCACCCCAGCTTCCTCTAGAGAAGCATTAGGGGGGCTAAAAAGCTCCTGGATAAAGGACTGCGCTGGAGTATTAGGTCTGTCTCATCGGTCAATATCTGGAATGATCCCTTGCTTATCTATAAGGAAGGTATGTGGGCTACATCCCCCGTCCAAACTGGTCTTGAAGACACCACTGTCAGCTGCCTTCTTTCCGACCAGGGACATGGGTGGTGTTTTGAAAATATCCTTGATTGGTTTAACTAAAGGGACCAAAGAATCATCCTTAGCATTCCATGGGTCCCTAATGTAGGCCCCGACCATATTTTCTGGACCAATGACATCTCTACACAGTGAGATCTGGCCACATACTGGCCCTTGGCAACCACCTAGTCGGCCAGGAAGAGGGACCATGGAAATCGATTTGGACACTCAACATTCCCCCTAAAATTCTCCAATTTTGGTGGCAGGTTTGCACGAGTACTCTCCCAACCATGAGCCTTCTCGCTTACCGACATATGTCTAGTTCTGCCTTTTTCCCTTTCTACCGGAGCACCATTGAAACTTCTTTGCACGCCATCAATCACTGCCCAAGAGCTAAGAAATTTTGGTGTAAATGGGCCCTGGCCTCTACCGCTTCACTGGCATTGGCCTCTGACCTCCCCAATATTCTGACGCGTTGGTGCTCCTCTCTTTCCTCAGATCTCTCAGGTTTTCTTTTCACTTTGGCCTGGATTATTCGGGTACGGCGTAACGATGTTGTGTTTCATCAAGCTCACAAACCCCCTGAATTCTGGATTGAACAGGACACTTCTTGAATTGAGGGATGGAAAGACTGCAATGATCGTTTTATGCTAGGTGTTACCCTCACCTTTCCCTCTAATTAGAATCCCCCAACGGAAGGGATTCTTAAGATTAACGTGGACGCGTCTCTCCCAAAGGATGGGCTTGTTGCCCTCGGCCTTCTAGCCCGTAATCATCTTGGGCAACTCATTGCTGAAAAATATGAACCACATCAGGCTTTCTGGGAACCAACAGTTGTTGAGGCCATGGCCATTCTTGCTGGATTGTTGCTCTCTTTGGAATGTGGATGGGGTGATATTATTATTGAGTCTGAATGCCTTACTGTAATCGATGCTATTAACCACACCAATAGTGGGATCCAGTCTTTTGGCATCATCATTAGGAGAATTCTCTCACTATGTCATCGCTTCTCCTCTTGCACCTTCTCCTTTACAAAAAGGGAAAGAAACAATGTGGCCCATCAGCTTGCGGCCTCAAGCCCTTTCGACTCCATCCAGCTCTGGTTGGACAATTTCCCTTCTTGGATTTGTACTTGTACTTCTACTGATATTTATCATTAATGATTTCTATTTTTAATCAAAAAAAAAGGTTCTATTTAAGAGTATCATACCATCATTTTATTGGGGATTTCTTTATCTGTGCATGTTTCTTATAGGCAATTCCATCTTTACCCCATTTTCATAATAGACCTTGAATGCCTGAATTTTCTATCACAACTCTATTTAATAATTATGTGTATTTTTTGAGTAATTTTTAGTGTAAAATAGAAACTTAAAAAGTTATAATTTTTTCTTTTTTCCACAATTTTGAATCCAGGAATACTTCTTTTTGGGAATCTTCCAATTCAAATTTCAAAATTGGATCATTCTGCCTTCCTTTATTTTTTTATCCTTTTTATTGTTTTAATTTATACTCAACAATGTTGGCGGGATGGTATGATAATTTTTATCTTTGTGACATGGCTGATAATACCTTCCATAACATTCTTTCAATATCTAAATTGATTCTCCACCATCACCATAAAAATTTATTCTTTCCTATAAACTTGTATTCTTTCATTTGTTAAAATATGCATCAAATATTTCCATCCAAACCCACTATAAAACCAAAAATATCTATAAAATCAAAACCATCTTTCATAATCATTTTTTTCTACACATCATCACCTGATTTTAATTAGCATTTTATCCTATCATTTTAACTTCTTTTTATGAACCAAAATTAATGGATATTCCTAATACATTCCATTGATCTCCATATTTAATTATTAAAATTTTCACCCTTCCATTTTTAGTAGATTTTACAATTAAGATGGTATTTTTAAATCTATTGTTTTTTGGAAATTGTTTCACTTTTCATAAGAATCACTTTCACTATTTTCAACTTTAAATCAATATTTTCTTCCAGAGAAACAGGATCTTGTAATCCTATTAAATGATATCTTTTCTAATTAACAAAACCATCACATTTTTGAGATTTCAAAATCCTTTAAATTTCCCTTACTCAAACATCTTGAATAGGCTTCTCAAAGTTAACCTTTAACTTATTTTCTTGAAATTGAACTTCTATTTTTTTCTAAACACTTTCGAATTACCTTTATTTTTATATAACCATATTTTCCATAGAATCTTTTATTTTATTCTCTTTATTGAGTGTAACTTTTGATATTCAATATTCTTTAACATCTTTGATTCAATTTTAAAATTTATATAATAAATTTTGTAAGATATTTGAGAATCTCTCTTAAATTTTTTATTCTCTTACTTGAGTTTTGAAATCATTGAAAGACAGTCATTATTTAGCTTCAGTATAAAATTATTCTTAGTCTATTATTATTTTTTGTAAAATTTTGTTTCATCAAGATTGAACTAAGATTTATTCACTTTAGTGATCAAAAACTTCTCCTCCACTTCGCTTGAAGTTTCAACTTCATATTTTTGTTCACTTCTTCCTTTATCATCCAACTTTGACAAGAAATTTATCTTTAAATTTTTTTAAAAATTATTTCATTTTTCCTTGAAGGGAAACTAAGTATTGTTGAATTTTGAATCATTATTTGATTAATATATTCATTATGATCCAACTATGTGATAGCTTTATTTTTCTTCAAATTTGGAAAATTAGTTTCAAAATATCCAATAGTTCTACATTTGAAATATTTTAGTGAAATATTTCTTCTATAAATTCTTATAAAATTTTGAAAACTTCTTGAGATGAATGAAATCGTTTTTAAAAAATTGAACTTAAAATATTGTTGTCTTTAGAATTCTTCTCTTCCTTCTTAACATCTTTTTTACTCTTCTTCTACTTCACAGCTTTAAAGGATATTTCCTTTTCAAACTTAATCTTGTTCTTAAGATCTTTTTTCCACATTTTATAACTAATAAATAATTTATATAGGTTTACAATTAAAGTGTTTTAGAATATTGATACTTAAGTGATGACACCTTCACATCAAATTTATTTTTCAACATATTTAGTATCTTGTTGGAAACCTAGAATCCTTAAGTGTCTCACCAAAACCTCTAGTGGTTTACTTAACTTTGTTGACTCATATAAAGTACTCATTAACATCATCATCATGCATTCAAATGTATTCATACTTTAAATGATAAATTTTTAATTTAGCTTATTTTACTTTTACATTTACTTAATAAATATTCTCTAGATTATCCCATATGATTTTACTATCTTAATACCTTTGAATTTAATTAATTATTTCGCTAATAGTAATGAAAGTATTGCATTTGGATTTTGAACATTATTCTTTATATTATTTCAATTAAATATGATTAGTACAACATTATCAATGTAAAGAATATATTCATTTTTTTAAATTTAAGCACATCCAAACCAATAGATAATAGGTATGGAAATATTCTATCTTTCCATATTTCATAATTATTACCCTAAAATGCTGGAACTATATATATATATTCACTGAATTAATATGATCTATTATGGTCATAAAATATAGAACAAAATACATTTCTAAAAAGAGTACATAAATCAAATCCAATAAATAAAAAATAACTATTATTTGTTTTATACATAGAATAATACTCTGATACCAATTTCTAAGGAATTCTAAATACTAACAGGTATTAAGATCATCATAGATTCAGCGAGTTGGGGGATTGGTGAATATTTATTTTTATATTACACCAATGAAAACCATTTCCACCTACAAAATTTATCAACTTGATTACTGTTTATCCTTCCTTACAATATCAACAGACACAAACACAATGGGAATGAATTTTCATGGTTCACCACTCAAAACAAATGGATAAATATTTTGCAAGATCCAAGAAACCTGGGAGAACATGATACATTAATAATCATGAATATAAAAAGGTAGTGTTTCACCTTAAACTCATTTTACATAAAAACATTCTCCAAAATGATGTAACATGAATTTTCATAATAAAAAAAATTGTTCTTCATGTAAGGAAAAAAGAAAAATCTTCAACCTCCAAATGGGTTGAATAGTGTGCGTGCAAGAGATATTATTTTCCCTTGATCTACCTCACTAATTATATATCCAATAATTTTTACCTCAAGCCATTTTTGTTTTTTACATGACCTTTTATGTTATGAGTAAATATATTTTTAGACAAATTCATAAATCCTCGTCACAATTAAATGGAATTCAAGATATAATAATTTTAAAAGGAAGACTTATATCCAATCATAAACAATTTTTTCCAACATATTTATTAGTTATAATTATATTAATATATGTCAATATGTAATTCATTTGAGTAAGTAATATATTTCATTAAAATTGTTAATGAGATAATTTAAAATTATACATGAAAATTGATTTTAAATCCCTTGATTTATGATGTAAAGTGTATTAGTACATGGTAAATGGGAATAATGAGAGAGGAAATATTTATGATTGAAGTGGATATATTTCATTTGTAAGATATAATAATTAAAGTTAACAAGGATCAATCATTGATTGATACCTTTCAGTGGTCAAATGTCCCATATGATTTCAATTTTTTCATTTTGATGGAGTAATTGAAGGCTTTATTTGAATGTTAAAACTGTAATGGTTGTCTTATCATGAGTTTATGTAAGTTCATCTAGATGATCCTTATCACGGTCACACCAATCAAGAAACTCCATGTAGAGATCAGACTGTAACTAAAACATTTTTTAGCTTTAGAAAAAAAACCAAGAAATATTGTTCAGTGCTTCACCAACTCCCATTCGAAAAACATTTACATTTAAGGATACAACTCTAATACACATCAACTTCATTTCCAAAAAACTTATTATTTCATTTTTTTTATTAAGACTCATCCACCATATATTATATATATGAACCTATGTTTCATGAACTACTCTGAGTAGTGATCATCCCATACCAATTAACAATGATTGTTTTTGATGAATTCAAGGGATAAAACCTATCACCAGTGGAGTAGTTATTTTTTTAAATTCAATTACCCATTCCATTCAAAGTATATTGAAATTATTTGAAACAATGTGATTTTGGGTTCCCCTCATTTGAATTATCTATAGCTTCCTCCTATGATTATGATTATATTATATGCATTTATTTATTTTTTATAGAGAATGATTATTTTATTTAGCTAATACTATGGATATGAATCGAAAATTGAAGCACGCTAATCATATGAAAAAAAGATAATGAATATAAAGTTAAAGATTTCATTAAGTTTTTAATAGAGAATGCATATGAACCTTCTCAAATCCTTTTTCTATGTTTACATTGGTGTTATTAAAGATACATTATCTTTAAAGATTTTTAAGAACATTCTATTTGTCCCAAAATATAATAGAGATATAAATTTTGGACTAAACATAGGTAAAAATAGAATGTGCACACAGATTGGGATGATAATTTGGTTTATAGATCATTTGATATGAATACCAGTGAAAATGATGATGGATGTAATATGAAAGAAATGAAAATGGAAATTAAAGATAAAATTTAAAATTGTAAAAAGTTATTTGATAAGTTAAATAGTTTTGAAAAGAGACCATTTTATACTTGTTGTAATGAATAGACATCAATTTCATCTATATTTAAGTTATATAATTTGAAATATGGAAGCTAATGGAGAGACACCATCTTTAATGAACTATTTGGTCTCCTGAATTATGTGCTACCTGAAAACAATGAACTTCCTTTTAAAATATATGATGTTAAATGATTATTACATTCAATTTGCATTATCTGTAAAAAAAATACATGCTTGTCTAAATGATTTCATATTATTTCACAAGGACATTGACTCAGTGATAAAATTCCCTAAGTGTGTCCTCGATCGATACAAGAAAGATGAATCAATTCCTTCGAATTATATCTTGTACTTTCCTATAATTCCATGGCTTAGAAGACTATATGGATTTCAGGAAACTGAAACATAGTTGACATGGAATTTAGATACAATAATTGAAAATGGGAAACTACATCATCTAGCATAGTATTCTAAGTGGATGAAATTTATTATTAGTATCCTATATTTGGAAAAAAATCTGAGAAACTTATTCCTTGAGTTATCTATAGATGGAATAAATCCTTTTTATGTATATATTAGTACTCACAATACATGGACAATCATATTGGTAGATTAAAACTATCTACCATGGTTATGCATGAAGAACAAATACATTATGTTGTCTCTACTTATATATCGACCAAAACAACATGGTAATGATATTTATTTCTATTTGGATCCACTGATCAAATATGTGAAATTTACGTTCGATAAAAGTGTTAAAATTTTGATGCTCATATAATTGAATAATTCACATTGAGGGACATGTTTTATGGGACGATAAATGTCCGTCCTTATGATAGTAAATTTTCTGGATATAACATTAAAGGAATGTTGGAGTGATGCATTTATGAAGAATTCACACACTCATCTTGGTTGAAACATCCCTCAAAGATTCTATTTTTAGGACATCATAAATTTTTACCACAATAACATAAAAACCAATCTTTGTTGACAATATTCGATGGGAATATTGATTAAGTTACAACACAATATCCATTTATGGGTGATCAGATATTTGATAAAGTAAAATATATTGATGTTGTTTTGGTAAACCATTTTTGAAAAACCCATTGAAATTAGGTTGGAAAAAGAGATCAATTTTCTTCGAATTAATATTTTGGAATTTTTTTCACATCCAACATTTTTTAATGTCATGCATGTAGAAAAAAATATATTTGATAATGTTATTGACACATTAATAAATGTTTTGGAAAAAAAATATGGAATCAAGGATAGGTTGGGCATGATTGAAATGGAGATAAAGGAAGAGTTGGCATTAGTGAATGGTAAATGATGGAATTTTCTTCCTCCAGCAGTTTACACTCTATCCAAATAGGAAAAATTAAAGTTTTTCAATTTTACTTAATGGTATATAATCTCTACAGGGGTATTCATAAACTATAAATAATTTTGTTCCAATGACTAATTTTATGTTATAGGGAATAAAATCACACATCTATCATGTTTTGATGCATGATTTTATGCAAGTTGCTTTTTGTAGCATTCTTCCTAAAAAGTATAACATATATTAACCAGACTTTTCTTCTTTTTCAAAGCCATATGATATAAAGTTATAGACCCAATGAATTTTCCAATCATGAATAAGGAGGTTTCGGTCATATTGTGTGAGTTAGAGATGTTCTTCCCATCATTATTCTTTGAAATAATGGTTCACCCGATGGTTAACATGGATGGAGAGGTTCAATTATGTGGTGAATTTCATTAAAGATGGATATACCCCATTGAACGCTATATGAATACTTTGAAAGGGTGTGTCAATAATTGAACTCGGTAAGAAGGTTGAATTTTATAATGATATATTGTTGAACAAGATATCAAATTTTGTATTGATTACCTATCATAAGTTGATAACATCAATCTCCCAAAGTATCATCACAATGAATGAATTATTGGCCAAGGTATTTAAAGAAGATATGTTATTAAAATTACCATCACAAAGAGGGATTGAGTGTACCTTTACATTTTACATAATAGTGAAGATGTTGATCTATACGATTAATGTACAAAGAAATTATTAGTGATTTGAATCTATCAAGGGCTGAAGGATGGATATCAAATACACATAATCAATAAATTATATGATGGTTACAAGATCATATTTATAAGGAGTTATCTAAAAATGAAAATTAAATTTTTGAATGAATTAAATAGCCATAAAGGGGACCAAATTCAAATGTTATATCTTACACTGGTTTTGTAATCAATGGTTATATGTTCTTTACAAAATAATATGATGACTGAAGTATGTTGAAAAATAGTGGAGTTACACTTGTAGAATAAGTGACGCACATATTTGGTTCCAATTATATAAATCAAATTTATAAAAATATGGAATATTTCATAATTATCAAACAGATGTATGATTTTGATTATACAACATTTCAATTCTTGATTTTTCATTGAAAATGGGTTGAAAATATGAGTGTAGCTAGAATAGATGAAATGGGATTCGTGAAGGTGAATTCAAATGTGGAAGGGTAAATGGATGATCCATTCATAATGGAATCACAAGAAATGATAATATTTTATGTCTTGGATCTAGAAAACAATAATTGGTTGATTGTTTTACTAGAGACTAAAAACAATCTAGGGTCAGATGAAAATTCCATCAAAGATGACCCTTTCATCTAGAGATCATAATCAGTTCAGGGAGGTACCAATATAGAAAATTTCTTGAATAATAGGGGGGACCACATAGAGTGTATTTGGATTGTCAGTAGAGGATCCAAATCCATTTAACACTTAAAAAAATAAAGAGAGTTCAATGAGCAGGTTAAAGTGTTTTTTAATGTATTACTCTTTTCATCATAATATTATGTGCTATATTCTGTATTAATATAGTCTAAATTAAATTTTGGACAACTCATGAAGACAATGTCTTCTTCACATGATAATGTTACCAATCTCAAGGAATAATATGTGTTTGATGAAAAAACTATAGAATTATTTGTGGATAAATGACATGTTGACAAAAAATAACGAAACAACATCATAGTATTGACTAAATTTATCAACGAAATAAGTAAGGGTATAAAATTTCATGTTGTATGGAATCAATGAGGACAACCTATTGACCCCAAAAATTCAATATTCATTAGTTTTTTTGGGTCAAAATAAGGGTCAATGTGCTGATTAATATAGATTCATAGCATTGTTTCTAGATTTTAATGAACGAAAACCTTTTAAAATATATTAAGGTAATGTTACGATAGACTTTCTTTATTTTATGGAAAAATTATGTAATGAAATGTTGATTTAATTTTCAATATTCCTTACATAATTTGATTATTTTAGATGAATTCCATGATAATTATTTCTTAATAGACATTAAACAAATACCATAGTGGATTTTAGATTCTTCTCACCAAGTTTCATCTTAGGGGTGCTGAGGGTGAAAGTAAAGCCACATACACTAGTTACTTATGTCCATATTGTAAAGTACAAAACATGGAATGGTTCCATCAGTCATTGAGATGAGGAATCATTTAAAGTGCATTATAGTCGATAATATAGTATTTGAAATTATTTATTTTATAAAATTTGATTCAATTTTTTTTTTATAAAATAGAAAAGGATTTATGAAAATAAAAAATGAGCATCAAAACCAATGTACCCTTATCGGAAAGAAATGATAGGGTACTCTTCACTAAAGAATAAATTGGTTTTCATTTTAAATATAAAATAAATTTTAAATATGATATGAAACAGAATATGTTCCTTTATATATATGCATATTAATGAATCAAAATCAAAATCCACTTACACCCCATGTCATGTGATATAGAAGGAGGCCCTCGTAAATAAAAAGGGTAAACTAATTGATGGAAACATAAAAGTAGTATGGGAATCATGTATAAGTATGAAATAATAGTAATTAATCATTATTTATAATAATATTGCATAAAAATATATATTTATTTTTGTATGGTTTTTATATGGTTTCGACATAAGAATCAATAATGAATATACTAGAAGAAAAACTAATTTTAGTAGCTTTTATGTGGCTAGAACTATAACGTCCCTGACGTGGGTGACACTAAATCAGTGCCCCAAGCTAGGTCGTCACATGACCTCAAGCGCACCTCCCCATATGTAATAGGTTTATGACTAGTAGAAAGGTTCTAATAGGTCATATGGGGAGACTATACCCTCTATACCAGATTAATCCACAGCAGATCACAATAAAAATAGTGGAAACAATAGGAAAGGCCAATAACATGCATAGTCAAACATATCCCAAACTAGGTACGGCCCATAAGTAATATTAAATATGTCATGTAATGCTACAATTCCAAGTGAAAAAACCCAAAAATAAATAAAAAAAGAAAAATCCCCATAACAATCCTGACTCCAAGTATGGAACCTCATCATGCATTTCCCATATCCCACTCAACTCCCTGGAATAGGGCCCTTGCCCATGTCTTGACCTGCAAGCATGAAATCTACTCAGGTACCTAACAACGGCCAAAGCAGTGTGTGTGTACAAGACGGTCTCTACAATTATCCAGTCTAATATATTATGCATGTAAGTATAAATAAATAATAATAAAATGAAAGACAATTTAGGGGGACACTAATTAAAATTCTCAACTTAGTTTTACTAACTAAATTTCCAATTAATTATGTCTCTTTTATTACTAGTTCATCAACAATCATGAAATTCATAACTTGGGAATTCACATCATTCACACAAGGTTCATGGAATTTATCATTTTCATAAGGGAATAAATAAGTCTCTAACTCACTAGGGACAACATATCACAACATCACAATATCCTCACCAAGAAGCCTCAGTCCAGGTGGAATGAAACTGTTAGGTGAATAGAGCTCGATTCCCCTCCCTAACCCATGCATTGTGGGTTGATTTAGAGCATCAGTCCAACTAGAATCATGGGAGGAGCCTCAGTCCTTTATCCGACACCTCAAGCCATGTGAACATTATTATCCATCCATTAACCACACACAACCCTACCACAACCAAACAAAACCAAAACATATAACAATAATAATCCCTAACAATCAACATGGTAAATCATATTGTTCCATAACCCATTAACACATTTCCATTTAGATCAATTATTCCATTAATCCCAATTCACATTCTCAATCCAATCTCACTAAGCACATTCAATAATTACCTTATATCATCCCATTATACATATTCATAAAACCCCTTATGAAATCCCCTTCAATATATTTCCAATTTCACATACCACTATCAATTTAGCATATTCACCATTTCACATGCACTAACTTGCATAGGCATATATAACATATTTCATAAGCCTCATACCCAAACCAAAATTAACAAATACCAAATCTGGGATTCCATTAATAATATCAACATACTCAACAAGGGATCTACATGATCACACAACAACACATAACATAGCTAATTCTAGGTCTGGAAAGTATCGGTGCACCCCAAGGATGGCCTTAAATGGGTCAAATCATCCTAGATGTGTCCCTTGATTACCATGATGGATCCTACTTATCATTTAGACACCAAAATTTCCAAACCTTACCAAAGGAGTCAAAAGAACAACATGTGGTGACAAAGAACAAGTTTGGACATGCACAAATCTACAACGAAACTATGGCATATAACTTATAGACCACCTACTTCAAATATGTTGGAGGACACACTCTCAAATGTGGAATTAGATCTGTATTCAACCACCTATTAAAGATTTAACCTAAATTTCCCTATAAAATAAGAATTTTAGATATTCAGATGGAGAGGAGAGAAAGATACAAACCCTAATCGAGAAAAGAAATCTAGGAGAATACTAGACTCACCTGGGAATTTGATCTGCAACAAACTGCACTCCAAACGTCCAAGGATCGAAAGAGAACCACCTCTAGGTATATTGGGTCATCCAAGTTCATCTGTAGGGTTTCAAGAAGAATATAGGAGGAAAATCCTGATTTGGGGTTAAAAATATCAGGATTGAATTTTTTATAATTTTCCCAACTTTATTAGGTTTCATGGTGTACCCACATGGTTTTCCAAAAAGTGTGAAAATAGTGTGAGAGACACTGTCCCAAAATCAACCCCTTTCATGGTTTCCTAGAATGATCTTCATGGTTTGAACTAACCATGCTTAAACTATAAAACATGACCAGAAACTTCTTTTCCCTCTTTTTTCATGTCCCGAACCCTCAGAACACTCCTAGGTCTTCTCATGAACTTGGGGAACAATTATTTAACAAAAATAAGAGACTTAAACTGAATAAAAAAAATACATACCTTAATAAAAATACTAGAACTTACACCCTCCCCACTTTATGATAGCTTTTCCTTGATCCTCTCTTCCCTAGAATCATTGGGTTTCTGAAGCAAAGAGATCAGACCACTAGGATCATATATCTGATTCTCACTCCAAAGTTTCTTCTTCAATGTTTCCCATGATGCCATAGAACAAGAACCAAAGGCACAACCTTACCCCACAATACTTTCTCACTATGATCCATAATACAAAATGGGTGCTCCTCAAAGGATGCATCTGGATCAAGCTCAATGTCATCAACGTTTATCACATGATATGGGTCAGGTTGATTCTGACAAAGTTGTGAAACATGAAAAACATCATGCATCCCACTATATCGTTGTGAAAGATCTAATCAGTAAGCCACCGGTTCGATCCTCTCCACAATCTAAAATGACCCCATATACCTTGGTGCCAAATTTCTTTGTTTCTGTATTAAATTGTGACCAACCTTGGAAACACCTGAAGAAACAAACTATCACATACCATGAACTTGAGAGGTCTATGACATCGATCTGCATATGAATTCTTCCTACTTTTCGATGTTTCAATCCACTTCTGAATCAACCGAACCTTCTCATACATTGTCTGCATGAGACTGAGTCCTTACATCTCAGATTCTGCAGCTTATAAAAAAATAATAGAGATCTACATGGCCTCTAATAGAGTGCCTCAAAAGGGGCCATCTGAATTGTATCCAAAAAACTATTGTAAGAAAAATCAATATATGGAAAGTGATTTTCACATGAACCACTAAAATCTAGAACACAAGATCTCAAAATGTCCTCAAATACCTGAATTTTATGTTCTAAATACCCATTTGTCTACAAGTGATAAGCTAAACTGAAAAAAGAACTTGGGTACCAAGAACCTTCTATATCTTTTTCTAGAAGCGTGATGTGAAACATATATCACGATTTGAAACTATGGTTCTTGGCACACAATGCAGTCACACTATCTATTGAACATATAACTCACCCACTAATTGATTGTATATGTTTCCTAGATCGTTAATAAATTAGATACTTATCTAACCTTTCCACAATGACCCAAATTGAATTATTCTTCTGAGGCGTCTTCAGAAGGCCCACTACGAAGTCCATAATTATTTAATTACACTTCCACTCCAGAATGGGAAATGATTGTAATAATTCACCTAGACACTGATGCCCAGACTTCACCTATTTACAGATAAGGAATCTCACCACAAAACCCACAACCACTTTCTTCATTCTCAGCCACCAATACTTATGATGATGATCACGATACATTTTTTTCAAGCCAGGATGTACTGCCCACTTTGAGTCATGGAACTCATGTATCAACTCTTCTTGCACACCTGTTGGCACTCCAACACAACCCTCAAAAAAGACAAATCCATCAAAACCAATAGCCCAACTAGAAGGTGACTGACCACATTTAAGACTTTAATTCATATCCAAACAGTCTATATCCTCCAGCTGACACTCCCTGGCTCTGCTCAAAATTACAGATTCAACTTTTATAGATGAAAGGGCCATTTTTATGTTCCCATCCTAATCCTCCAGGCTCATCTCATCAAACACAACCATCATTATCCACTTGGAGTTGGACTCCTGAACCACCTAATTATATATCTTTTAGCTCATAGAATCTAAAAATCTATTCCATTTTTCCATTGTGTAAACCTATACAAAATTGAAGGAATGAAATTACTCAACCCACCTTCACTACTGAAGATTCAAAAACCACTGAGAGATGATATACATTATACGTTTATGATCATTAAAAAACATGAACCTATCTCCCAATAAGTAGTGCCTTCAAAACATTAAGGTATAAACTACAGAAGCTAGCTCATGATCATGGGTAGGAAAAAAATTCATGAGGCCTCAATTGTCTTGACCCGTATGCTACAACCTGATCATCCAACATCAACACTATCCCAAGTCCCACACTGGATGTATCACAATACAAGGTTTACCTTGTACATAGTTTATGTAAAATCAAAATTGGTGTAGTAGTCAACCACTTCTTCAATTATTGAAAAGCAGTTTCACATTTCTCTGGCCACACAAACTTAACATCATTCTAAGTTAAGCTTGATAGTGGTGCCTCCAAATGGGAGAAATACCTAATGAACCTTCGATAATAACTGTCCAAACCAAGAAAACTCTAAACTTTAGAAACATTATTGGGATGCTCCTAATACACCATAGCCTATACCTTCTCTAGATCCACCAACATAGCTAACTCAGAAATTATGTATCCCCCAAAATTCACTTTATCAATACAGAACTCACATTTTGATATCTTGGTGTAAAGAATATACTCTATTTGTATACCTAGGACGATGTCAAGATGTTTGGAATGATCGTCAAGAGTTTTTGAGTACAACAAGATTTCATCAACAAAGACAACCAAGAACAGATCCAGATAAGGGTAAAATATCTGATTCATTGGAACCATAAACATAGCCTGACGCATTGGTCAACCCAGAAGGCATCACCAAAAATTCATACAACTCATACCTACTCCGTAAAACTATCCATGGTACGTTATAAGGTATCACTCTCAACTGATAGTATCCTGATCTCAAATAGATCTTAGAGAACACTAAGGCATCCCTCAGTTGGTTAAATAGGTCATCAATTCTTGAAAGTGGGTATCAGTTCTTAACTGTCATCTGATTCGACTTCTTGTAATTGACACATAACCTCAAAAACCCATAATCATTCTTATAAAATATCACGGGTGATCCCCATGGAGACGTACTAGGTCGAATGAATCCCTTTTTATCCAAATCTTCAATCTAATACTTAATCTCTATGATTTCTCCTAATACCATTCAATATTGTGGAATACAAACTGGTTCTACCCATGGCAGGAGCTCGATTGTGAACACTATATTCCTTTCAGGTGGCAGTTCTAAGAAATCATCAGGAAAAACATACTGAAACTGATCCACCGTAGGAGTAAAGACATGTTGCTCCACTTCTCTATCATCAAGAATAAGTCATGCGACATGGGTTGTTAGTTCTCCCAACTATTCAAAAATTGGCCCTGTATGTCCTTCTAGTACATACCCTCACCACAGAATACATAATTGTCTCCATTAGGAGATTTGAATGTTACCATATGATGGTAACAATAGATATGGTCCTGATACATCACTATCCAGTCTATACCCAAGATCTGTTCAAAACCTAACATCTCGAGGACAAATAGGTTCCATAGAAAACAATAAACACTAACCTATAAGGCACAACCTCTACACTATCTGATATCCTCAACTCACACCCCCAATAGAGTATCAATTGACATAACCCCACACTCATGTTCCACAGCTAGGCCCAATACAACAATAGACTATTCAGAGATAAATAATTGTGCAGAACATGTGTCAAATAAAGAATTTGATAGTGTGGAAGATACAAGAATTGTACCTCAAATGGTAGAAGGTCCAGCCTCTCCACCTCGAGGTGTAGACTGAATAGTGCCAAGATTACATGTCCCTCTACCCTGGGATTCAGCCTGAGCACCCTATATTACACTATCCTATTGGTATGGAAAGTCTCATCCTAGAGTTACACATCCATTACCCCTTCTGGTATGGCTAGTGGAGATCCAAATACCTACCAGATATGGGGTGATCCATCCCACTCCCACACTTAGTATCTACCTCTAGCTCCCATCCATACCCATCTGTTGAGTGTTCTTGTAAAACCTTCGTATATGTTCTAACCTACCACATGACCAACACTCGACTGGTGGTCGAGGACACTGGCCCTGCATGTTCCTTGACCTACCACACAAGTATCAGAATACCTAATCACCACCCTCAGAAGCCAACACTCTCTTATGACTATTCAGTTCACTTTGTCCTTATTAGAAACTTCCAAAACAATTCATTATTCCCTCAGAGGTTGTTCCCTATGTCCGCCCAGTTGGTACCACAAGTCCACCTTTTGAATCTCCCTTCAGGTTCCCTTCTCAAATAAGGGTTTGGTCCACTACCTTTGAAACCCTCTTCAGATAGAAGATGTTCACTTGGGACCTAATCTCATGCCTAAGCCCATCCTGGAAGCCTTTTTCCATTGCCACCTCATCTCCATCCATCATCAGGATAAATCGGTGCAAGTTAGTGAAACGAATAGCATAATCTATCACTGACGTAGCCCCCTGAGTCAAACTCATAAATTATATAACCTTATCCTTCTACATGTTTTTAGGGTGTTAATGTTCCGGAAACATTTCCTAGAAATCCTTCCACACCATTCATTCAGTCAGCTCTGTCTGAACCATAATAGCCCACCAATGCTTGGCCAACCTTATTAATATGTTGGCTGCTAACTTAGCTCTCTTTGGAAGAGGAGTATCCAGATGATTAAGAATATTTTGGATAGACTCTATCCGAAACTCTACTACCTCTAGCCCACCCTCTCTAGTAAATGTTGAAGGCTGTTATAACTGAAACTCCATGGTCATCTCAAACATACTTGGCATAACCCGCCCTAGGTCCCATTCCATAATCTTCATAAAATGATCAATATTATCATGTAATTTCTCTTCCGTATTATATTGAACCATCAGATCCTATTGCTCCACTACTATGGGATCATTTTCATCAAAATCCTCATATCACCCAACAAGCACAAATCTTTTATGGATTAATTTCTCTATAATACCAAACACGATCTTTAGAACACAAACTATAAATCTTTCCCAAATATAAATGAAGGGTCATCATTAGCCATCAACAAACCATTTCACATACACAACCCAAATAGGTCTGGTCATACCCAACACACTACCCTCAACCATCACAACCAAGTCCATGGCTAACACATGGTAAATAACTCAAACAACCACAAGCTTACCTTCTACGCCATTTCAAATTTGTTCTCTCATCACAACTTACAGCAATAACATTTCATTTCTCATACCACCCTTAATTAAGAAGATTTATTTAATTATTATTTATAATTTCCTCCCCCTTTTCACATTGTTATCATTTCATTAGACCTAGTTTTTCATCATTTTCAATAAAATAAATTTATTCTACCCTCTATGTCCCACACACTCATCACGTGCGTGTGATCCTACTATGATGTAGGTCCCTTATATACATAGGTTCCTAGAATGATGCATGAATCCAAAACCTCATTCCATTCCAAACATGATAGAAATATCATAAAACTATCACATCACACCATATGTGCATCACCCAGTGGTGAAATATCATCAAATGTCAAAAAAACAACAAGAATAATCATTTTCACCCTGGGTGACATGGCTTTTCCCCCATACTTGGGTTAGCTACTCCCAGGATTGAGATCATTACCAAGGATGTAACGCCCTGACCCTAGATACCCAGAGTTGGTGCATTATTACATAACATTGGCATGATCACAAAGGATCAAGTCTCGAAAGACCGATTAGTTTATTAGTCTTGGAAACACTAGATATATTCATAAGTCTTACATTACATCATAAGGTAAAAAAACTACAACAACATCTTGTCTTCATATCCCCTCATACTATCCCAGCAGGTCATTCATAAATTACTTCTTCATAATCCTGGGAAAAATAAAACATTGAAAGGGGTTAGCTCAGATGCTCAGTAAGGATAAAATTATAGAAGAAGCTTTCATAGATAAGCATAAACACTTAAGGCAGTTTATAACTAAAACTAAAGCCTTTTAAACATGAACTTCATCATAAAATGGCAAAGATAAAATAAATTAATTCCATTTACTTACTCACATAGATATTCTACTAGTTGAATGATCACATGCAATATCAATAACCCCTTTCATAATGATGGAATGCATAATGCCAGACTATCATAACCACATAGCAAAGGCCTCGTGCCAAGACTACAAATAAGATTTTACCAAGGCCTTGTACCAGGACACTAGTCTGTCTCATGAGACCTACCGATGCATCGAGGAGCTATAGCGGGCTCCACCCGTCACTTTTTAAGTACAATGCATTCCTCATATGAATAGGTTTAAACATAACATAAACATTCGTATTAAAACTAGGATACGAAATGTCAATACTTTAACTACAAACCACGAATGGTATAAAAATAGCACATCCACAGTCAAACATAACTCATTTGATAAAATATGGAAGATTATATTGTATCAAATTAACCTCAATCAAGAATAATGAAGGATGTTGACATAGATGAAAATAATCATCAAAACTATTTGAGAGAAATATCCCCCTTTTTCTTGAAATCATTTAAAAGTCATAATATTTGTCAACAAGCCATTTAAAAATAGATTTTTGAAGCAAAGTGTCCCATACCACTTTGAAACTTTTTAAAAGGATTTTTAATTTTAAAACTTTAATGTCCATATAAATAAATCCTTAAAACCATTTTTAAAACATGGACATTAATGAGCAATATTTAGATGAATAAGTCTTTAAAACATTTAAAAATGGTATTTTAGTTAGAGATTCTAACCAAAAAAGAGACACTTGAATAAAAATAATTGAGGTAATAAAAACTTTGTAATATCATGAGAATAAAGGGATTCTTGATATACTATGTCAAAGTACATTATATACACCACATAAAAGTGATTTGGTGTATATCAACAAAGAAGTCTCAATGGAATGTAAATTGAGTTTAAATCTCTCATAAAGGTTGTATCCTTAGGTTAAGGATAAATCAACGACATAGTTATGTGTGAAAAATATAAATACACTAAATATGATTGTATGTTTAGTGTAAATCAATCAAAGGATATTCACACATAATCTTATAAAAACAACTCCAATGAATTGGATGTTTAACTCAACAAATGGAGAGTGAGTTAAAATTACTCTTTTCAAATTCATATCGATGACTTGAGAAATTATCAATTGAGTGATTATGTGTATCAAAAGTATATCCACAGAAAAGGGGAGTGGAAATTATGACATAAGAAAATGAATAGTTATTCCACACATAATCTCGGTGTAAAATAATCAATGAAGTTTGCATAAAGTCGAATAAATGGAAATTGAAATTTCAAATTCCCTTATTGATTTGGTAACATACAAAACATACACCCATGAAAGAATGATCATACAATTATGATTTAAATATACATGAATTAAAGTATATTACACAATGAATACAAACATGGGCAGTACACACACCACATGTAATAAATAAGTGGTGAACAATGGAATTCTCACAGAATTAAAAGTGAGATAAGAAACCCCTTACCTTGTACTTTTCCTTGGTTGGGGGTAGGTTAACCTCCTTTATAATGTTTAAATAATTGTTATTAAATTATTCATGAATCATATACATTAATATGATATCATATATGATCTTTTAACATTGCTTTGTTAATAATATCTTAGAATTATTATTGTTTCGGGTGTTAACTTACTCGTTTTCTTTTATATGTTTTGTTACGTAAGCCATGTTTTTCATGGATAGGTTGTATCTTATTCATATCCATAATGATATAAAGTTCTTAAACATTATTTTTAAATCATAAAATGATAATTATACTTGAATGGATATGATGGAGAATGAATCTCATCGCGTTCGTGGAGACGGTAGTCCGTACGTACGCACGAGCGACAATATAATTCTTTTGATATTAAAATAATATATAATTGGATGGTATATCATATATACAGAATAATTATCATGTTATATTTATTATTTAAATGAGTTACACATCATTATTATACCCACCCAAATAATAATATATTGAATAACAATTACACCACGACATGGAGACGGTAAGTCGTACGTACGCACGTATGGTGACATGTTATTCAAAGGGTGGATAGAATACTGAATATGGTTGTACAATATTTATAATAACATCACAGTATATATAATATACTGGAGTTATTACTTTAGAATGGTAATAACAAAGAAAGAAGAAGTGGAAGAAGAAAGGAACTTGAAAAGGGGTGGTGAAAACATTACCTCTTCTTCGGGTTCTTCCTTTTGATTTGATCAAAAGGGATTTTTAGGTTGGATTTATGATCAAACTAAGGCCTTTAGGTTGTATTGATGGAAGTTGAGAGATTATTTGGGCAGGGTTTGGCCGAACCAAAAGGCTTTGACGGTGTGAATAAATGATAAGGAGGAGTGCCCTTTTATAAGAGGGGTGAGGGGAACCTTTGGAAAAGCTAGAAATATTAATTTATAATAAATTCATATTCTGTTTATAATGGCTCCAAAGTTTATTATTCAAAGGTTAATATGGGTATAGGTCTAAAACCATTCAACCAATACAATTTAGACAGGTTTGGGTTACTATATTAACCTTATCTTTTAGTTTTAACTCTTAGTTAATTAGTTTGACATTTACCATGTCACATTGTATTTTTATATTATATAGTTAATAAACCTACTATATACATCCAAGAGACCCCCAAGTGGTCCATTAATGATATAAATATAATTATATAAGTCTCTAGGCCGAACCTTAGATTTTTAGAAATTTAATATCAATTAATAATATAATATTTGTTTTAAAAACTCTTTTATGTCAATTTTGACACTATTCAATAGTTGATTTTTTTAAAACTCATAACATAATGATTACTTCAAAAAAAGTCCATTAAATCAATACTAATATGTCATATTATCCTATAAAATTATTTTAATTCATTAAAAGTCTTAAATTATAATTATTTGGGTATTTATAATATCAATTATTTAAGTTTTTCACTATTATGTTAATTACTGCATCATCATTGTGTCATAAATATATTAAATTATTTAATGTCTAAAAATTATAAATAAAATATCATTATGTATGAAATCTTATTATCGTTCTAATGAATATTTACAATCGAATTTATCTTATGTATAACCCTATATTAAAAATGTTTTAGTAAATAAACTTTGATTTTAGCTCTTTTAACTCTTCTTTGAATTAAATAATAATAAATGTCCTAATCTAATCCAAGTGGACCTAAATGATAATAATTTATTCCTAAGGTTGTTTTTGGTCGAGATACACTTGTCCAATAGAATTAGGACATGTTTTAGGGTAATATTACTATCATTTTTACCCTTAATTACCCTATTTACTTTTAATCGTGGTAAATAAAAGTAAAAAGTTACTATTCACCAAAAATTATTTTCATCTCATTGAACCAAATTTTACTTCATGATATTAACTGTGTCTCTTGGATTTTCTAAATTCCATTCACATAAGCGGTAAAATTAAGTTTTATGAAAAATTCAGTTTTTTTAACTACCACTTAGTAGTTTCACTATTTATCCAAAATTGAAGTTTTTCAGAACAATGCCAAAATTTCACCCTAAGCTATAGTTGATATTCTGAATTCAAAAATTATGTCTATTTTTCAAAATTATAAACCTATAAGTTGAATTAATTAATTTTATAATTAATTCTCGTTGTCACAACAAATAGCGTGTTTTTATGAAACAATATATATCAAAAGATTGACAATTGTTTAGGTCCAATTTGAAAGTGAAATTAATTCTAATGAACACCATAGGATAAAATGGTAAAAATATATTCTAATTATACTTTAAAACCACTCAATAATATAATTTATCACTATAAGTTATTTTGATTTAAAAGGTTGTTTTTAATTAAAATTTAGTAATTTTCACTATTCATCAAAATATAAGTGTTATTCGAAAAGTTCCAAAATTTCACCCTAGGATAAATTTGATATTCCGAATCCAAAAATGAAGTCCATTTTGAGAGATATAATTTATAAAATTTCAAAAAGTAGGTATTACTATTCATAACGGCTAGTTTGATTGGTTGTGGTGTGTTAGAATCTCGAAGTTGCGTACAATGCATGCCATTGCATTATTCGAAGGGAAACGTACCGTGGAAGCTTGAGGTGTTACATTATCCCCTCCTTCAATAAATTGCATCCTCGCAATTTTTAAAATTGTGCTTGGGAATATAATGTAAAGTCCCACATCGAAAAAAGAGTCAATAAAACTATCACTTTAATTGAAAGAAAGAGAGGTATAAAGGTCAACCAAGATAACCCATACTCGGATTCCATGTAGGAAAACATGGATATGGATGATAAACTAAGTGTCAAGTTCTGATGGAGAGGGGTAGAAATCATGATCAAGAGAAAGTTAACAATATGAAAACCACAAACTTGTGTTGGGACAAACGGCCATTAGTCTCCTAGTAGGAAAGTAAATGGACAACATTTTTTTTGTTTTAAGTTACATTACATAAGGATGAGGAGTTAATTTATGATATTGACTAAGAACATAAAGAGATATAATTACTTTTTAATTAGAGTTTCATTCTTTAATAACTTTTTACCACTAAGTCATTTTTTTGAACAATGAGTATTCAAGAAGACCTGATCACAGTGGAAGAGCTAGAATAAACTTCTATAGAAATACATGATCCACGTAGGATAAACTATATATTTAACTTTTCTTTAGAAATTAATCAAAACCAAAATGGTTAGTACAAGATCTAATGATCCCCCAAAAGGATATTCCTTGAGAGAAATAAACACTAATCTTAATTTCCAAAATTAAACCAACAATACCCCAAAGTTAAATAAATACCATTCAATAATCAATTGTCCATAAAATCCTATAATCAAAACTAATATTGAAAACCAAAACTTATTAAGAATGTAGTCTTCCACATTAAATTGTATCTCCAAATGACATTAATTACTTCTTAAAGTCACATACTGAAAAGTAATTAACCTAATCATTTCCATAAATAACCCAAATCATTATAAATCCACAATAAAAACATAGATAAAAATCCACCATTACTCCTCAAATCAAATCCCATACTACTCTATTTTCCTTTGGCATATAGTGTTCTCAACAAAGCGAACAACTTCCAAAATAACATTTATCACTTAATCACCAAATCATTTTCCTATACTAAGGTTATTCATTTGATAAGACATAAGATCCCAAATCAAATTATTATTGATCAATAAAATCATTTAACTAAAAATAATAGTCACACTAACCAGGGACTTCACGTAGTCCAGTGGTAGGTGATAAATCCCAATCGCACTTTGGTTTTGGGTTCGATTCCCACAGCTTTGTCTGACGCAACGGGTTGTCACACGGTCTATGTGTTGTCCTTTTTCAAAAACTATATTTTATAACATTACCAAAATGAGATAAATTCCTCAAAATAACCATAACATAATTTAACCACAAATGTTTTCTCATACCTTGCATTTTCATCCCAAATTATAATAATTTGTAATTTCCTCAAACCCAATGATCACATAAAACCAAATGGTTATTTATAACTATATCCACAAGAGAAAAGATAATTCTTCCATAAATATCATTCTCACATGGCAAACGTTAGGGTTACAAATACAAGAGAAAATTACTCCAAAGTAAACCCATCAACAAGGAGAGCTAATACTTTTTAAACATTTCTACAACCATTTATTTCCACATAGCTTCTTCTTTGACCAAGAAAATATCCTATAGAATAGGATATTCACTCGGGTAATGGCCAGGTCCCCTACATTTATGGCAAATGACTGTAAATGGATTCTTGGGACCATTTTTATCTTCTTCCATAGTACTCTTCATTTTTCTTCGGCAATTATTCACTGTATGTCCTTCCTTCCCGCACGTAAAGCATTTCTTTGTCCCATTGAGACACTTTCCTGGGTGTCTCCTTCCACATTTCCTGCATGATGGAAATTGAGGATTTCTTTCTCCATGGTCTCCACTACTGGATCTCTTATCATTCATCACCTTTCTCTTCTTTGTTGAGTCCGGTAATTGGTTAATATATATTGTTGATTATATTTTTGGAAAATTGATTTGGCATAAAGATGATATCTTTTACACATATCAACATTCCATTTTGTTGCTCATTTCCACCACCATTCCCACCTTGTACATCATTCTCAAAGTCACTATGACTTCCTTGGAATCCAGCCATTGACTAAAACCAGAAATAATTGTGTGAGTAATAGTAGTCATACAATCATTTAGATATTAACATGTCACCATATTCTCAATTTGAAACACATTAGGATTAACCAAGGTCATTTACTCACATCTTATATATATAATACTTTAAATCGGTTTATAAAGAAAATGTAAATTATCCTAAGCATATCCCCCAGGAGTGTTGTAACTAAGAGTGCAGCAAGGCCCGTTTTCGTGCACCAGTTCCCGTTCGAGTCTAGCTCAAAGCGGTGTTTTTGGGTTTTAGCCCTAGGTACATCTGTGCCAGAGCCGCCTCTACCTTCTTGTATCCAGATAGGGATGTATTTCTCGGAAAACTCACAAAGTCTCTACAATACCAAAATTCTAGGAAGTTCTTCTATATTAATCCTCAAAGTTCATCTTAGGTCTACATGCTCTAATCAGAGTTTATCTAAATATAGCTTCCAAGGTTTGTACTAAACTTCCTCTGATACCAACTGTAACGCCCCAACCCTAGATACCCAGAGTCGGGGCATTATTACATAACATTGGCATGATCACAAAGGATCAAGTCTCGAATGACCGATTAGTTTAGTAGTCTTGGAAACACTAGATATATTCATAAGTTTTACATTACATCATAAAGTAAAAAAAACTACAACAACATCTTGTCTTCATATCCCCTCATATTATCCCTGCAGGTCATTCATAAATTACATCTTCATAATCCTGGGAAAAATAAAACATTGAAAGGGGTGAGCTCAGATGCTCAGTAAGGATAACATTATAGCAGAAGCTTTCATAGATAAGCATAAACACTTAAGGCAGTTTATAACTAAAACTAAAGCCTTTTAAACTTGAACTTCAGCATAAAATGGAAAAGATAAAATAAATTAATGACATTTACTTACTCACATGGATATTCTACTAGTCTAATGATCACATGCAATATCAATAACCACTTTCATAATGATGGAATGCATAATGCCAGACTATCATAACCACATAGCCAAGGCCTCATGCCAAGACTACAAATAAGATTTTTCCAAGGCCTTCTTCCAGGACACTAGTTTGTCTCATGAGACCTACCAATGCATCGAGGAGCTATAGCGGGCTCCACCCGTCACTTATTAAGTTCAATTCATTCCTCATATGAACAGGTTTAAACATAACATAAACATTCGTATTAAAACTAGCATACGAAATGTCAATACTTTAACTACAAACCATGAATGGTATAAAAATAGCACATCCACAGTCAAACATAACTCATTTGATAAAATATGGAATATTGTATTTTATCACATTAACCTCAATCAAGAATAATGAAGGATGTTGACATAGATGAAAAATAATCATCAAAAATATTTGAGAGAAATATCCCCCTTTTTCTTGAAATCATTTAAAAGTCACACTATTTGTCAAGAAGCCATTTAAAAATAGATTTTTGAATCAAAGTGTCCCATACCACATTGAAAATTTTTAAAAGGATTTTTAATTTTAAAACATTAATGTCCATATAAATAAATCCTTAAAACCATTTTTAAAACATGGACATTAATGAGCAAGATTTAGATAAATAAGTCTTTAAAACATTTAAAAATGGTATTTTAGTTAGAGATTCTAACCAAAAGAGAGACACTTGAATACAGATAATTGAGGTAATGAAAACTTTGTAATATCATGAGAATAAAGGGATTCATGATATACTATGTCCAAGTACATTATATACACCACATAAAAGTGATTTGGTGTATATCAACAAAGAAGTCTCAATGGAATGTAAATTGAGATTAAATCTCTCATAAAGGTCGTATCCTTAGGTTAAGGATAAATCAAAGACATAGTTATGTGTGACAAATATAAATACACTAAATATGATTGGATATTCAGTGTAAATCAATCAAAGGATATTCACACATAATCTTATAAAAACAACACCAATGAATTGGATGTTTAACTCAACAAATGGAGAGTGAGTTAAAATTACTCTTATCAAATTCATATCGATGACTTGAGAAATTATCAATTGAGTGATTATGTGTATCAAAAGTATATCCACAGAAAAGGGGAGTGCAAATTATGACATAAGCAAATGAATAGTTATTCCACACCTAATCTCTGAGTAAAATAATCAATGAAGTTTGCGTAAAGCCGAATAAATGGAAATTGAAATTTCAAATTCCCTTATTGATTTGGTAACATAAAAAAACATACACCCGTGAAAGAAGGATCATAAAATTATGATTTAAATATAAATGAATTAAATTATATTACACAATGAATACAAACATGGGCAGTACACACACCACATGTAATAAATAAGTGTTGAACAATGGAATTCTCACGGAATTAAAAGTGAGATAAGAAACCCCTTACCTTGTACTTTTCCTTGGTTGGCGGTAGGTTAACCTCCTGTATAATGTTGAAATAATTGTTATTAAATTATTCATGAATCATATACATTAATATGATATCATATATGATCTTTTAACATTGCTCTGTTAATAATATCTTAGAATTATCGTCATTTCAGGTGTTAACTTACTCATTTTTTTTATATGTTTTGTTACGTAAGCCAAGTTTTTCATGGATAGGTTGTATCTTATTCATATCCAGAATGATATAAAGTTCTTAAAAATTATTTTTAAATCATCAAATGATAATTATACTTGAATTGATATGATGGAGAATGAATCTCATCACGTTCGTGGAGACGGTATTCCGTACGTACGCACGAGCGACAATATCATTCTTTTGATATTAAAATAATATATAATTGGATGGTATATCATATATAAAGAATCATTATCATGTTATATTTATTATTTAAATGAGTTACACATCATTATTATACCCACCCAAATAATAATATATTGAATAATAATTACACCACGACGTGGAGATGGTAAGCCGTGCGTACGCACGTATGGTGACATGTTATTAAAAGGGTGGATAGAATACTGAATATGGTTGTAACATATTTCTAATAACATAACTATATATATAAGATGCTGGATTTATTATTTTATAATGGTAATAACAAAGAAAGAAGAAGTGGAAGAAGAAAGGAACTTGAAAAGGGGTGGTGAAAACATTACCTCTTCTTCGGGTTCTTCCTTTTGATTTGATCAAACGGGATCCATAGGTTGGCTTTCTGATAAAACTAAGGCCTCTAGGTTGTAGTGAGGGAAGTTTATAGAGTATTTGGTTAGGGTTTGGCCGAACCAAAAGGCTTTTAATCTGTGAAGAAATGAGAAGGAGGAGTGCCCTTTTATAAGAGGGGTGAGGGGCACCTTTGGAAAAGCTAGAAATATTAATTTATAATAAATTCATATCCGGTTTATAATGGCTCCAAAGTTTATTATTCAAAGTTTAAGGTGGGGATATATCTAAAACCATTCAACCAATATAATTTAGACAGGTTTGGGTTACTATATTAACCTTATCCTTTAGTTTTAACTCTTAGTTAATTAGTTTGACATTTACAATGTCACTTTGTATTTTTATATTATATAGTTAATAAACATACTATATACATCCAAGAGACCCCCAAGTGGTCCATTAATGATATAACTATCATGATATAAGTCCCTTTGCCGAACCTTAGATTTTTAGGAATTTAATATCAATTAATAATATAATATTTGTTTTAAAAACTCTTTTATGTCAATTTTGACACTATTCAATAGTTGATTTTTGTGAAACTCGTAACAGAATGATTACTTCAAAAAAGGTCACTTAAATCAATCCTAATATGTCATATTATCCTAGAAAATTAGTGTAATTCATTAAAGGTCTTAAATTATAATTATTCGGGTATTTATAATATCAATTATTTTAAGTTTTCATTATTATGTTAATTACTACATCATCATTGTGTCATAAATATATTAAATTATTTAATGTCTAAAAATTGTAAATAAAATATCATTATGTAGGAAATCGTATTATAGTTTTAATGAATATTTACAATCGAATTTATCTTATGTATAACCCTATATTAAAAATGTTTTAGTAAATAAACTTTGATTTTAGCTCTTTTAACTCTTCTTTGAATTAAATAATAATAAATGTCCTAATCTAATAAAAGTGGACCTAAATGATAATACTTTATTCCTAAGGTTGTTTTTGGTATAGATACACTTGTCCAATAGAATTAGGACATGTGTTAGGGTAATATTAATATCATTTTTACCCTTAATTACCATATTTACTTTTAACCGTGGTAAATAAATGTAAAAAAGTTAATATTCACCAAAAATTATTTTCATCTCATTGAACCAAATTTTACTTCTTGATATTAACTGTGTATCTCAGATTTTCGAAATTCCATTCACAGAAGCGGTAAAATTAAGTTTTATGAAAAATTCAGTTTTTTTAACTACCACGTAGTAGTTTCACTATTCAACAAAAATTGAAGTTTTTCAAAACAATGCCAAAATTTCACCCTAAGCTATAATTAATATTCCGAATTCAAAATTCATGTCTATTTTACAAAATTATAAATGTATAAGTTGAATTAATTAATTTTATAATTAATTCCCGTTGTCACAACAAATAGCGTGTTTTTAAGAACAAATATATATCAAAATATTGACAATTGTTTAGGTCCAATTTCAAAGTGAAATTAATTATAATGAACACCATTGGATAAAATGGAAAAAATATATTCTAATTATAATTTAAAACCACTCAATAATATAATTTATCACTATAAATTATTTTGATTTAAAAAGTTGTTTTTAATTAATATTTAGTAATTTTCACTATTCATCAAAATATAAGTGTTATTCGAAAAGTTCCAAAATTTCACCCTAGGATAAATTGGATATTCAGAATCCAAAATGAAGTCCATTTTGAGAGATAAAATTTATAAAATTTCAAAAAGTAGGTATTACTATTCATAACGGCTAGTTTGATTGGTTGTGGTCTGTTAGAATCTCAAAGTTGCGTACAATGCACGCCATTGCATTATTCGAAGGGAAACGTACCGTGGAAGCTTGGGGTGTTAAAAAGGATCAAAACCTTCCTAACCTCCTATATACCATTATAAAAATTTTAATTAAAATAAAAATACCTCCTCTAATACATATTTGTAACTTCCCTGACCTTTGTTTCACTAAATCAGTGCCTCAGTCTGGGTCATCACATGACCTCAAGTGTGCCTCCTTGTACGCCAGAGGTTGTCGACTAGCATATAGGGTCTAATAAGTCACGTGGGGAGACTATACCCTATTTATTATAGTAACCTAGAATAGATAATAATATAAATATTATAAAAAAATATGAAACAACCAATAACATGCATAACCAAACATCTCCCAAACTGGGTATAATTTATAAGAAACATTAAATATGTCATGTCATGCTACAATGTCATGTGAAGAAAACCCAAATAAATAAAAATAGAATAATCCCCATAATGGTCCTGAATCCATGTCTGGAACCTCATCATTCATGTCCCATGTATAATTCATCTCCCTATCATATGTCCCATACCCTTTTAAGCATGAAATATGCTCGGGTACCCAATGACGGTCTGAGTAGTGTGTGAGTACAACTTAGTAGGCCACCACCGAGGGTGTATATAATTATCCAGTCTAACAGACTGTTAATAAAAGTAAAAATAAATAAAAATAAAAGGAAATACAATTCAGGGGACACTAATTTACAATCTCTACTTAGAGATACTAACCAATGTGCTAATTAATTATTTCTGTTTTAAAACTAGTTTATCATTAATCACAAAGTTCATAAGTTGGATATTCACATCAGTCCCGAAAGTTTCATGGAATTTATCATTTTGTGTAAGGGAATAAATAATTACCTAAATAACTAGGGAAAATAAATCAAAACATCATAATATCCTAGCCTCGAAGCCTCAGTCTACGTGGAATTCAGCCATTAAGGGAATAGTGCTCTATCCCTTTCCCTAAACCATGCATTGTGGGTGGAGTTAGAGCATCAATCAAACTCGACTCGTGGGAGGAGCCTCAATCGATTATCCCACACCCAAGCCATGTAAACATTATTATCCATTCATTCACTACACACAACCGTACAACAACCAAACACAAACAAAACATATAACAATAATAATCCATAACAATCAAAATGATAAATCATATTGTTCCATAACCCATTAACACATTTCCATTTACATCACTTTTCCCATTTATCCCAATTCCCATTAATAATCCTAGGTCACTAAGAAAATTCATTAATTACCTTATATAAACCCATTATACATATTCATAAACCCCCTTATAAAATCCCCTTTAACATATTTCCCATTTCACATACCACTGTCAATTCAACATATTCACTATTTCACATGCACTAACTCATTTAGGCATATCTAACATATTTCATAAGCCTCATACCCCAACCACAATTAACCAATACCTAATTTGGTATTCCATTAAGAATATCAATAGTCTTAACAATGTCTTTACATGATCACACAATAGCCTAGAACTTACTTAGATAATTATATGTCCGTAATGTATCGGCGCACCTCATAGATGGCCTTAAATGGGTCGAATCATCATTGATGCATCCCTTTGGGACCTTGAGGGTTCTTACTTATCATTTAGACACAAAAATCTCCAAACCTAACCAAAGTATTTATAAGCACAAAAAGTTGTCACAAAGAAAATGGCCGTACATGAAAAAATCTAAAACGAAACTATTGGATAAAACTTGTAGACCACCTACCCCAAATTTGTTGGAAAACTCACTCCCAAACGTGGCCTTATATATAGATTTAATAAAATATTAAGGTTTTAACCTATATTTACTTGGAAAATAATTGTTTTAGATATTCATATGGAGATGAGAGAAAGATACAAACCCTACTTGAGAAAAGGAAGCAAGGAGTAGATTAGACTCACCTGGGGCTTCAATCCACAACCAACGGTGCTCCAAATGGACTAGGATTGAAGGAGAAACACCTATTGGAATCTTGGGTCTTCAAATTTTATCTCTAGGGTTTCAAGAGGAATAGAGGATTAAAATCCAAAGTTAGGGTTTAAAATCCTAGGATGGAATTTTTGTAATTTTTTCAACTTTATCAGGTTGCACTGTTTACCCACACAGTTTTCCAAACTGTGTGTGAGATGCTTCCCAAAAATCACTACTTTGCATGGTTTACCCACATTGTTTTCCAAACCATGCACAAACTATACAAGTGACACTATCCCAAAATCATCCCCTTCATGGTTTTATTGTGATGATCTGTACGGTTTGAATTAAACATGCACAAATCATGCAACATGCCTAGAAACTCCTTTTCCTCCATTTTTGTGTCCTGAACCCACAGAACACCCCCTAAGTCTTCTCATGAACTTGGGGGACACTTATTTATCGAAAATTAGGGATTTAAACTTAATTATAAACAAATAAATACTTTAAATAAAATACCATATCTTACAGGAACAATATTGTCGTGTTAGAGGTGTAGGTTTTGGAGTGCCTCATCGAGAATATTTTGAGAAGACAAAACCACAATAAGATACATATAAGATGTTAACAGGATTTTAGGCACAAAAATATTCTTTGAAATATATTATTGTCTGCTTTGGTTTGGAAAACCAATAAATGTGAATGGATCAAAGTGAAATAGTAATGGAACAAAGATCGTCTCATGAAGAGCTAAATGACCCACTAACTTTATGTTTAGTAATTCCCCTGAACCACATACCTTAACTAAGCTAATCAATTTTTTCATTACTATTTCTCCTAAATTTGAATCAAAAAACTTTTGATAACTTTATATTATTATAATTCAATAGGGTAAAGTTATATATGATTTCTCTCTATCAACACCCACACACCACCGTGTTTTGAATGGCATGGTGTATAATATAATGGGAGATATACTACATAATAAATAACTCCCAAAAGAACACCTAAGAGTAGGAATTTAAGTAGCTCAAGATTTGAGCATTGACTTACTTATTCCACTTCATGGTATGGATATTACAGATCAATGATGATATTGGAATGTTTATGTCATGGTTGTATAATATTATAAACATACATGAGGTGTCTCCTTAAAAAATTTCAAATGAAAAACCTATAATAGTTGATGAAAAAATTTCTAAAGTGGGGTATAATATTACTGGGGGATAAAATGATGGGTAAATGGATGGTCCTTTCAAGACAATCCATTGAATCGAACAAGAAAAAAAAGGACCTTATAAAAGTACCTTCTCCCTACCAATTTCACTACAGTATATATTTTCATTATAACATCATATAGACAAAAAATACAAATATGTGTTGTACCTCTCGAACCGCTCGTGGTTTAATTTTCATGATCACAATCACTATCTTATTTATCTAATATTTTTTTAAGTGTTTTTGTTGATAGGCATGATTTCAGGTGGCCAAGGAATTGGGCCAAGAAAGCAAGAAGCCAAAGTGGACTGAAAATCAGTCCACTGGCCAACCGGTGGAAGACCACCGGCCAGCCGATAGAGGCCTGGACAGAAGGAATTCCTCTGTCCAGACCACCGGCCAACCGGTGGCTTCACCACCGGCCGGCCGGTGGAGCCCAGACAGAAGAGGTTGCTACTGCCTCCTCACCGGCCAACCGGTGGCCTCAGCAACGGCCCGCCGGTGGCACCCAGCCAGCACAGTGTTTGCTACTGCCTCAGCACCGGCCAACCGGTGGCCTCCTCACCGGCCAGCCGGTGGAGCCTGAGCCCGAGCCCTCTCCCATTTTGCAAGCACCGGCCAACCGGTGGCCTAGCACCGGTCAGCCGGTGGACCCAGTCAAACTAGTCGTTGGGCCTTTGACCAGGCTGGTCCACTTGCCTTCCAACGGCTCCGAAGCCTTTTCCAACAGCTCCGAAGACCTCCAAAGGCCATATGAGGGTTCCCCCTCTATAAATAAAGGACTACCAAGCCCCGGAACAACACTAGAACCATAACCAAGCCAAGGAATCCCACGGGACACATTTTGATCATTTGGCGAACCTTCGGCACATTCTTCCAAGGGAACCCCACTTGCTCCAACACACTTCCACATCCAAGGAGCATCACTAAAGAAGCTTGGGAGCGCCCGTCATCAGCTCCATCAATCCATTGGCGCCCAAGACTTCCCCATTACGATTTTTATTGTTTTATTTATTTTGAGCATCATTTTGGGTTTGTGCCTACAAACCCCATCTCTTTCTCTCATCCTCTCTTTTGGGTTCTCACACCACCTTCAAGGTGTGAAGAGGTTAGTCAAGCCTTACCTTTCAAAAGGCTTGAATCAAAGGTGAGCTAGCCTTCACCTGTAAGAAGGCTAGTGGGTTCTTCCTCAACCATTGAAAGCAAGTGGGTTCTTGCATAACCAACAAAAGCAAGCTGTAATAGGTTCTAGACTAACCTTAAAGTCTAGTGGGTTTCTTGCTAAAACCATTAAAAAGCAAGTGGTAGTAAATCTCTCAACGGTTGAGTTGGGAGCGGAGACGTAGGCTTGGGTTTAAGCCGAACTCCGTTATCAAGTTTTGTGTCTTGCCTCATTTATTTCCGCTACACTTTGATATTTGTTTTTAAATTGTTAATTAATTTTTAAAAGGCAATTCACCCCCCCCCCCCCCTCTTGCCATCACTTCCTTTTCTTTCTCCGCCCAACAATTGGTATCAGAGGGAAATTTGAGTAATACCCTAACCGGTTTCAAATTCAAGATCCGTTATGATGGCTTCAACCTCTTTCGCCCCCGAAGGATATTCTTTGGGTCGTGCTCCATTTTTTGATGGAACTGACTATAATTATTGGAAAACCCACATGACCACTTTTCTTAGAAGCATTGGCTATCCCATTTATAAAATTGTCATGCATGGTTACACTCTCTCTTCTCCTGATGAATCCAAATGTACCCAAGCCGACATTAAAAATTTCGAGCTTGATGGCAAAGCCATGAACGCTCTTCATTGCGGCCTTGATCGTAATGAATTCAATCGAGTTTCCACATGCACCTCATCACATGAAATCTGGAAACTTTTGGAGGTTACCCATGAGGGGACCAACAAAGTCAAGGATACTCGATTGGACATGTATCTTCAAGATTTTGAGTCTTTTACTATGCATCCATCTGAAAATATAACTGAAATGATTACACGTTTTACTGATTTTTGCAATGGGAGAAAGTCCCTTGGTGATGATGTGTCTGCAGAAACAATGGTCAAGAAGATCCTTTGGATCTTACCAAGCTCATGGGCACCAAAAGTCACGGCAATCCAAGAAGCAAAGGACATCAAGAACATGCCGGTAGAAGAGCTCATCGGATCCCTCATGACCTATGAGATCACCATGAGGAGGCAAGCTGAAAAGGAAGGCAAACCGATCAAAGTTCCAAAGAACATCGCCTTCAAAGTTCAACAAGAAGAAAGCTCCTCCTCCTCATCGTCTTCCTCTTCAAGCGGCGATTCCGAAATGGAGAACCTTGCCCGCAAGATGCAAAAAATTATGAAGAAGCACAAGAAGAAAAAATCCCGCAAGGCTCGAAAGGAAAAACACGACGAAAAATCCGAGCCCGAGGTAACATGCTACGGGTGTGGCAAGAAAGGCCATTACAAGCCTGTTTGTCCACTCAACAAGAAAAAGTCCAAGCAAAAGGAAAAGAAGAAGGCTTTCAAGGCCACATGGAGTGATAGCTCCACATCCTCCTCCTCCTCCTCCTCGAGTGACAACGGTAACAAATGCCTAATGGCATTTCATGAGGTAACATCTTCCGACTCCTCATCCTCTAGTTCTTCAAATTCTTTTAATCATTTATCATATGAGGATCTCCAACATGCTAGAGATCAATTGGAGGAAGGTTTTCACGAACTTTCTTCCAAATTTGTTTCTTTAAAAAAGAATTTCAAAAAACTCTCTTCCGAAAAATAACAACTTCTCAAAGAGAAGGAAGAGTTGACCCTCAAAATCCAAAACCTTCCCGATGTTGAATCTATGGAATCCACAATCAAGGATTTAAGGGAATCCCTTGCCAAGTTCACCCAAGGGGAACAAAATTTGACCAAATTACTTGGTTCCCAATGCATTTCAAGAACCACCCAAGGGCTTGGCTATTCCAAGCAAGCTTCCTCTTCCCATGCTCCAACTATTTTTGTAAGGGGGAGCTCTCAATTTAAATTTTGTAATTATTGTAAAAAACCCGGGCACTTAATTTATGAGTGCAATTGCAAAAATGCCCGGTATGGAAGGCCCAAAACCATTTCTTTCAATGATGAATTTTATAGAAGAAGACCCGCCACTAGACAAGTGTGGATTGAAAAATCCCTCTTAGCGAGTCTCACCGGACCGAAATTTGTCTCGGTTTCAAACACCTCTCCCCGCTGATTTGTTGTTTTTATTTAGGGGGAGTTAGGATTGTTTAAGCCTTTTTGCTTTATTTTCGATTTTTCATTTCAAACTTTCAATTCAAACTGTTACTCAATTTTTCATTTCAAACTTTCAATTCAAACTGTTACTCAATTTTTCATTTCAAACTTTCAATTCAAACTGTTACTCAATTTTTCATTTCAAACTTTCAATTCAAACTGTTATTCAATTTTTCATTTCAAATTTTCAATTTTCATTTCAAAACTTTCAATTTAAAACTTTCAAATTTCAAAAATTTCAATTGGTTTAAAATCTCTACCTTGTTTTTCAATCATTATCCCTCAATCAAGTTTTATACCCCGTGCTATTTTGATAATCACAAAGGGGGAGAAATTCTTGGTTGATTGGGGGAAAAATCTTTTAAAGCATGCCTTTCATTTCATTTTTACATTGTTTGTTTTGGTTATTGTGATCGTCAAAATAGGGGGAGATTGTTGTACCACTCGAACCCCTCGTGGTTTAATTTTCATGATCACAATCACTCTCTTATTTATCTAATATTGTTTTAAGTGTTTTTGTTGATATGCATGATTTCCGGTGGCCAAGGAATTGGGCCAAGAAAGCAAGAAGCCAAAGTGGACTGAAAATCAGTCCACCGGCCAACCGGTGGAAGACCACCGGCCAGCCGATAGAGGCCTGGACAGAAGGCATTCCTCTGTCCAGACCACCGGCCAACCGGTGGCCTCAGCACCGGCCCGCCGGTGGCACCCAGCCAGCACAGTGTTTGCTACTGCCTCAGCACCGGCCAACCGGTGGCCTCCTCACCGGTCAGCCGGTGGAGCCTGAGCCCGAGCCCTCTCCCATTTTGCAAGCACCGGCCAACCGGTGGCCTAGCACCGGTCAGCCGGTGGACCCAGTCAAACTAGCCGTTGGGCCTTTGACTAGGCTGGTCCACTTGCCTTCCAACGGCTCCGAAGCCTTTTCCAACAGCTCCGAAGACCTCCAAAGGCCATATGAGGGTTCCCCCTCTATAAATAAAGGACTACCAAGCCCCGGAACAACACCAGAACCATAACCAAGCCAAGGAATCCCACGGGACACATTTTGATCATTTGGCGAACCTCCGGCACATTCTTCCAAGGGAACCCCACTTGCTCCAACACACTTCCACATCCAAGGAGCATCACCAAAGAAGCTTGGGAGCGCCCTTCATCAGCTCCATCAATCCATTGGCGCCCAAGACTTCCCCATTACGATTTTTATTGTTTTATTTATTTTGAGCATCATTTTGGGTTTGTGCCTACAAACCCCATCTCTTTCTCTCATCCTCTCTTTTGGGTTCTCACACCACCTTCAAGGTGTGAAGAGGTTAGTCAAGCCTTACCTTTCAAAAGGCTTGAATCAAAGGTGAGCTAGCCTTCACCTGTAAGAAGGCTAGTGGGTTCTTCCTCAACCATTGAAAGCAAGTGGGTTCTTGCATAACCAACAAAAGAAAGCTTTAATAGGTTCTAGACTAACCTTAAAGTCTAGTGGGTTTCTTGCTAAAACCATTAAAAAGCAAGCGGTAGTAAATCTCTCAACGGTTGAGTTGGGAGCAGAGACGTAGGCTTGGGTTTAAGCCGAACTCCATTATCAAGTTTTGTGTCTTGCCTCATTTATTTCCGCTACACTTTGATATTTGTTTTTAAATTGTTAATTAATTTTTAAAAGGCAATTCACCCCCCCTCTTGCCATCACTTCCTTTTCTTTCTCCGCTCAACAATTGGTATCAGAGGGAAATTTGAGTAATACCCTAACCGGTTTCAAATTCAAGATCCATTATGATGGCTTCAACCTCTTTCGCCCCCGAAGGATATTCTTTGGGTCGTGCTCCATTTTTTGATGGAACCGACTATAATTATTGGAAAACCCACATGACCACTTTTCTTAGAAGCATTGGCTATCCCATTTATAAAATTGTCATACATGGTTACACTCTCTCTTCTCCCGATGAATCCAAATGGACCCAAGCCGACATTAAAAATTTCGAGCTTGATGGCAAAGCCATGAACGCTCTTCATTGCGGCCTTGATCGTAATGAATTCAATCGAGTTTCCACATGCACCTCATCACATGAAATCTGGAAACTTTTGGAGGTTACCCATGAGGGGACAAACAAAGTCAAGGATACTCGATTGGACATGTATCTTCAAGATTTTGAGTCTTTTACTATGCATCCATCTGAAAATATAACTGAAATGTTTACACGTTTTACTGATTTTTGCAATGGGAGAAAGTCCCTTGGTGATGATGTGTCTGCAGAAACAATGGTCAAGAAGATCCTTTGGATCTTACCAAGCTCATGGGCACCAAAAGTCACGGCAATCCAAGAAGCAAAGGACATCAAGAACATGTCGGTAGAAGAGCTCATCGGATCCCTCATGACCTATGAGATCACCATGAGGAGGCAAGCTGAAAAGGAAGGCAAACAGATCAAAGTTCCAAAGAACATCGCCTTCAAAGTTCAACAAGAATAAAGCTCCTCCTCCTCATCGTCTTCCTCTTCAAGCGGCGATTCCGAAATGGAGAACCTTGCCCGCAAGATGCAAAAATTTATGAAGAAGCACAAGAAGAAAAAATCCTGCAAGGCGCGAAAGGAAAAACACGACGAAAAATCCGAGCCCGAGGTAACATGCTACAAGTGTGGCAAGAAAGGCCATTACAAACCTGTTTGTCCACTCAACAAGAAAAAGGCCAAGCAAAAGGAAAAGAAGAAGGCTTTCAAGGCCACATGGAGTGATAGCTCCACATCCTCCTCCTCCTCCTCCTCGAGTGACAATGGTAACAAATGCCTAATGGCATTTCATGAGGTAACATCTTCCGACTCCTCATCCTCTAGTTCTTCAAATTCTTTTAATCATTTATCATATGAGGATCTCCAACATGCTAGAGATCAATTAGAGGAAGGTTTTCATGAACTTTCTTCCAAATTTGTTTCTTTAAAAAAGAATTTCAAAAAACTCTCTTCCGAAAAATAACAACTTCTCAAAGAGAAGGAAGAGTTGACCCTCAAAATCCAAAACCTTCCCGATGTTGAATCTATGGAATCAACAATCAAGGATTTAAGGGAATCCCTTGCCAAGTTCACCCAAGGGGAACAAAATTTGACCAAATTACTTGGTTCCCAACGCATTTCAAGAACCACCCAAGGGCTTGGATATTCCAAGCAAGCTTCCTCTTCCCTTGCTCCAACCATTTTTGTAAGGGAGATCTCTCAATTTAAATTTTGTAATTATTGTAAAAAACCCGGGCACTTAATTTATGAGTGCAATTGCAAAAATGCCCGGTATGGAAGGCCCAAAACCATTTCTTTCAATGATGAATTTTATAGAAGAAGACCCTCCACTAGACAAGTGTGGATTGAAAAATCCCTCTTAGCGAGTCTCACCGGACCGAAATTTGTCTCGGTTTCAAACACCTCTCCCCGGTGATTTGTTGTTTTTATTTAGGGGGAGTTAGGATTGTTTAAGCCTTTTTGCTTTATTTTCGATTTTTCATTTCAAACTTTCAATTCAAACTGTTACTCAATTTTTCATTTCAAACTTTCAATTCAAACTATTACTCAATTTTTCATTTCAAACTTTCAATTCAAACTGTTACTCAATTTTTCATTTCAAACTTTCAATTCAAACTGTTATTCAATTTTTCATTTCAAATTTTCAATTTTAGTTTCAAAACTTTCAATTCAAACTGTTATTCAATTTTTCATTTCAAAACATTCAATTCAAAACTTTCAAATTTCAAAAATTTCAATTGGTTTAAAATCTCTACCTTGTTTTTCAATCATTATCCCTCAATCAAGTTTTATACCCCGTGCTATTTTGATAATCACAAAGGGGGAGAAATTCTTGGTTGATTGGGGGAAAAATCTTTTAAAGCATGCCTTTCATTTCATTTTTACATTGTTTGTTTTGGGGATTGTGATCATCAAAATAGGGGGAGATTGTTGTACCTCTCGAACCCCTCGTGGTTTAATTTTCATGATCACAATCACTCTCTTATTTATCTAATATTGTTTTAAGTGTTTTTGTTGATAGGCATGATTTCAGGTGGCCAAGGAATTGGGCCAAGAAAGCAAGAAGCCAAAGTGGACTGAAAATCAGTCCACCGGCCAACCGGTGGAAGACCACCGGCCAGCCGATAGAGGCCTGGACAGAAGGAATTCCTCTGTCCAGACCACCGGCCAACCGGTGGCTTCACCACCGGCCAGCCGGTGGGGCCCAGACAGAAGAGGTTGCTACTGCCTCCTCACCGGCCAACCGGTGGCCTCAGCACCGGCCCGCCGGTGGCACCCATCCAGCACAGTGTTTGCTACTGCCTCAGCACCGGCCAACCGGTGGCCTCCTCACCGGCCAGCCGGTGGAGCCTGAGCCCGAGCCCTCTCCCATTTTGCAAGAACCGGCCAACCGGTGGCCTAGCACCGGTCAGCCGGTGGACCCAGTCAAACTAGCTGTTGGGCCTTTGACCAGGCTGGTCCACTTTCCTTCCAACGGCTCCGAAGCCTTTTCCAACGGCTCCGAAGACCTCCAAAGGCCATATGAGGGTTCCCCCTCTATAAATAAAGGACTACCAAGCCCCGGAACAACACCGGAACCATAACCAAGCCAAGGAAGCCCATGGGACACATTTTGATCATTTGGCGAACCTCCGACACATTCTTCCAAGGGAACCCCACTTGCTCCAACACACTTCCACATCCAAGGAGCATCACCAAAGAAGCTTGGGAGCGCCCTTCATCAGCTCCATCAATCCATTGGTGCCCAAGACTTCCCCATTACTGTTTTTATTGTTTTATTTATTTTGAGCATTATTTTGGGTTTGTGCCTACAAACCCCATCTCTTTCTCTCATCCTCTCTTTTGGGTTCTCACACCACCTTCAAGGTGTGAAGAGGTTAGTCAAGACTTACCTTTCAAAAGGCTTGAATCAAAGGTGAGCTAGCCTTCACCTGTAAGAAGGCTAGTGGGTTCTTGCTCAACCATTGAAAGCAAGTGGGTTCTTGCATAACCAACAAAAGCAAGCTGTAATAGGTTCTAGACTAACCTTAAAGTCTAGTGGGTTTTTTGCTAAAACCATTAAAAAGCAAGCGGTAGTAAATCTCTCAACGGTTGAGTTGGGAGCGGAGACGTAGGCTTGGGTTTAAGCCAAACTCCGTTATCAAGTTTTGTGTCTTGCCTCATTTATTTCCGCTGCACTTTGATATTTGTTTTTAAATTGTTAATTAATTTTTAAAAGGCAATTCACCCCCCCTCTTGCCACAACTTCCTTTTCTTTCTCCGCCCAACAATATGGACATATGTCCCATATTCCATGTGTATTATTAATTTTTAATTCATTGAAATCAAAATTTTATAGACAAACTTAAAATTATATGTTTTAGTTTATGTTTTAAAAATAATTTTGTTATGATAGGAATATCACTAAATATAGGCTAAAACATTCTATGAGGTTAGTTCCACAAAAATAATAAGCCTTTTCATTACTTTGAAAGGAAAAAACAATAAGGTATATATTGAATTATTTAACTATAAAATATATATTTCAAAAATAATTTACTTATATTGGTAAGTGTTTTTGTGGTTTTTAAAGAAAGATAATGACAATGATTGTGGATATTGTTTTTGCATGTTTATAAAAGACATTATATACCATCAAAATACTACCACCCATGAAAATTTAATTTTTTAAGGTAATTGAAATTTTATAAAAAATATTTCTTAATCTTTTTTTTTCTATATTTTACCATTACTACCAAGATTTATGAAAATTTAGACACTGAAAAGAATATGTAAAAAAATTTAGAGATGAGTGGGAAGCATGCAATGTTTTAGAATGTTTTTTGACATCAAACATAGGTGATTTCATACTATTTTTATGATATAGTATGGTATATGACTTTAAAGATACACTTTGGGTGGGAATCATTAATATCAAAATGCTTATATATTATTTTTGATTTGTTTTGCAAGGATAAGTATAATAGAGGAAATTTATTTGTTTATAAATGAATGGGAAGAATACATGGTGTCAAAATATATATAGTCATCATGAATAGGTAACTTCCTACTATTATTTAGTTAATTTTATAATCATTATATATAATTGTTTTAGTTAACTTCTTTATTATAATCATTACCCTATATTTTTCATTCACCAGCTCTATCCAAGCATGCAGCTATTCTGCACCTCTTCCCATAAAGGGATTCATATGGATCTATTTGGATGCTTGAGTGGAAAATATTATTATATGAGAACTCGACTATAGGAATATGTTGATTCCATACTCCTTTGAAGTCCATTGATCATTCTCTTAATATATATTTGAGTTTATAGATACTCCACTCAGATTAGATGCTAGTTTGAGGGTGATAATCCATCTGAAGTTCAAGACCTTATTTAGAGAATGTTGGAGACTCTTCTAGAACATAGAGGTAAATATTGGGTCTTAATCAGATATAGTTGATAGCATTGTTCTATGAATCCTATACACTACTCTAATGTATATCCTTTCAAGATGGTAGAGTGAGAAGTCCTCTCAAATTTCAATGAAGTGAGCAGTATTTAAAAGACTATCCATCACAACCCATATAACATTATTTCCTATTGATGTATTTAGAAGACTGGGGACAAAGTTTATGTTTATGTTTTCCCATTTCCATGTATGTATGGGTAATGGTTGTATCATCCCCTTGGATTTTTTTCCTTTAATCCTTCACTAACTAACATACAAGACACCTTTATGTGTATTCTTCGATCTCCTTATTCACATTGTCCCACCAATAGTGATCTCGAAGATCTCGATATATCTTTGTGATGACTGGATGGATGGAGAAGTTCGAGATATGTGTATCATCCAACAAATCATGTTTTAATATAGGATTTTATGGTACACATAGTCATAACCCAAATCTTATAGCTTCTTCTTCATTAATTTTGAAATATGTGGATTTCCCTTCTTATTATAGCTTAAAACATAATATGAATTTTCATATCATCTCATTGAGAATCCTTTATCTTCTCTATAAGGGAAGGTTGAGAAATCACTTGTGAAAGGATTTGTGATGATCCTTTATGATTCCCATGTCCGTCCTTTTAAGGTTTAGAAAATTGAATCCTTCTCAATTATTATTAATGATAAAATTACTGGATCCTTTCTACATAGAGAATCTTTCATTTTATTTTAATTCCCATGATGGTAGTGGATTGAGCAGTCATGGTCCTTAATTAGCTATAACGAACTTCATTATTTCATATTCAGTTATTTATTTGTGAATATATACTTAAGGATCTTATGTTCTGTATATGTTTCACACTTCTCACAAAATAGATAATAAAATTATATTTTCAATGAAAACATTACTACAGCCAACTACAGATCATGTGTTGGGTATTTTTGTTCATGAAATTTTAGTTTCCTTGAGGCATAGTTTATCACTTTATCATTATGCATTAGTTTACATCCCAAGACCTTATTTGAAGAATCTCTTTATACCATAAAAAATCCTCACTTATGGGTAGTGTATGTACAGGTGCAGTGATAAGCCTATTTATAAACTCCTTAAATCTCTCTTCAAATTAATTATTCCAGAAAAACATGATACCCTTCTGAGTTAGCATGGTTATAGGGTTTGAAAATCATGAGATTTTTTTTACAAACCATTAATAATAACAAACCATCCCAAGGAAACTATGGATATCTATCAAAAATATTGTCTTAGTCCTTCCATTAATTTCTTCAATCTTTGAAGGGTCCACAGATATCCCATTAATTTTCATAATATACCCCAATAATGAGACTTCCTTCAACCAAAACTATCATTTTCAATACATTGTGTAAATATTCTCCTTTCATAAGGTATGTGTCATAGTTCTCATATTCTCCTTATCCCCTCCTTTATTTTTAAGTATATAATAATATCACCTATAAATAGTACTAGAAAGTTTTCAAGATAATCTATAAATACTCTATTCATAAATTCCATAATGATTGGTGGAGAATTTGTGAGTCTAAATGGAATTACTATGAACTCATAGTGCCCGTAACTTGTACAGAAAATAGATTTGGGGATATCTTCCTTATTCACCCTTTCTTGATAATACCCCAACCAAAGATCCACCTTGAAGAAGTATTGGGAATTACACAGGAGGTAGAACAAGTCATCAATTTGTGGAAGAGAATACTTTTTCTTTATCGTGATCTTTTTGAGATCACAATAATCAATGAAAACATACATTGACCCATCCTTATTCTTGATGAATAGGATTGGCGCACCCCAAGGTGAATAATTTGGGTGAATGGACACTTTATCTAGATTTTATTTTAGTTTCTTATTCAACTCCTCAAGTTCCACAACAAAAATTCAATATCGAGACTTGGATGTTGGAAAAGCCCCATGTATAAGCTCAATTGAAAATTTAACCTCTAAACTATGAGGAAGAACAAAAAAAATTTTGGGAAACACATCATTGTATTCCCTCACAATGGGAATATATTCATGGATGATCTTTTCCTTAGAATCAATTATATTAGTTACATACACTTTCTCATTGGGAAATAATATCCATTATTGATATGTTGGTTATAAATAAGATTTTTCCTCCTCCATTAACTTGTATAGAAATGGAAAACCATTTTTTATTTGTATATTGATTACATTATCACAAGATTTTATGTTGGATCTTTGTAAATAAATCCAATATATAACCATAATTTTATTAAATTCCCCTAAAGGGAGTATAAAAAGGTTTGTTGGGAAGTTCAATGAAAAAAGTCTGATAGGGGGAATTTTATACTTGGGATTCTATAATCTCCCCATTTGTTTCACCAATATCTCTACTTCCATGTTCTATGGTGGTATTTTAATAGTTATACTAAACATATGTGATATAAAGGAATGTGTAGAACTATAATCAAAAAATAAATTTTCTATTCTTAAATGAATGGATAATGTACCTGTCACCACTTTGTTTTTCAGATCCACCTCAATCGTTGTGATGGAAAAACATCATCGTTTCTGTATTGGAGGTTATTGACATTGAATGTATCTAACCACCCTTGTATTAGGGATTGGTTTAAAAAATTATCATGTTCCATTTAGTTGAAACATTGGAAAATAAGTTGAGGTTTTATTAGAGTATTCCAATCTTACATTACATTAGTGGGTTTCTGTATTTGGAAATCACTATCTAGGTGACATTCTTGTCCACACCTAAACATTTCACCATCCCATTCAGTAAATTTATGGGGTTCTTCCTTCCACACATTTGGCAAGTGATCTATTGAAATTTAGTACCACAGTTATATTTCTCCATTGCACCTACAGAATTAAACTCCACTTTACACTTCTTATCCTTATGATACCATTGAGTTTCAATTATCTCCATTTTAAATTTGAGGGGGTATCAGAAACTTTCTTCATATCTATCAAACTCTTAGATTGAAAAGACTTTTCATAGACTCAATTTTATCCCACCAAAGAAGAGACCAACTCTGTATTCAGTGTTAACAACAAATATAGATGTGTATCATGAAAGTATTTTTGAAGTTTGAATCATAGACTGTAAAGGCCAGGATTTCCATGTAATTTTTTTTATTATATAGAACTATTCTGAGGCTGCGAAATCTGAAGGCATTTGATTATGATTCCCGGTGGGACCAGAACAGAATTTTAATCTTTCTTAACATACGTTCGGTAAATTTTCATGGGGGAAATCCTAACTTTTGAACTAGTGCTCTGAATTTAAATCTAAGGGCATTGTTGAACTCTTAACGTTGAGATTTTCTTAAGGGATCCTTAGCCTCGACCGCAGTGGGTTGAGAGAGAAAGTTGGTTTTTGCTGTTTTCATGGAGGATTAATGAAATAAATCTAATTTATTTTAAATATCTTCCACCTGTCTTTTAGGTTTTTCTGGTGAGGACCACAAGGGGTGGTCGGGCATTTAATGCAAGAAATTAAATGCCTGGTTACACAAAAATGTGTAACCACCCTACAAGCAATTAAGGAGGTTCATTAATTGCACCAATTAATGAACCTCTCTTAATTATGTGTTGTAAAGATAACTCCCCTCTTATCTCTTTTTGGTTTTTGAATTATTTGGAAAATGAGTGGTGTTTTTGGAGCGGAAGATTTTGGAGGAGACTCTTGATGAAGAATGGATCCATTAAAAAAGAACCAAAGATCATCGTTTGAGTGGCATCATTGGAGGCTTGCTTCGAGATCGACGAACACCAACCCATCTGAAAACACATGAATCTATCTGATGACTCGTGAGGTAGGGTTTTCTCTTATTTAAATTTCAAGATATGTTGAATCAATTATCTTCTCCCTTGTTTAGATGATAATGCGGAGGGCACGTACCAAACGAACAAGGCTCGGTCCCTTCTCCTCTTGTTTTATCATTTCATTCTACGCGGGTGAATTTTCAGGTTGGACGGAACCCAAATCTGAGGGTCAAGTAGTGAAGGAGATGACCTGAGAAAACCGTATGTGATAATGGATGGAAAAAAATGACAACCAGAGCTCACCTAGTGCCCCACAGAAGACCTCTGGCACAGCACCAGTGTGGGGGCACTGAAAATCAGTGTCGGCAAGTGATGGCGGCGGTCGACACCACCTGGTCGTGGTTGTGGTGGCGCACCATCACACACCGCAAGAGGAGGTCGTGGCGGTCAGCAGGCGGTCGGCACCGGCCGGTCACGGAGATAGTGGTGGCGCATTGTCATGCCCCGCAGGAGGAGGATGACATAACTTTTCAGTCACAGTGGTGGAGCATAGAGGATGGCCATGGAGGCGGAGCAGTGCACTATCACGTGTCGCTAAAGGTGGTCACAGCTCGAGGTCGCGACAGAGGTAGGGACCCGCTCCTTGTGGGTCCTGTAGGTGACTAGGTTGTTCCACATAGTGTCAAAGCTACAAATCCCGAACGACTTAGTTGTTCAGGAAAAGGGGGGACATTTCCCCCCATGCCAGCTATCGAGGGCCCCATGCCCTCCTACAGGTTGGGTTGTGCCCTCTTGTGGGCTGGGTTGCACCCTCCTGTGGGTTAGGTTCCGCCCTCCGGTAGGCTGGGTGGCGCCCTCCTACATGCTTCCACCCCCCCCCCCCCAGCAGGCCAGGCCGGACCATAGTCCAATGGGCTAAGCCCACCGCAGCCCAGCCCAACCGGGCCGGTCCAGGCCAGTTCAGGCTGGGTCGGACCAGAACCGGACCCATCTAGGCCCAGTTTCTCTTAAAATGTTATAACTTGAAATCCAGATATCTGTTTGACAAACCGTCTTTAGTGATGAGATACTTGGATCAAGACGGTCCGTTTGGTATACCCCAACCACATTTTAGAGAAAGTTGGAGTACAGCTGGGTTGGATCGAACCCGAATCCAACCGGGCCCTTGGTACTAAAATGCTTATATCTCACAGACCGGGTGTCTGATTAATGCGTTGTTTGTCACGTTGGAACTCTTAAGACATGGAGGTCCTTTGGGATACTCCTTTTTGGAGCTTAGTTTTGGACAAGGTTCGACAGATATCTCGAGGAGAAGATTCTACAGAACTCGAGTGCACCATGTGTGGGGAATCTTGTGGTAGGCTGTCTTTGAAGTAGCGACCCTATGTAGATCAACATCATTACGACCCTATATGGATCAGTATCATAGATACCCATCAAGGAACAATTCTAGAACATCCCATCGAGGATTAGATTCTAGAAACCCTATGTGGATCATCATCGAGCGACCCTGTGTGGATCAGCATTCCAACAACCCTATGTGGATTAGAATTCCAGCGACCCTATGTGGATCAGCATTCTAGCGACCCAGAGTTGATCAGCAGTAGCACGACCCGATGAGGACCAGCCTTACAGTGGCCCATTATGGAACAGTGACTTACATCTTATATTGGATCAATAATAGAACAACTTTTTTTGGATCAGTTGTGGAACTTATATATGGAATAAGATGATATAGCTTAAGACTAATCAAATATATTCATGTTATATGAGTTGTATACCTGTTGTGAGCTGACAATTGCTTCATGCTTTGTTATTGAGGTCTTACTTTGTGGTTTTTTCTTTGTGGAACTATGAGATACCTTCGAGGGTATCAAGGTCTCTACTGAGTATTGTTATACTCACCCCTGCACGGGCTTCGCCCACACCTTGTTGTGTCTTCTACAGATGACGAATAACTTTGACCTAGGTTTGGGAGCCAGGACTGGACAATGCTCAGAGGTGGAACTTTAGACGTGATGAGACGCAGTGAAGACTGACTATGAGTTGTACCTACCCTTCAGGTAGAAACCCTAGAAAATGATTCCAGGATATTTTTTCTATTGCAGTTGTACTTTTCAGTTGGTCTTGTATTTCGGCCCTCTTTGATTACAGTACACACCCCCTTTTTACTATACAAATTTATTCGTAGTTTGCATAATGTACTATACTTGGTTTGTGTGTTTTCGGGTTTAAAGGAAATGGCTTCTTGTTTATAGGGATATGCCTTTCGACCCTAATCGCTAACCCATGTCCTATGGAAGGAGAGCTTGGGGTTGTCACAACACAGACCCAAGGGGATGGGTCATGACAAGGTGGTATCAAAGGGGTCAGTTCTGCCGAAGAACTAGGACTCTGATCTTTTCATGGACAATATTGTTAAGTGTTATAAGTGTGATTTTCAGTTTGGGGAACCCAGTGTTGGTGTGGAGGCCGACGTATCCATACACCAGGATCCAGAATTTTGAATTCTGACTTAGAACACAAAAACACTGATTGTGTGTGTTTTTGAAAAGTTTTTCCTTTTAATATCTTTTTAGTCAGCTCACTAGGTATAACTTATTGATCATGGCGCATATGTTTTCCTTCAGAATTCCTCCACGTAGATATCCATCTAGGATTTTAGTGAGAGTTTGTGATGAAGGCCCACCGAGCGATGAAGCTTCGGTGTAGGGACCTTTTACGGTGATAGTACCATCAGGTGGTGTACCGGTATTACCACTACCCATTGGGCAGCTGTTTCCACTAACCCCACCAGCAAATAGTGCATGTCGACGGAGCATGTTGCACGAGTTTTAGCAGAAGAGGCCTCCGAGGTTCCGAGTTAAGATGGATCTACAGGCGGCTACGGACTAGCTGGAGGTTGTGGCCAGAGTTTTTCACCTATTTGGGACACTAGCTGACTAGATGGTGATCCTAGCTTCCAGTCTTTTCCAGAGAGAAGTAGAGATATAGTGGATTTGGATGCCCAAGATGCAAGATGAGGTGACCCTCACCTGGGCAGATTTCGGGGGCCTCTTCAGGGTAGAGTTCTTTCCAACGACTCTATGCTATGTGCATATACAAGAGCTGCTACACTTAGATTAGGGAAGCCTGATCATGACCCAGTACTCGTCCAGGTTTACTGACCTCTCATGCTACTCTATAGACATTGTGCATGATCCTTTCTTTAGGGCCCAGACCTTCAATCAAGGACTCTGAAGAGAGATCAGAGCTTCGATGGTATATCTCAGCATCCCGATTCATGATGGAGTGATGTAGAGAGAAATCTTGGTGGAGATATTCCTTACTAAGAAGACATCGATAGCGAGACAAACCGTCGGGCGATAGGTAGTAGAGTCATCTGTGTCTGGTAGTAGGAAGATGACATAGAGGTCTAAGTGGGTCATACCTTCTAGTGGATGACCGTGGGATGTAGGGTCAGAATTGAGAGGCTCACGAGGTAGATCAGGTCGCAATAGGATCATATTGTGCTTCACGTGTAGCGAGAAGGGTCACATGGATCTTGACTACCCAACCAGTTGCACTGATGACCAGCAGACAGTTGAGGGACCACCAATTCAGAGGCATAAATTTGAACGGGGAGGTCCGCATGCAGCAGGTGGACGTGGCAGAGGAGCTGGTCGTACAGTAGGCGGTGGGTGGAGATTTGAGGTTCTAATTCCACCACCTCCAAGTGGTCCACCCCAACCACAGGGAGAAGGTGGACAGGTAAAAGCTCAGCTCCAGGCAGCTAAGACCTATGACCACGGTGCTCCAGAGATGATTCTAGGAACGATATGTGTCTACTCAACCCTATTTGGAATACTTATATACACATGTTCCAGCCACTCTTTTATTTCCACATCCCTTGTTCAGAGCTCAGAGATTCTATAGGATCCATTGGCTCAATCCTTATGGCTAGAGACTCCTACGAGAGGGGATTCGATGATTACACAATGGTTCCAGCTATGTGATATTACTCTAGGAGGCCAGAGCTTCGGTTGGGATCTTCTATTAGTAGTATCGAGGCCTTACGACATCATCTTGGGTATATAGTGGTTATCTATATTTAATTCTCAGATTTATTTCATTAGGCACAAAGTGTGGTGTGTCCGCGAGGATGGGACCAGGTTTTCCTTCACCGACGAGAAAGGAAACTTTGCAGCACAAGATGGACTTACTCAGATGAGGGTGTAGAAGATCACACATCAGTTGGATATCCTTACCCTCATATCAGTTGATGTTTAGAGTCCAAGCTATCCAGTAGTGGTGGACTAGTATGCTATTATCTTCCCTGATAATGTTCTGAGACTACCTCTTGGCAGAGAGGTTAAATTCTACATCGACTTGTACCCCGAGATGACACTGATATCTACACCAGCATATCGGATGGCTCCCACAGAGCTTCATGAGTTATGAGTACAGTTGGAGGACTTTTAGAGGAATGGGTTTATAAGGCCCAGTGTTTCTCCATGGGTCCCCCTTTTTTGTTTACCAAGAAGGAATACGAGAGTTTGAGGCTCTATGTGGATTATTAGCACCTGAACTAGGTGACCATGAAGAAGAAGTATCCACTTCCAAGGATTAATGATATCTTTGATTAGTTGAAAGGAGATCTTTTGTTTTTGAAGATAGACCTCAGATCAAGCTATCATGAGCTTGGGGTACGAGATGAGGATGTTCATAAGATGGCCTTTAGATTTTGGTATAGCTACTATGAGTTCTTGGTTATGCCATTCGGCATGACCAACACCCCTACAGTGTTCCTGGGACTCATGAATAGGATCTTCCATCCATACCTAGATCGCTTCATGGTGGTCTTCATTGACGACATCTTGGGGTACTCTGTGATAGAGGAGGAGCATACCAATAATTTGCAGATAGTTATGGACACACTCTGAGAGTACCAGATTTATGTTAAGCTCTCAAAGTCCTAGTTCTAGATATGGGAGGTCCACTTTTTGGGACACATTATCTAGGAGGATGGAGTTGTAGTGGATCTGGTGAAGATAGAAGTTGTGCATGCTTGGGAGCCACCCAGGAGTGTGATAGAGGTGTGGAGTTTCCTGGGGTTGGTTGGGTACTACAAGAAATTCGTACCTAAATTTCCCAGAGTTGTGAAAGACTTACCAGCTTTGAAAAAGAAGGAACTACCCTTCATGTGGATGAAGAGATACCAGTAGTGTTTTTAGGAGCAGAGGCAGAGACTGCCGAGTGCCCCCATCTTGAGGCTACCAAAAGAAGTCATTGGGTATGTAGTCTAATGTGATGAATCAGGGACCGGACTTGGATGTGTCCTAAAGCTGGAGCGAGAAGTGATAACTTATGGTTCACGATATCTGAGACAACATGAGTAGAACTATGATACCCATGACCTAGAGTTAGCAGCAGTGGTCTTCTCCTTGAAGATGTGGTGACACTACTTGATGGGTGAACGTTTTATAGTATACTATGATCACAAGATTCATAGGTATATATTCTCATAGAAGGATCTGAACCTAAGACAATGGTGATGGCTAGAGTTCTTCCAGGACTATGGCTTTGAGAAGTATATACTCCTAGGAAGGGGAATATGGTAGTAGATTCACTCAGCAGGATGTCTGGTCTATAGATGCTGAGTGAGGTGATAGAGCAGCTAGCTGCTTGCAGATATATTTCATGGATAGAGATGAAATAGCTTACCTTCAGTCTATGATAGTCACTCTCCCACTCCATCAGGGAGTCAGGGAGGTGTAGCTTAAGAACATTGACTGCAAGACTCTACGTACTTAGATATCCTCAAGACAGGCACCTGATGAATTTCCTGAAGGTGGGGAGCATGTCATCCTCTTCAGAGGACACATCACGGTATTGATGGCGCTATGGGAGGAGGTGTTGATGGAGTTTTATACATCCCCTTAGGTGGTAAATCTTGGTGTGGTGAAGATGTACTAGGACCTCCAACATCAGAACTGGTGGCCAGGGATAAATAAAACAGTGGTAGAGTTTGTTTCACAATGCCTCACTTGTTACCAAGTGAAGGTCGAGCATCAGGTTCTAGCAGGCTTTGCATAGCCACTAGAGGTACCGAAGTAAAAGTTGGATAGTATCTCCATGGACTTTGTAACCAGGCTACCATGGACATCCAGGGGATGTGATTCCTTTTGGGTGATTGTTGAATGACTCACCAAGTCATCCCACTTCCTTCCCATCTGAGTTTAGTGATCAGTAGAGGGCTTGGGATGCCTCTCCATACATGAGACTGTATGGCTTCATGGTGTGCCATCGATGATCGGCTCTGGCTGTGACGCATGTTTTACATCCCAATTGTGGAAGAGTTTACAAGAGGCATTAGGGACTCATCTATGTTTGAGCACCGCCTTTCATCCTTAGAAGTATGGCCAAACAGAGCAGGCCATATAAACACTCTAGGACATGCTTCGTGCTTGCATCCTAGATTTTTTCCATAGTTGGGAGGATCACTTTCCCTTGGTGGAGTTCACGTACAACAATAGTTATCACTCCACCATTAGTATTGCACCATTTGAGGCCTTGTACGGTCAACCAGGTAGATCACCTCTATACTAGACAAACCCAGGGGAGTCAGCACTTATGGGTCCATAGTTGGTATGTACTACCACTGAGAAGTTGTAGATCATCCAAGAGCGGATGAAGACTACACAGATCATGCATAAGTCTTATGCTGATAGGAGATGGAGACCTTTGGAGTTCTAGGAGGGAGACTATGTCTTCCTAAGGGTATCACCTCAATGAGGTTTTTGGAGATTTGGTCGGGGTGGAAAGCTATCTCTGAGGTTCATTGAACCCTTTCAAGTTCTTAATAGAGTCAATGAGGTGGTGTATCGCTTAGCTCTTCCCCCAAAAATGCATCGGGTGCATGAAGTTTTCCACATGTCGCAGTTGATAAAGTATGTGCATGATCCATCACACATTATCGAATGGGGCGAGCTGGAAATTGATGATGGGACGACGTTTATGGAGGTTCCAATGGAGATTGAGGATCAATAGGAGTGCGTCCTTCATGGATGATCAATATCTCTGGTGCACATTTGTTGGCAGCATGGGAACCTCCAGGAGAGAACATGGGAGCGGGAGACTCAGATTCATGATTAGTACCCCCATTTGTTTCCTTATTCTATGTTGTGGATTTTGGGGATGAAAATCATTAAGGTGGTGAGAATGTAAAGAACCTCATTTTCCATGTAATTTGTTTAATTATATGGAACTATTCTGAGGTTGTGAAATATGACGGCGTTTGATTCTGATGCCTGGTGTGACCAGAATAGAATTTTAAGCTTTCTTAAGGTACATTTGGTAAACGTGCTAGTGGGAAATTCAAACTTTTTAAATGGTGCTCAGAATTGAAATCAAAGGGCACCATTGAACTCGCAGCACTGAGATTCTCTTATGGGAGCCTTAACCTTGACTTTAGTGGGTTGTGAGAGGAAGTTGGTTTTTTTGGTTTTTTTGGAGGATTAATAAAATAAATCTAATTTATTTTAAATATATACCACCTCTATTTAAGGTTTTGGTGGCGGGCACCACTAGGGGTGGTTGGGAATTTAATGCAGGACGTTAAATGCCTGGTTACACAAAAATGTGTAACCACCCTACATGAAATTAAAGAGGTTCATTAATTTCACTAATTAATGAACCACTATTAATTATGTGTTGTAAAGATAACTCCCCTATTCTATCCTTTTGTTTTTTAATTCATTGGAAAAGGAGTGGTGTTTTTTGAGAGAAATATTTTGGAGGATCCTCTTGACGAAGAACGGATCCATCAAGCCAAAACTGAAGATCAACGTTTGGGCAGCATCGTTGGAGGCTTGCTTCGGGATCGACGAACACCGACCTATCTTCAAATGCAAGACTCTCTCCAATGAATCACGAGGTAGGGTTTTGTCTTATTTAAATTTTAAGAGTTGTTGAATCAATTATCTTCTCCCTTGTTAAGATGAAAATGTGGAGGATGCGGGCCAAATGAATAATTCATGTTCCCTCAACCTCTTGTTTTATCATTGCGTTTTACACGGGTGAATTTTTAAATTCTAAGGAACCAAAATCTGAGGGTCAGGAAGATAAGGAGTTGACCCGGGAATCTCATAGGTGCAAACGGATGGAAAAATGGATCACTGTAGCTCTCCTGTTAGCCCGTAGAAGACCGTTGGCGTGGCACTAGTGCGGCAGCACCAGTGCAGTGGCACCGATAGGTGATGGCGAAGATAGAAACAAGATAGCCACCATGATGGTAGTGCATCGTTGCACACCACAGGAGGAGTTCGTGGCATTAGGTCGTGGTGGTCTGCAGGCGGTCGGCACCAGCTGGTCATGGAGAGGGTAGCGGTGCACTGTCATGCGCCGCAAGAGGAGGTCATGGCTTTTCAGTCGCGGCGGTTGAGAAGGGCAGTCAGCACCGGTCGGCCGTGGAGGCAGAGCAGAATGTTGTTGTGTGCCACTGATGTTGGTCTCAATGGAGGTAGGGACCCACTCCCTATGGGTCCTGTGGGTGACCAAGCATCTCCACGTGGTGTCGCTGCTCCAAATCTCAAACAGCTTAGCTATTCGGTAAAAGGGGAATTTTTCCTCCCATTACAAGGAGGGTGGTTCCCACACCCTCTTGTAGGCTGGGTTGTTTCCTTCTGTGGGCGGGTCTAGGCCCTCCTGCGGGCTGGGTTGCGCCCTCCTACAGGCTAGGTAGTGCCCTCTTGCAGTCCGGGCCACGCCCCACTACAGTCCGAGCCGCGCCCCCGGTGGGCTGGGCCAGACCGTGGCCCTACGAGACGAGCCCTCCACAACCCAGACCAACTGGGCAGGCCTAGGCCATTTTAGTCTGGGCCGGGTTGGACCCGAGACAGTTTGGGTCGGGCCAGGTCGGGTCGGGCCGGGCCAGACCCAAACCCATCCAGGCCCAGTTTCACTTTAATTCCATAACTTGAAATCTAGACATCTATTTGACGAACCATCTATGGCTCTTGGATCCTTGGAGTGAGATGGTCCTTTTGGTATTATCCACTCATATGTTGGAGAAAGTTGGAGTATGTCTAGGTTATATCAAACATGAATCTGATCGGGGCCTCGGTACTAAACCACATATATCTCACAGACCTGATGCCCGATTGTCACGTCGTCTGTCGTGTTGGAACCCTTATTACATAGAGATCCTTTTGAATACTCTTTTTTAGATCTTATTAGAGGTTGAGGTATGACATATATCTTGAGGAGAAGATTCTACCGAACTCGAGTGCACCAGGTGCAGGCAATCTTGTGGTTGGATGTCTTTGAAGTAGCAACCTTGTGTGGACCGGCATCATAGCGAACCTGTGTGGATCAGCATTGTAGCTACTGGATGAGGAATAGTTTTAGAGAGGACTATAGAGGATGAGATTCTAGTGTCCCTATGTGGATCATCATCGAGCGACCCTCTGTGGATCAGCATTCCAACGACCCTGTGTGGATCAGCATTCCAGTGACCCTGTGTGGATCTGCTTTCCAGCGACCCTGTGTGGATCAGCATTCTACCGACCCAGAGTAGATCATTAGTACTATGACCCGATGAGGACCAACCTTATAGTGGCTTGTCATGGAACAACGACTTACTTCCAAGAGTGGATCAATAATATAACAACTTCTTTTTGGATCAGTTGTGGAACTTCTAAATGGAATAAGATGATATAGCTTAAGAATAATCATCTATATTCCTAATCTATGAGTTGTATACCTGGTGTGAGCTGAACATTGCTTCATGATTTGTGATTGAGTTCTAGCTTTGTGGTTTTTCCTTTGTGGAACTCTGGGAGACCTTCGGAGTCCCTGGGACCCTACTGAGTATTGTTATTCTCACCCTTGCACGGGCTTTGCCCGCACCTTGTAGTGTATTGTGTAGAATACGGATAGCTTTGACTGAGGTTTAGGAGATAGAACTGGATGGTGATCAGAGGAGGACCTTTAGACTTGATGAGATGCAATGACGATTGACCGTGAGCAGTACCTACCCTTTAGGTAGGAACCATGGTGGATGATTCTGGGATTTTTTTTCTATTGTTTTTTACTTTTCAGTTGGGCTTGTATTTTGGCCCCCATTACTTACAGTGCACACCCCCTTTTTACTATACAGATTTAATTCTTAGTTTAGATCTTGTAGTATATTTGGTCTTTGTGTTTGTAGGTTTAAAGTCAATTCCTTTCCATTTACAGGGATATGACTTTTGGTGCTAGTCGCCAACCCTTGGCCTATGGAAGGTGGGATTAGGGTAGTCATGACATGGGTCCCAAGGGACGGGTCATGAAATATTCCCCAAAGGATTCATCAAATTTTTTCATAAGGGCAAGAAAATACATTTCCATTAATTTGGATAGTGAGAGGAAAATATTTGTAGAAAAACATTTTATGTAATTCTTTCCACCCAATCACGTCGATCTCTTTCTCAAGATTTGTATTCTTGACCAATGTCCACCACTCATCAACTTGTACGTCCATATAATAAATATCTACTATGAACTTATCTTTATCAGAACATTGAATTTTGGAGAATATATTATCAATGGAGTTGACCCAATATTCTATGATTATAGCATATGATGATCTATTAAATGTCAGAGTCCATTATTGTATAAAGGTTTCAATTTCAGCTTGTAATTTCGTAGGGAGGTTTGGACTTTCCTTATGATGTATCTTTCTATTTAGATACTAACGCAACTGAGAGAGTGTCATCACAAATTTTTTAATTGTTTTTTCCATCATGTTATATATCTCACTCAGTCATTCATCAAATTTCATCTACTTTTAGTATCAATACATTTATGTATTTTCTTTTAATCCACTTACTCTATAATTTACCAAGACTTAGGGATGTTTTATTAGGTTTAGTCTTATCCATAAGTATTTTTCTATTATTTTCTAATCATAATCCCAAAAATAACTAAATATTTATTTGATACCAACTATGAAACCCATTGTCTTTATTACACATTAATTCATGATTTATTACATAAGAATACACATTATACAACATAAAGGATAGAGAATTATAGTTTCTTTGGTTAATTAGGTACATTACATAACAAATTAAAACATGGGGTACATCATCATTATTGAAAAATTTCTAAACATGATCATAATATTTAATCATTCTTAAAATTGTATGGGATTACATAGGGACATACAAAAGAAAGGGGTGATGTATAAATCCTGGTAAGGGGATCAAAAAAATCATAACATGAATAAAATATTACATGTTAGAAAATATGCATTTAATTGAGACAAAAAATTGAGATTAAAAATATAAAAAATGATGCATGATATAACATGATAACATAAAGGTAACATGGGAAAGTGGCGACAAATTTAAACATGACATCTTAAACATAGGTCAAGGAAAAATTACAAAAGGTCATAAAATGGTGGAAAAGTTTCATAATGGATGATTTTGACTCCATAATCCCATACATTATGTCTCATGAGACTAAAACATTACCCAATTCATTGGAGCACTATATAATTCTGGGTGCACCCATCTCTTTTATATCATGAACATGCATAAGTGTGCCACATAGATCATACAACATAAGGATTTATTTCACTAATTTTAACCCAAAGATCAAGGAGTGTGGGTTATATACATAGAATTACACTATCCATGAAGGATAGGTATATCTAGGTGAATACCCTTGACTGGTAATGCGTTTCGATATTCACAACATAATTGTTTGTCATGAAAAAGTGTAGTAAAATTTTAGCAGCTTAATGACAGTACTTAAATATTCATAAAATGGTTTAATGAGAGATAAAGGGGTATATCATAATTTATATGTAAAACTTAAATTAAGTGGGATTTATAAAATCATATCACAAAATTATGAATTAGAAATAAAAAGGCATAAAATAAATAAGATGTATGAATAAACAAGAGAAGGAGATGGTCCCTTACTAAATTTTGTTATACTAACGGCTTAGGTAAATTTTATAATTATAGGGGATAACTGATATATCATCAAAAATAAATAAATTTGATAGTATAGGAATATTTATAAATTCTTGAGAACAAAACTAATAGAGATTCAAAGGGATAAATATAAAAAATTTGTTTAAATTAAAAATAAGAGAGAGAGGTCCCTAACCATGAGAGGTTGATTCCAAAATCTTTGGAGGAGGTTATTGAAAGATTTGAGGAACCATGTGAGGATTATGTATAGGTTAGGTAAGACTAATGATGTTATATAAGGTTTTTAAGTGAAGTGGAATGGGATATTGGGTGTTTTTATATTGTAAAAGAAAGGGGAGTTCTATATTATTTCCCAAACTTAGGTTTTTTTCTCTATACAATAAATTAATCAAAACCAGAAAACCTAATATGGTTTTTGAAATTGGTTTATACAAAATATAATATTTTTTAATTATTTTATTATTCAAAGGGATGAAATAAATAAAATATTACACTTGGTGATGTGGAAGTGAGTCATGTTCATAAAGAAATGGTTTTAAAACCTTAAAATATAATATAGGCTTTGGAGGATTCATAAAGGCTTTATAAAATTAATAAAATAACATAAAAATCACATTTTTTAAAGGATAACTTATATTTGGTCATCGATGACTTTTATATAATTTATTGAATCACTTTTGGGTCATTATGATGTCATAATAAACACCATATAATTATACCATATTTAATTTTTACCTGAAATTTTGACTCTCTTGGAAAATTATAAAATAGTCACTGTTGGATAATTTTTTATGAATTGATTCCAAAAGATAATATTTATTTTATAAAAATAAGTTTCTAAACATTTTAATTTTCACTTGTAAAATAAGAATTGATATTCATTGAATAATTCTAGGTTTTTATGATAATAACACTTTTTGAACCGTTATAAAAATTTCATTTGACTAATAAAAATTATATTATCATTTATATTTAATGAAAATTATTTAATTTTATTATTTTATTAATATATAATTTATTTTTAAAAATTCATGAATTCATCAAAAAGGAATATCTTAATTGAAATTGAATATTTCACAGAATTAAAATTTTTGTTTTATCATATCAAAATCAAAATCATTTATAGAGTAACAATAAGAAGAAGAAAATATAACCATTATTCTATTGAAAATACAATATAAATATTCATATTATTATCTTCTTGATATGTAACACTTTATTACAATAGTAAACTTCCTAAGGGGAAGGTGTGTGATGGTAATATTTTCATGGGGTTGTTCAACGTACATAGTTTGGATCATGATCTAGATGAGCTTGAAATTATCTTGTAAATGGTTTTTCCTATGATTTATTTGTTAGATCTCATCTTGGTCTCAGTCAATGGAAATTATTACTAATTATATCTCCCTCAGAAGATCTGATAAATGGGATCAATATGGTATGATCCCACTGTTCGAGGCCATCACTTCCTTTTTCTGTGTCAATTGGATTTATCATAACCCTATATTAATACTAATCATATGATCACTGTTCAATGACTATTTATTCAATTTTTATGATATTTAAAGTTATTTTAAATCTGATAGGATATAAAAAAAATAAAATAAGTGCATGCTTTTTCAATAACCATAATAGGGTGTTTATTTCAACCAAAAATGTAATTTTATTTATAAAATTTCAGGTTGTTTCATAGAGCCTACATCTAGTTTTTGTATCCAGATAGAGACATTATTTATTGAAAATCACATAATATTTAATTTTACAAAATTTTAGTATTTTTTCCATTGATTAGACTTATCCTAGGGTTTTTAATAATTTTTTCTCATCATAATCCCTAAACAACAAAAAATCCATTACCCGTTAATATTAAATCATATGCCTTCTAAAAGGGTTATCAATTCTTCAATCATCTCACATAATCTCATTAATCTCCTTAAAATCAAGTCACATAAGACCTAGAATATAGAATCTAAAAATTTTAAATTAGGATCAACTGTAACCTTATTAACCCATTAATGTATCCATATCTCTTAAATTATCATCAAATGGTAACATCATACCCTTTAGAGTTATATAAAACCTTCTTTGATATAAATTGTAGTAGCCCATACCCATACACCCAAATTTCTAGCTAAAAATAAAATTTTTATATCATCTTTATTCCAACTAATTAGACCCAATTTTAAAAACCCATATTCAAAATAAATTATTAAGTCGCTTATATTACCTACATAGGTTTTGGGCATAGTAGAAGAGTCATTGGGGTCATTCCGAACTCAGCTTTTTTTGTAATGAATGATTTTTCCAAGGTGTACAACAATGAAGAATGATGTGACAAACATTATTTAATCAAAAATTAATTATCATGGGAACATTAAAACCAAAAATAGGATCATATCATAATTATTTATAATTAATTTATGTTGGTAAGGAATTAACTCTTGATGAATTCTTTCTTCATTGATGAATTTGACAATATCTCTACATTGTACCATCATCGCGTCATAGGAATCAAGTGTAGATACCCTATATAATTGATCCACACATGCACTAAGAACCTCTGAGCTACATTGTATGAATCTATTAGTGCTAGTGCATAAGATCATAACACTTGCGTTGTACATATATAATCGCTGTAAGAATTACTTTAGAGAACGAGTCTCTTTGATCTCTCTAGAGTAGAGAGGGATGGTGGAGGAGGATCACTCTTCATTGTTGAGATTATTATTAGTTTATCTCTATATATATTTATCATATTATCATTATTTTGGTGCACAATGAAATAATTTCTAGCGTTAGCATTGGAAAAAAAATAATTGGCTTTAAATAGTGATAGGGTTAGAAATAATAATTCTACATGCCCTGTTATTATTTCTTTAATCCCCGTGAAATCCCATGTCTATAATAATATTATTATAATTATTATTTCTCGGCATGTACAAAAAAATTGAATTAATTAAATATTATTTCTCTGAAAAATTGTTTAAAATTTATTCAAATAATATTTAATATATATTATTTCTCACTTGACCATTAATCTTGGTCCGTCATTCCACGACAATATTTATCCGGCCTTGAATAATGACTATTTATTTAATTAATAAATATCAATATATTATTCTTTAATTAATAAAAAATATTATATTTACCAAATAGAAAATTTTATTTACTAAATATTATAATCTTAAAATATTCTACAAAATAACTAGTGATTTTATATATATTACCAACATAATTAAGAATAATTATTAAAACATCTATGGGAAAAAAAATTAGTCAACATGTTAAAAAATAAATAATATTTAATATTTAAATGATGTTTTATATATAATTAGTGTGTGACCCTCTGGACCTCTTTCTAAATGTCATTAGGTAGAGCCACCCAGAGCCCAAGGTTAGTACCTAACAACCTTTCAAGGAATACATAGAGAAAAAAAGTTAATTTTTTATTGATATACAACCTCATATGAATGATTACTAGGTAATATAATTTATTTCTCACAATATCTATAACTAAACAGGTTTTATGGTTGTGTCGTCATCCTATATGATCGATGTTTCTTTCTTTGATTTTATGAAATGAACCTACCCATAGAACACCATGGACATGTATTTATTTAGATTGTTTCATTCCCATAAAATGTGAAGAGATATCAACATTAATTAAAGAACAAAATGAAAAAAAAATACTCTCTCTCATTATTCATTAATTCAATACTACTCGTGATGCACTCAACGTGTCCTATTTGGTCCTGAACATATTTCATTACTATTTTCATCAATACATAAAATTACACTATCGATGATATCCCTTAATAATAATCTTAACGTATAAGGACCAATACATGAATTCAAAATAGTAACATCTAATGACACATATAAATGTGGTTTTCCTACTAGAATTTCATGTTCTAATAAAATTTTTCACTTGAAATTACCAAGGGAATACCCCATGAGAAAGTGACTCTAGGTACTATGATTTTCCACTCATGGTATACTATATCATTTTTTTCCTATCAAATGATATTTTCCATCTATAGAATATATATTTAAGTATACATTTGTGGAACTTATGGTCTCTTATCATATCAAGGAATTATTATGACATTTTTGTTTGACAATTACTCTTAGGACATTATCACATACTATTTCTTGTAAAAGAATAATCATGTTGTGATAAATAGTTTTTTAATATTTAAAATAATGAATATTGGTAATCATAAGCTATAAAGAATATGGTTCTAGTGAACCAACTCCAAAAGAATCCCACTTAAACTAGAGACAACTACTAACAATATTATGTCTTCTATCTATCACAAGAGAATTATTATTCTACTAAAATAAGGATTTATTCAAGGGGTCCCTTGTATTTGCTTCCATGGAAACTATACTCCCCACAACTTCACCCCTCTTAGAAAAATCATTCAATAGGTGATACTTTTGGAGTATGTTCTTTGTCTATTGTTTTGAATTTATCTCATTTTTTGAGATTTATTTCTATAATATAATGTGATAGGGTATTTACTACTAGCTACTAAATAAATATCATGGATAAATTTACATCTCCAAACAGATTATTTTACTTCTTTAAAAACCACTATATTCTTAGAATCAATTGTAGAATTAGTGACTACTATTCACTTTCAACACTTCCTGCTCACAAATCCTCCATCAAGACTGAAGATATATCCTCACTGTGATTTTAGATCATTTTTATTTGTTTAAAAACTAGAATCTATATAAACCCTGATGAATAGTTCTTTATCACTTCCATACACCAGGAACATATCCTTAGTTATTTTCAGATACTTAAAGATATTCTTAACAACATGCCAATGTTGTTCACCTGGATAATCATGATATCTACCTACTATTCACAAGGAATGAGAACATCAAAACTAGTATATGACATGGAATACATGATTGATACTAGCATAGAAGTATATGGGATTCTAATCATTCAATATTTCTTCTTTTGCATCCAAGGACACATTTTCTTGGAAATAAGTATTCTATGTGAAACTAAAACCAATACTCTCTTAGATTATTCTCTAATAAGTAAATTTAGTATGTGTTCAATGTATGTACCTTGGATTAGTTTAAGAATCTACTCAGATATATCTTGAATGATCATCATCCCTAGAATTTTGGATGCTTTACCTAAGTCCTTCATGATGACCACTTATTTAACCAGTACTTCATTGACTATAAGACTGGTATGTCTTTTCTGCTAAGTAATATTTCATGAACATATATTACTAAGATAATTACTACAATCTCACTTAAATATGTGTAAACACATAGAACAAATTCATTATTAATGAAACCAAATTCCTTTATAGCTTCATCAAATTTAATGATCCATGGCATGGATTCATAATTTAATCCATAAATGGATCTCTGTAATTTTCATATATATTTTGCATTTACTTGGTTAAAAACCCTTCAAGTTGTGTCCTATAGACATCTTCATAAATTTCATTATTAATGAAATCCTATTTGACATACATCTATGAAATTTAATAGTTATGAAATGTTTTTAGAGAAAGTAGAATTCTGATGGATTTAAACATGGAGACTAAAGAAAAGGTTTTATCTTATCCAATGACTTGATTCCATTTAAACCATTTAGTTACTAACCATTACTTTTAGGTATTTAATTTACCTTTCATGCCTAGTTTTCTCTTAAATAAATGCCTAATATAATTTACATCAACTAGAGGATCAAACGGAACCCAAAATTGGTTATGATACATCGAATCCATCTCAAAATTCATGGATTATTTCCATCCTACTAATTATCAGTTCCCTAAATCCTATTTGTAGTATATTGGTTTATTATTTTAATTCAATAAGGATTAAAAATATTTAGGGACAATAAAATCATATATTTTTATTTTTCTTACTTATTTGGTAATCCTACATATTACTTTTATTTCAAGAAAAACTTATTCCATGAAGACCTTTAGAATATTTTCCTACATTAAATCTTGTTTATCTTGAGCACTAACTTCATCAAAATCAATATTCCTCCCATTATCATTTTTTGGATGTGTTCCCTCTCCAGAAAGATGACTTATCTTATGAAAGTCAATTTCTTATCTGAATGGTAATACATAAAATATCAGTTGGTTTCCCTGGGATATCCTATAAATATATACATCATGCCTTGAGGTGATATTTTATTTCCAAATGTGTCATTAACAAATTCCCCACATCCCCATACACATGTATGTGAAAAAAGGGATTATTTCTACTCGATAACATGAAGGGGATTCTATTTGATGTTTTAGTTTTTACTTAGTTTTGTGTGTATGTTATAGTTTTTAATACATATCCCTAATAGGATAATGGAATATATTTATTACCCATTATTAACATTACCATGTCTGGAAAGGTATGTTTCCTACTTTCACTAATAGTATTATACTTGTATAACCCATTTTGTGTATGGATTGTATTTGTAGTCAACTGATTGTCATAGGTGGTTAATATTGATCAATGAGATAAGAGGGACTTATTGCAATCAATATGATGAAATATTTCCTATTTTAATGGTGCTTGAATATAGACATAAAGTCTAAATATCCCAAGAAAAATGTTGATGGTTTGAACACTTTGTGTTTCAAGGTGATGCCTGGATAATTGTTATGGACTCATTTGTTGACATTAGATGTCATGGTTGAATAATTATCTTAGAAAATATGATGATGTTTTTATAATTTTTATTTCAAAAATATCATAAGTTTTCTTGGGATCTTTTGATCCAATCATTTTAAAGGAAAGGGGATCAAATCTGTTATCAATCGTATTCTAGTTTGATTGGAAAGAATAATATTGCTGGAAGATAGCAAAGCTTCAATACGTACCATGGAAAATCTGATGATGATAAATGTTTTTGATCAAAGAAAATATATCATGATAGATAAAGTTTGTTATGAACATAATTTATTATCAAATAATCCAGATGACAGTAAAGTATCAAGATTGTTCTTGCCGAAGCATATTTTTTAGGTTGTGTTATTTCCCAGTGTTTTCAAAAAAAATCATAAAATTCAGAAGTTTCTCATTTTGGAAAAGGATTAGTTTTCTGAAAAGGAGTTTAAAAAGCATGTTTCATAGACTGTGAATGATAGTTTGCAGACCGCATAGGAGGTATGTAGAGCGTCTAATGAAATTCATCAATGAAAGTATTCCATGAAATGTGGTACGTGGACTGTGTAGGAGAAATGGTTTGTGGGAGGCTCACAGTTTCTGGGAGGCTTGAAGTTCATGGGAGGAAAACAATTCACAATGAAAGCTATCATTCACAGAATGGAGGTGTTTATTTTGGCCTCCACAAAGGAATAAATATGATACGTGGATTGCTAAAGGAAAATGGTTCACGGGACACACATGGTATGTGGTGAAGACTATACCACATTGAAAAATTATAAAAAATGGATTAGAAAGGTTTGTGGATTTATTTTCCAATATAAAGGACCCTAATCCCATCGTTAAAGAAGAGAGAAATTTATAAGAAAATATCATAATTGGTTTTAGAATTCGGATATGTTCAGAATAGTTCTTAGGAAAGAAATTCTGTGAAGGGGAAGTAGATTGCGGAGTAATGATTCTGTGAGGATGAAGTTTTCTGCGAACAAATATGTGGTTTATGGAAGAGGATATGGTTCCTAGAAGAGGAAATGGTCCATAGAATAAGATGTGGTCGACTAGGCAGATCACCTCTATTCTAGAAAAATCCAGGGGAGTCAGCACTTATGGGTCCAGAGTTGGTATGGACTACCACTGAGAAGGTGTAGATCATCCCGGAGCAGATGAAGACTGCACAGATCAGGTAGAATTCTTATGCTGATAGGAGATGGAGACCTTTGGAGTTCTGGGAGGGAGACTATGTCTTCCTAAGGGTCTCACCTCAATGAGGATTCTGGAGATTTGGCTGAGGTGAAAATCTATCTCTAAGGTTCATCGAACCCTTTCAGGTTCTCAATAGAGTTGATGAGGTGGCGTATCCCTTAGCTCTTCCCCCATAAATGCATCGGGTGCATGAAGTTTTTCACATGTTGCAGTTGAGAAATTACATGTATGATCCATCACACAATATCAACTTGTTTGAGCTAGACATTGATGATGGGATAAAGTTTACAAAGGTTCCAATGGAGATTGAGGATCAACAGGAGTGGGTCCTTCGTGGATGATCAATATCTCTGGTTCACATTTGCTGGCAGCATGGGAACCTCTAGAAGAGAACATGGGAGCAGGAGACTCAAATTCATGCTCAGTACCCCCATTTTTTTCCTTATTCTATGTTGTGGCTTTTGGGGATGCAAAATCCTTAAGGTGGGGTTAATGTAAAGACCTGGATATTCCATGTAATTTTTTTATTATATGGAACTATTCCAAGGTTGTGAAATCTGACAGCGTTTGATTCTGATTCCCGGTGTGACCGGAATATAATTTTAACCTTTCTTAAGATACGTTCAATAAACGTGCGAGTGGGAAATACAAACTTTTTAACTGGTGCTCAGAATTGAAATCTAAGGGCGTCATTGAACTCACAGCACTAGGATTCTCTTACGAGATCCTTAACCTCGACTTTAGTGGGATGAGAGAGGAATTTGGTTTTTGCTATTTTTTGGAGGATTAATAAAATAAATCTAATTTATTTTAAATATCTTCCACCTATATTTTAGGTTTTGGTGGCGGGAACCACAAGTGGTGGTCATGAATTTAATGCAGGACATTAAATTCCCGGTTACAAAAAATGTGTAACCACTCTACATGGAATTAAGGGGGTTTATTAATTGCACTAATTAATGAACCACTCTTAATTATGTGTTTTAAAGATAACTCCCCACTTCTCTCTTTTTGGTTTTTTAATTCGTTGGCAAAGGAGTGGTGTTTTTGGAGAGGAGGATTTTGGAGGATCCTCTTGATGAAGAACAGATCCATCAAGCCAATACTGAAGATTGTCGTTTGAGTGGCATCGTTGGAGGCTTTCTTCGGGATCGATGAACACCGACCCATCTTCAAACGCGAGATTCTCTCCAATGACTCGCGAGGTAAGGTTTGGTCTTATTTAAATTTGAAGAGTTGTTGAATCAATTATCTTCTCCCTTGTTAAGATGCTAACGTGGAGGGTGCGGGCCAAACGAAAAAGGCATGTTCCCTCAACCTCTTGTTTTATAGTTTCATTTTACGCAGGTGAATTTTTATATTGGATGGAACCCAAATATGAGGGTCAAGTAGGGAAGGAGATGACCCGGGAAGCTCGTAGGTGCGAACAGATGGAAAAATGGACCACCAGAGCTCTCCCGATGGCCCACGGAAGACCACTGGCACAGCACCAGCGCGGCAGCACCGGTGTGGCTGCACCGGTGTGGCGCCACTGGTAGGCGATGGCGGTGATCGGAACAGGATGACCGCCATGGTGGTAGTGCATCATTGTCCATTGTAGGAGGAGTTCGCAACGTTAGGCTGCAGTGGTCAGCAGGCGGTCGGCACCGGCTGGCCACAGAGATGGTAGTGGTGCGTCGTCGTGCGCCCTAAAAGGAGAAGGCCGCGGATTTTCAGCCATGGTGGTTGAGAAAGGTAGTCAACACCGACCGGCTGTGGAGGCAATGCAGCGCACTGTCGCATGCCACAGAAGGTGGTCGCAACAGAGGCAGGGACCCACTCCCCGTGGGTCCCGTGGGCGACCAAGCGTCTCTACTTGGCGCCGCCTCTCCAAATCCCAAACGTCTTAGCCATTCGGTAAAATGGGGGACGTTTCCACCCATTCCAGCTAGGGTGGTCCCCACACCCTCTTGTAGTCTGGGTTGCGTCCTTATATGGGTGGGGCTGGGCCCTCCTGCGGGCTAGGTTGCGCCCTCCTACAAGCTAGGTAGCGCACTCCTGTGGTCCGGGCCACGCCCCCCTACAGTCCGAGCTGCACCCCCAGTGGGCCGGGCCAGACCGTGGCCCTACAGTCCATGCCCTCCATGACCCAACCCAACCAGGCCAGCCTAGAATAGTTCAGGCCAGGCCGGGTTGGACCTGAGACAGTTCAGGTCGGCCCATGTCGGGTCGGGTCAGGCCAAACCCAGACCCATCCAGGCCCAGTTTCATGTAAAATTCCATAACTTGAAATCTAGACGTATGTTTGACGAACCATCTACGGCGCTTGGATCCTTGGAGTGATATGGTCTTTTTGGTATCCTCCACTCGAATGATGGAGAAATTTGGAGTATGTCTTAGTTATATCGAACCTGAATCCAATCGGGGCCTCGGTACTAAAACACTTATATCTCATAGACCGGACGCCCGATTGTCACACCGTATGTCGTGTTGGAACCCTTATGACATGGAGATCCTTTTGAATACTCTTTTTTATAGTATAGTGGAGGTTTAGGTATGACTGATATCTTTAAGAGCATATTCTATGGAACTCGAGTGCACCAAGTGGAGGGAATATTGTGGCTGGATGTCTTTGAAGTAGCAACCCTGTGTGGACAAGCATCATAGAGAACCTGTGTGGATCAGCATTGTAGCTACTGGATGAGGACTATTTTTAGAGAGTCTTATCAAGGATTAGCTTCTAGCGGCCCTGTGTGGATCAGTATGGAGCGAACCTATGTGGATCAGCAATCCAACGACCCTGTGTGCTTCAGCATTCCAGTGACCATGTGTGGATCTGCATTCTAGCGACCCTCTGTGGATCATCATTCTACTGAACCTGAGTGGATCAGCAGTACTGTGACCCAATGAGGACCAACCTTACAGTGTCCTATCATGGAACATCGACTTACTTCCAAGAATAGATCGATAATATAACAACTTCTTTTTGGTTTAGTTGTGGAACTTCTAAATGGAATAAGATGATATAGCTTAAGAATAATCATCTATATTTCTAATATCTGAGTTGAATACCTGGTGTGAGTTGACCATTGCTTCGTGATTTTTGATTTAGGTATTTCTTTTTGGTTTTTCCTTTTTAGAACTCTGGGAGACCTTCGGAGTCCCTAGGACCCTACTGAGTATTGTTATACTCACCCTTGCACGGGCTTTTCCCTCACCTTGTAGTGTATTATGTATAAGACCGACAACTTTGGATGAGGTTTGGGAGCCAGAACTAGACAGTTCTCAGAGGAGGACCTTTAGATGTTACGAGCTGCAATGATGACCAACGGTGAGAAGTACCTGGCCTTTAGGTAGGAACCTTGGTGAATGATTCTGGGATTTGTTTTTCTATTGTTTTTTACTTTTCAGTTGGGCTTGTATTTCATCCCCTTTACTTACAGTACACACCCCCTTTTTACTATATAGATTTAATTCTTAGTTTTCATCTTGTAGTATACTTGGTCTGTGTTTTTTACGTTTAAAAGCAATTCCTTCCCGTTTACAGGGATATGACTTTCGGTGCTAGTCGCCAACCCTTGGCCTATGGAAGGTGGGATTGGGGTAGTCATGAAATGGGTCCCAAGGGACGGGTCATGAAATATTCCACAAAGGATTCATCATATTTTTTCATAAGGGAAAGAAAATATATTTCCATTAATTTGGAGAGTGAGAGGAAAATATTTATAGAAAAACATTTTATGTAATTATTTCCACCCCATCACTTCGATCTCTTTCTCAGGCTTTGTATTCTTGACCAATGACCGCCACTCATCAATTTGTACGTCCATATAATAAATATCTACTATGAAGTTATCTTTATCAGAACATTGAATTATGGAGAATATCTTCTCAATGGAGCTAATCCATTATTCTATGATTATGGGATAGGATGATCTATTAAATGTCATAGTCCTTTATTACATAAAGGTTTCAATTTCAGCTTGTAATTTCGTAGGGGGGTTTGGACATTCCTTGTGATTTGTCTTTAGATTTAGATACTAAAGCAACTCAGAGAGCGTCATCACAAATTTTTTTATTGTTCTTCCCATCATGTTATATATCTCACTCGGTCATTCATCAAATTTCATCTACTTGTAGTATCTATACATGGATGTATTTTCTTGTAATCCACTTACTCTATAATTTAACTAGACATAGGGATGTTTTATTATGTTTATTCGTATCCATAAGTATTGTTCTATGATTTTCTAATCCTAATCCCAAAAATAACTAAATATTTCATTGATACCAACTATGAAACCCCTTGTCTTTATTACACATTAATTCATGATTTATTATATAAGAATACACATTATACAGCCCAAAGGATAGAGAATTATAGTGTCTTTGGTTAATTAGGTACATTACATAACAAATTAAAACATGAGGTAAATCATCATTATTGAAAACTTTCTAAACATGATCATAATATTTAATCATTCTTAAAACTCTATGGGATAACCTAGGGGCATACAAAAGAAAGGGGTGATCTATAAAGCCTAGTAAGGGAATCAAAAAAATCATAACATGAAGAATGTATTACACGTTAGAAAATATGAATTTAAGTGAGACAAAAAAATAGAGTTTAAAAAATATGAAAAATGATGCATGATATAACATGATAACATAAAAGTAACATGGGAAAGTGGTGACAAATTTAAAAATGACATATTAAACATAGGTCAAGGAAAAATTACAAAAGGTCATAAAATGGTAAAAAAGTTTCATAATGGATAAGTTTTTCTCCCTAATCCCATACATTACCTCTCATGAGACTAAAATGTTACCCAATTCATTAGAGCACGATATAATTCTGGGTGCACCCATCTCTTTTATATCATGTACATGCATAACTGTTCCACATAGATCATAAAACATAAGGATTTCATTCACCCATTTTAACCCAAAGATCAATGAGTGTGTGTTATATAAATAGAATTACATGATCAATGAAGGATAGGTACATCTAGGTGAATACCCTTGATCGGTAATGCGTTTCGATATTCACAACATAATTGTTTGGCATGAAAAAGTGTAGTAACATTTCAGCAGCATAATTACATTACTTAAATATTCATAAAATGTTTTGATGAGAGATAAAGGGGTATATCATAATTTATATGTCAAACTAAAATTAAGTGGGATTTATAAAAACATATAACAACATTATTAATTAGAAATAAAAAGGCATAAAATAGATAAGATGCTTGAATAAACAAGAGAAGGAGATGGTCCCATACTAAATTTCATTATACTAACGGCTTAGGTAAATTTTATAATAATTGGGGATAACTGATCTATCATTACAAATAAATAAATTCGATAGTATATGAATATTTATAAATTCCTAAAAACATAACTAATAGAGATTCCAAGGGAGAAATATAAAGAATTTGTTTAAATTGAAAAGAAGAGAGAGAGGTCCCTTACCATGAGAGGTTGATTCCAAAAGCTTTAGAGGAGCTTATTGAGATATTTGAGGAACCATGTGAGGATAATGTATAGGTTAGGTAAGATTAACTATGTTATACAAGGTTTTTAAGTGAAGTGGAATGGGAGATTGGGTGTTTTTATATAAGAAAAGAGAGGGGAGTTCTATATTATTTCCCAAACCTAGGTTTTTCTCTCTATACAACAAACTAATCAAAACCAAAAAACCTAATATGGTTTTTGAAATTGGTTTATTCAAAATAGAAGCTTTTTTCATTATTTTATAATTCAAAGGGATGAAATCAATAAAATATTACACTTGGTGATGTAGAAGTGAGTCATATTCATAAACAAATGGTTTTAAAACCTTAAAATATAATATAGGATTTGTAGGATTCATAAAGGCTTTATAAAATTAATAAAATAACCTAAAAATCACATTTTTTTAAGGATGACATATATTTGGTCATCGATGCCTTTTATATAATTTATTGAATCACTTTTGGGTCATTATGATGTCATAATAAACACCATATAATTATACCATATTTAATTTTTACCTAAAAATTTGACTCTTGCAAAATTATAAAATAGTCATTTTTGGATAATTTTTGATGAATTGATTCTAAAAGATAATATTTATTTTATAAAAATAATTTTCTAAAAATTTTAATTTTCACTTTCAAAATAAGAATTGGCATTCATTGAATAATTCTAGGTTTTTATGATAATAACACTTTTTGAACCCTTATAAAAATTGCAATTGACTTCATAAAAATTATATTATCAGTTATATTTAATGAAAATTATTTAATTGTATTATTTTATTAATATATAATTTATTTTCAAAAATTCATGAATTCATCAAAAAGGAATTTCTTAATTGAAATTGTATATTACAGAGAAATACAATTTTTGTTTTACCACATCAAAATCAAAATCATTTATAGAGTAACAATAAGAAGAAGCAAATATAACCATTATTACATTGAAAATACAATATACATATTCATATTATTATGGTCTTGATACGTAACCCTTTATTACACCAGTAAACTTCCTAAGGCGAAGGTGTATGATGGTAATATTTTCATGGGGTGGTTCAACGAACATAGTTTGGGTCATGATCTATATGATCTTGAACTTATCTTGTAAATGGTTTTTCCTGTGCTTTATTTGTTAGATCTCATCTTGGGCTTAGTCAATGGAAATTTTTACTGATTATATCTTCCTTAGAAGCTCTGATAAATGGGATCAATCTGGTATGATACCACTATTCGAGGCCATCACTTCCTTTTTCTGTGTCAATTGGACTTATCATAACCAAATATTAATACTAATCATATGATCACTATTCAATGACTATTTAATCAATTGTTATGATCTTTAATTTTATTTTAAATCTGATAGGATATAATAAAATGAAATAAGTGCATTTTTTCAATAACCATAATAGGGTGTTTATTTCAACCAAAAATGTAATTTTATTTATAAAATCTCAGGTTGTTACATGAAGCCTTCATCTAGTTTTTGTATCCAGATATAGAAATTATTTATTGAAAATCACATAATCATTAATTTTCAAAACAAATTAGTATTTTTTCCAATGATTAGACTTATCCTAGGGTTTTCAATAATTTTTTCTCATCATAATCCCTAAACAACATAAAATCCATTATCAGCTAATATTAAATCATATGCCTTGTAAAAGGGTTATCAATTCTTCAATCATCTCACATAATCTCATTAATCTCCTTAAAATCAAGTCACATAATTCCTAGAATATATAATCTAAAAATTTTAAATTATGATCAACTATAACCTTATTAACCCATTATGGTATCCATATCTCTTAAATTATCCTCAAATGGTAACATCATAACCTTTAGAGTTATCTAAAATATTCTTTGATATAAATTGTAGTAGCCCATACCCATACACCCAAATTTCCAACAAAAAAATAAAATTTTTATATCATCTTTATTCCAACTAATTATACCCAATTTTAACCACCCATATTCAAAAGAAATTATTAAGTCACTTATATGCCCGTCATATGTTTTGGGCAAAGTAGAAGAGTCATTGGGGTTATTCCCAACTCATATCTTTTTGTAATGGATGATTTTTCCAAGGTGTACAACAATGAATAATGATGTGACAAACATAATTTAATCAAAAATTAATTATCATGGGAACATTGAAACCAAAAATATGATCATATCATAATTATTTATAATTAATTTATGTTGTTAAGGAATTAGCTCTTGATGAATTATTTCTTCATTCATGAATTTGACAATATCTCTACATTGTACCATCATCGCATCATAGGAATCAAGTGTAGATACCCAATATAATTGACTAACACACATGCACTAATAACCTCTGAGCTACATTGTATGAATCTATGAGTGCTAGTGCGGAAGATCATAACACTTGTGTTGTTCATCTATAATCACTGTAAGAATTACTTTAGAGAAGGAGTCTCTTTGATCTCTCTATAATTGAGAATAATTATTAAAACTTGTATGGGAAAATTTTTTATTAAATATGTTAAAAAATAAATAATATTTAATATTTAAATGATGTTTTAGATATAATTAGTGTGTGACCCTCTAAAACTCTTTCTAAATGTCATTAGGCAGAGCCACCCAAAGCCCAAGGTTAGTATCTAACAACCTTTCAAGGAATACATAGAGAAAAAATTTAATTTTGTATTGATATACAACCTCATATTAATGATTACTAGGTAATATAATTTATTTCTCACAATATCTAGAACTAAACAGGTTGTATGGTTGTGCCATCATCCTATATGCTCGATGTTTCTTTCTTTGACTTTATGAAATGAACCTACCCATAGAACACCATCGACATATAATTATTTAGGTTGTTTCTTTCCCATAAAATGTGAAGAGATATAAAAATTAATTAAAGAACAAAATGAAAAAAAATACTCTCTCTCATTATTCATTAATTCAATATTACTCGTGATGAACTCAACGTGTCCTACTTGGTCATGAACATATGTCATAACTATTTTCATCAGTACATAAAATTACACTATTGATGATATCCCTTAACAATAATCTTAATGTATAAGGACCGATACTTGAATTCAAAGATAGGAACATCAAATGACACATATAAATGTGGTTTTCCTACTAGAATTTCATGTTCTTATAAAAAATTTCACTTGAAATTACCAAGGGAATACCCCATGAGAAAGTGACTCTAAGTCCTATAATTTTCCACTCATGGTGGACTATATCATTTTTTTATCAAATGATATTTTCCATCTATAGAATATATATTTAAGAATACTTTTGTGGAAATTATGGTTTCTTATCATATCAAGGAATTATCACATACTATGTCAAGTAAAAGAATAATCATGGTGTGATAAATAGTTTTTTAATATTTAAAATAATGAATATTGGTAATCATAAGGTATAAAGAATTTAGTCCTAGTGAACCAAATCCAAAATAATCACACTTAAACTAGAGAAAACTACTAGAAATATTTTGTCTTCAATCTCTCACAAGATACTTATTATTCTACTAAGATAAGGATTTATTCAAGGGGTCCCTTGTATTTTCTGTCATAGAAACTCTACACCCCACAACTTCACCCCTCTGAGAAAAATCCTTCAATAGGTGATACTTTTGGAGTATGTTCTTTTTCTATTGTTGTGACCTTATCTCATTTTTTGAGAGTTATTTTTATAATATAATGTGATAGGGTATTTACCACTAGCTACTACATAAATATCATGGACAAATTTATATCTCCAAACAGATTATTTTACTACTTTAAAAACCACTATATTCTTAGACTCTATTGTAGAATTAGTGACTACTAGTCACTTTCAACACCTCCTTCTCACAAATCCTCCATAAATACTGAAGATATAACCTCACTTTGATTTTAGATCGTTTTTATTTGTTTAAAAACTAAAATCTATATAAACCCCGATGAATAGTTCTTTATAACTTCCATACACCAGGAACATATCCTTAGTTCTTCTCAGATACTAAAGGATATTCTTAAAAACATGCCAATGTTGTTCACCTGGATAATCTTGATATCTACATACCATTTACAAGGAACGAGAACATCAAACCTATTATATAACATAGAATACATGATTGACACTATCATAGAAGTATATGGGATTATAATCTTTCTATATTTCTCCTTTTTTCATTCATGGACACATCATCTTAGAAATAAGTATTCTATGTGAAACTGGAACCAATCCTCTCTTAGATTATTCTCTACTAAGTAAATTTAGTATCTGTTCAATGTATTTACCTTGACTTGGTCTAAGAATCTACTCAGATATATCATGAATGATCTTCATCCCTAGAATTTTGGATGATTTACCTAAGTCCTTCATGTATGACCACTTATTTAACCAGTCCTTCATTGACTATAAGATTGGCATTTCTTTTCTACTAAGTAATATTTCATGAACATATATTACTAATATAATGATTAAACTCTCACTTAATTGTGTGTAAATATATAGAACACATTCATTTTTAATAAAACCAAATTCCTTTATAGCTTCATCAAATTGAATGTTCCATGGCATAGATGCTTAATTTTATCTATAAATGGATCTCTGTAATTTTCATATATTTTTTGTATTTATTGGGTCAAAACCCCTTCAAGTTGTGTCCTATAGACATCTTTATAAAGTTTATTATTTATGAAATCTTCATTGGCATCCATCTATGAAATTTAATAGTCATAGAAACTTTTTAGAGAAAGTATAATTCTGATGGATTTAAACATGGAAACTAAATAAAAGGTTTTATCTTATCCAATGACTTGATTCCATTTAAACCCTTTAGTTACTAAACTTTACTTTTAGGTATGTAATTTACCTTTCATGCCTAGTTTTCTCTTGAATAAATTCCTAATAGAATATACATCAACTAGAGAATTAAACGGAACCCAAACTTGGTTATGATACATCGAATCAATCTAAAAATTCATGGATTATTTCCATCTTACTAATTATCAGTTCTCTAAATCCTATTTGTAGGATATTGGTTCATTATTTTAAATCAATAAGGATTCACAATATTTAGGGAAAATAAAATCAAATATTTTCATTTTTATTACTTATTTGGTAATCCTACATAGTACTTTTGTTTTAAGAAAAACTTATTCCATTCAGACCTTTAGAATCTATTCCTACATTAAATCTTCTTTATCTTGAGCATTAACTTAATCAAAGTCAATATTCCTCCCACTATCATTTTTTGGATGTGATTCCTCTCCAGAATGATGACTTATCTTATGAAAGTCAATTTCTTATCTGAATGGTTATAGATATAATATCAGTTGGTTTCCCTAGGATATCCTATAAATATATACATCATGCCTTGAGGTGATATTTTATTTCCAAAGGTGTCATTAACAAATTCCCCAAATCCTCATACACATGTATGTCAAAAAAGGGATTCTTTCCACTTGATAACATGAAGTGTATTCTATTTGATGTTTTTTTTACTTAGTTTTGTGTGTATGTTATAGTTTTTAATACATATCCCCAATAGGATAATGGAATATCTTCATGAAACATTATTGACATTACCATTTCTGGATAGGTATGTTTCCTACTTTCACTAATAGTATTCTAATTGTACAACCCATTTTGTGTATGGATTGTATTTTTAGTCAATTGATTGTCATATGTTGTTAATAGCGATCAATGAGATAATAAGATCTCATTTAAATCAATATGATGAAATATTTCCTATTTTAATGGTGCATGAATATAGACATAAAGTCTCAATATTCCAAGAAAAATGTGAATGGTTTTACCACTTTGTGTTTCAAGGTGATGCCTGGAGAATTGTTATAAACTCATTTGTTCACATTTCATGGGAAGAGTTCATGGGGATAGTTCTCGACCAAAGTTCATGGGAATAGTGTGCGAAGGGAAGACAATTTGTAGAGGATACAAGATAGTTTGTGAATGGGAAATATTGAATAAGAATGATAGGATTTTACACTCTATTAAAGATTTATGAAGAAGAAAGGGACATCAGGACACTCTTTAAATATTTCATATTATTGTGTGTCCAATAAGAATAGAGTGCTCCCACTTAAAGATCATTAATTGTTTAGGGAAGATTGATTGTGATGATGTTGTGTTGAGCTGATCTTTATTATTTTAATAATTAGAAATGATTTTTTTATTTTATCACTATTAGAATAAGTTGATTTAGTTTAGTTTATTTTGAACTAAAGAAGAAATAGAGATCGAGAAACTATTATAAATCATTTCATATCTTTGTGTGTCAAAGATCAAAGGGGTAAGAGGAAGTGATTTACTAAATTGATATTAGTTGATTATAAATTAGGTCATAGATAATTTTGTTCATCAATATGATATATTCATATTATTGTGACTAACAGAAGAAGAATATTTTGAAGCTATCAAGGTTGTTGTTGGGAAGAGATGAGATGAGTTTTATGCATGTTGTTGTGTAAGTAACAAAGTAAAGAAAAAGGTTGTGGATGAATAAAGTAGAACTGTGACATTTAACAAGACTCAATAGGTAGATGACGTTCTTACTGTTACAAACCCTTATCAACAAGGAGGAGACTGTCTTGGGAGGCATTATAAATATCTATCCAAGAGATTTAAAACACACACTATTAGATTGTTTTCAAATGTGCTTCATGAGTGTAAGGGTATATCCTACTCGTTTTAACTATACAAAAGGATTATTTTCTAGTGGTTGTGTGGTGAGGATTATTTCTAACCATCCTAAGGACATATCTGCTCTTGTTGAGTGGTGGAACTTGTAAAAATATCATGTTCTATCTTTACTGCTTCCATATACATGCATGCGATAGGGAAAAAATAATAGAATCAGGACTCTAACAAGTCTAAGAGGTACAAGGATAAAAATATGAAATTGGATTAAAAAGTACCCAACATTTATTCACCCCCCTCTCAGTGTTAGTAATATCCCAAATAAGTCCTCACACTGCTATGGTCTATGAGGTGATGTAAGATTAGATATAATCACACTCTCATGAAAATTTGAAAAACTCTTAGTTAAGATATTGACCACATCAATCAAAATAAAGATTGGTTACTTTCTTACCAAGTTTATTCTATACTTAATTTTTTCAATCCTTGAATTTATAAAAGGTCTGAGTTTTATAAATCATCAAGTACACAAAGTCATATAATCTAAAATCATCATTAAAATTTATGGAGTAAGAATATACTCCTCTAACATTTACTAAAAAAAGTCCACACAAACCGGTTTACACCAATTTTAGATTCTATGTGGTCCTTTCACCTTATCCACAAAATGGTGATTTAGTAATTTATCATAATAAAAAGGCATGATTTTTTTAAGTTTCCTCAAAACAAGAGTCTAAATAACCATCTTGATAGAGATTTATTAGGTACTTCTCAATTATATGACCATGATGGTGATTCCACAGTTGTGTGTTATATGATTCATGTGAACATGATTAATTATCTATTTCCAATACATTGTTTTCATAATGTAAAACATAAATAATATTATTTAATTTCATTATACCATAACAAATTATTCCCTTTTAAAATTATCATTCTTTATTTCCAATTTTGAAAATAAATCAATCCATGTATGGGAAAGAAATAATAATGATGTTCTTAGTAACACTTGAAAAAAAAATTCTTAAAACATATATCATTGAAATTTTAATTTGAATGTGGTAGTCTCCTGTATCCACATATTTATAAATATTTATCTTCCCCTTTCTTCAAGGTGTCATTCTTCTTATGATGTCCTAAATTTCTACATACTAAACATATGACATCTTTTTAATTTTCCTATGTTTGGATCTTATTCTTATTATAAGGATATTTCATGAGATATTTAGACTTATTATGAGTCATTGTCCCTTTTCCCATGTTCCTCATTTTCTTTTACACCATATGTACAGCATATTTTTTCATGCCCCATATCCTTATCAACTTGTGAATAAAAGTAAGATGTTCTGAATGATTCTTCATACAATTGTTCAAGTTGTAATTCAAAATGAAACTGGATAATGATTTAGGTGGTGAGGAATGTATGATATTTATGGGTATCACCAAGGAATATAAATCCAAATATGTATAAGTTATCCATGTAGCCAATCATCTTGATTACAAGAGGCCCAGTAGGAACAGATGATCCAAGACCACATTTGAACAGTGCTTTAGTGATCTCGTATCTCTATTATAGAACATTATTTTGATACATAACACAAAGTTGAGACATCATAATATACATATCCATATCTTCAAATTTCTTCATAATTTCATTAATTATAGAATATAGCATGAAACACTAAAAATCTATGGCAACAGCCAAATGTTTCTTGTATAGAGATAATTCTTCCTTACAAGCATCTTGGACATGACCATTGGGAATGAGGTTTTCTAGCACATATAATTTCATTTTATGGAATATAATAACACACAATAACCATTTCTATTCTTGAAAATTATTACCAGTGATAATGATATCATTCTCAATTATGGATCACAATGATACGGTTAATGTCATGTTGATTTTCATTTCTACAATCATGATGAATCACTATTGGTGGAGGCCTACACTCTTTGCAATGGTATTCATCTCTACATGGATAGGAACATATTCCTAGATTCTATGTAAATGGACTCATTGATCATTCATAACTCTCTTCACAAACATGCCTCTATCTTATGGATCATCCGCTACCACATACGGAGAATCATATATCTTCAAAAAGACTATATAGAGGTCCATCACACATGTGAAGGTAATAAGGTTTCATATTTTATTGTTTCTTATAGTAACCAATAATATTATTTCATTTATTTCCCTAGGTTGGGATCCCTTACCCCTAAGTTTTTAGACATGGTTACGGTGGATTCCCTCAGTTTGTATTATTTTTATCCCATACCTTTTATAGACTGGTTTCTTATTTATATAATAAAATTTCCTATGTTATTAGTAGTTTCCCTCACTATTAGTTTTATAATATACCATTACTTGTAAATTCTAGTGGAAAAGAACCATATTCCCATTTTCATAAACCAAGCATTCTCTAGATAAGTTATTTAAAGTCTTTTAGGTAGGCAAATGTTTTCCAACTGTAACAACTTGTAGTTCCATAATGGGATGACTGGACTCCCCAATCCTAAAATATTTGATTTATATTTCCTCAACCCTTTTCTCTTAGTTACACCAATTCATTCTTTGTAAGTCAACCATTTATTCAAACTAATTTAATTCAAACCAAAACTCAATTTAGAATTCCCCAAAATTGAATGCACCTCGACTTTGGGTGGTCAAGAACATTGAACTATGGATTTATTTTAACTTATGCAATGGAATTATATACCAAATTAATATATATAATTGATGAATTTTTATCTTTATACATAAATTACACATTACATATTTATTACATGCTTGTTAATATTAAGTGGATTTACTTAAGTGACTAACCATGTATTGGATAAATTTTGTGCATAATCCAATTTGGTTTTACTTCTGTCTTGAATGATTGTTAATTCATTAATTCAAGTGATTGAGAAAAAATATCCATAAATAAATTAATCATGCAACTTGATAGAGAAAAATTAATAATAGTGGTATCACTATGATTTTTTCATAATGGTTAGTTTATCTAGAGAATTATAAACTAGCCATAAAACTAGGGACAAAAACATTAAAACGTGACTTGGTATGTGTTGTATCGTTTCACTTGTCCACCCATATATCTCTTGGATTAGTTTTACCTTGGATCTAAATTTTAATTTACTCTAATTTATTGGGATCTCTATCCATTACATATGATTTTACTCTCACACAAGTGAGGGGATCCAAAGTATTAGTTTATGGGTTTTCATAAAATTAAATTGTGGGAACACAAGTCCTTACATAATGATATGAGGGAAGAAATACCAGCCATAAATTTAATTTAATAAAAATTAAAAGTAAATAAATCACATACAAGGGTCTAATCTATGATCATGTTCTTCCACATACATGAAAAAAATCATTTAATAAAATGGTATTATTTCCCAATTATTCTTATTTAATAATAATCATTCTCAAACCAATTGATTATATTCTTTAATTAATTAGTTCTTTTATCTTAATTCTCATTCAAACTTTCTTTAGGTTATCATGAATCGCTACTTTAAATAAATTAAATAATTTAGTTGAAATTGACTAAGTAAAAAAGAATGCACCTTGGAGGGAACATGATGAGTACCCATACAAACTATCTGGAGTGTATGAAATTCCGTCACGACCTATCCTCAGGGCCCGTGCCGTGACTACCCCAAGCCCGCCTTCCATAGGCCAGGGGTTGGAAACTATCACCAAAGGCATAAAACCCGATAAAAAGGAAGGCATTGCCTTTAGAAAAGTAAACACACAACAGAGTACGCAAGCTGGAGTAAACACAAAGTAAACTGAGTACAAAATTAACTTCTGAAAAGTAAATGGGCCAGAATAAAAACCCAACAAAAAGCACAGTACAACTGAAAAGAAAGTACAGCAGCAGTAAAGTAAATCAGCAACCACCAAGTCGTCCTCCGGCTATCCCACCAGAAGGGTGGGTACATATGGTCTCCTCAGCTCCTCAGGTTCGGTCGTCCACTCCGTGTACGTCCCGCCAAGTGGTCCACCTCCAGGTATCGTCCAGCTCCACAAGACTCTACCTCGATCATTGTTGTACGTCATCTACATCCAACACAATGTAGTGCGGGCATAGCCCATGAAGGGGTGTGTATACAATACTCAGTAGGGACCCCAAGACCCCCGAAGGTCTCCTAGTATCCACGAAGGATAAACCACAATGGAAAGATACAATCACGAAGTATCAACCAACTCTACTTAGGTATATTCCCATACATATACCTAAGTCAACAATTCCAGTTTGGCTCCAACTCTCGAGCCCAAGTGAAACCCAGTCCACACAGGAAAGCACAACACAGTCCACACAGGAAGGTAAGTCAATCATAGCGATGATAATGGTTGAAAATCAAGACTCAGCTCACACAGGTATACATCATTAGTAAAGAAAAATAGATGATCAGATGTAGTTACTGATTCATCTAAGCTGGGACCCACGTAGGATACTAGACCAGCTAAGCTATTGGGCCCACATATGATACTAGTCCATCTACTCTTTCGGACCCACGTAGGATACTACAACAGAGGCCAATACTATCAGACCCACGTAGGATACTACAACAGAGGTCAATACTGTCGGACCCAGGTAGGATACAAGTACAGTAGTTGTCACCGCCGAACCCACGGAGGATTCCAGTACAGTTGTTGTCATCATCGAACCCACGGAGGATTCCAGTACGATAGTCTTCACCGTCGAACCCTCATAGGATTCCAGTACGGTAGTCGTTGCAGACACAGCCAGCTCTAGGGTTTCCGCACACAGAACGCTTGATTTCGGGAGGGTCCGCTCCTCGAGCCAAGGGTTCGATACATCAATTATAACAAAGTCCAGAGTTGATGTATCCCTATGTTCCATCTCTTCAAAAGGAACTCAATGCGACAGACGGTGAGTCAATCGGATGCCCAGTCTGAGAGATACTGGCTTTTTTGTTCCAGGGGTCCGGTTGGAAATATGCTCGTTCCAAACCCAGCCGTTTACCAAAGCTATACAAAACTCACTTAGAGTATTTCAAAAGGACCTTCTTGTAGAAAGATTCATAGTGTCGTAGACGGCGCGTCGATCGGATGCGCGGTCTTTAAGTTATTCACGTTTAAGTAAATAATGGGCATGGCCCGTTTAGCCCGGTGGGCCCGCGGGTCGGGTTAACCCAGTTTGACGGGTCCGACCCAGCAAGGGTGTCAGACCGGTCCGAAGGAAATGCAATTCGATCTGAAGGACGCGGACCGGCCCGAAGGGGTGCTGCCCGGCCCGAAGTGGCGCAGCCCTACCCGGCCTGGCGCAGCCCGGCCCAACCTGGCGTAGTTTGGGTCAGCCCGGCCCAGTCGGGCGCGGCCCGGTTGGCTCGGTCGGCTGGCCGAGTGGTCCGAGGCGGGGGCGCGGCCCCCGGCTACCCGAACCGGCAGCTCCTAGTGGCGCTGCCCTTCCCAAACCGTTCGGCCTTCTAACGCAAGCAGGTCGCGGGTCTTTTAGCGCGGCACCCTCTTAGCACCGCGGTTCAGCTCCGCCCGGCCGACTGATGGCCCGGCCGGTTCTTCTGTCGATGCGGCCCTCAAAGCAGGACGCGGTTTCTTCCGCATAGACAGCGTGTCAGCACCGGCTTCCTCCACCGCGTTCCTGGCATGCCGCGACTGCGTCGTGCTTCCTCCACCTTCAGTCGCCAATTCCAAGAAAATCAAGAAACGATCGAGGGTCGTCGGGCCGTGTTTGATCGGCCCACACCCTTCGCATTAGTTGGTAACAATCGGCCGAAGATGAACAAGGTTTCATGAAGAACAATGAATAATTTTATTCAAATAAAATTGGAACAATTCACCCTACCTCAACAATTGATGTTGTACGTCAGCGTCGCGGAAGACGGCGTCGCGAGGTGAGGATTCGTAGACATCATCGGAGTGCGTCCAAGGAAGTGATGTCTCCTCTCTTGATGCGGAGAAAATAATATAAGAGGTGTCATCGTTGGCGAGTTCCCCATGTTGGTGTCTCCTCCGTTTTCACGGAGGAATAAGAGGGTGGATAACTGTGGTCGCCGAGTCATTCTACGTTGAAGAGTTGATGTTCTTCGTTGGAGAAGATTCGTTCTTCGTTGAGGATGGTCTTCTTCAAAAAAGGGGGAATCCTCTTTTTCTTCACAATATTTCTCCCAAAATCCCCCCATAACAAGCCAACCCAATTTAAATTAGGCCACCCCTTATTTTAATTAAACTTTCCATGCATTTCAAAATTTAAAAATCAAATCCCCTTAATTAATTAAATGTAGAGTTTTTTAATTAATTAAGAGGTAGGTTTGGAAAATTTAATGGAGTGAGAGAGGGAGAGGGAGAGTTACTCACTTAAAGAGGAGTTAACAATTAAAGTAGGGGGTTTAAGGAGTTTAGGGAATGTGAAAGGTTGGGGCTCGTGTGGGCCCCACCTCACATATATCCTCACATTGGTAGTTAGGTGCTTATGGGTCCCACTGCAACTCTCCCATGTAGGATATAACCACATTAGATATAAAATAAATTTGTTCCACAATTTTATTCACTTCTTATTTAATCCAAAAATTTTAACTTCTCCTCTCTTGCAAATGCAACTACGGTAAAGGTCCTCTTATGAAATTATCAGTGTTATGAGTTCATTGGTGCCCTCAGATTTCAATTCCAAGCACTGGTTCAAAAAATAGAAAAACCTGCTCATTCGTTCACTGAACGTACCCGAGATAAACTTCGTATAATTATTCCGGGCACACCGGGCCTCATAATCAGGTGCCATCAGAAACTGCGTACTCATAAAATTCCAAAGAATTTAAGGAAAAAATTTCCTTGAAATTTCTGGGTCTTTACATTACTCCCACCTCAGGGCTTTACGTCCCTGTAAACCTACAACATAAACTCAGGAAACAAAAGAGGGTACTGAGCATGAATCTAAGCCTTCCACTCCCATGTGCTCTCCTGGAGGTTCCCGTGCTACCAATGAATGCACATTAGAGGAATCGACCATCCAAGTAGGACTTGCTCCTGTCGATTCTCGATTTCAACTGGGACCTTTGTGAATGTTTCCCCATCATCGATGTCCAGCTCCCCATGGTTGATGATATGCGTTAGGTCGTGCAAGTATCTCCTCAGCTAAGATACGTGGAATACATCGTGCACCCGGCGCAACTGAGGTGGAAGAGCCAGGCGGTAAGCCACCTCTCCTACCTTACTAAGGATCTAGAAAGGTCCAATGAAGCATGGAGATAACTTGACTCCCCAGTCAAATCTATGTAATCCACATCGAGGTGAGACCTGTAAGAAAACATGGTCTCCATCCTCGAACTCCAGTGGTCTCTGTCTCCTATCAGCATAGGACTTATGTCTGCTCTGTGCAGTCCTCATTCAATCCTGGACAATCTGCACCTTCTCAGTCATAGCCTGAACCATCTCTGGTCCTACGAGTGCTGACTCCCCAGGGTCAGTTCAGCATAGAGGTGATCTGCAAGGTCGGTCGTACAATGCCTCATATGGTGCCATCCCGATGGTGGAGTGGTAGTTGTTATTGTACGCAAACTCCACCAAGGGTAGGTCATCCTCCTAGCTGTGACCAAAGTCAAGGACACATACATGGAGCATGTCCTCGAGTGTCTGAATGGTCCTCTCTGTCTGGCCATCCTTCTGAGGATGAAAGGCGATGCTCGGGCATAGTTGCGTCCCAAATTCCTCCTGAAATCGCTTCCAAAGCTGAGAAGTAAAGCGAGCATCTCGATCGGAGATGATAGACTATGGCACGCCATGAAGCCGTATGATCTTTTGAATTTAGAGACGTCCCAAGCTCTCCACTGAGCCCTGCTCTCTGATAGGTAGGAATTTGTCCGACATGGTGAGTTGGTCGACGATCACCCAGATGGATTCGTGTCCTCTGGAAGTACGTGGAATCCCCGTCCCGAAATCCATGGATATCCCGTCCCACTTACACTCCGGGACCTCAAAGGGTTGTACCAAACCTACCAGTACCTTGTACTTTGCCTTCACCTGCTGTTAGGTGAGGCATTGTGAAACGAACTCTGCCACAGCCTTCTTCATACCCGGCCACCAGTGCTATCGTCTGAGATCCTGGTACATCTTTGCTACTCCTGGATGTACCGCTAGAGGGGAAGTGTGAAACTCCCTCATCACCTCCTCCTATAATTCAACCGGTACCATGGTACGTCCCCTGAAGAGGACGACATGCTCTCCTCCTTCATAAAATCCATCAGGTGCTTGTCTTGTGGATATCAATGCACATCACGTCTCACAGTCAATGTCCCCACGTTGTGCCTCCCTGACCCGCTGAAGAAGTGGAGGAGTGACTGTGAGTGACTGTAGAAATTTTGCTCTATCCCTATCCACAAAGGATATCTGCAACATGGCTAGCTGCTCTGTCACTTCTCCAAGAAGCTGAATGCCCGACCTCCTACTGATAGCATCATCTACCACGTTCCCCTTCCCAGGAGTATAGACTATCTCAAATTCATAGTCCTGGAGGAACTCAAGCCATCGCTAATGTCTTAGGTATAGGTCCTTCTATGAGAAGATGTACCTGAGACTCTAGTGGTCATATTAGATTGTAATGCACTCTCCCATCAGATAGTGTCGCCACATCTTCAAGGAAAATACCACTACTTCTAACTCTAGGTCATGGGTAGTGTAGTTCTGCTCATGCTGCCTCAACTGTCATGAACCATAGGCGATCACTGCCCTCTCCTGCATCAAGACACACCCGATTCTGGTCCCTGATGCGTTGCAGTAAACCAGGTACCCAACGCCCTCCTTCGGCAGCCTCAAGATGGGCGCACTGGTCAATCTTTGTCTCAACTCCTGAAAGATCTGTTGGCATCTATCTGACCACATGAATGGTTTCCCCTTCTTTTTCAAAGTTGAAAGTGGTGCTGAAACTCTGGGGAAGTCTGGCACAAATCATCGATAGTACCCAGCCAGACCTAGGAAACTCTGCACCTCTGTCACGCTCCTGGGTGGCTCCCAAGAAAGCAGTGCCTCGATCTTCGCTGGATCTATTGCAACTCCTTCCTCTGAGATGACGTTCCCCAAGAAGTGTACCTCTCGAATCCATAACTGACACTTCTAGAGCTTACCATAAAGTTGGTGCTCTCGGAGTGTGTCCAGTACAACCCATAAGTGGTAGGCGTGCTCCTCCTCAGTAGTTTAGTAAATCAGTATGTCGTCGATGAAGACTATGACAAAACGATCAAGGTAAGGATGGAATATCCTGTTCATGATACTCATGAACACTACTAGTGCGTTGGTTATGCCGAAGGGCATAACCAAGAACTCATAGTGGCCATACCGACACCTGAAGGCCATCTTCTGTACATCCTTGTCTCGAAATCTGAGCTGATGATAGCCTAACCTGAGGTCTATCTTTGAGAACCACAGTGCTCCCTTGAGCTGATCAAAGAGGTCGTAAATCCTCAGGAGTGGATACTTGTTCTTCACATTCACCTGATTCAGGCGATGGTAGTCGACACACAGTCGTAAACTCTTATATGCCTTCTTGGATAATAAAATCGGAGAAGCCCAGGGTGATACACTGGGTCAGATGAATCCCTTTAACTATAAGTCCTCCAGCTGTACCTGCATCTCACGAAGCTCGGTGAGAGCCATCCGATTTTACGGAGTAGATATCGGTGTTGTCCTGGGGTACAGGTCAATGTAGAAATATACCTCTCTGTGAGGAGGTAGTTCTGGAACGTCGTCAGGGAAAACGTCTGCATACTGATCCACCACAATAAGAAAACTCAGACTCCACACATCAACTGATCTGAGGATGATACTAGCCAACAAATGTGTGATGGGCTACCCTATCCTCTGCATAAGCCCATCATGTGCTGCAAAGGCCCCATTCTCATCGGTGAAGGTGAACCTGCTCCCATCTGTGCAGACACACCGCACTTTGTGCCTAATACAGACAATCTGAGCATGGACTGTAGATAACCAATCCATACCCAAGATGATGTCGTAAGACCTCAATGCCGCTAAAAGAAGATCCCAGCCGAAGCTCTCACCTCCTAGAGTAATTTCACACCACCGGCACCAGTGTGTAATCATCGAGTCTACTCCCGTAGGAGTCTCTAGCCGTAAGGATCGAGCCAACAGCTCTGCCAGAATCTCTGAGCTCCGAACAAGGGCAGCAACAATAAAAGAATGACTTGCTCCTGTGTGTATAAGAACTGCAGCAAAGGTGGATTAGACACAGAATGTACCTCGAATCATCTCATGTGTGTCGTGGTCGTAAGCCTCCACTACCTGGAGCTAAGCCTACCTTTGTCCGCCAACTCCCTGTGGTCGGGGTGGACCTCCTGGTGGTGGTGGTGGTGGTGGTAGAGCCTCGAAGCGTCATCCACCACCTTCTTCTCGGCCAGATCCTCTGCCTCGTCCACCTTCTCCCTGAGGACCGCCACGGTCAAACCTCTGCCTCTACCTGGGAGGTCCCTCTACTGTCTATTGTTCGTCTGCACGGCGGGTCGGGCATTCTCAAGCCATGTGACCCTGCCCGCCGCATGCATAGCACTGCATGCCCCTCATATAGCTAGCTCTGTTTCGGGTGCCCCATACAACTGAACCTATATCCTAAGGTCTCTCACTTGATGGCCTGGTCCGCTTGGACCTCTGAGATGTCTGTCTACTACCAGCTGCACAAGACTCTGCTATGAGTCACCCTATGGTGGGTCTCGCTGCTAGCGTTGGCTCAATAAGGAACCTCTCCACAATAAGGGCTCGCTTCTGTACTCCTGCTTGTGTCGGAATGCTGATGTAGATCATCGAAGACCTGATCTCGTGTCTCATTCCCTGCTCAAAGGTTCAGGCCTGGAGGAATGGGTCTCATACTATGTTCGTGGAGTATCATGAAAGGTCGGTGAAACTTTCCGAGTACTAGGCTACTATCATGATGCCCTTTCGCAGCTGTAGTAACTCCCAGATGCACACCACACTGAGGGTGGCTGGAACAAACTCCGAGCGGAAGAGGCTCTCGAAGTCCATCCAAAGTATAGATGCCTCGTCGTGCACCTGGAGCATCAGGCTCCACCATCTACCTACTGTTGTGTGTAGGAGACTCGCGGAAAGAATCACCATAAGGTCTGCTGGTGACCCTACCAATCTGAAGACTCTAACGATAGCCTCCAGCCAATCCTCAGCTACCTAAGGATCCGTCTCTCTGTGGAACCTGGGTTGCCTCTGTCGCTGAAACTCATGCAACGCACTCAGGCAGCGTGCACTCTCCGCTGCTGAGGCTGGTGGTATCAGTGTCCCAATGGGTAGTGGTACCGCTGGTGCCTCCACTGTAATGGGGCCCTCCACCGAGGCCTCGTTGCTCAGTGGGCATCCATCCCGCACGTAACTAGGAACCCTAGCTAGCTATCTTCGTGGGGCCATCCTGAGAAAAAACAGGTGCCCCACAGTTAGTACATTATACCTGGTGAGCTGACACAAAGTAATCACCAAGAAAACTTTTGAAACACACATGCAATCAATGTTTTCGTGAACTGAGTCGGAAATCACAAGCTAGGGTCCTGGTGTATGGATACGTCGGTCGTCGCACCAACACTAGACTCCCTAGACTAATAACCACACTCAAAACTATTAACACTATTTCTTCCCGGAGAAGAAATTATCAAAGTCCTAAGTTCTACAGTAGAAATGACTCCTTTGATACCAATTTTTCACGACCCGTCCTCGGGGCTAGTTCCGTGACTACCCCAAGCCCGCCTTCCATAGGCCAGGGGCTGGCAACTAGCACCAAATGAGTAAAACCCGATAAAAGGGAAGATGTTGCCTTTAGAAAAGAAAACAAACAATAGAGTACGCAAGCTCGAGTAAACACAAAGTAAACTAAGTACAAAAGTAAGTGTTGAAAAGTAAATGGGCTAGAATACAAACCCAACTGAAAGTACAGTACAACTGAAAAGAAATTACAGTAGCAGTAAAGTAAATCAGAAACCACTGAATCTTCCTCCGGCTACCCCACCTGAAGGGTGGGTACAAATGCTCTCCTCAGCCCCTCGGGTCCAACCGTCCTCTCCGTGTACATCCCGCCAAGTGGCCCACCTCCAGGTACCGTCCAGATCCACAAGACTCAACCTCGATATGTGTTGTACGTCGTCTGCATCCAACACAACGTAGTGCGGGCATAGTCCATTCAGGGGTGGGTATATGATACTCAGTAGGGACCCTAAGACTCTTAAAGGTCTCCCAGTATCCATGAAGGATAAACCACAAAGGAAAGATACCATCACGAAGTATCAACCGACTATACTTAGGTATATTCCCATACATATACCTAAGTCAACAATTCTAGTTCAGCTCCAACTCTCGAGCCCAAGTACAACCTATTCCACATAGGAAAGCACAACACAGTCCACACAGGAAGGTAAGTCAATCATATCTATGATAATTATTGAAAATAAAGACTAATCTCACACAGGTATACATCATTCGTAAAGCAAAAGAGATGATCAGATTTAGTTACTGATTCATCTAAGTTGGGACCCGCGTAGGATACTAGACCAGCTAAGTTGTCGAACCCACGTAGGATACTAGTCCAGATACTCTGTCAGACCCACGTAGGATACTACAACAGAGTCTAATACTGTCGGACCCACATAGGATACTACAACAGAGGTCAATACTGTCGGACCCATGTTGGATACAAGTACAGTAGTCATCACCGTTGAACCCACAGAGGATTCCAGTATGGTTGTCGTCGTTGTCGAACCCATAGAGTATTCCAATACAATAGTCTCCATCGTCAATCCCACAGAGGATTCTAGTATGGTAGTCATTGCAGACACAGTCAACTCTAGGGTTTCTGCACACAGCACGCTCGATTCCGGGAGGGTCTGCTCCTCGAGCCAAGGGGTCGATACATCAACTATCACAAAGTCCAAATTTAATGTATCCCAAAGTTCCGTCTCGTCAAAAGGAACTCAACGTGATAGACGGCGCGTCAATCGAACGCCTGGTCTGAGAGATATTGGATTTTTCGTTCCAGGGGCCCAATTGGAAATATGCTAATTCCAAACCCGTCCGTTTACCAAAGCTATCCAACACTCACTTAGAGTATCGCAGAAGGACCGTCTCATCAAAAGATTCCCAGTGTCGTAGATGGCACGTCGATCGGACGCACGGTCTTTAAGTTATTCACGTTTAAGTGAATAATGGGCCCGGCCCATTTAGCCCGGTGGGCCCGCGGGTCGGGTGAATCCAGTTTGACGGGTCCAACCCAGCAGGGGTGTCGGACCGTTCTGAAGGAAAAAACGCAATTCAGTCTAAAGGACGTGTACCAGCCCGAAGGGGCGCGGCTCGACACGAAGTGGTGTGGCCCGGCTAGCTCACCCTGTTGGCCGAGCAGTCCGAGGCGAGGGTGCGGCCCCTGGCTGCCCGAACCGACGGTGCCTAGCGGCGTCGCCCTTCCCAAACCGGCTGGCTAGGCCGGCCGGCATTCTGACGTAAGCGGGCTACCGGTCTTTCAGCGCGGCGCCCTCCTGGCACCGCGGCTCGCCTCCGCCTGGCCGGCCGACGGGCCGACCGATTCTTCCACTGATGCGGCCCGCAAAGCGGGCCGCCGTTCCTTTCTCATAGTCGGCATGTGGGTGCTGGCTTCCTCCTCCACGTTCATGGTACTATGTGACGACGTCGTGCTTCCTCCACCTTCGGTCGTCGATTCCAAGAAAATCATGAAACGACAGAGGGACATTGGGCCATGTTTGTTTGGCCCACACCCTCCGCGTTAGTCGGTAATAATCATCCAAAGATGAACAAGGTTTCACAAAGCACAATGAACAATTTTATTCAAATAAAATTGGAACAATTCACCCTACCTCAACAATTGATGTCGTACGTCGGCGTCACGGAAGACGGCATTGCGAGGTGAGGATTCGTAGACGTCGTTGGAGTGTGTTTGAGGAAGTGACGTCTCCTCAATTGATGCGAAGAAAAGAATATAAGACGTGTTATCGTTGCGAAGTTCCCCACGTCGGTGTCTCCTCCCTTGTCGCGGAGGAAGAAGATGATGGGGAACCATGGTCGCCGAGTCATTCTAAGTTGAAGAGTCGATGTTCTTCGTTAGAGAAGATTCGTTCTTCGTTGAGGATGTTCTTTGTTGAGGATAGAAAAGTCCTCTTTTTCTTTACAAGAGTTCTCCCAAAATCCCCACACAACAAGCTAACCCAATTAAAATAAGGCCACCTCTTATTTCAATTAAACTTTCCATGCATTTCAAAATTCAAAAAATCAAATCCCCTTAATTAATTAAATGTAGAGTTGTTTAATTAATTAATAGGTAGGTTGCAAAAATTTAATGGAGTGAGAGAGGGAGAGGAAGAGTTACTCACTTAAAGAGGAGTTAACAATTAAAGTAGGGGGGTTTAAGGAGTTTAGGGAATGTGAAAGGTTGGGGCTCATGTGGGCCCCACCTCACAAATATCCTCACATGGGTAGTTAGGTACTTATGGGTCCCACACCAACTCCCCCATGTAGGATATAATCACATTAGATATAAAATAAAATTGTTCCACAATTTTATTCACTTCTTATTTAATCCACAAATTTTAACTTCTCCTCCCGTGAAAAAACAACTACGGTAAAGGTCCTTTTAAGCAATTACCAGCGTTGCGAGTTCATCGGTGCCCTTGGATTTCAATTCCAAGCACCAGTTCAAAAGATAGAAAAACTCGCTTGTTCGTTCACTGAACGTACACGAGGTAAACTTCGGATAATTATTATGGGCACACCGGGCCTCGGAATCAGGTGTCGTCAGAAATTGCGTACTCTTAAGATTCCAAAGAATTTAAGAAAAAAAATTCCTTGAAATTTCTGGTTCTTTAAAAATTCATATACTATTTACTCATGAAACATGTATAATACCCATCTTATCACATAATTTCATGTAATGTATTATCTAATGAATAACACATATAACACATGTCATTTATATAGTGTGTTATGTTTTAATTTTTGAAGAATAATAATTAGATTTTGACGTATACATGATATTTAGTTATAAATATTATAAGGAAATTAAGTATACATTTAATATATATATATATATATATATAACCCATCACATGGAATGTATGAGTCAAATTTGTAAGATAATAGTTTTCCATCGAGATAAAAATCCATTTTTAATTATGTCAAACCTTTCATTTTTACCTTAATAAAAGTACCATGTAGAGTAGAGGAGGTTATAAGAGCGTTCATGTAACACCCCGAGATTTTATGAAAAAGATTCTTTTAATTTCATTGATGTCTTGTGTTGTAAGCTACAACAAGATTACCTTGCGCTATACGCAACACCGTATGAGCTTGCAGTGTACACAACACTATTCTTGGATCATGTTACACACAATTTCGATAGTAGTTATTCTACGAAACATTGAGTGTAAATATATATATATATATATATATATATACATATATATATATATATATTCAATGTATAAATTAAATATGGTTGGATTCTGTTATACAAAACAATGGAGGAGTCTTTCACAACACGCAACCCTGACTTGGCTTGCATTACACGCAATCGCAACCTTCCTCGATAGCGTGTGTTGTACGCAATACCAGGTTTCACTAAACAACGATATATGGTTATAATATTATTATAAACTACCCGTTATGAATAGTATCAACTACATTTTGAATTTTATAACAATATTATTCATCTTATACATTTTCTAGAACATGGTATGAGAACAAAATCAATTTTTCGAGTAAAATAATTATTTTTCAAAAAATGTAGTTTTGCCGCCTTTTGATGGCGCACCCACTTTAAATCTTGTTTTTGAAATGTCTATAAGTTCAATTTGACAAAAGAAAATTTTTATTTGTAACCAGGATATAAAAATTTACTTTGGATAAATTTTCATATTATTCTGATAACTTTTATATTTTAATGAATAGTAAAAGCACGCTATATTTTAATTAAAAACAACATTTTTCATCGCAATAATTTATATGGTTATATTATCTTTTTAATTGGGTTTAAAGTGTAATTAGAATATATTTTTACCATTTAATCCAATGTTGGTCATTGGAATTAATTTTACTTTGAAATTGGATATAAAAAAGTATCAATCTTTTGATAGTTATTGTTTCTTAAAAAAAATACGCTATTTGTTTTGATAACGGGAATTAATTTTAAAATTAAATAATTCCACTTCTATGTTTTGAATTTGGGAAAATAGATATCAATTTTGAATTCAGAATATTAAATAATTCTTAGGCTGAATTTTTGGAATTTTTCTGAAAAACTGCAATTTTCGATGAATAGTGAAACCACTTAGTGGTAGTTAAAAAACTGACTTTTTGATTTAAATGAAATTTTACCACTTCTGTGAATTGAATTTCGAAAATCCGAGAGACACGGTTAATATCAAGGACTAAAATGTGGTTCAATGAGATGAAAATAATTTTTGGTGAATAGTAACTTTTTACTTTTTTTTACCACGGTTAAAAGTAAATAGGGTAATTAAGGGTACAAATGATATTATTATTACCCTAAAACATGTCCTAATTCTATTGGATAAGTGTAATTCGACCAAAAACAACCTTAAGAATACAATATGACCTTTTAGGCCCACTTGGATTAGATTAGGACATTTATTATTAATTTATTTAAAGAAGGGTTAAAATAATTAAAATCAAAGTTTAATAACTAAATCATTTTTAATATAGGGTTATACATAATAAAAATTAGACTATAAATATTCATTAGAAATATAAAAAGATTTAATATATAATGGTGTTTTATTAATAATTTTTAGACATTAAATAATTTAATTTATTTATGACACAATAATGATAGAGTAATTATCTTATTAATGAAATATTGATATAATTGATGTTATAAATACCCAAATAAATGTAATTTGAGACTTTTTATGAATTAAAAAAAAATTATAGGTTAATATGACATGTTAGTATTGATTTAGTTAACTTTGTTCGAACTAATAATTCTATTATGATTTTCACAAAAATCAATTACCAAATAGTATCAAAATTGACATAAAATAGTTTTGAAAATAAATATTATATTATTAATTGTTATTTTATTCCTAAAAATATAAGTTTTGGCAAAATTACTTATATAAGATTATATATTTTAATAATAAACAAGTTGGGGTTCGTTTGGCTTGTTATAGTAAGTTTATTAACCTTATAGTGTAAGAAAACAAGAAGACACGGTAAAAGTTAAATTATCTAACTTAAAGTTAAATCTAAATGATAAGGTTACAATAGATATCTAAACTTGTATAAATTCTATTGGACGAGAGTATTTAGACCCATCCCCACCTTATCTTTGAAATAAATCAATTTTGAGCTATTAAAAACTGAATATGACTTTATAATAAAATAATATTTTTAGTTTTTCCAAAGGTGCCCCTCTCCACCCTTATAAAAGGGTACATCCTCCCTCTCTTCCTCACACCACTTTGAGCCTTCAAGCTCGGTCAACCCCTGCCAAATCATCTTCTACACTTACCTAGAAACATCCTAGAGGTCCTGGTCTTCTTCAAAGACCAATTTTAGTGCCCTAAGAGGAGGTCTCAAAGAGGCCCTTCAAAGAAGAGGTAATGTCTGTTACTGATTCATTCAACTTTATTTCTTCGTCTACTTCTTCTTCTTTAGTTGTTTCATTATGAAGTAATAACATCAGTATCACTCATATACTGATATGTTATTATAATTATTTAACAACCCTATTTCACCTTTTATTCATCCGGCGGAAAATGAAATCACCGCGCGTGCGTACGTACGGAATACCGTCTCCACGCCGTGGTGTAATCTATTTTCCACCACCCCCTTACTTGGATGGGTATAATGGTGTAAATAATAACTATATATAATTATTTTAAAGTTATATTGATTCTGAAAGAGTATACATACACTCCAATACAATTCCACGATCTTGGGAATGATTTCATCGCTCGTGCGTACTTACGGACTACCGTCTCCACGACGCGATGAGATTCATTCTCCATGTTATCCATTCATGAATGATTATAAAGTATATATAATAAGTAATAATGAAATATATGACATAATAATGATACTGGATTTATGTGTATATATATGTATGTCATCTACTTAATTTCATTCAATTCAATAAGGAAACGAAAACAGCGTTCATGTGTACGTACGGACTGCCGTCTCCATGAACAGTGTATTTCATTCCATTTAATCGATCTATCATATATATATGTATATACTGAATATATATTATATATAAATAATTTTTTACATTATTTAATTAATTAAATCATGATATAAGTAATAATATCAAAAACAACAAGTCCAAACACGTACGATAAATAAAACGATTTTACCCAAAATGCTATTTTAACATGGAATTTACAAAAGAACGGGTAATATAAAGTCATAAGTGAACCATATATGATATCATAACAATGAATATGATTATTTAATAAGTCAATGACAATATTTAAATCATTATAAATGAGCTTAGGATACGTACAAATCATATCGGACCTAAGGTAAGGTATAATTATTCCATTCTCATTCTTATCTGAGATTGTTTCTTCATAAGTATTTACTGGGGGTTATGTTTATCATCCATGTCCATGTTTTCTCAAAATGATTTCATAAAATGTTTACTATTCTTACATGTATGTTTAAATTCATTTTTACCCTTTTTGACTTTTACCACAAGGTATGTAAGGAATCTTTTTTTTACCATATGAGGTACTTTTTGACTTTTCCGACAAAAGTATCGGAAAATGTTATTTTTAACTTATACAGCACGAACGGATTTTTATGGTTTCATAACGCCTTATTTTCAAGAAGATTACTCTACGAGATTTCATGACTATTTTCAACAAAATCCTTTTCTTTTATAATTTCATGGCATTTTGTGAAAAGAAAATGATTTTGAAGAAGAAAGGATATTTTCCTCAAGAAGTCATTTCAAGTGTTTTATCAAAACCATTTTCCTTCTAAGGAGACATTATTTCATACGTGTATGTTTCAAGTATAATGTCCCTATGATTTACATGGTTTCACTTTTCTTATTATGAAATGATATCCATTTCTTTTATATGGATTATGTGTTGCTGGGATGATGTTTATGAAACCCATTTTATTTATTGGGTTATTATGAATGATGTATGTTTATTTTGTGGCACAAGTAAGAATGATTTTATTATGAGATGGGTGGGACTTATATCTCCCTCCAATGCATTGTTTAAAGATTTATATCTCATGAGATATACATGGCTGGAACGGAAAGTTAAATCGGTACAGTAATACAGGACTGGAACGAGGAGTGAACTCGATTCAGAAAGGGACTTTGTCCACTAAGATGGTCTTGGAAGCAATGTCTTGGATACTATGGAAATCATAACATGTGCTTAATGTTTTCCACAATTACATGTTTTATTCCCATGCTAATTTATCATGATTAATGTTTCTTCATGATCTATGCCTTACGTACTGCCATGTTTTATGTCATTGCTCAAGATTTTGATGTTTAGATTTTATGCTCATGTTTTTTTTACATTCAAATGTCTAAGGATTGTTTTATGTTCTCTATTCTTACCCTTACTGATAATTTGATCTCACCCTTTATATTTTTTCTTTTCCCAATATTTAAATAAAGGTTTTAGGTAAGAAAACAAAAGGGGAAGATCATTAATAGAGATGTTGAAGATCTTTCACCGCGATTAGAAGATTATATTCCGAGTTTCCAAAGACACTAAACTATTACTATCCTTGTGTGTATAATTTTGTTATGTATTAATTATTACACAAAATTAATGCAATGTTTATGTATGTTAGGCTTTGGGTATCTATAGTTGGTATCAGAGGAGAGGTTTAGTCAACCTTTGGAAACTAGGATGCGAAAACTTTAGTGAGATCCATAGAGATATTTCTAAGGTATGTCTAGGGATGTCCCTAAGGTTAAGTATAAGTATAGGTTATAGTCCTAGAATTATGGTAACGATATTAGATTAAACCTAAGATGTTAGATATTGAAGTTACTCCCCCTTTATTATGATTTTTTCCTCTCACGCTATTCTTTTTGGGTTTTAGAAAATGGCTGGAAACAAGATGATTCATGATAATAGAGGATATGATGGACAATGGAATGATATTCTTCATGAGCAACCAAATGAAATGGGATTTGGATTTCCAAACATCATTATTATGTCGAATCAGCAATCTCATAATATGATCAATAAACTCAAATTTGGTAAGTTTCCTGACTCGGCTAATAAGAGAAAGATGGAGTTTCATGATGATCATAGAGGAAAGAAAGTTCAATTTCCCCTTTGTAAATCATGTGGGATGAGGCATCAAGGAGAATGTTTCAAAGTAAATGGAAGATGCTTTGGGTGTGGAAAAGAAGGACACAAATCTAGTAAGTGCAAAGGAAAAGTTTCAGTTAACACCATGGATGAGGATAATGGTATTGCTACGACATCAAAAATGGTTAAATTTTTTAAATGCGGAATGTACAGGCATTATGATAACCAATTCCCTAAGGTAAAGTCTCATGAAGAGAATCAGTATGGTCATATGGGTAGTATTTATGTTGATGATGATGAAGAAGAGACTAAAAATGATATGTGAGTTGAAAGAATTGTTGAAGATTGGTCAATGGTTTAAGAAGGTAGTGGAATGATTACATGTTTATCAAGTGTAATGTTGTATAAGTAATCTCATGGTACTAAGGAATAAAGATACATCTAAGGATCGTTACATTGTTGTCTTTCCTTAAGTTTTGAAAGTGTATGATGAATGGTACTAGTAACCATGAATGGTTATTCAGATATTTTTGAAAATTAGATGATATGCGCATAATGAAGGGATAAGGAGAAAATTAAATGTTTGATAGTATTCATGAGATCATGACTGATATAAGGAGAAGGTTATATCAAGGTTTGAGTATATAGAATTTTTGGATTTTGGTATGTGGAAAGAGTTAACTTTTGACAGAATTCATGTTTTCACTAAGGTTTAATGGGTATTCATTTTTCAAGAGAATACATGATTAAGGTATTCACATGATTGGAATGTGACCAACAAGATATATGGGGGATAAATGATGGTATTCACATGCTTGGTTGATGACATTTCAAGTAATCATTTTCTTTATACTATGAGATTGGACATATGTATTTTCGATAAGCCTAAAGATTGGAATGAATTATGTTGGACATAAGTTAGTATTGTTTAAGGCTAGAATTTTTTTTTGATATTATTTATAATGTAGTTTTAGAAAAAGGACAACCTGCAGGATGGGCGACAACCCATCGCGTCGGACAAGGCTGTGGGAATCGAACCCACAACTAAAGTTTGACAGGACTTTATCGCCTATCGTTGGCCTACAGGATGTCCCTATTTAGTATAAACTAGTTTTATTATATTAAGAAGTATGATATATGAAGTATAAGTCCATTTTAGTAACCATATATGATTAATCTCACTATAGATGGACTTATGTATCTAACTTTTCTAACCTTTTGTTTCAGACAGATGGAATGACCCATCATTCTATCACATGATCTGCTAACACTTCACAAATGACAAATTCAACTTCATTTCTTTAAGAGATGAAGTGGAAATTGTCCAAATAATGACCAAAGGTGAGACTGTACCAAAATCACAAAAGTATTTCTTCTAATTCCAATTTCATCAACTTTAGGGAAATGATCTTGAAAACCAAAAATGTTGTCCTAGTGACCATATATCCGATGAATCAGATAGTACCTTAGATCATCACAAATCTATGGCTTTGTGATTGATGGTTTTTTCATAGCCATGTTCTCTACCACTCTCCATCAGAACATTATGGTTAGATTTTTCTTCCATATCCATATTTTCACATATGTTCTCCTATATGGAAACCCAATGATGAGTTACTTTGGGTAATCGTTACATGTCATACTTTAGATTTTAAAATTGAGTTTTATTATTCCTTTTTACAATGTGGGTTTCTATAAATAGTAAACGATTTATAACCCTGACGAATTTCGAGGGTGAAATTTATTTTAAGGGGGGTAGAATGTAACACCCTGAGATTTTATGAAAAATATTCTTTTAATTTCATTGATGTCTTGTGTTGTAAGCTACAACAAGATTACCTTGTGCTATACGCAATACCGTATGAGCTTGTAGTGTACACAACACTATTCTTGGATCATGCTACACACAATTTTGATAGTAGTTATTCTACGAAACATTGAGTGTATATATATATATATATTCAATGTATAAATGAAATATGTTTGGATTCTGTTATACGAAACAACTGAGGAGTCTTGCACAACTCACAACCCTGACTTGGCTTGCATTACACGCAATCACGACCTTCCTCGAAAGCGTGTGTTGTACGCAATACCAGGTTTCACTAAACAACGATATATGGTTGTAATATTATTATGAACTACCCGTTATTAATAGTATCAACTACATTTTGAATTTTATAACATTATTATTCATCTTAGACATTTTCTAGAACATGGTATGAGAACAAAATCAATTTTTCGAGTAAAATAAGTATTTTTCAAAAAATGTAGTTTTGCCACCTTTTGATGGTGCACCCACTTTAAATCTTGTTTTTGACATGTCTATAAGTTCAATTTGACAAAATAAAATTCTTCTTTGGAATCAGGATATAAAAATTTACTTTGGATAAATTTTTCATATTATTCTGATAACTTTCATATTTTAATGAATAGTAAAAACACGCTATATTTTAATTAAAAACAACTTTTTTCATCGCAATAATTTATATGGTTAGATTATCTTTTTAATTGGGTTTAAAGTTTAATTAGAATATATTTTTACCATTTAATCCAATGTTGGTCATTGGAATTAATTTCACTTTGAAATTGGATATAAACAAGTATCAATCTTTTGATATTTATTGTTTCTTAAAAAAACACGCTATTTGTTTTGATAACGGGAATTAATTTTAAAATTAATTAATTCCACTTCTATGTTTTGAATTTGTAAAAACAGACATCAATTTTAAATTCGGAATATCAAATAATTCTTAGGCTGAATTTTTGATATTTTTCTGAAAAACTGCAATTTTCGATGAATAGTGAAACCACTTAGTGGTAGTTAAAAAACTGACTTTTTCAATTAAATGAAATTTTACCACTTCTGTGAATTGAATTTTGAAAATCCGAGAGACATGGTTAATATCAAGGACTAAAATGTGGTTCAATGAGATGAAAATAATTTTTGGTGAATAGTAACTTTTTACTTTTTTTACCATGGTTAAAAGTAAATAGGGTAATTAAGGGAAAAAATGATATTATTATTACCCTAACACATGTCATAATTCTATTGGATTAGTGTAATTCGACCAAAATCAAACTTAGGAATAAAATATGACCATTTAGGCCCACTTGGATTAGATTAGGACATTTATTATTAATTTATTTAAAGAAGGGTTAAAATAGTTAAAATCAAAGTTTAATAACTAAATCATTTTTAATATAGGGTTATACATAAGATAAATTCGAATATAAATATTCATTATAAAGATAAAAAGATTTCCTACATAATGGTGTTTTATTTATAATTTTTATACATTAAATAAGTTAATTTATTTATGACACAATGATGATGCAGTAATTATCTTATTAATGAAATATTGACATAATTAATGTTATAAATACCCAAATAAATGTAATTTGAGACTTTTTATGAATTACACTAATTTTATAGTTTCCTATGACATGTTAGTATTTATTTAGTTAACTTTTTTTGAACTAATAATACTATTATGATTATTACAAAAATCAATTACCAAATAGTGTCAAAATTGACATAAAATTGTTTTTAAAACAAATATTATATTATTAATTGTTATTTTATTCCTAAAAATCTAAGGTTCTGCCAAATGACTTAGATAAGGTTATATAGTTTAATAATAAACAAATTGGGGTTCTTTTGGCTTGTTATAGTAAGTTTATTAACCTTATAGTGTAAGAAAACAAGAAGACATGTTAAAAGTTAAATTATCTAACTTAAAGTTAAATCTAAAAGATAAGGTTAAAATAGATACCTAAACTTGTCTAAATTCTATTGGATGAGAGTATTTTGACCCATCCCAACGTTATCTTATAAATAAATCAATTTGGAGCTATTAAAAACTGAATATGACTTTATAATAAAATAATATTTTTAGTTTTTCCAAAGGTGCCCCTCTCCTCCCTTATAAAAGGGCACCTGCTCCCTCTCTTCCTCACACCACTTTGAGCCTTCAAGCTCAACCAAACCCTGCCAAATGATCTTCTCCACTTCCCTAGAAAAATCCTAGAGGTCCCGGTCTTATTCAAAGACCAATTTTAGTGCCCTAAGAGGAGGTCTCAAAGAGGCTCTTTATAGAAGAGATAATGTCTGTTACCGATTCATTCACCTTTATTTCTTCTTCTACTTATTCTTATTTAGTGGTTTAATTATTAAGTAATAACATCAGTATAAATAATATACTTATATGTTATTATAATTATGAAATAACCCTATTTCACCATCTATCCATCCTACGAAAAATGAAATCACCGCGCGTGCGTACGTACGGAATACCGTCTCCACATCGTGGTGTAATCTATTTTCCATCACCCCCTTACTTGGAAGGGTATAATGGTGTAAATAATAACTATATATTATTATTGTAAAGTGATATTGATTCTGAAATAGTATTCATACACTCCAATACAATTCCACGATCATGGGAATGATATCATCGCTTGTGCGTACGGACGGACTACCGTCTCCACAAGGCGATGAGATTCATTCTCCATGTTAACCATTCATGAATGATTATAAAGTATATATAATAAGTAATCATGATATTTATGAAATAATAATGATACTGGATTTATGTGTATATATATGTATGTCATCTACTTAATTTCATTCAATTCAATAAGGAAACGAAAACATCGTTCATGCGTACGTACGGCCTACCGTCTCCATGAACGGTGTATTTCATTCCATTTAATCGATCTATCATATATATATGTATATACTGAATATATATTATATATAAATCATGTTTTACATTCTAGAATTAATTAAATGAGGATATAAGTAATAATATCAAGAAAAACAAGTCCAAACACGTATGATAACTAAAACGATTTTACCCAAAATGTTGCTTTAACATGGAATTTACAAAAGAACGGGTAATATAAAGTCATAAGTGAACCATATATGATATCATAACAATGAATATGATTCTGTAATAAGTCAATGATATTATTTAAATCATTATACAGGAGTTTCGGATACATACGAAGCATATCGGACCTAAGGTAAGGGATAATTATTCCAATCTCATTCTTATTCGAGGTTGTTTTTTCATAAGTATTTACTGGGGGTTATGTTTATCACACATGTCCATGTTTTCTCAAAATGATTTCATAAAATGTTTACTATTCTTACATGTATGTTTAAATTCATTTTTTACCTTTTTTACTTTTACCACAAGGTATGTAAGGAATCTTTTTTTATCATATGAGTTACTTTTTGACTTTTCTGACAAAAGTACGAGGAAAATGTTGTTTTTAACTTATACGGCACGAACGGTTTTTTATGGTTTCATAACACATTATTTTCAATAATCTTACTCTACAATATTTCATGACTATTTTCAACGAAATCCCATTCTTTTAAAATTGCATGGCATTTTGTGAAAAGAAAACGGTTTTGAGGAAGAAAGGATATTTTCCTCAAGAATTCATTTCAAGTGTTTTATCAAAACCATTTTACATATAAGGAGACATTATTTCATATGTGTATGTTTCAAGTATAATGTACCTATAATTTATGTGGTTTCACTTTTCTTATTATGAAATGATATCCATTTCTTTTATATGGATTCTGTGATGATGGGATGATGTTTATGAAACCCATTTTATTTATTGGGTTATTATGAATGATGTATGTTTATTTTATGGAACAAGTAAGAATGATTTTATTATGAGATGGGTGGTACCTATACCTCCCTCCAATTCATTGGGTAAAGATTTATATCTCATGAGATAGACATGGCTGGAATGGAAAGTTAAACCGGTTCATTAATACAGGACTAGAACGAGGAGTGAACTCGATTTAGAAAGGGACTTTGTCCACTAAGATGGTCTTGGTAGTAATGCCTTAGATACTATGGAAATCATAACATGTGCTTAATGGTTTCCACAATTACATGTTTTATTCCAATGCTAATTTATCATGATTAATGTTTCTTCTTGATCTATGCCTTACGTACTGCTATGTTTTATGTCATTTCTCAAGATTTTGATGTTTATATTTTATGATCATGTTTTTTTACCTTCAAATGTCTAAGGATTGTTTTATGTTCTCTATGTTTACCCTTACTGAGCATTTGAGCTCACCCTTTATATGTTTTATTTTCCCCAGGATTTAAAAAAAGGTTTTAGGTAAGAAAACAAAAGGGGAAGTTCATTAATGGAGATGTTGAAGATCTTTCACCAGGATTAGAAGATTATATTCCGAGTTTCCAAAGACACTAAACTATTAGGATCTTTGTGTGTATAATTTTGTTATGTATTAAGTATTTTGAAAAATTAATTTAATGTCCATGTACGTCAGGCTTCAGGTCTCTACAGTTTATATGGGTTTGGGGCTGAAAGTTAAGGTTTTTGGAGAAGTATGATGAGGCACATGGTTTTGTTAACCATTCACCTCAACCCAACAAAACAAAAAATAAAATATCATGGTGTGATAAATCATATGAAGGGGGTATATAAACCATTAAACCACTACGATTTATTATAGTTTCATAATTCATGGTTTCTGTATAGTTTTTCTAACTATTCTCCTAAACCATATGAGGTTTCGTGCTCCTAGATAGTATGTGTTCATGGTTAGCCCACAATTTTTATAATAGTGCATCCAAATTGTGTGCCCTATTAAAAGTTCTGGAAATAACCATTTTTTACCTATTTAATTTAAAAATTAATTTCATTGGCCTCCTCCCTCAATATCAAGCAACATCCACCAGATCTATTTCTTTTTCCTTTTCATTTTCTTTCAATGGATCTTCTCCATCTCTACTCTGATTAATTCCTCATCGGTCATGCTGGAACAACCTCAGTAATTCTAACACTCCTTTACCTTCCTTACTCAGTCTTATTTTTCATTTTTGGTGTTATCTCTATAGGAGATAATATACAATATTTTAAAATATATTTTTTGTCTTATTATTTCTCTCCTTCCATCCAAAATTTGAGTTTTATACTAGATAAGGAGTCTTACATGATCCTTAGGTAGGTGGTCTATTACTTTTCCGAAAAAAATAGATGCTTGTAACTTGTGTCATTGTACTTCACATCATACATTATATGAATTTCCCAAAAAAATTATAACTTCTTGGTCAGTTAAACTATGATCTAGAGGTCCCATGATACCATTAACACCATTATAGGTTTATGATATCAACCCAAACCACCTCATAGGGTTTGATTGATTAATAACTTTTGACAACTATTTTTTTATTTCAACCAAGACACCCCTCATGTGTGTTTGGTTTGGATATTTTAAAAGGAAATGGCCAAATTAAATTAATTGAAATGTAAAATTTTATGGGTAATTTACTTGAACTTTTGATTTATTATCACACATACTTGAATACTACTATAGAAAAGATCACAGTTCTAAATGTGAGGCAATCCTTGAAAAAACCTTGGATTTCTGAACTAGAATTCCTTGAGTAAATTCATATGATTCTAGATGATTCATTAAAGTGTATTCCAATGGATAAATCTCATATTATATATAGTTAATCTATTATATTTTTGAATGCCTTGACATATCTCCAATGATTCAGGTATAAATTCTTGATATTTCAATGCATAGGATGAGCTCTCGGGATTTGGCATGATGTCCTCACACATTGTCTACCTTAGATTATCTCCTTAGAATCCAATGAAGTATATCTTGAGATTACATTGTACTTTACCCTTAGGCATGGTTAGGAATCCTTGGCCATGTGTCAGAGGTCCCTAACTAACTAAAAGATCTTATGCTCAGATAAATCTAGCTTAGGCTGAAGCTGGTAGAATTTCCTAGTTTACCATTGATTTATATCTTATCTTATTTGTATACTACACACTATTATATCTTATAAACATATAATATATTTTCATTGGATTCCATTGGTTGTGGCCTGTGGATTTTTACTCACACCCTATTCGGGTTGTCATTTGGTACTTGGGAAGATCTCATGGATGTTGATAATGATAAAGTGAAACACCTAGCTGTGGATGTTTGATCTCCTTTTAGGATGGGATATTTGGAGTAGTGGATTGAACAAATTCTTAGGATGCTCACGAGGATAGTTGTTTTTGTATTTTTTTTACTTTTGTAATACTGTGGTGATTGTATCCCTACTATCATTTCTAGCCTATATCACTTTTTTATTATCTTAACTTTATCATATATAGTGTTGATTAGTGTCATATGTATGTTTTTTATCATATGAAAAGTTTAATTTCCCCTTACTTACTATTTATACTACTTTATTTACCATTGTGTTTCACTTTAAGAGACAGGGTATAGTCACCCCACCGTACGCCCTCACAACTAGTTGGCATCCTCTAACATATGGGGAGGAATTATTGAGGCCTTATGGTAAACTAAACCAGTCACTTATCTATAAAATAGACTCAAGACATCACAAAGTCATATTAGAAAAAAATTTAACCTTTGTATTACTATTTGGAGGATAGTGGATTGGATAATAGAAAGTGTAAGAACTTGGTAATGAGAATGTTCCTTGGAGTAGCTGACCTAAGTGTAGGGGAAAGCTAGGATTCTAGGGATGGGAGTTATAGTTCAATATTTTTCATATCATAGTTGTACTATTTACACCATTGGGTGATGAAAATGTTTTATAATGTTATTTCTTATTGATTTTCAGCCTTATGTTGGTATGGAAAGGGTGCATTATCTCATGCGTCATCATAGTCAAGTAGGGATCTGTATGTCATGAATGCGTATCTCATTTATCGTGTTTCATGTGGCTAATTTTATTTGTGTTTATTTGTATATTAGTAATTACTAATGTTTCTTATAGGGAGAGAATAAAGAAATTTGTTACTTATAGTGTCTCCATCCACCTAAACGGTGTTTTCCTATATATCTCTATGATAGAACCATATCTATCCTATTTTAACAAGGTTACTCTATGGAACCTTGGTTAAATAAGCTAAATCTTTTATTCAATTGATTTTAAATGGAATTACAATTGAAATTTATATTATTATGCCTGTATAGATTTGGAATGAAAATATTTATAACTAAACCCTCATATATGAACTTGTTACATTTTAAGGAAATATGTAAAAGGTTGGTTTTAGTTAAATGAAATCCCATTTCTAACTAATAAATTTTATTTATTTGTAACTTGGGAATGGATATCTGTATAAATAAATCATTATATACATACTTGAAAATTTTAAATTCTTAATGTTGAAAAAAAAATTGGCTTTTTATTAAATGGATATGTCAGTGACAACTTAAAGAGTATTTTTTCTATAACATGGAAACTGACACCCCATATAACAGAATCCTTATGATTAAGACTTGAAATTTCACCTAATGACATGAATTTAGAATAGTCACTCTGGTGAGTATATCTCTTGTATTGAGGCCTTGTACCTATCTTGGATTCTTATTTGTAATATCTCTTACCTTGTATCTTATTTTGAAGTTTGTTCTTGGCGTTATAGATATACACATTCATGACATCCTTAGGTTGAGTTCCAAGAGGGTAGTGATGACCATGTTCCTAAGTTGGTGGCAATTGAAAAACCTATAAGGACACCTATGGAACCTCATGTTGTACCACCTATTTTTCTTAGACTGGACACTAATTCCCATCTTAGAGATGGTTTTATAGGACTTGTGTAGACTGTAGAGAGAGATCTATGATTTGTATTGGCTATGTCAGAGTTTATCGAGGAATTTTAGTAGTATCACCCACCAAATTTGGGTGGGGTACCTTGGATACTGACTCTTTGACAGAGGCTACACTCATGATATTTGACCATCTATAGATTCCTCCTAAAAGAAGATTAAATGTCATATATTATATGATCCATGAATGTACCAAGTAATGGTGGGATTTTCTTACTCAGGTAGATCATTATCGAGATATAGCCATTAGGGATTTCTATAATAGTTTATATGAGTACATTTTTCAGAGAAATTGAGGCCAAATTTAGCTAGGGAATTCATGAATCTAGATTAGGGTACTATGTCTATCATTTATTACTCAAATAACTTAACAATGCTTCAGAAATTTTCTCCCAATCATGATGGTGATGAGTTGTCCAGATTAAGCCATTTTGAGGATGGGATTAAGTATACCATCAGATCTTAGGTGAATTTTTTTGGATGACTACCATCACTGAGATGGTGAAATGGGCCCTTATCTCTGCTTGTAATCTGAGATTATATAATGGTATATATAATGGAGGTTTAGTAACTAGTAAGGGAATTGAGTCATCAAATTTTAGGAAGTATCACCTTGATTTTTCTAATGAGTAAAGTGGAAGTCATAGTTTACACCCTAGCGATTATGTGGTATACCATTAGTATGGAATCAAGGGTCACATAAAGCCCTATTATATTAGTGATATAGAAGAGTGTTGATCCCATGTTGGAATGAGACATATCTATACAATTTTTATGGCCCTTATACTAATGATTTATGAGAGAGGATATACAATATATTCAAGTTCTTAATTGGGATCTATGGCTCCATGCCAGGAAGAAAGCTGGAGTACTTGAAGTAGTCAAGGTAAAGGGATGTAGACACGAGTTGTGTAGTGCCAACAGAGTGGGACTATTTTGGTAGGTTAGGTAATAGCTCAGGATTATGGATCTATCTAGTTATATACCATAAAACCTATACCTAAATATAATATCATCAGGCCATCTATAGTTCAAGGTCTGATATTGGTATCCATGAATCTATTATCTTCTTTGTTTGACTCAAGTGCTTCACACTCATTTATAATGATAATTTAATGGGAAGTCTTTGTCTTAAGATTGAATAATTTAATGGGGATAATTTGGTACCTCTATAAGAGAGTCTTCACTAATGAAAGAAGTTTCATTTTAGGATAGATGGCTTCGGTTTCTTTTGGAACCTTTTCACACTTAAGATGATAGGATATAACATAATTATTGGGATGGAGTGGTTGTTGCATTTTTTATACCATATTGATTGATATCAATGTAGGGTTTCTTTCTCATCACCTAAGAGTGGTAGTTATGTTAACAAGGGAAAATTGTATGTCTAGGAAACTCAAGATATACATGAGAATCATGGGCAGGACAGAGTGTTGTCTTTTTATTGATGATTGGGGAGTATTAAGAACTATCTTTCCTCCAATGGTGGACTATTTAATATATTTATTTTATGATTAATTTTCTAGGATACCTCCTAAGAGAGAGGTAGATTTCACCATCAAACTTATTCCAATAGTATAACTAGTATCTATTAATCTATTTAGGATGGATCCTAATGAGATTCAAGAAATCAAGAGATAGTTGAAGGACCTAGAATCCAAAGGGTTTATATGAACCATAATTTTTCCTTAGGGTTCACCTGTAATTTTTTCCAAGAAGGTGGATGGTACCCTAAGGCTCTTAGTGGATTAACAGAGGTTTAATTATCATACATATAATAACTAGTATCCACCTCCTTGTATACATGATCTATTTTACCAAGTTAGGGTATTTAGGGTCTTCTTAAAGATTTATCTAAGATCTTACTATCATCATGTTATATTTAAACCCTTTATATTCCTTGTTCAGATTTATGAAGAATTTATATCCTTAAAAAATATTTGGTTATGTTTTTTAGTCTAATGAACTCACCTGAAATCTTTATGAATTTGATGAATTGGGTTTTCCAACCATAACTAGATGCCTTTGTGGTCATTGTTTTGGATGATATCTTAGTGTACTCTCAAAATAGTCATGATCATTCCAAATACCTTTACATAATTTATGAGAGTGTATGATGTATGAAAATATCAATAAATTTGACTTTTGTATCAATAAATTTCACTACTTGGGTAACATTATATTAGAAACACGGGTGTTTGTAGATCCATAAAAGGCAAAATCCATTTTTTCATAGGAGAAATCCAAGAATTTTTTCAATATTTTAATCTTATTGGGACTAGTTGGATACTATCAATGTTTCATTCAAAACATTTCACACCTTAATACACTAATTATAGGCTTGAACAAGAATGGCATAAAATTCACATTATCTGAAGCTTGTGAGAAGTCCTTTAAAGAATTAAAGGGAATGATGACCCCAACATTGATTTTAATTTCACCTCATCTTGGAATAGGATACATAATTTATTGTGATGAATCAGGTGTCAGACTGGGATGTTTTTGGATAAAATAGGAATGATTCATGGAATATGGGTCTCGTTAGTTGAGTATTCATGAGCATAATTACCCAACACACGATCTTGAGATAGCTGCCATTGTTCAGGTCTTGCATTTCTAGAGAAATAATCTATTGGGGGAGTGGTTTATAGTATACAAAAACCATAAAAACCTAAATTACATATTATATCATTGTTATCTGAACCGATATAAATGGATTTAGGCTGAATACATTCAATTCTTAAACATTGAGATTGTTTACACACCAGGGAAGGACAATGTGGTTACTGAATCATCGAGCCAAAATACTCATACAAAATTTTTTCATAAAGATAGTGGTGAATGGAATTTAATATCTCGCCTTTATAAAATTAATCTACAAATTCAGAAGTGTCATAGGAACATTATCCTCATGGATTTATCAATGAATTAATCACTTCTAGATCAAGTGAATAGGGGTAAACATTCAAATCCTGAAATCTTGGTCTTAATGAATGGAGTTTCTGGTACGGACCCACTTTATGATGTGGTATTTGATGTGGATAAAATCCTATATATCCATAGGAACGTCTGGGTTCCTACCAAAATAGTATAGGAACTGACATGGGTCTCTCATGCTTCTTAATGGGTAGTACATCCCAGACTGAAAAAGATGTATCATTATTTATGTAGCCAATATTAGTGGTCAATGATGAAAAATGATATTATAGATTTTGTCACTCAGTGTTCCACATATCAACTAATGAAAGTGGAACCCCAGTGGCATGTTGTCCTTTAATTGCTACTACCCATTTAAAAATGGAAATGGGATGACATCACCATGGATTTCATGAAGGGGCCACTGAAGTCACCTTGAGGAAGTGATTTTTTTGTGGCTAATCATCAAAAATATAACAAAGGTTTCACACTAATTTCCTATCTAGGATACCTTATTAGTGGATGATCTTGGGGGAAATATTTCTAAGTTGTCTTATCCCTTCTTGGGATTCCACATACTATTTTATCAAAAAGGATACTTATCCCACTTTTGGGATCTGTTAGGGTTTGTAGAAGTCTCTTAGTGCATAGGTACTTCCAAGTAAAAATTACCAACTTTAGACCGATGTTCCTTCCATTACCACTATACATGAACATGAAGATATAGTCTATGTGTGTGTCCTATATTTGGGATTCTATTGGGAAAATCACTTTCCTATTACTGATTTATCTTATAATAACAGTTTCTACATGATTTTCTAGATGTATCCTTATGATTAACTCTATATTAGGTTATTTAATTCACCTCTATACAGGTTAGAGGTAGGATAGGTAGCACTACTTAAATTGAATCTCATTTAGGAAGCATTGAAATATGTATAGTTGATCAAGAAACATATGGTTGCAACTCAATATAGGTAGAATTAATATTCAAATTTTCATCACTATCATTTGGAGTTTGAGAAAGGGATCAGGTATTCTTACAAGTTTTACATAGATTTGATCATCGATGTATTTAGAGGTATGTAAATCTAGAACCTATATTTGTTAAACCTTTTGAGATTATAGATAGGTTTGAGAATAGAACACATCAGGTAGCTCTTACTCAAAAGTATGGATTTATGAAAAATGTCTTCTATGTTTCACAAATCCACCATTATTAGTCAATCCCATCTCATGTCTTTTATTCTGAGGATTTTTAGTTGGAGTTTGATGATTTTTTAAGGAGTATCCTATTTTTATCATTTATCATAGCAGAATAATCTCCAAGTAAATATGGTTCCTCTGGTTTGGGTGTTATGGTCACATGGTTGTGTTTAGTGAAATGTGGGAACGAGAGTTTAATGTACACACTCAATAGTGGGAGTTGTTCTTGGATATATCTCAACCAACCTTTTATGTAAAACTCAGGGATGAGTTATCTTAAGGAGGGTTGGTTATATGATTTTATTTTTCCATTGAGGTATGGGTAAATTTGGATTATATCAAACAACTTATTTTTACATTAATGAAAGTTCAATGTAGATTAGATGAGGTTTTAGGAGATTTTAAATGGGTACAGATTTAAGAGTTAATGTTTTTGGAGAAGAAGGATGAGGAGCATGGTTAGCACATGGTTTAGCTAATTGTGCACCTCAACCATATATCCCATAAAAGGGAATATCATGGATTTATAAACTAGGTTAAGGGGGACTATAAAACATGAAACCTCTCTGATTTATTGGGGGTTCACTGTGCATAGTTTGTGCATGGTTATTCTGACCATGACCAGAAGTCATGTGAGGTGTAGTACTCCTAGACAGTATGTGTACATGGTTGTTTCATGCTTTTTCCAACTATACATCCAAACCACACTCCCAAGTAAAAGCGTGATAAATGAACATTTTTAAATCTTTCCTTTAAAACCTAATTTGTTCTACTCCTCCCTCATTCACATGTAGCATCCACTGGAGCTTTCCCTTCTTCTTTGGGATCTTTTTGGTGGATCTCATAGATATCATCTTTTATTCATTCACTGAGGATCAAGTTGGAACACTCTCAGTAAGTCAAATAATCCTTTAACTCCCCTACTCAAATTTCTTCTCCATATATGGTGTTATCTCTATATGATCTAGTATACCCTATTTTTAAGTCTTTTTCTAATAATCTAATTTTTCTTGTTCCATCCCAAATATAAGGTTGATATTAAATGAGGATTCTTCCAAGGGGATTTGTTATGTGGTCTATTAAAATTTCTAAAAGTGTTTATTTTTATAAATTTCGTACTTGTTATGCACATTGGAATTTCTAAGTGTTTCCACTAAAATGATTATCTCTTTATTTAGTCACATATAACATGATCTATAGGTTCTATGAGACCCTTGAAACCATTGGAGGTTGATTACTTCAACCTGAACTACCCCATAGGGTGTGATGTATTAAATTCCTTTGAAAACCACTCTTTTATTTCAACCAAAACACCCCTCGGGAGGTTAAAGTGACTCTTATAAAATGAAATGACCAACTTAAATTAATTAAATTTTTAAATGGAATGGGTAATTCACTTGAACTTATGATTTATTATCACATATACTTGACTACTACTATGGAATTGATCACACTGTTAATGGCCTTCAGAAACACTTGGATTCTCAACCTGGAATGCTCTGATCAAACTCTTTGAAAATCACCTGATTAATTGAAGTGGATTATAAAGGGGTAATCCCATATTGGATATGGTAAATGTCTTATATGATTGAATTCCTTAGCATGGAATAATTCACCAACAAATTTAGGAAGCTTAGAATTCCTAGGATGAACTCCCTTGATTCATCTTGATTTCCTCAGACAAAGACTACCTTGGATTATCTCCTTAGATTCCAATAAAGTAAACCCCAAGATTACCTTAAACATTATACTCGGGGTTGGTAAGGATAAAAGGTCCATTTGACTTGGTTCCCTATCTGACTAAAAGGTATTATGCCCAAAGGTATCCAAATTAGGCCGAAATAGGTGGTATTTCATAGTTTACCTCCCATTTACAATTGCTCTTATTTATATACTATTAAATGTTTCATATTATACTCAAAAACTGTATTTCTATTAAGCACCATTGGTTGTGGCCTACAGAGTTTAACTCATACCCTATTTGGTCCATTGTTTGGTACCCATGAAGATCTCATGGATACAGGTAAGGATAAACGGAAAATCCCTACTATCGATGCTTAATATCCTTTTTGGATGGGAGCTTGGGAGTATATGATCGAGCCAGTTCTTGGGATTCTCATGGGGATATATTTTTTTTGAATTTTTTCCTTTTTTTTATACTATGTTGGTTGTATTCTTTCTACCATGTCTAACCTAAGTCATTTTTAATATTATCTTGAAATTATATTATATAGTGTTTATTACAACCTTATGTGTATTGTTTATTATTTCTATGGTTTATTTTTTGATGCCTAATTATTTTTGTTGGTTTATTCACCACTATGTTTCACTCTAACAATGAGGGTTTAGTATCCCCACTGAACCACAATACACCATCTCTGATAGTCAGTAGTCTCTCATGTATGAGGAGGCATGCTTAAGGCCTTGTGTCCAATCATACTAGTCACTTATCTATGAACCAAGCTCAAGAGATCACAAAATGAATGACACATATAAATCATATTGATATGGTTTAAGGAGTTTAATAAATTAATTTTAAATTATTCATAAAAAAGTAATATACACAACATGCACTTTACCACTATATATTGTGTATAAATATTCCCCATCTATCTTTGGAACATGCATGGGTAATGTGCGTGTTGTCCTATCGTGGGCATTAATGGAGTTCATGGAATGTATAATACTTATGAATTATGTGGTCTCTAAGTTACATGGTTACCAATCACACATTCCATTTATAAAAACACATGGATCATCTTTGACTAATGGTTTACACATCGTGTGTGTATGTTTCATGTTATATAGTCCGGGTAACCAAGGAACAATCTAGACCATTTATTATATGGTATTTCAAATAAACATTGTGAGAAATAAATGAATGACATGATGAATTAATTCGTGATTTATCCTAGTGAATTAAACATAGGTACACAACATGTACCATTGGGATACATGAAAAGTATTCTTATTCTTTTTTTCCAGAATCCTTGGAATATATGGATTAGTTATTTAAATTTTCTTCATTCATAATTAATCCATTTTCATTATATTTTTTAGATAAAAAGGGAATAAGGTATAATATCATGAATCAAATTAAAGAATTATTCAACAAAATTCAAAAACTAATTATAAATTCATACATCAATAAATAATATTTAAATAACTATAAATAATTGTGTGACCATCATGATACCAATTGTAGGTTGTGGGTGAAGTGGTAGCACTAGTGGGGGTATGATCGACTCATGTTTTTATTATAATTGATGATTAATCAGATATGTACATCTATGAATGATTTTGTGACCAATGTAATTTCATCAAATCTTAATTGACATGAGAACATTGAAACCAAAGGTAAGATAATCACATAATTATTTATAATGAATTTAAATAGTTAAAGAATTAACCCATTATGAATTCTTTATTTATTGATGAATATGAAAATGTATCAACGCCAAATCATCATTGTGTCATAGGAATAAAGTGTAGATTCCCTCTAGTGATGATACATATGTACACCAAAAACCTCTAAGTAACATCATGGTAGTATCCAGGTATTATCATGGAAGATCCTAACTCTTGTATCATTCATCTATGATTTCCATGATAATCGCTTGAAAGAAGGACCCTCCTTGATCTCTCTTGAATCAAGATGGGTGGTGAAGTTGGATTTATCTCTGTTATTGATAGAATTTTTAAAGAGGATCTCTATATGTATTTAAAGGATTCACTAGATTTTTTGTACACAACCAAAAAATGTCTTTCATTAAGACTCGATATAATTTTATTTGGTTTAAATAGTTTTAAGGTTAAAAAATAATAATTGCACATGTTCCCTTATTTTTTCTCAATATTTGTAGAACCTCATGTCTATAAAAATAATAATATTATTATTACTATTTCTAAAATGAAAAAAACAAGTGAATTAATTAAATAGTTTGAAAGTTTAGGGTAAATACCTCATTTATAAAGTCAAAAAAAATTCCCTTTTAAAGTTAGATGAGAGGGAACCTAGTATAAGATTCGTAATCCCATAGGCATAAAGGATTGAGTAATACATGACCTAAAATCAAAATAGGTGGCATAATTTATTCCATTTACCAAAAAATATCTCCCCCTCCACCAAATAAACTGCACATGTATTGCCAATCAAATATGTTATGTCAGCCCTGCTAAGAATCTACGCAATTCTGGTCTGACAGAATTTGTTAGGGAACCCCTTTATCCCACATTGGAATGTAGGATAGGACCAGATCATAGTTTTTTATATATCCATATCTCATTCTAGCCACCCACCCGATGATGCTTTCATGGACCTCAGTGAACTTTTAACCTGATGCTCCACATCATATGACTCTAACATTATGTGAAAATCCATGTGGTTGGGTACCCATCCATCCCTCATTGGAAGGAATCTAGATAGATAAATAATGTGTGTCAACACACCCACCCAGACCACTAAACATGGTTTGACATTAATGCAAAATATTTATCTATCTTTGAATAATGACTATTTATTTAATATATAAATATCACTCAATTATTCTCTAATAAATAAATAAATATTTTATTCACTAAATAGAAAATGAATATTTATTAAATATTCTACTCATAAAATATTCCCTTGAATAACTAGTGACTAAATATATGTGATTAAGATAATAATGAATAACTAATAAACCATGTATGATAATAATATTTATTCAACAAGTAAAATAAAAAATAATATTTAATATTTAACTAAAGTTCATGATACACATTGTGGGTCACCCTTACGGCCACCTTCTTAACAGGATTAGGTAGTGCCACCCAAAGTCCAAGGTTTGTGTCTATCAATGTGACAAGCCACCCATAAACTAAAAATTTAATTCCATGATGACATACATCCTTATATGAACAATTTCTATGTAATATAATCTTTAACATCCTGAGATTTTATTATATATTTATCTTCAAATAAATTAAATTTCTTTGTTAGCTTATGATACATGCAACTCAAGTCTAAATAAACTATAACATGATATAACATTATAACCTATCCATTAAATTTGAATAAATAATATGAATAACTATATTTTAAAAAACATGTATATAGTTTTTATATGAATAAGGTATATTTTTAGTTAAGTCGTTATATGCTTTAAAAATACATTTTTTCTCAAAAACGGTTTTTATTACTGAATTGAATAATTAATTTATACCACTTTATGAAACTTTATTTGAAAACATAAATTTCGGTTTTAAAATCATCATTTCATAATTATCTTAGAGTGATTTTTTTATGATTTTCTAAATAGTTTTTTTATTGAAACATGTCTTCTCATTTGAAGAATTTAAGAAGTTCCATTTTGATTTAAATGGTTTTTAAATTAAAATTAGATTATTTATATTATGAATAATCTAGTTATGTTCATTTCAACTAATTTTATATTTTATTTTGGTATAAAAACTTTTATACTTCAGGTAACATTTTTTCTGGAAAACTTCTTTTCATCGTGTTTGGTGCATTTAATTTTTAATGAAATATAGCCACTTCTATGAATTGAATCTTGAAAATTGGATTCCATATTTAAAATAAGGGGGAATAATTTTTATAAATACACCCTTTTTATTTTTTCATTATGGATAATAACCTTGGTAAAAAATCTCACCTAAGTAAGGGAAAATTTGGTAAAATATTGTTAAAATTTTGGGATAAGGATTTAAAATTTCTATAAAATTATTCATTATCCTATTGGATGAGTCTCTATCACCCATTTCCATCCATGTATCTAATATATGGCCACATGGTTCCATTTTACTTTTATTATAACCTTTATATTATTTTAATAAAAGATTAAATACACAGTTTCACTATTTTCACTTTAAAATCTATAAAAAATTTACCTAAGGATAAAAAAAGTTATATTCTATTATAAATGTTTATTAAAAAGATAAATTAATTTTTTTATCAATGAAAATTATTTTTAATTTTTATTTATTTTGTGGTTACCTTAAATGATTACACTACATCGATGTATAATTTATTCAATTAATTGAAAAATAAAATAAATGGTTTCATAAAAAATTAAAATTAATACAATTCAGGTGAATTATTGTATTCCATGAATTTTGGAGATAATTATGACAATGTTTTGGTGTTTCATATTTTTATATTCAAATTCCATAACTATATTCATAACTATAAATTCAATGCAAATGAATTGTTCCAAAGATAACATTAATGATATTTTATTAAAAAATTATTATTAAATGATTTAAAATTAATAACAATATTGTCTTCATACATGTGAATTTTATATTATTTAATATATCAACCATGGTTTATTTATGTGTAAATTTTTTTTATGGTAACATTTTTTCCTATAAATAGTAAAAATTTGATATTGCGGTAATTGTAAAATGGGTTAATGAGAGGTTAAAACTAAGATATAAGGGATAAAACATCACATAAACTTATATAAATTGTATTTTAAGATATTATTTATACTTATAATCATAATATAATCTAAATATATCAATTTAGAGTCACTTTATTATAAATATTAATTTACATTAATTTAATAATTTAATTAATTCCAAGAGTGTCCCTCCTCTCACTTATAATAGGGTGCCTCTTCTCCTATATTACTTACACCATTTGATCCTTATATATCATAAAATACCTAACATAATAAGTTATTATATTTCTTAATCACATCATATATATTATATTATTTCCAAAATACCATCCATTCAAGAATTAATGTGTAATCCAAAAGAGGTTTCTCAACGAAAGGGATTATCTTAACCGAAAGTTTTCAATTTTATTTCTTCTATATACTCTAAATACATGGTATACATTATAAAATAATGAATTATGTATATTAAATAAACCTATTTTTTATTATGATTATGTAATTACTATTTTTAACCTTCTTTTCATCCTACAGAAAGTGAAAACGTCACTCGTGTGTGCGTACGTACGACTTACCGCCTTCATATAGCGTTGTAATTCATTTTTATTTCCCAATTTAATTGGATGGTTATAATGATGTATTTAATAAATATATATATATGTTATTTATGATATTATAATGATTCAATAAATTTTAATTATTATTTACCTTTCTTTAATTACATCTGTTGAAAAATAGAAACAGTGTTCATGTGTATATATAACATACTATCTCCATGAATGGTGTAATTCATTTTTCTATCTCTACCTTTTATGGATGACTCTCTCTCTATATATATATATATATATAATGAATATATTTTATATTAAAATCATGCTTAAATTTTTTAGATGACGAAATCATGAATAAAGTATAATGGTCTGAACTGCATAACTGAAACATGTATGAAAAACCAAGCAGTTATCAACCGAAACAATGATTTTAATAAACAACTATTAATAAATTGGTTATAATATATTATATATAAATAATATATGGTATTATATATATTATTAAGTATCTTTAATACATTTATAATAAATATATAATTAATATACATGAGTATAGAATGCATGTGAAGAAATACAGGCATTGAGGTAAGGGTTTCTCGTCTCACTTTTGTTTCAATGATACATATTACATATTCATCACTTATTTATTTAATGTGGTGTATATAATACCATTTTTTATGGTATATAATGATTCCATTTATATTCTAGGTATTTAAAATTTCATTTTATATGCTAACTTTCATGGGGGTTATGATTCAAAAATCTCCAAAGTGGTAAGGGTTTATTTCACAGTCTCATCCTCACTAGGGATTGTTTATGTTTAAGTTTTAATTGGAGGAATTTTATGATATTTATATCATAATTTTAAACTATTTTATTCTAATATAGTTGTTTATAGGGTTTTCAAATATTAGTTCCAATTTTACCTTCTTTGGCAGTCAAAAATACCAAATTAATATTTTTATAGAAAATTGACTTTGTTTTTCAACTCGGTAAGAAATATTTTTCTTGCATGTCCATATTTTAATTAAAATGATTTCAATTAAGTTTTTAATATTATAAAATTATTTATTAAATTTATTTTTATCAATGTTTTAATTTCTATACAAAATTTAAAAATGCACCTTCTTGTTGTTTTGTGAGTGAGGGATGTTTTACTAAAGGGGTGAAAAGAATCTTTATTTTTAACAATTATGGAATGAAAAAAATATTCCATATTGATAACTAATTTTTTTGAAGCTTATTTTACAAGTTTATAGGGATATTTTAAAATAAAAGTTTTCCCACAATATTTTGGAAATTTTTTTATTTTAGATAAGTGATTTAAAAATAAAAAGACAAATTTCCTCCATAAATCTTCCGGATATATTTTAAAAGTATTTTCATATACGTCAACATACTTTGATAAATTTTATGATTTAATAAGGTTACAGTATCATTATTCCATCTAATATATTTCTATAGAAGGTTTATGATCTATTTTAATGGTTAAAGTATTGAAATTCAATATTTAGTTTTTTTTATATGAATAATTATTGATTATAAAACTTGTTGATTTCATTGTATTATTTTTCATATGATGAATAAATTGGACTTATTAAGTGACGAGTGGAGATTGAAATTATATAACCCCTCAATGCACCGGTAGGTATCCTAAGACAAACTAGTTTGGTTATTTAATTGAGACCTTATCCATTTATGTAATATTTCTTATCATGAGGCCTCAATAGTAAGTTCTCGATTTCTATAATTATGCATTCCATAATTATGAAATCAATTATTGATTTACATGTGATTATTTAAATAGTTGTTTTATCCATGGATAAGTTTCAAGAACATGAGATTCTTTATATGACATTATTTTATCGTCACTTATTTCTATCATGTTATTTTTAATGCTCAAGTTAATGATTAAATGGAATGTGTTTTTATTTATTTACCTTTCCATATTAATTATAACTTATTTAATCAATATATAATACATTGTGTGTAACCCTTAAAAATCAATTTATCTCACTTTTATTTTTTCCTTAGGATTCTAAGAGTTGTACTATGATTGATATGAAATTATATTCTATAGAGAATAATAATGTTATCAAATAAAATTTATTGTTGTATTTTTATGTTTTCCAATGTAAAATGGGAAGAATGTATGTATATAGTTTACCAAGTCTAATAAATTATTCATTCCCTTATGTTGAGATCACTTGTATCTAGTTCCAATTTAATAAAGTAAACATCGACTCAAGGTTATTGGATTCAGAGACATTAGAGTTGGTATTAGAGAAAGTTTAGTATAATACTTGCAAACTACATTTAGGAAAAAATAGATTAGGGAACATAACCTTGTGAAATAATTTGAGGATAATTCAAAGTATAGGATAACATCATAATGTTTTCATAGAAGTAAATCCATGTCTTGATAATACAATTGTACACGGTTTTGTAATAGATACATATAGGGGTAATAACATAGAAAATAGTTGGCCGAGTATATATTAGGAATCATCCTAGTTCTCGGTGAATGAGCCCTTACTACACACCTGGTTTTACTCGCCTAGGGGATATGATTGGGTTAATTCACATTTTATTTATGAACCATTATAATGAGTGGGAGAATAGAACATATGGAAACCTATGATATACATAGTGATATTGGATAAACCTAAAGTGTATTGGTTTGATAAGTCTATGTTTGATCACTATTTTAAATATATAGATACCCTTTTTAATTTTTTATATTATTGGATTTTATTAAGATTAAGTATATTTTGGGAAGAATTTATGGGAATAAAACCCTTAGGTATAGAATATATTTTAGTAATAAGTTTATTTAAATAATAATACTTTTATATTTTTTGGACATAATTTTAAAGTTATTGATAAAATTTAGGCTTAATATGATCATTTATGTTAAGGTAATAATAGTCAATTAATATTATTTTATTTTGTGGAAGAAAATAAGTTGTATAGAAAACCATAGGGGTTAAAAATTTATTTGATGATTAATGTTATTTTTTAGGAAATTCATCATATTTTCTGAAACATTATAAGAATTATATTGTATAGTTTTAGAAAAAGGACAACTCGTATGTCGGGAGACAACCCATCACATTCAGTTAGGCCAAAGGGCATTAATCCACAAATGAAGGGTGATAAGGGTGCAATTCATACCACTAGCCAACATGACATCCTAGTTAGTATCGTATTTTTTTCTTAAAAATTTTTATAGATAAATATTATATTGGTTTTATGAATCATATTATAGAATAAAATCTTTTTTATGGGATTTTGATGTGATCAATTATATTTAGGGAGATGTTTTATTGGGTTGTGGTATATATATAACCATTAGGTTTAACTTAAAGGATAATTTGGAAAGAATCATATTTCATTTTTAGATATGTAATTTTAAGGGTATGAGATAACCTTTGAGGTTACAACATTCTTCAATTTTGAGGTTATTGAGGTTATTTAGGATATAGGGTAATTTATTTATGGAATTATCTATGTTAAATCATTGATTTTATTATAGATTTCTGGAAATTTAAAAAAATATTCATATAGAAGTATTTTAATTTTGATTATTATCTTATATTTTGATAATAATTTTTGTTTTAGTAAATAAAAGTGGAGTATATTGTTATTCTTTTGTGGATTATGTGATATCTTAGAAATTGATTTTAGTACTTCATGAATGAAAAATTCATCTTGAATACTCATAATTTGGAGAAAATTGTGATATTATACTATAGATTTATTAAAAGATGAAATTATACTTTTCAAGTAAGTATATTTCCTTATGAACTTAGCCTAGATGTTATAAGAATTCCACAACTCTTGGAAAATGATATTAAAATAAAAATGTTATCAGATTTCATTCATTTCCCCTGAATCAATTGTCTTTTTCAAATGTCATTGATTTATCATTTTTGGGTCATTAACTTTTTCTTGATCATATTATCTATCATCCTCTATTAGTCGTTATATGTTATTATTCTCATCCATGTCTATATTTTTACTTCGAACCAATGTTCTCTTTATCTAGGAACTTAAATATGCGATATTTCAAGTAACCTTTATGTTTCCTACTTTCCCTTCCCAAAAGAAGTTTTATTATCCCAATGTAAAATTTGGGTTTTAAATAATGGTTTATCATTTTATGACCAATATAAAATTTTTAGGGGGAAATTTATTTAAGGGTATATAATTTAGCACCCTGAGATTTTATGATATATTTCTATTCAAATAAATTTAATTTTTTCAATATCTTGTGATACATGAACCCCTTAGTCTAAATTAATCATAATATAGTATACTTTTATAACATATATCTTAAATTATAAGAATTAAAAATAATTAAATCATTTTAAAAAAAATGTATAATGGTTCTAAATGAAGCAAGTATAACTATAGTAATGTCATTAAATGCTTTAAAAATAAATTTTTCCTCAAAAATAGTTTTTATTAATAAATAATATAATTAATTTAAACTAATTTAATAAAATTTATTTGAAAAAATAAATTTTATTTTTTTAATACTCGAATCGTAATTATCTTGGAGCTAATTGTTTATAATTTTCTAAAACTAATGATTTTTCGTGAAAAATAATGGTTTTTATTGAAAATTTTATTTTCATTTAAATAATTTAAAATGATTCATTATTGATATAAATGGTTTTAAAAGTAAAATTAGTTGATTTATATTATCAATAATTTAATTAATGTTATTGAAATTAATTTTTTGTATTTTGGTACATAATCTTTTATAATTAAAAAATATTTTCTTTGAAAACAACTTTTCATCTCTTTATGTGGGTTTAATTTTAAATTAAATTATACTAATTATTTAAATTGATTCATGGAAAATGGATTCCATTTTTATAATTCTAGGGGTCAAATTTTTTAAATAGATTCGTTTTATTTTAGGTCATTATGAATAATAACCTTTTTAAATATTTGTCACCTCAGTAAGGGTAAAACTGGTAAAATAGGGACAAATATTTGGGATGAGGCTTTAAAATTTCTCTTATACTTTCCTTTTATCCTATTGGATGACCTTTTTATACAATTTCCATACATTTCTCAAATATATGTAAACCTTGTGTTATTTTTCTTTGATTATGAAATTTATATTATTTTTAGAAAAGAATAAGTATAAAATCCAACTCTCTTGACTTTAATATCTCTAAAAATTTTACACAAATATTAAAAAAAATCAGATCTAAAAGATTTTATGAAAGGTAAAATAATTTTTTAATCCTTTTAATTTATTTTAACTTTAAATGCTTACACAATTAAGGCACAATATTTATTCAATTAATATAAAAAATAAATAAATGGTTTTTAAAAAATAAATGTAATGTAATTTGGGTGAATTATTATGTTCCATGAATTTTTTAGCTTATTATGACATATTTGGGGTGTTATAGTGTTTTATATTCTAATTCCATAAATATATTGATGATATTAATTTGAAATTAAACGGATTGTTCCAAAAATGGAATTAATGATAATTTATAATAAACAATATTTTATAAACTGAATTAAAATTCATAAAAATATTATCTTCAAACAAGTGAATTAGATATGGTTTAATATTTAAAAAATTTCCTAATTACGTGTCACTTTTAGTTTTATGTAAACATTTTTTACCCAAAAAGAGTAAAAAAAACATTGATATTACGATAATTTTCAAAAGGGATAATGGGGTGATTAAAACTAAGATATAAGGATTAAATCATCACATAAACTTTTCTATGTTTTATTTTATGAGTGTATTTACACTTATCCTCATATTATATTCAAAATATTTCAATTTTGATTCATTTTTTAATAAAATTTAATTTATATTAATTTAATACTTTAAATTATTCCAAGAGTGCCCCTCTCTTCACTTTTAAATGGGCACCGCTTATTCTATATTCCTCACACCTTTGCATCCTTATAGATCATCCAATCCAAAACATAATACCTTAATAAATTTATTCACTATATCAGGGATCATATATTATTTTCAAAATTCAATCCCTTCAAGGTTTATGGTGTAATCCAAAAGACGTTTCTCAATGAAGAGGCATAACTCTTAAGTAAGTGTTTTTAATTTTATTTATTCTTATACCTCATCTAAATCCATGGTATCCATTCTAAAATAATTAAATCAGTATCTTAAATGCACTTATTTTTTAGTATGATGATGGTAAAACCATTATACACCTTCTTTACATCTTATGGAAAGAAAAAAACATCACTCGTGCGTATGTATGGCCTGTTGTCTCAATATAGCAGTGTAATTCATTTTTCATCACTAATTTAATTGGATGGTTATAATGATATATTTAATAAATATATATTTAGTTATGATATTTTTATTATTATATAATGTTTAATTATTATTTAACTTTACTTTTTCATCCACCGAAAAATGGAAACAGTGCTCATGTGTACGCACGGCCTCCCATCTCCATGAATTGTGTAATTTATACTTTATATCAACCTTTTATGGATGATTATAAATATATATAAATATAATTAATATATATATTAAATTTATATCATGTTCAAAATAATATAGATAATGAAACCATGATCAAAGTACAAGGACTGAAACTACCATACCGAAACATGCATAAAAACTAAAATAGTTATCACTAAGAACAATGGTTCTAATAGAGAATTGTTAATAAATTGGTGATAATATGTTATAAGTAAATTATATAAAGTATGAGATATATTATTAAGTTTATATAATAATTTTATAATAAATATAAATTTATTATACATGATTTTTGAATGCGTATAAAGAAAGATGAGACTTGTGGAATGGGTTTTTCATCTCATTTTTGTTTTCGTGAGACATATTCCAAATTCACCACTTGTTTCATTAATGTGGAGTATATAATTACCCTTTGATATGGTATATCATTATTAACTTTATATTATTGTTATTTAACATTTCATTAGGGTTGTGATTTAAAAATTACCAAAGCAGTAAGGGTTTATTTTATAATTTGATCCTTATTCAGGATTGTTAATTTTAAGTTTCCATTAGAGGGATTATATGATATATATATGGTATATTTTCTCATACTATGGTCATTTTTCTATTTTTCAATTATGAAATCGATTTTTAACTTATTTTCCACTCAAAGATTTCAAATGTAAGTTTTTGAGGAAAATAAAAAAAAATTTACTCAGTCACGAATCATTTTATAACATGTATATATTTTCATTAAAATTCTTTCAAGAAATTTAAAATGAATCATCTTGTATTTTTATTAAAAAATTACATTTTATTGAAGGTATGAAAAAGAATATTTTTTTTAACAATTATGGAATGAATGAAATATTCTTCTATCATGAATGCTCAATGTTGTGAATCTTATTTTACAAGTTTTCATGGTTATTTTCAAAGAAATTTTTTTCAATAATATTTTAGTAACTTTTAGATTTTATATAATAAATTTCAAAATAAAAAAATTATTTTCCTCAATAAATATTCTAGTGATCTTTTAAAAGTATTTCTATCTATTCCAACATCCTATGACGAGTCTTATGATTTTCTGAGGTTATGATCTAATTACTCCATCCAGAATATTTCTCTGTATGGTTTATGATTAGTTTGAATAAGAAAATCATTAACATTACTAATTTAGTTTTTATAATATTGATAGTTATTGATTATAAGGAATGTTGATTAAGTTGTATTTTTTATTCATAATGAATGCATTGGAATTATTAAGTGATGGGAGGGGCCCAGTACTACCTATCCCATCGATGCATGGTGGGTATAATGAGATAAACTATTTTGGTATTTGTCAATGGCATTTCCCATTTATGTAACATTTCTTGGAACAAGGCCTTGATGATAAGTTTTAGATATCAAAAATTATGAATTATATCATTATGAAATCAGTTATTGATGTCCATGTGATTATTCAAATAGTAATGATATCAATGGATAATTTTCAAGCTCATGTGATTTTTTATATGGAATTATTTGATCACCATTTATTCTAACCATATTATTCTTCATGCTCAAGTTATTTATTAAATGGAATGTTTTTTTAGTTATTTACTTGTCTATATTGATTATACCTCATTTAATCAAAATAGCTTCCATTGTACGTAACCTTTACCAGTAATTTAAGATCACAATTTTTTTTTCTTTCTCCTAGAATACCAGGAAGTGTACAATAATTTATTTTAAACTATATTCTAGAGATATAATGATTTTATCAAAGAAGATACGTTTTTTGTATTTTTTTAAACAATGTAAAACTTAAAGAGTGTATATATCTAGTTTACCAATAATAATAAACTATTTGGTTAATTGGTATGTAATCACTTATATATATTGTCAATGTAATAAATTATACATAAACTCTAGGCTATTGGATTCAGATTATTTACATAATCCATTTATCATGATATCTCTAATCAAGAAAGTTTCTTTCTTGTGTCATCAACCTATGTGCTCGATGTTTCATTATTTGAATTTCTAGAAATGAATCATTCCATATATTAGCATGATCATGAATTTATTTTTTACATTTCATTAACATCAAATGGCTTGAGATATTAAATTACATTAAAGAACGGGAGGTAAAAATTCTTTCACTACTATAAAACTCACAATAAATAGTGATGGCCTCTATCAGCATATATAAAAGCACTGATGAAGGGTTGTTCCGCATGAATTCTTTCCATATCGGATTTTCTATTTGTCTAGGCAACACTTTATAACCTTTTTCATTCCATGATCAAAATGTTCCTTAGTTGTGGTAGATCGGCACCCACATACACTATACCACACGGGCATCCCAGGCCGATCCTAATATGTGTTGACTTTCTTACCCAACTTACATACCCTGCCCATATACATTAGGCCTATACAAAGCTCTCCTACCCAGCCTCACTCAAATTTTTTTATACTCAAATAAAAAATAAAAAAATAATATAAATAGTAAAAATATGAAATAATTGAAATAATTAAACAAATAAAATCTTAAAAAATTATTTTAAGTTTTTTAAAAAAATTATTAATTAAATAATTATTAATAAAAATGAAGAAATTTCATTTATATATATACATAATTGAATTATTAAAAGTAATAAATAATATATATATATATATATAATATAAATGCATAAAATAAATAAAACGTAATAATTAAAAAATTAAAAATTAAAAATAACCAAATTTCAAAAAAATTAAAATCTTTATTAATGAAATAATTATTAATAAATATAAATAAATTAAATATATATATAATGATCCAGCCTTAAACATTACATAATCTAGTAAATTCCTTTATAATTCACTTCTTTACAATCCCAAAGATATTTTCGATTTAGAATTTTAGAAATTTAGGACATAATTCATACATATCTACCCGTAATAATACAAATTGGAAACTACTAAAACAATATCCATTTTTTATAATAAAAAAGTTTTTAATAAAAACATGAAATCTATTAATGAAAAGTCTTCATAACATTTATCTTGGATTCTTCTTTTCTCCTACCCATCCTTAAACCACATGAAAAACATTTTAAAACATGGAATGAGCACAAAAAAGATAAGTAAGGGATATAAAAATAAGTATAGAAACCATTAGAACATGAATACTTACAAACAGTGAAATCAATTTCAAAAAGACATACTTCTTACATAATAAGTATCACACAGACACTTTGTGAAAACATGTGATTTCCATAAAACATAGAAAGAATAAATAATACCATAAAGTTAACATAGGTAATTAATTAATTAATATTGTAACCATCCTAGATACCATATGATTTGTAACCCTCATGGATACCTTATAATGTAACCCTCACAGCTACCTTACAATGTAACCCTCGCAGCTACCTTATAGTGTAACCATTGCTGTTACACTTGGCATAACCATAAGGTCGACCTCCAACATAAACATACCCAATGCATTAGTGGGAGATATAGGTCCCAACATTAATCATAAACAATTATAAAAAACCAAAACATAATTATAAAACAATAATGGTAACAATATATAATTCACCCCTATCAAAAAAAATAAATTAAATTAAAAGAGGATTCTTAAAGAAAAGTCCCTTACAAATATCATATATTTGAATTGAAAATTGATAAAAATAATGGAATATTTGTATACCCTATAAATACACATAAAAAACATAATATAATCAAAATTAAATTCACAAATAATCTTATTACTGTAGAATTAATTAAGTATAAGGTTTACCAAAGAATAGAAATTAGGTAAAGAATTCCATTACCTCGGATCCGTCTTACTTAAAACATGTTCAATCCCTCATATGTAATTGGTTAAAGAGTGTTATTAATATATTAAAGAAAAATATTTATATTTATAATTACTTATATGATATTCTCATAACATCCTTCAATCCATTTATTAATAATATTTTGTTATTTTTATTATTTCAGGTGCATTTATTTCATGGTTTTGATGGTTGGTTTATTATTGATTTTTTGTCGGAAAGAAGAAAAACCCCAAAATTGAAATTATATGTTATTAATGAACATCAAAAATATTAAATGGTCTTATATATCATTTTTTTTATATGGTATGAGGATGAATCATTAGATAAATCATTAGTGATGAATGTTAGTTTATTTTGGTGAATTTTGATCATTACAAACCACTTTTTTTATTAATTAATATTATGTATAAAAACTGGTTCAAGAACATAATGTAACTTATAATATTTACAATAAAATTTTATTTAAACATATTAATGGTTTTATTACCATTATTTATGGTGTTAATGGAAATTGGAAACACATCTTTTATGTTGTCGGTAAATCGACACATCACGGATGATGTTTTTATTCTTAGAACAAAAGAGATAAGAGAATAAGTATGATGATGATTTTTTCCATAAACATGATAAAATTATATTATATATAAGATAATTAAGTTTCCATGCCTATTTTATAAGGTGAGTTGGAGATACTATAATAAAAGAAAAATAATTTAAAAGTAAAAGAAAATGAAAGAGGATTTTTACCTCTTGAATTCTCTTCATTGAAAACCTTATTAAGGCCCTTAGTTTTGGAATTTAATAAGACCATAAGGTATTAGACATAAGTAAGAGGCTTGGGAATGGATTTGTTATAAATAAAATGATCTAAAATTATATGAGTTGTGAGGATAAGAGGTGGTGAGGGGAGGTATTTATGCTGGAGGAGAGGGGTGTTTTCTCATTATTATATTCATTAGTTTATTAATTTGGATCAAGATTGTGAATAGTTTGAGAATTATCATCAAATATATTAAAATAATGAAGTATTTTTTGATATTTTAGGCTTAAATCATCCTTAAAATATCTGTGACTCAATAAATCGTGTATTTTTCTTATATCGTAAATTACTATATTTCATTATTCACCAAAAAATCATGTTTTTTAGAAAAAAACCAAAAAATTCACCCCAACCATTTTAGACGTGTAGAATTCAAAAATGAAATCCATTTTATGAAAATAATTTTCTAATTATGAGAAATTTAATTTTTAGTTAAAATCATTATTTATTTGAAAAATACTTATTTTAAAACTATAACTGATTTTATAACACCTTGAAAAATTATTTAAAGTATTATAAAATTATCATATAATCATGAGAGAAAAAATAATTTATGAATCTATTCTATGAAAATATATTTTCTATTAAACCATTATATTAATAATAAAATTTTAATTAAATATTTATAACTTACAAAAACACCAACAATTAATTTATCATTTCCAAAACTTTTATTTACTTATTCTATGATATAAATATATCATGAGTATACTTATAAGATAGATAAATTTTATTTATACTCTCATAGGTGAGGTTACTTCTCTATTATCTAGATTAATATTCAAAATGATCATGTTACTGTACCTATGGTCATGTTACTATTCCATCAGTATAAATTCCTTAATTTATATAAATTCCAATTATTTCATTATAAATTTATAATGAACTTAACTATTTAATTATATAATGAAAATATATTATTTTATAATAACTTGGGTTGTTACATTCTCCCCACCTTCTAGAAATTTCATCCTGGAAATTTTTATTTACTTATTAAATAAGTGAGGATACTTTTCCCTCAAAGCGTTTTTAGATTCACATGTTTCTTCTTCAACCATGTGGTTTCTTCATAAAACCTTAACCTGATGAATTACCTTATTCCATAATAATTTATCTCAATGATCAATAATATGGATAGGTTTATCTTCATAAGTAAGGTTCTCTTCTAACTAAACTACTTTTGGGCTCAAAACATGAGATGAATCTAGCACATACTTTCTCAACATTGAAACATGAAAAAAAAATTGTGTACTTGAGATAAACCCAGAGGAAAATCTACTCAGTAGTAAACTTTCTCATATTTTTATAGAATTTCATATGTTCTAATTAACCATGGACTTAGCTTTCCTTTATTTCCAAAATATATAATAATTTTTCAAAGTGATATTATAATAAAAACATGATCTTCTACCATGAATGAAAATTCATTCCCTATATTATCTTCATAATATTTGTGTATTCTTTGAACTGTCCTCATGTGTTACTGGATCATCTTCACTTTCTCAGCCACTTCCTCTACTAATTTGTGTCTCATTAACTTACTTTACCTGAAAGAATCCCACAATGTTGGTGTTTGATACTGCTTCCTATATAATTCCTCAAAAGTTGTCATCTATATACTGGAATGAAAACTATTACTATAAGAAAACTTAACTAAAGAAATATGTTGATACCAACTTTTCTGGTAGTCTATTGAACAAGATTGAATCATATCCTCCAATGTTTGAATTCTTCTATCGGTCTATCCATCAGATTGAAAATGAAAATAAGTGCTTAAATTTAATTCTATACACAACAACTTCTCAAGGTCTTTCCAAAAGTTATAAGTGAACTTAGGATCATGGTTAGATACAATGGAAAGAGTAACTCCATGTAACCTAGAAAAATCTTTCTGGTAAATTCAAGAAATATGATCCAAATACATAGCATCTTGGATAGTAATGAATGTTACATATTTAGTTGGTCAATCAACAATAACCCAAATCACATTATTACCTCAAGAAGTATTTGGTAGTCCCACCACGGAGCCTGTGGATATATTTTCCCAATTCCACTCTAGCACTGGAAAAGGTTGAAGCATCCCCTTTGGTAGTTGTCTCTATACTTTAAATTAGTAACATGTCAAACGTTTCAAAATAATATCTTCAATATCTCATTGTATTTCATACCATAATTAATACTCTTGAAGGTATTTGTACATATTTTTATTTCTTTGATGAAATGAAAATGGAGAACTATGAGATTCACACAACAATTATTTCTTCAGCTGGGAATCATAGGACACACATAATCTCTTACCAAATCTTAAAACACAATCTTTATCAACATTAAATTATGGAAACATACCTTTTTCACCAATTCTACCTTTTTCTATAACTCATAGTCCTTCTTCTGTAATTTCTTAATTCTTTCTAATAGAGATTATTGCACTGAAACCTGAATCAAACAGAGGAGTTTCCTACACCAACAACTTTCAATCCAAAATTCATTAAATAATTAATCAAGGGGTCTTGTTCTAGACATAAAATAGTTAATTATGCATGATTTTTTCGACTCAAGGCATCATCCACTTTGTTTTCATTTCTAGGATTTTATTTGATCATGCAATCATAATCATTTATCATTTCAATCCATCTTCTCTTCTTCATGTTTAATTTCCTCTAAGTGAATATATACTTTAGAAATTTTTGGTAAGTATATATTTCACATTTGGATCCATATAAATGATGCCTCAAATTTTTCAAAGTGAAAACCAAAAATTAAAATTAAAAATTATGTGTGGGAAAATTTAACTTTTAAGGTTTCATTTGTCTTAAAGCACAAATAATTACCTGACTATTCTGCATCAAAACACAGCCTAGTACCTTAAATTAAGCATCATCATAAATGAAAAATTCACCATTTCTAGAATGTATGGGCCAAACTGAAGCATTCACCAATCTCTTCTTCAAGTTCATGAAAAAAACATCGAATTCTTTTGTCCAAAAAAAATTAACCCCTTTTCATGTTGACTTAGTTATAAGGATAGATAACCATGAAATTTTTAAAAAAAACCATCCGTAATAGCCTACTAATCCAAGAAGACTATGAATATATATAACATTTCTAGATCTTGGTCATTAGTCAACCACTTTTGTTTTCACAGGATCAACTATTATTCCTTCTTTATTTACAATATGCCTAAGAAAATAAATATATTACAACCAAAAATAACATTTGATAAATATTCCATATAACTTCTTTTATTTAAGAGTTTTCAAGATAATACATAATTTTTTTTCATAATCCTTATAAATGTTTTAAAATATTGGAATATCATTAATAAAAACAATAAAAAACTTATCCAAATATTCATAGAATATTCTATTCATAAGATCCATGAATACAATAGGGTAATTTTTTAAACCAAATGGCATAAAAACAAACTCATAATGCCCATATATAGAATGAAAAGTTGTTTTTGGGTTGTCGTTATCTATCACCTTCAGCTGATGGAACCCGGATCTCAAGTCAATCTTGGAAAAATACTGAGCTCCCTAGATCTGATCAAACAATTCATCAATATGTTGCAAGGGATACTTATTATTAAAAGCAATTTTAATCAATGATCTATAATCAATTAACAGCCTCATGGAACCATCTTTCTTTTTAATGAATATAATTGGAGAACCCCATGGTTAAGTGCTAGGATGAATAAAGAATTTATCAAGAAACTCCTGCAACTGATTTTTCATTTCAAGAAGTTACACTTGATCCATTCAATAAGGGGGTTTTGAAATTTGATTAGAATCAAGAACCAAGTCAATAGTAAATTAAACTTCCTGATCAAGTATAAAACTTTACAACTCATCAGTAAAAACAACTAGGTATTCATTTACCACCGTTACATCATTAATCTGAATAGTTCCCTTGTTTTCAACAATATGACAAATATAAATTTCATTTTCATATTTTAATAGTTTCTCATCTTCTTGATATGTTATCAATTTTATGGGCTCATTTTTGTATACAAACTAAAACTCTTTTTGAAAAACAAATTATTTAGCTCTATAATCAATATTTGCATGATAAACAAAATGTCAATCCATACGCATAATAAAATAAAACTCTACTAAGGAAAAAACAAGGTTTTTAGGTAATTTATTTCCATATAAAAAATAGAAAGATTCTTATAATGCCTTTTTTCTATAATATTTCCTCCTTATGTTTTAACCATAAGTTCCGGTCTCATTTATTGAGGTAGAATTTCCAATTTCCCAGAAAATTTCTAAGAAATAAAGTAATGTGTAGACCCCATATCAAAAAAGACATTATGAAAATCTGTGTAAACAAAAAAAGTACCTAATTCCACTTCATTGGAAGGCCCGACATCTATTGATGTAGTGGAAAAGTATCTCATTGCACTTTTTTACTTATAATATGGCTTATTTCTATCATTCAAATCTTTCTTTGGGAAAGTATTTTCATAATAAACCATCTCACCACATTTAAATTATTTAATAGTTTGCTTATCAGAATTAATATTAATATCATTTTATTTACTATCCTGAGAAATATATCCAAACTTACCACATTTAAAACACTTACCAGTTTTGTTAAGGCATTCCCTAGGGTGTTTTTTACCACACTTTTCATATACTAGAAACTGTACTTTCTTACTGTCAGATTTTTTATTTGATTCTTACCCATCACTTGCCATCGGTATATCTTCTTTTGCTTATTTTCAAAGTACATGTGATCATTAGAAAACTTTATTTCTACCCTCTCATCACATTGGAAAAGTTTCTCATAACTTTTGAATTCATGGGAGGTTAATTCCCTTCAATTTATTATCTTCAATCCTGAGTAAAAATGATTGATTTTTCTATCAAGATCCTGAATTATATTTGGGGCGTACCTTTCCAATCAGGTGAAGTTTGATTCTTACATGGCTACTAAATACTCCTCCATTTATTTCAATTCAAGTAATTTCTTTCCATCCTAAGTTTAACTACTTTAGTTAAAAAAAATTCATGGAGGATATTTTTAATGTCTTCTCATTCTAAGGCATTAATCTCATCACTATCCCTGATATTCTTGACCATTAACAAAAATTGTTCATCTTCACACTTAAAAAAATAAATGTAATGACTAACCTTTTGATTATCTAAACACCCTATAACATCAAATATATTTTCAAGGTATTTAATAAATCCTTAAACCACCACTAGGTCAGAATATCCACTAAAAGAAGGAGTTCATTTCCTCATAAAGTGTTCAACTATATTAATGCTCCTTTATAGTAGCTCTGGTGGTTCTTTTGCATTGATTACACCAAAATTTATATCTTGCGTTAACTGGTCCATTACTATCATAAAATGTTTGAAAATTCATAAATACATCATCCTCTCGGTGACTTCCTACTTTAGATTCCTTATTTCTTCTATGGAAAACCATTCTGAACAGAAAAAATATTAGATGAAGAAACATTGAAATCATAAAATTATATATCATTTCAATAGAAACATGATATAAAAATAATTTATGGTATTCTATTAACAACATAAAAACCCCTAAAATTATCTAAATTGTGATCTGATTCCAACTATAAGTACCAGACCTTAAACATTACATAATATAGTAAATTCCTTTAGAATTCACTTCTTTAAATTCCCAAAGATATTTTCAGTTTATAATTTTAGAAAGATAGAAAATAAATCATATATATCAAACCATAAGAATAAAAATTGGATACTACTAAAACAACATTCATTTTTTCATATTACAAATATTTTTAATAAAATAAATGAAATCTATTAATGAAAAATATTCACAATATCCATCTTGGATTCTCCTTTTCTCTTACCCATCCTTAAACCCTGTGAAAAACATTTTAAAACTTAGGATGAGCATAAAAAGATTAGTAAGGGATATAAAAACATGGATAGAAATCATTATTACATAAATACTTATACACATATAAAATCATTTTCACAGATACATACTTCTCACCAAATAAGTATCATATAGATACTTTATGAAAACATGAGATTTCTATAAAACATATAAAACATAAATAATACCATTAATGTAACATGAGGAATCACTTAGTTATGATTTTAACCATCATGTATACTATATGGATTGTAACCCTTATGTATACCATACAATGTAACCCTTAGTGTTGATGGTCTCTCTATTCCAGTTTTATTCATTCCGGATTTCCTTGCTTGCTTAGTGCTTTCCCTTTTACGGTCTTAGTTTATTCTCAGTGTTTCATTTTTGTTATTTGGTTTTATATTTCATCTCACCATGATTTTGGGTTTTTAGTTTTCTGGACTTCATCTTGTCCTGGAGTTGTTTCAGGCTTTAGATTGTGAGAGCTATTTCTAGGTGGCGGGAGGTTTCAGGGTTTCCTCCATGGTGATGAAAATGGATTCTTGGATTTCTGATTAAGCTTTCTATTTTCCCATATATTTTCTATTTTCTTCGTGATGGATCTAAAGAAGATTTTGGTGGTCTTTCAGACAGTCGTTTCTTTTGGTTGGGGCCTTCATCCACTCTTTACTCTGCTCTTACTCCAGAACTCCACTTCTATTCTCCCAGTCAGAGTTGTGCGGTGGTTTTCCAAGGTTTCTTGGGAGGTGGGTTTGAGCGATTATCGCTCTTCCTGGAGGCATCTACCCTCTATCTCTGTTTTGGATCCATGTTGGGTTTGTTGTTCACGTCTATTTTGGTACTTCTTTCAGGCCTCAATGTTTGGTGATGACAGTTAATTTATATTTCTGGTTTCATTTGGTTGATTTTGGTAACTGTTTTCTGTGATTGATTGGCCCAGTTCGACTTTGTAGATGGAATTCCTTCTACTTTCTGGTTGCTTGTGTGATTTTCCGAGGTTGCTGGCATGCATTGTTGGAGACAAGATAGTGAAAATGGTGTTTGTTGATGGGAACTATGGTGTGGTTGATGTTTACTTGATGTGACTGACATTGAAGATGGTGATGTCTTACGGCCTGTGGTGGTTTTTAGTGCCCGTTTCGAGGTTCAAATTTTTTATTTTAAATTCACAGATTTGGGTTGATTTGGGTACTGTATGTTTAAATTTTGAATTTGGTTTCCCGCTGATTTTTTTTTTTTTGTGGTTTGATGATGCGGTCAGGTTGTATTTGGGTTTTGGTATGTGCGGTTCCCACTAACCCACAAAGTGTCTTTAAGAAAATACGAAAAAAAATGGATTAGGAGGTAGGATTTAGAATTCCCTTACCGTGGGTTCGTTTACTTAAAACATGTTCAACCCTCCTGTATAGTGGCTTAAGAAGATTTATTAACATTTTAAATAATCATATTTATATTTATAATTATATATATGATATTCTCATAACATATTTCAACCCATTTATTAATAATATTTTGTTATTTTCATTATTTCGAGTACATTTATTTCATGTTTTCCATGGCTGGTTTATTATGCATTTTCTTTTTAGAAGGGAGAAAAACTACAGAATTAAAATTAAATATTATTAATGAACATATAGAATATTAAATAGTATTATATATATTTTTGGTTATATCTTAGAAGTATAAATCATTAGATACATAATTAGTGATGAACATTAGTTTATTTTGGTGAATTTTGACCATTATGAACCACTTTTGTTTTATTAATTAATATTATGTATAAAGACTTATTTTAGAACATGATATAACATGTAATATGTAAAATAAAATATTATTTAACCATATTAATGGTTTTATGACCATCATTGAAGGCAATAATGGAAATTAAAAACACATCGTCCGTGATATCAGTAAATCAACACATCATGGACGATGTTTTTTTAGAACAAAAGGGATGTGAGAAGAATTATGCTGATGAATTTTTTCCATAAACATGATAACATTAAATTATATATAAATTATTAAAGTTTTAATACCTCTTGGATAAGGGGAGGTGAAGAGAGTATAAGAAAAGAATAATAATTGAAAAGAAAGTAAAAGAAAATTAATTAGCGTTTTTGCCTCTTGAATTTTCTTCCTTGATAACCTTCTTAAGGCCCTTAGTTTTGGCCTTTTGATGAGACCAGAAAGTCTTAGACATGGGGAAGAGTTTAGGGAAGGGATTTGGGTAGAAATAGAATAAGCTAAAATGATTTGAGTTGTGAGGAGAAGAGGTGGGGAGGGGAGGTATTTATAGTGGAGGAGATGAGTGATTTCTCATTATTATATTCATTATTTTATTAATTTGGATAAAGACTATGAATAGTTTGAGAATTATCATCAAATATATTAAAATAAGGAAGGAGAGTTTGATATTTTGGGCTTATATCAGCCTTAAATCATTTATGACTCAATAAATAAAGTATTTAGCTTATATTATAAATTATCATATTTTACTATTCACTAAAAATTCGAGTATTTAAGAAAAAACCAAAAAATTCACCCCAACCATGTAAAATTAAAAAAATGAACTCTATTTTATGAAAATAATTTTCTAAATATGATAAATTTAATTTTTCATTAAAATTGTCATTTATTTGAAAAATACCAATTTTAAAACTATAACTGATTTTATAACACCATGAAAAATTAATTGAAGTCTCATAAAATTATCTTATAATCATAAAGAAAAATTGGATCTATTTTATGAAAATATATTTTCTATTAAATCTTTATATTAATCATGAAATTTTGATTAAATAATTATGACATACAAATACACCAACACTTAATTTATCATTTCCAAAACATTTATTTACTTATTCAAAGATATAAATATATCATGATTACACTTATAATATACATAAATTTTATTTATAATCTTATAGGTGAGGTTACTATTCTATTGACTAGATTACTATTCTTAATGGTCATGTTACTATTCCTATGGTTAAGTTATTATTCCATCAGTATAAATTCCGTAATTTCTATTAATGCCACTTATTTTATTATACATTTATAATGAACTTTAGTATTTAATTCTAGAATGAAAAGAAATTATTTTATAAGTACCTGGGTTGTTAAAATAAATATTAATTATAAACAGTAATAAATAGTATATATATATCTATATTATATATATATATATATATTATAAAAATAAAAATAAATAAATTTCTAAAATATTGAAGACATTATTAATGAAAGAATTATTAATAAAAATAAATAAATTATATATATATATATATTAATTATAAATATTAATTTAGAGTATATTTATTACATATAAATATATAAAATAAATAAAATTTAATAATTAAACAAATAAAAATTAAAAATGAATAGATTTCAAAAAATATTAGAGACATTATTAATGAAATAATTATTAATAAAAATAAATTATACATATATATATATATATATTATAAATATAAATTTAGAGTATATTTATTAAATATTGATATATAAAATGAATAAAATATAATAATTAAAAAAAATATTTAAAAATGAAAAAATTAAAAAAATTAAAATATTTATTAATGGAACAATTATTAATAATAATAAATATATCCAATATATGTATATATATGCACCCTATTTATTTTTTAAAATTTAATATATTTATATATATAAATTTTTATATGTTTAATATTTTTTTAATTTTATTCATTTTTAATATTTATGCATAATTAAATTCTTATTTCATATATAGAAATATATGTGGATATATATTCCCACACCATTAGTTTCTTTTTTATTGATATATATATACATATTTTTTTTCTAATTTTCTTTGTTTATTATTTTTTTAAATTTACTCACTTTTAATACTTATTTCTATTTATTTATTAACATTTAATATGTCTCTAATTGGTAAATTGTATTCATTTTTTATATTTTTATTCAATATATAATATTTATTTATTTTTAATATATTTTTTTCTGAATTTATTTATTTTTAATATTATTTTTTTATTAATTATATTGATTTTTATTAATATTTATATAATTTATTTACTTTCGATTTTTCATTGTTCAATTTTTTTAAAATTTTATCCATTTTTAATATTTATTTCTATATGTTTATTCATTAACAATTAATGCTTTTAATATGCTTATAATATGTGTGTGTGTGTGTGTTCATTTTTATTTTAACAAATATTTATTTTTCTTTTTTTTAATAATCTATATAATTAATAACACTTACTCATTTTCAAAAATATTTTTTCAATCTAATATTTTTTTAATTATTAAATTTCACTATTTTTTAACATTTTATTATTTATTATTATCAAGTATTATTAATCACTAATAATGTTACTTATATTTTACTTTTATTTATTATTTAATTGCCTTTAATACTTATTCTTTTAATATTTATTGTAATTTATTCAAATTTAATATTTATTTATTCATATTTATTCATTAATATTTAATATTTTTAATATAGTTATAATTTACAAATTTAATATTTATTTATTTCATTTTATAATATATATTCATTTTAATTTTTTTAATAATTTATATAATTAACAAAACTTATTCATTTTTTAAACATTTTTGAAGTTTATTCATTTTTAATTATGGAAATTCACTCATTTATAACATTCATGTATTTAAGATTATATATTCAATAATAATGTTAATTAATTTTATGATTGTTAATTTTATATTTATTTTTAATATATATTCATTTAATATTTCTTTAATGTGTTTTATATAGTTTTTATTAATGATTTCCAAAGAGATCTATTAAATATAGGTTTCGTTGGTGCTAATATATATCCATATTTTTTTCAAAATTTTTATAATTAATAAAATCTATCCATTTTTTAAATATTTTTATAGTTTATTCGTTTTAAATTATTTTATTTCTCTCATTTTTTGAAAAAGTATCTATGTAATTATAAATAAACAGTTAAATATTTTAAAAATTAAAAAATAATAATGAATATATTTAAATAATAAATATATTTATTATATTTATATATTAATAAATTTTATATAATTATATAAATATATTTATAATTATATAAATATAATTATAATTATATGAAAATATTTATAAATATATTTACAAATATATTTATCTATTATTATAATTATGAATATATATCTACAAGTATATTTATACATATATGTTTAAAATTCTTTTAATTTGTTTAGAATTATATGAATAGTAATTTATTTATAATTGTATAAATTTACATTTATTTATAAATACATATTTATGATTTTTTTATATTTATAATTATATAATTACTTATTCATTATTATATGTATTTAATTTTTTTATTATATAAATTTAAATTTTTTAATTATATTTATTATATTATTAAAAAATAATTATATAGTTATTTATGAGTGCTCAACTTTGTAAAATTGTGGGTCTTCTAACGGTGTTGTGTTTATGTGTCTGTGCGGGAGTCAAGATAGGGCCTTAGGTCTTATGGTGTAGGCAATTTCCTTGTGGGGGTTGTGGGCCTCTCATTTTGTGTGTGGATCTTTGGACTTTGGTTTTTTTTGGGTGGTATTTTTTCTACTTTTTTGGTGTGGTGATGCTTTGTTATGCTTCTCTGTTTTATTAAATAAACTTTTAAGACTGAGTTTTCTTGAGTCTTGAACTTCCTAGTAATAGGGTTCCCCATCTCTCATTTCGTTCAAGCTCTCGTGGAACTAAATCATTGCAGTCACTTTCTAATGAACAACTCGGACGAATCATCATTTTTAAAACCCAAGGTATGCGACTTATGATCAACTATTTAAACTCTTGTATTATCTCAACATTTTTAGTTCTTATTTTTCTATTTTAAATTTTTCCAAAATTTTTAAATGTCGCGAGCTTGCTTTAGCCTCTCCTCTTCCATGTTCCTGGTCATCTACTTCTTTTCTAGTATCAATCCATGCTTTGGATTTACTCCTCTATTGAATCATCTTGTACAAGCCTCTCCTGTATAGTTTCCTTCTCTAGATTTAAGCCAATTCTTTCCCCCATGTCAAATATATTTTTGTCGTTTTATATTTCCAACCTTTTTATAAAAAATCATTAAAATTTGAATGTATGTATTTCCTTCCATTTAAACATCAAAAAAATTCGCTTCTCATAGGTTTGTATATGTTGACTCCTTGCTCTACAATCCCTCATACCCTCCATCCCCGATCCATAGCTCTGTATGACTCCAATTGACCCTTATAATTGGGATGTTATTTCAAAATCCAAAATGTGTGGATTAGAGAGATATTATGACAAATTGTTTATTCATTTTAGTTTCTTTAATATGTTACTATGTACTTTAACTATTGATATATTTATAAATAGGTTTTGCAATTTCCAATAAAACAAATATAATATTAATCATGTTTGTAAATATTTCCAAATATTATATTTATCATGTTAATTTAATTTATACTAGTTAAAATATTTTTTTATTTCCCCATAAAATTTTATAAAAAAAAGTTTTAAATATGTTTTTTTCTAATTTATATAGATTGAACCTTTAAATGGAATGAAAATTATGTTTTAAAATCATGTTGATTAATTCTATAATAAAGTATCAGATCATTATTAATTAGGTTAATTCACCTTAATTTTCATTAATAGTTCCTGAGTTCTTTAAATTTTCACTCTTATTAGTTGCTTCCCCCTTCTGACACCATTGAGGATTCTTTCCACTTTCATTTCAACATCAGTTCTAATTAACAAGTGGGTATTTCTTTTTAATGCATTCTTTCCTTTTCCCCACTAGTATTCATTCTGACACCATTGTAAATTTTTCACTCCAATTTTATTATAAGTATCCTTGTAAAAGCTTTTTAAACAAATAATTCATGTGAAAAAGTCAAATTTTGATGCTAAATATTTTAAAGCATAAATAAAATAACAAAAGGGCGATATTGATGAATTAAAATAAGAGGTTTAAATAATAAAAAATTGAAAATATAAAAAAACTAGATAAATTTATTGAACTAATACTAAAACGATAATAGTATTATAGAATAATTTATGTATTGACATCAATAGTGAAAATAAATAGTAAGCAAAAAGAAGTTCTAAGTTATGAAGTTACTATGATAAGAAGAAAATTTTATTATGAAATAAGACTATCCACTTGTAACACCTCGGGTTTTTGTGAATTTTTTTTGAATTTTTTTTTTTACAGCATTCATTATATACAAAACTAAGTTAATATTGTACTACATAAAACACCAAGTTAATATTTCACTACATGCAACACTGGGTAAGATTATGTTACACAAAACATTTAGTTTTAAAAAAACCATGATATACTATTAAAATTATTATTCAAACATGGCTGTTATAACCTATACATTAAACTTAGAAAAATTAATAGTAATAAATTGTTTTTATATATTACTTCAATGGTTTTATATAAATAAAACATATTGATTAAAAAGTTCTTAATTTTTAGTAAAGTCATTATATGTTTGAAAATACTATTTTCTAACAAAAATGTGTTTTGTTTATTTTTGTGGACATTAGTAAAATTAATTTTTTAAAATATTATAAAATTAATTTGATAAAATAAACGTAATTTTTTAAATACTCATTTAAAAATTATCTCAAGGTGAATTTTTGGGATTTTCTTGAAAATATTCATTTTTGGATGAATAGTGAAAAATATTGAATTTTAATTTAAAACTGTCCTTTCATTTAAATTATTTATGGCATTAAATTATATTTTAAATTTATTTTAAAGTAAAACTAGTTTAATTATATCTCCATTTATCCAAATTAGGCCATTTTAGTCAATATTATATGGAATTTTGATACAAAACCTTTCTAAAATTTTGAAGAGTTTCTCTTTAAAACCCCAATTTTTCATCGCATCTACGAGATTAATTTTAAATTAAATTTTACCAATTAAATGAATGTAATTTAGAAAATTGGATTCCATATTTGGAATCATAATAATTTATATTATTTAATAATTTCAAATAAATTTTTTACCAAATGAATAGTGAAAGCAGTAAAAATTAATTACTACAAATAAGGTAAAAATGGGTCTATTAGGGGGTTAAACTAAATAATAAGGGCTAAAATGGCCTATTAAATGATATAAAAAACATTTTATAGACATATTTATACCTTATCTCTTATATTATCTACAATGTTCTATTATTAGAGTCGTTTTACATGAATAAAACTTGGGTTGAATTCTTTCTTTTCAAAAATTATTAGTGTGCCACTAACCACACTTATAAAAGGACACCCCCTCTCTTCTCTCCTTAACATGTTAAAACCTTTTTTCATCCAAAAAATACATAAATAACTTCCAAAATTATATAATACCATCCTATAAGTCTTATTTTATACAAAAATATAACCTAGAAAGGATTTTGGTTTAAAAAAAGTAGGATACCCGAAGAAGAGTTAACGTTCATCAATGATCATTTTTGTTTTATTTATTACTCCACATCCTTAAATTATTATTATAACATTATGATATAATAACCTCAATTTCTTATATATACTGATATTTTTTATTTTAATGGCATGACCTAAAACCATCTCCACTTTCATCAAATGGGTTACAAAATCATCATTCATGTGTGTGGAGGACTACCACCTTACAAACCTATATCATTAGTTTTTTCATTACCACCTCTTAGGGATGTAAATAATGATTTAATTATTTATATATGATATTTATGATATTATTATACTTCTATAATTATTATATCAGACATAACTTCATTATTTCTATCTTGTGGGTATATCATAACATCGCTCGTGTGTACGGAAGACTACCGCCTTGCAAAACGGTGTGGTTCTTTCACGCTTTACAGAAAAGGTAATAAGAATGGTTTTAATGAAAATATTTGATATATATGACATAAAAAGTACTTTTGAATGATAATATGTCATTTACCTTTCATTCTTTCAATATGTCGATAAAATGGAAACAACGTTCATGCATACGTACGGCCTACCGTCTCTATTAACAGTGTATTTCATTTTCTATCATTAAATTTTATAGATTACTATAAATACATATATAATTAATATTTATAATATTTATATCATGTCTAACATTTTGTATATAATTAAATCATTATCCATATAATAAGACAACAAAAGATATATGAATAACAAAGTGGTTATTACCCAAAACGTAATTTTAACATGGAATTGTTAATAAATGGGTTATAAAAGGTCATAATTAAATCATATATAATATGAAATATATATGAATGGATGTGTAATATATGGATAATAAACTTATATTTATTATAAGTGAGGTTTTACTATGTATCAAAGAGGTCAAGACTTAAATTAAGGGATTTCTAGTCACTCATTTTTTTTGGAAGGCATATGCAAATTCACCACTTGTTTTTTTTTATATACTTCACATTTGACATGATATATCAGGAATATTCATATTTTCATAATACTCTATGTTTCATTTAATGTTACTAAATCAATGGTAATATTATTCAACGTTACCAAAGCAGTAAGGGTTTTGTTTTAAAATCTCATCATTTATCGAGATTGCTCATGATTATACATCCAATGATGAAATATTTTGATCTCCATATTAAAATTATTTTATATTATTATCCTATAGTTATTTCATATGAATAACTTTTTTCCCTTCATTTTCATCTCTTTATGTACTAATGATTTTAAAAAGAATAATTTTTTAAAAAATGATCTTTTTGGTTAAAACCCCTTTTTTATTCCAAAACCATGATTTCTAAATGTGTTTTAAAAAAAATTTTATTACTATCCTATGATTTTTAAAAGGAAATTTTACCCATATTTTACTTTTTTTTAAAATGTTTTGAAATAAACCTTCAGTTCATTTTCTAAAAAATCCCATTTATATTGTTTTAAAAATGTTAAAGAAATTTTTTTTTAACATGTATGGCATGAATAAAATTTCCCACCATCATGGCCATTATTTTCATTAAATATAACTTTTTATGTTTTCAAAGTTTTTTTCCCAAAAATAAGTATTTTAAAAATATTCTATTTTTTAAAATAAACTGAAAAGTTAATTTTCCTTAAGAAATATTTTAAATGTTTTTTATAGTTTCCATTATAATTTTTCAAGATTATTTTTAAAGAAAAGTATTTTCAAAATGTTTAATGTTTTAAAAAGTGTTTTTTATTTTGGAAAGGATATTTTCATTAAGAAATGTTTTGAATGATTTTTAAATATTTCATTATAAGTTTTCAAACTTATTTTTAAAGAAAATTATTTCCAAAATATTTTATAAAGTTTAGTTTTAAAATGAGATTTTCAAAGTAAAGTTATTTTCCCTAAGAAATGTTCCAAGAAATTTTTATTTAAAAAACCTTCACCAAATAATATGTCATCCTTTGAGATTAGTTCATCTTTACTAGAGATATGATCAAATGATGCCATTATTATTATTTCTTGTAATTTTTTATGTTTATGATAATATAAGGTTTATGAAACCTATTTCTCTTCCAAGATTTACACCACGATAAAACTCTTATGAAACCTGCTTATTTTTTCATTATTTATGCTATAATGAAATGATGAAATGATTATGAAACTTTCCTCTTTTCCATATGTTATAATAAAATGAAATTTTTATGAAACCCATTTCACTTCATGGGTTATGATATGATGAGTTTTTTATGATCTTATAGAACACATGTATATTATTTTCATTGTGTAGTGGGTGGGACCTATATCTCCCCCTAATAAATTTGGTAATGATAAATTTTCTATGAGCTTATGGGGTACACTGGTGGATATCCCAAGCCCTAAAAGGAGGGTACACAGGTGGTTAGCCCAAGCCTAAAAAATATGGGACATTTTTAGTTATCCCAATCATGAAATAGGTACAATGGTTTTTATCCAAAGCCTAACATGTTATTCATGTCTTAGTGGGTATATTTAATATAATAATTAATGTGATTATCTACATACCACAATTATATGTCTTATTTAAATTCAATACTCTCATGTCCCATGTTATTTGATTCTATTATGATTCATGTCTTATGAACTGGAAATTTTATGTCATGATTAAAGATTATGATCTTTCATGTGTAGGGTAATATTTTAAAATGTTATTCTCATGTTATTATACCCTTATTCTCAAGTTATGCTTACATTTATCCCTTTTTTACCCTTATTGATCATCTGATCATTTGATCCCACCCTTTTTTACGTAACCTTTATCTAGGTTATGAAGAAAGGTTTTTATGTTAGATTACTAAAGTGAAAGAACTTTTTGGGAGAAATTGAATATCCTTCATGAATTAAGAAAATTTAATTCCAAGTTTCCAAAGGTAATAAACTATTATGGTCCTTAGGCGTGTGTTTGTGTAATGTAATGAATATTCACCTAAAAGATGTAATATACAGGTATGAGAATCCTAGGTCGCTATAGTGGGTGTTATATGATAGGTTTTTTACCTATAGAAACTAGGATGAGAAAACATTAGTGATATCCCTAGGGATATTTCTAAAGATATATCTTGGGATGTATCTAAGGATAACTATAAGGATGATTTTAAGTATAGGAAAATATCCTAGAATTTTGGAAAAGGATAGAGTGAGTGTTTTTCAAGAAATTACATCATTGTCTGGATACTAAAATTGGATGTGGATCTAAAAAAGAGGTTCCTAATGGTAATAACTCTAAAAATGGAATATTTATCTAGACTCAGTCATCACCTGGTGCATGACAACAGCCCTTGATGAACACTTGGTTTGACGCTCCATGTGGATATGCTTTGTAAATTCACAAACTCTTTATGAAATATCATAAAATATTTAAATAGATAATGACCATTAATAAACTAGATTAAAACTGAGGTATCATAGATTAAAAATAAGGTGTCCTGATTTAGACAATCTATAAGTGATCTTTTGTGATTATGTGGTTCCCTACTATGATTAATATTTCTCACATTGTGTTTTTGGTTTTAGTCGATGGTCATAACATGAAGAAACCATACTAATGCTAAGTAATATGGACAATACAATGATCATCCTCCTGAGAAACCAACATTATGGGAGTTGGAATAAAGAATATTGTTTCAATTATCACACAACTTTCTCAAGCTATGAATCATGATGGACTTCCAAACAATAAAAGGTGGGAACAATATTCTGTAGATTACTTTATAAGGAAACATCCACCTTCTTTCATTGAGTCTTTTTATCCACTAATTATTAAGAAATGGATAAGTACATCTTAAAATATATTTTATATACACCAGTGTTTAGATCATGAGAAATTCATTTTTGTTTTCTGCCATTTGGAAGTTGAAGCATAACAATAGTGAAATCTTATCGAGAATATGAGGCAATATGATTAAATTGACACCATGGATTGGGATGAGTTCAAGAACTTATTTTTTTAATAAGTACTTTCCTCATATTCTTCGTATGAAGATGGAGATGAAGTTATTTGAGCCAAATAAAATGGATTATGAATCCATTAGTACTTATGAGGAATATTTTACAACAACTGTGAGGTGAATTTCTAGTATTAGCATCCAACCTAAATGTAAGTTTGATCATTTCATCAGTTTCTTAAAACCAAGTATCTAAATGGTGTTATCCAGAAGAGACTTCAGTAGCAATAAAGAGATTTTTTGATGTCCTATCAATTTGGAAATCAAAGTTGGAGTTAGGTATTATTCTCATGGTTTTGAGAAGAATAGAAATTTTTAATTTAGAAGAAAATATAAGAACCATAAAGAGAAGAATATGAGCTTTAATTTTTACTCAATGTGTGGGAAGAAACATAGAGGTAATTATCTAAAGGGTACTAATAAATTTTTTAAGTGTGGAAAGGAAGTTTGTCGAGCATATAAATAACTAAGTGATGGGAATAAGTTAGCTAATGATGTGGATAATGAGAAATATCCATAGAATTTACCTCCCACACTTCAGTGTTTCAATTTCAAATTGTTTTGTCATTATGCTAAAAGGTTCCCAAATCTAAGAGTTAATAATGATTATCAATGCTAAAAACCACTGAAAAAAAGATAAATCTTATGCAATCATGATGGTTAAAGTGAATCATGATAATTAGGGTACACTAATACTCCCCTCCTTAGTTGGAAATTTCATGTTAGATTTTGTAATATTGAGCCCTATAAAAATACTATTGTCAATCCTTTAATGAAATTTAATTTTATTATATACCACTACATGTATTCTAGAATAATAAAATAACATTTGATATTTTATCAGTTCAATGTTTAACCAAAACTTCCAATGGAAATATTTTTGTATAAGACAAGATCTTATTTTAAGGAATAAAAGTTGAATTATCTTTTGGAAGCATATATGTATCCAGGTAAGATTAATTTAAGAGTTATAGATACCATCATGGGTTTATAAATTTAAGTTTTATCATAAGTTAAAATTCATTTACACCCTTTTTGAGGTTTTATGTTATGGGATTTTATCAAGATTAATGATATTATAAGATACATATATGGAAATAAAATCCTTTGGTTCTATATATACTGAGAAATTTATTTGAGGAGGAATTACTTTACATTTTGTGGAAATATTATTAAAGGTACCAGTAACCATTAGGGTTTATCTTATCATTGATGTAGAGATAATTATGGGTTACATTCATCTTTCTTACAAAATTGGAACAGTTCATTACTATTAGAGAACATTTCTATTTGAATCCTCTTTCCAGAATATGCATTAAGGAAGTGTCAAGGTTTTATAGAGTATGACATTGAATTGTATTTTATCAAAATATAGAGTTTACCTTGAAGTTTTGATGAAGTATTTACCAAGCTCTTATTATAAAGTTGAGTTTCATTATTGTGAGAATAATTCAAACCTTAGAAAATATTCTAAGATATTGTTCAATAGATTTTAAGGGTTTTTTCAGATCAAAATCTTCTTCAATATGAGAACAATTGAAATAATAGCACACACTAGAGAATTCATATGGATCCTTATGAATCCTTTTATATAAATAAGTGTATAACTCCAAAATTATGGATTGATTTTGCAGAAAGAAAGATATTAGGTTCTGAGAAAGTTGATGAGATGGAAGATAAGGTAAGATTCATTCCTAAAAATGTACGTAAATAAAAAATGTGTAATAACTTTTATACTGATAACCATTGACGTGATCTATAATTTGAAGTTAGTGAGAAGGACTTCTTATAAATTTCACTTTTGAATAAATAAGGGAAAATCTAAGTCTCGGGTATATCAGTCCCTTTAAAATACTTGATAGTATCAGGAAAATAGATTATCATTTGGTTCTTCCACTAAAACACTCTCAGGTTCATCATCAGTTCCATGTATCTCTCTTGAGGAAGTACATACATGATCTATCACATGTTTTTAACTGAGTGGTCTCACCAAAAAAGCGTGAGATTTCTTATGAGGAATAAAAGTTTGGGATTCTGGATCAAAGAAAGTTCTAAAAAACAAGAAATCTCACATTTTCAGGGTTTTGTAGTGAAAGAACCAGTTTTAGAAATCTACATGGGAACTTGATAATGTTAGGGGTTAGAAGTATCCTTATTTTTTTGTATCAGAGTGATGAATTTCGAGTGTGATATTCATTTTAAAGGGGGTAGATAATAACAACTGGAATTTTTTGAATTTTTTTTATTAAATTAATTAATTTTTATATATTCCATTACAAGAAACACCTAGTTAATAAATTTTTACACAAAACACCAATTTAATCTTGTGCTACATGCAACAGTGGGTTGGTTTGCATTACACATGACACTAAGCTTTAACAAAACCATGACATACTATTAATATTATTATTCAAACAAAAATATTATAACCATGTTGTTAGAATTATCAATATGAATATTCATAATTTATTTTTAAATATTATGTTTAATGGTTTCCTATAAATAAGATATATTTCTAAAAAAGTACTTACTTTTTAGTAAAGTCTTTATATGTTTTGAAAACTACAATTTTCTAAAAAATATGATTTTTTTTTTAGAAACATTAATAAAATTAATTCTTAAAAATTTTATAAAATTAATTTTTTAAAATAAAATTAAGTTTTTAAATCATCATGTAAAACTTATCTTAGGGTGAATTTTTGGTATTTTTCTAAAAAAAGAATTTTGTTATGAATAGTTAAAAATAAAAAAATTAATAGAAAACCACCTTTTTGTTTAATTATTTATAAAGTCATATTATATTTTAAATTGGTTTTAAAGTAAAATTAATTCAATTATACATCCATTAATTCAATTTATGTCATTGTAATCAATTTTATATTTAATTTTGATATAAAAACATTGTAAACTTTTGAACATTTTCTCTTTAAAAATTTGTTTTTGCGTTGCGTTTGTGGTGTTAATTTAAAATACGATTTTTTCACTTATATGAATCGAATTTAGAAAAATGGATTAAATATTTGGAATCATCATAATTTATATTATATAATAAGGAAAACTTAATTTTTTAACACAATGAATAGTCAAAATAGTACAAATTAATGGTCGTGATTAAGGTAAAAATTGGTTTATCTGGGGTTAAAATAAATAGATAAGGGTTAAAATGACCTATAAACTTGTATGAAAACTATTTTATAGAAATATTTAGAACTTATTACTTATATATTTAATAATGTTATATTTTTTGATCCTTGTTACATAATAAAAATTGGGTGGAATTCTTTATTTTTAAAAATGACAAGTTTGTCACTCACCTCACTTATGAAAGGTTAACACCTCTCATATCATTGTCTCACCTTAAAACCATTTTTATTCATCCAATAACTGAAAAAATCACTTCCTAAATTCCTTAATCCCATACTATAATACTTATTTTTTCCTAAATACATCCATGGAAGGATTTTGGTGCAAACATAGAGAGGATACATGAAGAAGATGTAGCATTCATCAACAAAAAATTTTATTTTATTTACTCCTCCATCTACTTAAATTGTTATTATTATTATACCATGCTAATATAATAACCTCAGTATCATCCATATACTGATATTTTTTAGATCATGACCAACAATCATATCTATTTCCATCAAATGTGTTACAAAATCATCATCCATGTGTATGGCAGACCACCACCTCACAAAATGATCTCATTAATTTTACCATTACCAACTATAAAGGTTAAAAATAATTATATATTTATTGTTTATATATTATATTTATGATATTATTATGATTTTTTAATTATTATTTCATATATACTTTCATTATTTCAATTTTTGGGAATACGATAACGTCGATCATATGTGCGGTGAACTACCGCCTCACAAAGCGATGTGATTCATTAATGATTTATATGTAAGGTAACAAGTTTGGGTTTAATAAACATATATGATATAAATATATGATATAAAAATTATTTTTTAATGATAATATATCATTTACCTTTCTTTCTTCCAATACAATGACAAAATAGAGACAATGTTCATGCGTATGTACGGTCTGCCATCTCCATGAACAGTGTATTTTATCTTCCATCACTAAATTTTATAGATTACTCTAAATACATATATAATAAATATATATAATATTTAAATCATGTTTAAAATTATATAGATGATAAAATCATGATAAAGTAAAAGATACCAAAAACAAAAAATCAAAAACATATATGAAAAACAAAGCGGTTATTACCCGAAATGTAAATTTAACATGAAATTGTTAATAAAATTGTAATAAAATGTCATAAGTAAATAGAATAATTTATGATATATATATTAATTTTTTATTAATAGATTAATAATAAACTTCTAATTATTATATAGTAGGTTTGAACATGTACGTTGGAAGTCAAGACTTATGATAAGGGATTTCTAGTCTATCTTTTATTTCTAGGAGACATGAAAATTCACCACTTGTTTTTTGGTATATATACATCACCATTTACATGTTATATCATAAATATAATTATTTTAATGATATTATAAGTTTTATTTAATTGTATTATTTCATGTGTCTTACGATTCAAATTTACCAAAGTGGTAAGGGTTTTATGTTATAATCCCATTGTTTATTGGGATTACTTATGATTATGCTTCAAATAATAAAATATTATGATCTAAATCTCAAGAAACTCATTTATTTTCTTATAATATGGTTATATATATATAATAAACGTTTTCCCTTCATTTTCCTATATTTATTTACTCAATATTTCAAAAATAATGTTTTTAATAATAAAAAATATTTTCGATCAAAAACACTTTTTCTTCCAAAACCAAGTTTTCTAAATATGTTTTAAATTTTTTTCACTATTCTCATATGATTTTTAAAATAAATTTTTTAACATGTTTGAATTTTTTCAAAAAATATTATAGTAATCTTGATGTCATTTTCTAAACAATGACGATTTGGATTTTATCAAAAATGTGAAAGGAAGTTTTGTTTTAACATGTATGGAATGAACAGAATTTCATTTCATCATGACCATTATTTTCTTGGAATCTTCCTTTATAATTTTTCAAATTTATTTTACAAGAAAATAATTTTTAGAATGTTTTATGTTTTAAAAGGTTTATTTCCAAGGTTAAAAGGTTATTTTTCTCAATAAATGTTTGAAATGATTTTTAAAGACTCCTTTATAGGTTTTCAATGTTATTTTTAAATAAAATGGTTTTCAAAATATTTTATGTTTTAAAAAGTGTTTTTCAAAGAAGAAATGATATTTTATTCAATAAATGTTTTAAATTATTTTTAAATCTTCTTTTATAAATTTTCGAGATTACTTTCAAAGAAATATATTTCTAAAATATTTTATAAATTTTAGTTTTATAAAGTGATTTTAAAATAAAGGTTATTTTCCTCAAGATTCATTCCAAGTTTGTTTTCTTTCAAAATCATTTTCCATCTAAGATGAAATCCTTTAAGGTTACATATTCTTTATTATGGATATGATCTCAGGATACCATTCTTATTAATTCTCTAAATTATTTATGTTTATAATTGTGTAATGTTGATGAAACCCATTTCTCTTCCATCACTACTAGAAAACGGGATATTTGAAATGGGCTATTTGTGATGGGATCCCGTCACAAATATTATTTTTTGCGATAGGCCCGTCACAAAAAATAGTATTTGTGACGAGAAAGGGCTCTATCAAAAATAATCCTCCGATTATATACATTATATATAAATAAACCTTTAGCGACGGACCGTCGCAAATACTATTTGTGACAGGGCACTTCCTCATCGCAACTAATCCTTCGATTATATATATATAAAATAACCTTTTGCGATGGGCCCATCGCAAATAGTATTTGCGACGGGCCCATCCTCTCATCGCAAATAATTTTAATAAATAATTATATTTAGATTATTTGTGACGGTCTACCGTCGTAAATACTAAAATTAATAAAATTGTGATTAATGAAAAAATTATATTATTATTATTAAAATAATAAAAAAATAAAAAATATTATTATTAGTAAAATAAAAAAAACATTAAAAAATACTAAAAAAATATATTTAATAAAATTATGATTAATGAAAAAATTAATATTAATATTATTAAAATAATAAAAAATAAAAAATTAATAAATTCACAATATTTACAAAAAATATATAAAAAATCATAAAATATTATTATTATTACTAAAATAAACAAATATTAAAAAATATAATACTAATAATAAATAATAAAGTATTAAAAATAAAAAAAATATGTAATATTTGCCCCAATATAAAAGACAGAAACTGTAAATAGTTCATATTACTACGAATCTTGAATTCAAATGTTTTTAACATACAAAACAAATCACTAGGGGTCGTTTTCTAGAGGAGATGGAGGAGATGGAGGAGATGGAGGAGATGGAGGAGGAAACTTTATCCCTAAACTTCGAGTCAGACGGCGCATGTACTCCATCTGCTCGTGATGTTGTTGCTGCCGCTGCTTCTCCCATCGACGCATCTCCTTATCGTGATGTTGTTGTTGCTGCTGCTGCCGCCGACACATCTCTTCATGTTGCTTCTACAAACTCTCTATAATCTCAGCCTAAGTTCACAACTGCTCCTAATATTGTGAGGCATAATATGATGCCTCTCCACAAGATCCTCTCGAGCTAGACGCTGACATCACAGAAGTACCATAATAAGTATCAGGAGACAAATGAGAGCCAATACCAACTACTCTGTGTTGATTCAATAAGGTTTTCCTTATGACTTTTCCATTCCTTCATACTTGGGGGATATTGTTGATTCAATAAGTTTTTCTTATGACTTTACCATTCCTTCTTGTTTTGAAAATCACAAACACCTTATCTTAAGTAAAATTTCATTTTACCCTATGTTTTACATTCATAAGTAAATTTTCCTTCCCCTTGGAAATTTATCCTTACCATGCATTTCATTATTCATTTTTTCTAAGTATAAAATTTGGTTTCGTATCCAAAACATCAGAATCATATAATACTAAGATATAGAAAATTATGTTTTCAGGATCCAAATTCAGACTCCGAGTTCTCTGAATACAGACTCTGAAATCTTCTAAGTTCTGACTCTGAGTTCTCTAAATTCAGACTCCGAACTCTTCTGAGTTCTGACTCCAAGTTATCTGAATTCAGACTCCAAACTCTTCTGAGTTCTGACTCTGAGTTCTCTGAATTTAGTCTCTGAATTCTTATGATATATGACTCCGAGTTCTCTGAATTCAGACTCCGAACTCTTATGAGTTCTGACTCCAAACTCTATGAATTCAGACTTTGAATTCTTGTGAATCAAGATTCTGAATTTCCTTGAAATCCAAACTCTGGAATTCTATAGAATTCAGGTTCCGAATTCCTTATAAAATAGAATCCAAATATCCTTGTAATATATCCACTGAATATGTTATTGATTAGACTCCAAACTTTTATTTTCTTACATTTTGGATATTTGACTTCGGTTATGAAATCATATTTTTGCTTACTCATGTTTTGATTACAAAACGATTTCATGCTTTCAGTTACTAACTAACCGTTGTTTGAGTGACACGTGTATAGGTCCCTCCAAAATTCAAGAAAAAATATGACCGTTCGAGGAGGGATCCGACCATTGAATTCATGCTGAAACACGCAGCCGATTGTCTCCCATCGACCGGTCAAACTTCTGATGCTCTTCTAATGTGTATAGCAGTACTCAGGTCGAATCCTTGGCGATGATACTTTTTAATAGTCGATTGTTTTTAGTTGATTGTATTATGATTGGGGGGTTTGTTTTCATATCTTATGAAATAATTTGTGGATTATGTTTGATTTAACAAATTGATAAAGATTGGGGTGATTTCATAATTAGGTAGTTAAGCTTCTGAAATCATTGATACATGTTTTATATAGCATTAAATTAACACCCACTTCACAAGATAACTTTGATTAGAATTCCTAAGTGTTAAGGATTTAATCCAAGCCTTAACTTAACTTAAGGTTCTAATATCAATCATAACTTATTGATGGTGGTATATTTATGGTTCCAATAATCCATTGAAATCACACATTAAACAAAACAATTCATTAATCCATGACATGTTAAGTCCAACATACACAATGTAAATTCAAAGTATATTCATCAAGCAAATACTCTCAATCACTTAACATCCCTAAATTCTGACTCTCCCCAATAATAGATTTACACATCCATTTGGGTGTTTAATAATCTGGTTATAATTATTATGATGATAAATTAAGAAGAGAAGAAAAATAAAGGGATAAGTAAAGAGTGGTGTGTCAACACACACACACGAACAATGATGATAATTATAAACGAACCTTCGATTAAATGAGGAAGCAAAAAAAGGGAAGGGGATTAAAATGTATTTAAAATATTTTAAGAAAATTAATATTAAACTACATAAGGTGGATGAGAATAATAGATATTGAAAAAAACTTGCATTAAAATAGAATTACAAAACACAAACTTACAAGATTACAAATGAAGAACAACACAAAAGTGAAAGGAAACAAAGAGAGGAGTAAGGGTATCTCAAGTGAAAACATGAATATGGAAGGTCCTCCTAGGACTTTTTCAAGGCTTTGGTCATGCCAATATGTTCTCCTCTATTCTGAAATGCCAACCCCTTTGAAGGAGAGGAGGGGGATGCATTTATAGCCCAAGGAAGTGGATTGTTTTCATTCCCAATCTGTCCCTCCACTTGGGTCAATAATTAGGACATCAAGACAGCTGAATCTCTAGATATCTCCTTCTTCAAAGTTGTAGATAATAATATTTTCTGACCACTATAAATATTTGGAGTCATTTTAACCTATGGATCCAAAGTTATGGCTGGTTGATTAAACAATGTTAATCTATCCATTTCGATCCAATATTTTTGAAGTCCAACATGTGAAAGGGTTTTTGAATAGAAATATACCTTTAATGCCAAATTATTTATTCACCAATGTCGTCCAATTATATCTCATATTTCACACTGCAAAATATTAGCTTGATTTGATTATTAAATCATGAGATATGTCTTGAATAGTGTCTGGATTTTAATTATGGGAAAGAATGGTGGGCTAGATTTCAATGCATTAGTTGGGCCCCTTTCTCTTATAGTTGGACCTTAAAATTTTTATAAATGATTAATTTGGATAATATAGAACATATGGTGTAGTTTCATAAAATTTGGGGTTTGGGATGTAGAGCAGTAACTCAATCATCCTTGATGGTCCAGTTTCATCACAAATTATTTGGGTCTTCTTGTGTTGACTATATGAGCCTTCAAATGGCATAATTGGCCCATGATTCATTCTAGTGATATGTGAGAAATTGAATAAGGAATCCTAAAAAACAATAACCACGCAAGTTTAATCAGTAGGGTGAGAGTTATAAATAAAATAGTAAACTGACTCAATTGGACTACTTCTAAAAATGCTCAAATATTATACTTAGTATTAAAACATTAATATTTCACACAAATTATGCACATTTCATATAAAATAAGTAAAGGGAGTATATAATAATTCCGTAAAATATTAATAACATAAACTCCCCCACACTTAGTCTTGTTCATGTACTCATGTTCAACAAATATAAAAACATAACAAAATCATTTTCACTCACCAAAAAATATTAAAATTTTGTTTTCTCCAATCAGGGGAGGTTTATACTATTTCACTCATCCATTTTGAATTCCACCAAAAGTTGTTATAGAAATAATGTTCCAAAACTAGTTCATTTTTTTATGCTCAAATTTAGGAATGGAAAATGTGGACACTCAAAACTCACACCTCTCAATATAATAAAATTCATTTGTGGAGGTTCACTCATTCACCAACCAAAAGTGAAAATCTTAGAGTTTGAAAGAGATCTCAGCTTCCAATATATATCCAAAGTGCATAAGAATCAAGAAGTCTTTTTAATGGGTTTTTATGTGGCTATGGTATGGTTAGAATATAATGTCCAAGAGAGAAAAGAAGAGGGGTAAAACACCAACATAGAAAAAGAAATGCATTTTTTTGAAATAAAAAATGGAAGGAAATGAAAACACATATTTTATAAGGGAATGATTTTGTGAATAAAGACACAATAGAGGATGAAAATTTTAAGGGGATGAGAATATGAAATATTTACAAACCACAAAACTTCTCCCAATGACATAATAATATAATGCAAGTGTTCTTTTTTTTATTTTTTTTGAAAGTTGAACTTGGAAAAGATCTCACACTCATATCCCAACCCATGATTGATCTCCTCATGACACTAATTGTAATAGTTATAACAAGATCAGAGTTTGAGGAAGAGTAAATTTTTACCTACCTAAGAAACAACACAATCAATTTTTTTTTGTTTTCTTTTTTTTGATTTTTTTTAACACTTGTCAATAAGATTTAAAAAATTACATAAATGAAAGTACATTACATTACCCAAAACACACTAAATGACAACCTCTCCCCCACACTTAAATGGATGCTTTCCCACAAGCATATAATAACACGGTGAAATCAACAAAGGGTACCCATAATGAAATTCATCACCCCCACACTTAAATTTAAAAAAATTATGCAATGAAAATCCATGTTGATATTGGGTGGGAAAGGGTATTGGTCTTGTAATGTAGCTATAAAAGAAAAGGTTTTCATAGGCTCGAAGTGGCTTTCAAAAGGAGGATTAATTTAAGGGAAATGGGAGGCTATTTGGCTATTGGGATTTTGATGTGGTTCATAAAATGCCTCTATCATATTAATGCACACTAAAGTAGGAAATTCAGCTCGAAGTTCCATAAACTCAAGACTCACAAATGGGGGTGAAAACACACATTTTGAAAAGATGGCCATAGGTGGCCTTGGCATGAAGACAAATGTTGTTCCTCATGGTTTGGGAAAATCATTTTCCAAATTAAAAATTGAGCATTCGAAATTTTTTAATTTTGAAACAAAATTCATTATCCAAATTCATGATGAAAATACAAAAAAAAATCGAGGTGAAAACATGTCTATTAACTCCCCAAGATGGTTGGACAAAATTTAAAAATTAGAAGGTGAGTAATCATGACTCTTTTGGTTTTTTTACATTTTTTTTATTTTTTTAGTTTTTTAGTGTTCTTTAAAATACACACCCAGAAAAAATAGATAGAGAAAAAGAAAGGGTCTCATGAAGAAAGTGGTAAAAAAATTAAAGAGATAAGAAGAAGAATAAAGAGGTAGATAGAGAAAGAGATAAAGAGAGAGTTAAAGGGAAAGAGGTACCCCCTGGATTGGATTTGGTGGGTTGCCATCTCTATCTATTGGTATGTCGACTGGAGAAGTTAGGGATCCAGTGGAAGTCGATGTTGATCCAAGATTGTGCATCCTCTCATGGTGATGCTTTAACTGATATCTATTAACCTTGAATGTCCTTTTAGAAGAGGGTTCTTGGACTTGCACTACACCAAATGGGTAAACATGAGAAATAATAAAAAAACCTTCCCAGCGAGAATTAAGCTTACCTGGGTGAATTCAAAATTGATAATTGAAGAGCATTTCCTTTTCACCTTTATGAAATACCTTTATCAGGATGTTTTTATCATGGAGTTCCTTTGATTTTTTTTTGAAGAGATTAGAATTCTCATAAGAATCAAGTCAAAGCTCCTCTAGTTCATCCAATTGCAACAATATTTCTTCACTGGATTTTTCAAGATCAAAATTACAAGTTTTCACTACCCAAAAAGACTTATGTTGGATTTCAACTGGTAGATGACATGCTTTACCAAAAACTAGCCTAAAAAGAGACATCCCAATGGGTGTTTTATAGGATTTTCGATAAGCCCAAAGTGCTTCACCAAGTCTTTCAGGTCAGTCTTTTCTGGTGGGTTTTACAATTCTCTCAATAACTCTTTTCACTTATCTATTAGAAAGTTCAGCCATTCCATTTGTTTGGGGGTGATATGTAGTTGAAGTTTTATGTACAACCCCATTCTTTTTCAAGAGAGATTCCATGGTTCTATTACAGAAACGGGTTCCTAAGTCACTTATCAAGGCACATGGTGTGCCAAATCAGTAAAAGATGTGTTTCTTTAGGAACTCACTAACAGTATGTGAATCATCCTTTCTAGTAGGTTTGTCCTAGACCCACCTAGAAACATAATCAACCGTAATAATAATGTATTAAAATCCATTGGAATGGTGGAATGGTCCCATGAAATCGATTCCCCAAACATCGAAGATCTCACCGAAAATTAATGGTTTTAGGGGAATTTCATTTATCTTTGAAATTGTGCCAAACTTTTGGAAAATGGGACATGATTGACAGAACTCATGTGAGTCCTTGAAGAGTGAAGTCCAGAAGAATCCAGAGTGTATGACCTTTCGGGAGGTCCTTTGTGGTCCAAAGTGGCCACCACCAGGCATTGAGTGACAGAATTCTAATATGGAAGAATATTCATTTTCATCGACACATCTCTTTATTACCATGTTAGCCCTAGTTTTCCAAAGTTTATTTTCTTCCCAAAAATAGTATTTTGAATCATTTTTCAACTTCATTTTTTGTTAATTTGAAAAATTTTCAGGAAAAACACCAGAAACTAAGTAATTTACAATTGGGGCATCCCATGGTAACTTTGGAGTGAGAGATAAAAGGTGCTTAGTGGGGAATTCAGGATCAATTATTTCTTAATTAAAATAATTAGAAATTCTCCTCAAGTGATTATCCACAGGGTTTTCTTTTCCTAGTTTATCTTTTATTTCAATGTCAAACTCTTAGAGCATTAGGATCTATCTTATTAGACACGGTTTGGAATCACTTTTCTTGAGTAAGAAATTTATAGCTGAATGGTCTGTGGAGATGTTATTTTGGTACCTAAGAGATAGGACGGAATTTATCTAAGGCAAAAACCAATGCTAAAAGTTCCTTTTCAGTGACAGTGTAGTGAGATTGAGTTTTTTTCAATGTTTTTGAGGGATAATAGATGACATGAGGAATATTTTCTCTTATTTGACCAAGAACAGCCCAAACGGATCTATCAGAAGCATCACACATCAACTCAAAGGGTAAGGACCAATCTGGGGGTTGGATTATTGGGAAAGATGTTAGAGAAGTTTTGAGTTCAACAAAGGCTCTCTTTCAAACATCATTGAAATGGAAAGTGAAATCATTTTGGAGAAACAGATTGAGTGGGAGGGAAATCCTATTGTAGTTATGGATGAATCTCCGATAGAAACTGGCATAATCGAGAAATGAACGGATTTCTTAAACAGAAGTGGGTTGAGGAAGTGATTGGATCACTTCAATTTTGGTAGGATCGACTTCAATACCATCTTTTGAAACTATGTTCCCTATAACAATCCCATTTTCAACCATGAAGTGACATTTTTCAAAATTTAACACAAGGTTGCACTTGACACACTTTTGGAGGACTAGAGAGAGTGAATTCAAATAAGATGCAAATGACTCACCATAAATGGTGAAGTCATCCATGAAGACTTCCATGCAGTGTTCACTAAATTCGGAAAAGATACCCATCATACACCTCTGGAATGTTATAGGATCATTGAAAAGGCTAAAAGGAGTTATTCTATATGTATATGTTCCAAACTGGATTTTGAAAGTAGTCTTTTCTTGGTCTTGAGGTGTGATTGGGATTGGGAAGTAGCCGGTGTATCCATCAAGAAATCAATAGTGTGACTTTCCAGCTAATTGTTCCAGTATTTGATCAAGTATAAAAGAGGGTAGTAATATTTTATTGTTTCAAAATTCAATTTCCTATAGTCGATGCACACACTCCATTTGTTCTTCAATTGAGTTTTGACTACCTCTCCATGTTCATTTGTGACAACAGTTATCCCACCCTTCTTAGGAACAACTTGAATTGGACTAACCCATTCACTATCAGAAATTGGGTATATAATACCAGCTTGAATAATATTGGTGATATCTTCCCTAACTACCTCAAGTATGTGTGGATTGAGTCTTCTTTGTGGTTGTCTAATTGGTTTGGATGACTCCTCAGGATGGATGTGATGTATGCAAAGGGAAGGGTTGATTCCTGGTATATCATCTAGGGTCCAACCTATGGCCTTTTTGTTTTCTTCTAACAGCTGAACAAATTTGGACTCTTTAGTTTCAGTAAGTGAAGCAGAGATAATGATAGGATATGAGTGATAATGAAAAAGGAATGAATATTTCAGGTGTTCAAGAAGAGGTTTTAGATCAGTTTCATCTTTCATTTTTGGGTTAGACAACTCAGGAATGGAATATGGGACTTTATTTGCTTCAGATTCATTCTTCTTTATGTTTTCCAAGGTGTAGCAGTAGAGATTAAAGTTGATGTGGGTTCTAAGAGAGTTTTCAAGTTCCTCTATATTGATGGAGTCTATGAATGAGAGGTCCACATCAACTTCACCATTTATGACTTGGTTAAACATGGTGCAGATTTCACAAGATCCTTTGTCATTAGAACATGAATAACATGGTGGATTGGGGTTCGATTGACTCTTAGAAGTGTCCTTAGAAGTAGGGATTGAGAATGCAGAGTGATCCACAGATGGGTATCGCATGGATTTGAAAATTTTGAACTTGACCAGTTGGTCACTGAATTCCATGGATAAGATTCTTTAATAGACATCAATCTTGGTTTTTTCAGTCATGTGGAATTGTCTTCCTAGAATTAGGGGAGATCAAGAAGAGTTCGTCTCACCTTCCATGTCAAGGACATAGAAATCAGCAGGGAAGATAAGATCATTGACTAGGACAAGGACATCCTCAATTATTCTCTCAGGACTGGTTGTACGTCAATTGGCCGATTGAATGACAACACCTGTTGGATGTAAGGGACCTAGACCAAGGTTTGAGAATACAGATTTGGGCATGAAATTAATTGAGGCTCCTAGGTCTATGAGTGCATCATCAAAGTTGGAACTTCCAATTTCGAATATAACCATAAAGGTACCTGGATATTTGCACTTAATGGGTATGGACTCTTGGGTTGAAACATTTTCAAAGTCCTAAGTTGCCTCTTATGGTTACACAACTCCTTGAGAAACTTGGCATACTTAGGAATTTTTTTTATGGCATCTAATAAGGGAATGTTGACATTAACATGTCTATACATTTCGATCATTTTAGAATCGGGTTTAAAGGACTTCTTTGGCTTAGAAAAAGCTTGAGGAAAAGGAATTGGGTTTCTATATGGAATAGAAGGAGGTGAGGGAATGGATTCAGGTTCCTTTTCAAGTTTCTTTTTCTTTTCATTTTCTAGGTCAACATTTAAAGGTTGTTTATATGACTTATCTTGAGGTATAACAATTTTATTTCCTGATCTATGTGCAATTTCACTTACATTACCCTTGGGGTTGGGTAAAGGTTGAGCAGGTAGTTTGGAAGAATTGGATCACTACTGCTGACTAAGGTGGGATGCAAGTTGACCAATTTGGGTTTCAATGTTCTTGAGTCTAGAATGGTTGAAGGAGGAAAGATCTTCCACTGCCCTTTCTCATGGTTTCTTGGAAGAATAGGCTTGTCCTGGATTGGGATTACCTTGATTTTGGTTCTTGGGAAAGAGATTGTATTGGTTTTGGAATTGGGAAGGCTCACTAGGATAATGGAATCTAAGAGGAGGATTGTTCCTTTGATGTTGAGGAATAAAAGGATAAGGTTGTTGGAAGTTACCAAAACCGTGACTATATTGAAACTGGTTTGGGTTTTGAGGAGGGAATTGAGGGGGATTATATATGGGATTACCATACCTAAGGCCTTAGTTATAGGAAGAATATAAGGGCTCATAGTGAGGTTGGTTGAAGTTTCTAACAAACTGACCTGGTAGTTGAGGGTTGGTGTTCCACTAAGCATATACTGCATTGAGCTCCATTGGTACAGATTAATCAGATTGATCTTCTTGAAGTTGTGGGCATGTGTCTATTGGATGAGATAAAGAGTTGCAGATTCCACATTTTTTGACAAGTCCAAGAAACATTGATTGCGGAGAAGATGAGGTTGGTGATTTGGTAGCCACAACTAGTTGTCGTACAAGACCTGTAAGTTCACTCATCCACTCGGTCATCTTGTTTGACTTAATTTATTGATTATCTTGGGATTTTTTGACTTGATCATGTTCTCGAGTATGGAATTGTTGTGTGTTTTCAGTTATCTTACTTATGAAATCTCTTGCAGTTGCAGGAGTTTTATCAACAAGAGCACCACCACTTGCGGCATCAATGAGAGTTCTCTACATAGCCAATAACCCCTCATAGAAGTATTGGATCAAGAGTTGGTCAGGAATTTGGTGATGTTGGTAGGTTGCAACAATCTTTTTGAACCTCTCCCAGTACTCATGTAGTGATTCACTTGGAAACTGACGGATACCACTTATTTCCTTTTAGATAGAAGTAGTATGAGAAGCATGAAAGAATTTTTCTAATAAAAGTCGCTTCATGTCATTCCATGTGGTTATGGAACCAGGAGGAAGGTAATAAAGACATTACTTGGCAGTGTCAGCTAGGGAGGAAGGTAATTCTCAGAGTTTGATTTGTTCCTCAGAAACCCCTTGAGGCTTCATGGTAGAGCACACTACTTGAAACTCTTTAATGTGGAGATGTGGATCCTCACTGGCTAGCCCGTGGAAATTAGGGAGAAGATGAATCAAACCTGACTTGAGTTCAAAGTCAGCCTCTATGTTTGGATATTGAATACCAAGATGTTGGTAATTCATATTAGGGGAAACAAGTTCTTTAAGTATTTGTTCACTAGGATTGTCCATATCTAATTCAATTGGTTGGACAAGGATTGGTTCTTGAATTATTTGATTATCTCTTATGTTCCTCCTAAGTTGGAAAAGTGTTCGCTCAATTTCAGGGTCAAACAAATCCGAGGGATTATTTGGGAGGCTACGGGTCATTCAGAAAGATTTGGAAGAAAGATGAATACAATTTTTTTGTGCTTTTTTCAGTTTATGATTTTTATGAGAAGACGGGTTTTTCTTTGTGTTTTTTTTTCAATTTTTTTTTCAAATTTTTTTTTTCTTTTTTTTTTAAATAACCAGAAACTAATGACTACTTAAAGCACCATACCTAGAAATTATTCCTTTTGAAACACACATCTGGTTGTCGCTTATTGATCGGTCAAAGTTTTTATGCTCTGCTAATGTGTATAGCAACACTCAGGTCGAATCCTTGGCGATGATACTTTTTAATAGTCGGTTGTTTTTAGTTGATTGTATTCTGATTGGGGGGATTTTTTGCAGAGATTATGAAATAATTTATGGATGATTTTTCGTTTAAAAATTTGATAAATATTGGCATGATTTCATCATTAGGTAGTTAAGCTTCTGAAATCATTTATCCTTTCTTTATATTGCATTAAATTAGCACCCACTTCACAAGATAATGTTGATTAGAATTCCTAAGTGTTAAGGCTTTAATCCAAGCCTTAACTTAACATAAGGTTATAATATCAATCAGAACTTTTTGTTGGTGGTATATTTATGGTTCCAATAATCCATAAAAGCCACACGTTAAACAAAACAAGCCATTAATCCATGACATGTTAAGTTCAACATACACAATGTTAATTCAAATAATATTCAGTGAGCAAATACTCTCAATCACTTAACATCCCTAAATTTTGACTCACCCCAATAATATATTTACTCAGAAATTTGGGTATTTGATAATCTGGTTATAATGATTATGATGATAAATTAAGAAGAGAAGAAAAAGAAATGGATAAGAAAAGAGTGGTGCGTCCACACACACCCACGAACAATGATGATAATTAAAAATGAACTTTTGATTGAATGAGGAATCAAAAAAAGGGAAGGGGATTCAACTGTATTTAAAATATTTTAAGAAAATTGATATTAAACTATAGAAGGTGGATTAGAATAAGAGATATTGAAGAAGAAACTTGCATTAAAACAGAATTAAAAAACACAAACTTACAAGATTACAAATGAAGAACAACACAAAAGTGAAAGGAAACAAAGAGAGGAGGAAGGGTATCTCAAGTGGAAACTTGAATATGGAAGGTCCTAACAAGACTTTGGCAAGGCTCTTTTCATTCCAATATGTGCTCCTCTCTTCTGAAATTCCAACCCCTTTGAAGAAGATGAGGGGGATGCATTTATAGCCCAAGGAAGTGGGCTGTTTTCATTCCCAATCTGTCCCTCAAATTGGATCGACGCTTTGGACATCAAGACAGCTGAATATAGAGATATCTCCTTCTTCACAGTTGTATATAATAATGTTTTCCTACCACTCGAAAAAATTTCAGTCCTTTGGACATATGGAGACAAAGTTATGGCCAGTTGATTAAACAATTTTAATCTGTCCATTTCAATCCAATATTTTTGAAATCCAAAATGTGAAAGGGTTTTTGAATAGGACGATGCCTTCAAGTATGAATTATTTCTTCAAAAAATTAGGCCACCTATATCTCCTATTTTATACTGTAAGATCCCAGCTCTATTTGATTATTAAATCATGATATATGTCATGCATAGTGTCCATATTTTAATTCTCTTCCAGAATGGTGGGCTGGACTTCAAGGAATTAGTTGGGACCATTTTTCTTGTATTTGTACCTTAAAATTTTTATCCATGATTACTTTGGATAATCTAGAACATATGGTGGAGTTTTATAAAATTTGGGCTTCGGGATTTAGACCGGTAACTCAATCATCATTGATGGTCCAGTTTCATCAAAAATTCTTTGGGTCTTCTTGTATTGACTATATAAGCCTTAAAATGGAATAATTGGCCCATGATTCCTTCTAATGATATGAGAGAAATTGAATAATGAATCATTAAAAATAGGAACCACAAAATTTTAATTAGTAGGGTGAGAGTTATTACTAAAATAGTAAACTGACTCAATTGGACTACTTCTAAAAATGCTCAAAAATTATACTTAGTATTAAAACATTAATATTTCACACAAATTATGCACATTTTATATAAAATAAGTAAATAGAGTATAAAATAAGTCATGAAAATATTAATAACATCATGTGCTTATAACTAGAATCTCATTTGAATGAGCTCATAACTTTTACAACTTTGACAACTTTGCTTACATGTTGTTGAAGTGATTTCTAGAGAGAGGCTCTTATAAACTCTCAGGCTTCATGTAGAAATTTTGAACAACTTGTTAAAACTTTTCTTCTTGAAGATTTGATTTGTGGAGAGGTGTGATTTCCTTGAAATCAAATACTTCAGGTTGTGAAGTCAGAGGTGTCGATTTCCTTACAAATCGAGGGTTTGCGGGGATAGCAAGAAAGATACCAATATTCAAATTGAGGGCTTACCTGGGTTTGGGTAAGATAGACTTTATTGAAAATATAAATTAGGGGACCTTTATCCAAGGTTGTTGGATACACTTCTCTTTGGGTTAAAAGAGTTACTACTTGTTACTTGTAGTGTTTCAATTTTATTTTCTGTTGTATTTTTGGTTGTTGAGGAAAGTATAATTTTCTTATACTTCCTTGAACTTGTACTCTGGTTATATGGGATTCTATACGCTCTAAGGTAGAATCTTAGTTATTGTAAACTTTTTTCAAGTTTCATTTCTGAAAAAACTTTTCCGGAATCAAGAAAGTTATTAGAGCTTAGAGGTTTTGTGAATTTTGTTTATGAAAAATTTCCTTAAGGATTTTTAAAGTATACAATTCACCCCCTCTCTTGTATATTGAGTATCTGCATCATAGTTTGATACTATAATCAATATCATATCTATCATACTATAAATCCAACAATTAGTATCAGAGCAGTTACCTTGTACCCTAAACCAATCTAACAATTGGTTTTAGAGTTTTGGTTAAAATTGAATTAATCTCACCATTAGATTCAGAAGAGAAATCTTCTTTATCACCTTTTCGGAATCATATTTTCGGATTCATAAAGTTTAGATTCATATTGAGATACTCTAGTTTTATTTTCCTTGCTTAGTATATTTTCTTTTGTTTACAAACTTATATTACTAACAAGTTTGTGTGCCAAGATTTTCCTTAAGATGGCGGGTTTAAATGTTGGTTCGATCGACAATCTAAATCCTACCAGACCTCCTATTTTTGATGGAAATGATTATGAGTAATGGAGAGATAGGATGAAAACTTTCATTTTTAAGACTAGAGTTGATAACTACCTAATGTTGACAGGAGACTATAAGATTCCTGATAAGTAATTGAGAATTTTTACCAATCAAGAGAAATCAGAATATCAAGAAAATTTCAGAGTCAGAAATACAATACTATGATCCATGACTAGGAACATTATAGTCAAATATCTTCATGTGAAGATGAAAATATTATCTTGAAGAAACATTAAGTTACACATTTTGGTACTTCTAAGGTCATAGAGACAAGAAGAGCCATGTTGAGAGCTGAATATCATGGCTTTAACTTTCTTTATAGAGAACCTATAAGCAAAGTTCAGCAAAAAGGTTTATGACTATCGTGAATAGATTACAGTCTATGGTATAAAAAGTTTTGGATGATGAGGCCCTTGTAGATAAGATCATAGACATCATGCCAAATGAGTGGGATTCCAAGGGGACAGCGATTGATGAGAATATAAAAGTTACCCAGATTTCCTTAGATGAGATATTTGGAACTCTTCTTCAACATGAGAATAGAATGAAGAGAGATGCTGATAATGTTAAAAAGAAGAATGGGAATGGAGGAGTTGCTATTACAACTACTTCTAAACATATGAAATCCAAGACTCTAGAAAGAGTGACCAGATCAAAGTCAGAGAAAGTTACTATTCAGTCAAAATCTAGTGATACAAAAAATTCTGAGAATGAATTAGCTAATCTTTATCAGAGAATGAACAAGATAGTATCTCAAAAGAACTATCCAAATAAGTACAAGAATAAATACTACAAAGAGAAGAAATATGGGGAAGTTACTTGTTATTAATGTAGAAGAACAGGTCATATCAGGCCTGATTTCCCTTTATTGAAAAAGAAAAAAAAGAAGGAAAGGAATTCAGAAAGAAACAAGAAGAAGTTATATCGTTCTAAGAACAAGAAAAGTCTTAAAGAAAATTATACTTAGAGTTATAACTGTAGAGAGTCTTCGGGAAGTGAATCTTCTAAATATGAATCATCAGCATAGAAAAATATTGGATTCATTGCTACTACTTCTTTCCCTAATACATGTCTTATGGCCAAGGTACGCTATGTCGAGGCATTAAGAAATTTATCTCTTAATAATAATTACTATTATGGAGATATTACTTCTAATGAAGATACTTCATCTTTAGATAATGAAGAAATACATTCATATGAAGAAGTATCTAGATTTTCTAAGTTGTTAAAAGCAAAAAAATAGTAAAATTAATAAGAAATTGGACAAGGAAAATACTAGAGAATAAGTTCTTACAAAAGAGATTTCAGACCTCTCTAGAGATCTTGAAGATAAGGATGAGATTTTAGAAAAAATTTATAAAGACCTTAAAGAAGTAAATTTTTAAAAGGAAAAACTTTCTAAAGATCTTAAAAATGCTATTTAAAAAATAAATGTTTTTGAGGAAAAATATATCTCTATGGAAAAAATTCTTGAGGATAGGAATTTAGTCATCAGACTAAAATCCAAAATATATTCTCTTAAGAAACTTCTTTCAAAATTTTCTTCTGGTAAAGAAAATTTTTACAAGATGTATTCTCAAATAAAACCTCAAAGAAATACTATTGGAGTAGGTTATACTCACCAAAAATCTATTTTCAAAAACAACTATTTTATTCCATCCAGAGCCCTTTTTGTACTAAATGTCAAAGTGGTGGGCATTGGAAGAAACATTTCTCTTTGAATAATGTTCAATATCTTGGGTTTCATAAAGCTTATTTTTCTAAACAAATGTGGATACCCAAAATTTTATTGTCTAACAATTCTAGATCTAAGAAAGTTTGGATTCCAAAAGTCTAACTTTTTATTTTTAGGAAAATAAAGAAGGTACCAACATCAATACTTGGTAAATGGATAGTGGATGTTCCCGGTATGTGTCTGGTAACAGAAACTTCTTTTAAAAGATTATCAAGATGAAAGGAGGAAAAGTAACTTTTGGAGATAATGCTAAGGGAGAAATTATTGGTATAGGTAACATCGTTCTTCTTAGAAAAACTTTGATTTCAAATGTTTTGTTTGTTAAGGGTCTTAAGCACAACCTCATTAGCATAAGTCAATTATGTGATGAAGGTTACTTTGTGAATTTTAGGAATGACAAGTGCTTAGTACACAATTCCAAGGAAGAGTTTATACTTTCTTCCAATAGGCAAGAGGATGTTTATAAGATAAACTTATAAGACCATAGGAGACAAGATCTACCTTTCCTTAGTGCAATGGAAGATCATTATTGGTTATGGAAAAGAAGTTTAGGACACTATAACCTTATAAACCTATGTAAAATCTCTAATAAAAGACTATTTAAGGATCTACCAGAGCTTAGGTTTGATTCTTCAAAAGTTTTTGATCCTTATCAATATGGAGAGAAACACAAATCAAGTTTTAAATTAATCAGTGAATTATCAAACACTAATGCATTATAGTTGGTGCATATGGATCTTTTTGGTCCAACACAAACTAGAAGCATTGGAGGAAAATATTATGTATTTGCCTTAGTTGATGATTACACTAGATTTAAGTGGGTCTATTTTCTAGAAAATAAATTTGAAGCTTTTTCTTATTTCAAAAGTTTTAGAGCCCAAGTCAAAAATAAGAAAAACCTTCCTTTGATGACTATTTATAGTGATCATGGAGGAGAATTTCAAAATTCTGATTTTGAAACTTTTTGTAGTAAAAAAGGAATTACTCATAAATTCTCAGCACCAAGAACACCTCAACAAAATTGTGTTGTTGAAAGAAGAAATATAATTGTTCAAGAGATAACAAGAACCATGTTGAGTGAATATTCTATTGCCAAAACTTTTTGGGTTGAAGCTATAAGTACTGCTTTTTATACTATAAATAGTGTTTTGGTTAGACCTTTTCTTAATAAAACTTCTTATGAGTTATGGAATGGTAGAAAATATAGACTTTCATACTTCAAGGTTTTTGGCTGCAAAGTATTCATTCTGAATACTAAATATAACTTACACAAATTCACACCGAAATCTGATGAAGGAATTTTCTTAGGCTACTCAACAAATTCTAAGGATTATAAAGTTTTTAATAAAAACACTTGTACTATTGAAGAAATAGTACATGTAAAATTTGATGAAATTGATCCCTTTGTTTTTAAACAAACCCAACCTACATCTTTGGATGTGTTTTAAAAAACTGATTATCAGCCTTTGTTAGAAGATCCTTCTGATAAGGAAAATGTCCACGGAGATTCTTCTAAGCATTTACCCCAAATTATTTTCTACCCTATATTGATGATAGGTTTTAAAAAACCCAAATCAGTTGTTTCTTAAGAATCATCCCAAAGATAGTATCATTGGTGATGTAAATCAACACATAAGGACTAGAAGTTCCTTATGAAATGAAGTAGAACATCTAGCATTTATTTTCCAATTAGAACCAAAAATCACTAATGAAGCTTTAGGTGATAATGATTGGATAAAAGTTATGCAAGATGAACTAAATGAATTCGAAAGGAATAAATTCTAGACCTTGGTTGAAAGACCTAAGGAAACTTCTGTTATTGGAGTAAAATGGGTCTTTAGAAATAAGTGTGATGAAAATATAATCATAGTAAGAAATAAAGCTATATTAGTTGCTAAAGTCTATAATCAACAAAAAGGAATAAACTATTAAGAATATTATTCTCCATTAGCTAGACTTGAATCTATTCTTATTTTACTTGCATTTACAGCATTCTTCAACTTCAAAATTTTTCAAATGGATGTGAAATGTGCTTTCCTGAATGGTTATGTTCAAGAGGAATTTTTTGTTGAACAACCTCCAGGTTTTGAAGATACAAAACATCCTGGACATGTTTATAAACTTTCCAAAGATTTGTATGGACTTAAAAAAGATCCTAGAGCTTGGTATGATAGACTTACAGTATTTTTGATTCAAAATAATTATGTTAAAGGAAATTCATATCCAACACTTTTTATAAAGAAAGATAATAAAAATGATTTGATTGTTCAAATTTATGTTGATGACATTATATTTGGTTCAACTTAGCAATCTTTAACTGATTCCTTTGTGGATCTAATGAAATATGAGTTTTAAATGAGTATGGTGGGTGAGTTAACATTTTTCCTTGGTTTTAAAATTTCTCAAAAACTAGAAGGAATCTATATATCCCAACATAATTATATTAAATATCTTCTTAAAAATTATGGATATGACAACACTAAGAGTATCAGTACTCCCATTGGTACCTCAAATTCACTTGATCTTGATGAAACTGGGAAATAAGTAGATCAAACATCTTTTAGAGGTGTGATAGAAAGCTTACTTTACTTGAAGTCTAGTCATCCAGAACTAATGTTTTCAGTATTCTTATGTATAAGATATCAATCAAATCCTAAGGAATCTCATTTAAAGGCAGTGAAAATAATTTTTCTCTACATAAAGGGAACCATGGATTTAGGACTCTTTTATACTTCTGGAAATGATTTTTTTTGAAAAATTTTTCAGATGCTGACTTTGGTGGATGTAGAATGGATAGAAAAAGTACATCCGGAATGTGTCATTTCTTTAGAGATTCATTAGTTTCTTGGTCATGTAAAAAGCAACACTCAGTAGCACTTTCCACTACTGAAGCTGAATTCTTTTCACACAATCTATCGGATGTTAAAGGAAGTTTTGTAAAGGTGAAATCTATGGAGTGCCTTGGTATTACTGATGTCAAGCCTTCAAATATTGCTCACCTCTCTACAAATAATCGGATCCTTGAACTCTGGGTGCATGGATATCTCATTCTGAGAAAAGGTGACAAGGACACTTTAAAGAAGAGTGAAATGTACATCCTAGATTTTCTAGTGAACCTGAGAAAGATTAATTTGGTTAAGCATGTTCTGATAACGATCAAGAATATCAAGAATGGAAATCTGAAGGCTCAGATTATCATGTACCCATCCATTCTTTCAAAGCTTATTTTTTGGTGTCTAGAATCTTTTAAAATCCCTTGCAACTCGAACCCTTGGAACTGTAAAGTTATGCTTGTCAGTGATGATACTTTGAAAAGAATAAACATTGAATTTTCTAATGACTCCAGAGAATTTTATGACCTACCTGAGGAAGAAGCTGAAGCTAAGAAATAATAAGTGGCTGAACCATCAAGAAATTTTGTAAATAAGAGAAAGTTTAAAGAAGTAGAAGAGGAAGAGAAAACCCCAAAAGCTAAGGAAGCTCAATCTGCACCTCTAAAACCTAAGAAGCAAAAATATTATCTAGATGAGGTGGTAGCAAAGTGGAGAGAAGACAAATAAAAAAAGAAAGTAGGGGAGCCACAATTTGGCTTGGATCCTACAGAAGAAAAGTCTTTAAAAGAGAATATAGCAGATGAGCTTGAGAAGCAAGAAAAAGAAAAGATGTTAAAGAAAAAGATGTCTGAGACTGATATTGTACAATCCCTTCTGAGGGATACTGAAAAATCTTCCAAACAAATTCTGGTACCAGAATCCTTCCTTATAGAACCCTTAATTGAGACTCTGGGGAAGTAGCTCATGACTCCAGAAAAATCCTAAGAGAAGTTCATTGAAGAAAAACAAGCTATCAAAAGAGTAGAAGAAGAATCTGAAAGCAGTGTTGATATAGAAGATTTGAATAAGAAAGTGGAGGACATTCATGACAAGGAAAGCCCATATGATAAATTGTCAATACGAATCTCTCAAGCCTAATATTCAAAGCTTTCTACTCCTGGAATAGATGACAAGGTTGAAGATGAAGTGAACAAGTTATCTGAGGAAGAAAGTTATAATCTTTATTTTATTCATCCTGAAGATGTTGAGGTAGGAGCTCAGAAAGTAGAAGTAGATGAGGATAAGATTGTTCATCTGTCTGATAGCGAACATGAATCTCCAGATGAGGAAGTTGTTCTAAAAACTGATAAAGGTAAATAGGTGGTTGTTGATACACCTACTAAATATGTTATAAAGAAGAAGAAAGGTGGTGGATCTTCAAAGAGAAAACTTGCTGAGTTGGAGAAAGAACCTTCACCTAACAAAGTTTTAGATTCAAAATCATCGTCCCTTGGACATTATTTCATAGTTCAGTCATTGAAAAAGATGGTTGGAACCATTCCTATTTTCCCAAGCATAGACTCCAGATGTCAAATGCTTCAACACACACTAAATCAGAAATCGGATTCAGTGTCCATGGTGATGGACAAGTGTATCAATCTTGAGGCTGATTTCAAGAATTTCTTCATTAAATATGATGCCCACAAAAGATCTTATAAGAAAATCTCTATTTGGTCAAAGAAAACAGTTGAATATTTGATAGAACTTGATGAGTTTCAAGATGGTGTTAAGGAGGCTTTTGACATAGAAGATGGTAGGATCAAGGATCTTACAACGAGTTTTGAAGAAAAGATAACTCTTGAGTAGAATACTCAGATTCAAGAAGTAAAGGATTTGAATAGAAAGTTGTATTTTGTTGCCCAAAGCTGGAAGAGAAAAAGGGATCTTCGGATTGATAATGAAGAAAATCTTGTTAAGAAGGAAGAAGTCCTGAAGGCTCAGGAAGAGGCTCTCAAGGCTCAGGAAGAAAGAATCAAAGACTTAGAGAATAAAGCTGAGGATCATGAATAGATTCTTAAGAGAGTAGAGGAAGATTATAAGGTGCTCAAGAAGCTAAATACTATAATGAAGAAGCTAATGCAGACCCAATCCGAATTTTTTGTTGTATTTTTTTCTTGTACAAATTCTTTCTAATTATAATGGAACTTTTGGTTGTTTTTCTTTTAGATGTCTTGTACTAATCTTATAGGTACCATAATTTCTTTTCCATTCCCTCAAACTCTTTTTTAAAATCACAAAGGGGGAGAAAGGTAAAAGAGTACTAAGTAAAGAAGAAATATCACTAAGTAAGGGGGAGTTTATCTAAGGGGGAGTTTTCATTACAGATATTTTTGTACTCAAGATAATGAAAAATATCATTCCGGAAATCTATAATATGATTCTTATAGTTCCAAATACTAAGGGGGAGTTATTCATATTCATCATTGTCCATGTGTAAAGGGAGATAATTTTTATTTAAAAGTCTAGAAAAATATTTTCTAAGTCCTTATATTCTTTTTCGAAAGGATTCTTATGCTTTTCAAAAAGTGGGATATTGTTGAGTCAATAAGGTTTTCCTTATGACTCTTCCATTCCTTCATACTTAGTGGAGATTGTTGAGTCAATAAGGTTTTCATATGACTTTACCATTCCTTCTTGTTTTGAAAATCACAAACACCTTATCTTAAGAAAAATTTCATTCTACCATATGTTTTACATTCATAGGGAAAATTTTCCTTCCCTAAGGAAATTTATTCTTACCATGTCTTCATTATTCATTTTTTCTAAGTATAAAATTCGGTTTCATATCCAAAACCTCGGAATCAAATAATAATTAGATATAGATCATTTTGTTATCAGGATCCAAATTCAGACTCTAAGTTCTCTAAATTCAGACTCTAAAATCTTCTATGTTCTGATTCCGAGTTCTCTAAATTCAGACACTGAACTCTTCTGAGTTCTAACTTCGAGTTCTATGAATTCATACACCAAACTCTTCTAAGTTCTGACTATGAGTTCTCTGAATTCAGACTCCAAACTCTTATGAGATCTGACTTTGAGTTCTCTGAATTCAGACTCTGAACTCTTATGAGTTTTAACTCCGAACTCTCTGAATTCAGACTCTAAATTCTTATGAATCCAGATTCTGAATTTATTTGAAATCCAGACTCTGGAATTCTATATAATTCAGGTTCTGAATTCCTTAGAAAAAAAATATGAATATCATTTTATTATAGACACTGAATATGTTTTTGGTTAAACTCTGAACTTTTATTGGCTTAAATTCTGAATATTTTACTTCGGTTATGAAACCATATTTTTTTTACTCATGTTTTGATTAAAAAACGATTGCGTGATTTCAGTTACTAACTAACCATTGCTTGAGTGACATGTGTACAGGTCCCTCCAAAATTCAAGGAAAAATATGACTGTTGGAGGAGGGAGCCGATCGTTGAAGTCGTGCCTATAAATAGGAGATCATTTGAACGAGCTCATAACTTCTAAAAATTTTACAACTTTGCTTACATGCTATTGAAGTGACTTATAGAGATAGAGGCTCTTATAAACTCTTAGTCTTCAGGGAGAAAGTTTGAACGGATTGTTCAAACTTTGCTTCATGCAGATTTTCTTTGTGCAGAGGTGTGATTTTCTTAAAATCTGAGACTTCGGGTTGTGAAGTCAGAGGTGTTGATTTCCTTATAAATTGAGGGCTTGCGGAGATATCAAGATAGATACCAATATTTGGATTGAGGGCTTACTTGGGTTTGGGTAATATATACTTTCTTGAAAGTATAAATCAAGGGACCTTTATCCAAGGTTATTGGATACCCTTCTCTTTGGGTTAAAAGAGTTACTATTTGTTACTTGTAGTGTTTCAATTTTGTTTTCTGTTGTATTTTTGGTTGTTGAGGAAAGTATAATTTTCTTATACTTCCTTGAACATGTACTCTGATTATATAGGATTCTATATGCTTTAAGGTAGAATCTTAGTTGTTGTAAACTTTTGTCAAGTTTCATTTCTGGAATTACTTTTCTGGAATCAAGCAAGTTATGAGAGCTTAGAGGTGTTGTGAATTTTGTTTATGAAAAAATTCCTTAAGGATTTTTAAAGTATACAATTCACCCCCCCCCCCTCTTGTATATTGAGTATCTGCATCATAGTTTGATACTATAATCAGTATCATGTCTATCATACTATCGATTCAACACTCGGCCCTTCTCAAAGCCATATTGGGTCACCTGCATCCATGCCACCTCATCTACATCCATGGAGGTAAATTGTACAATGTTATAAAGACAGGGCAACATGAATACTGACTACCATAAGAACCAATCAGACATAAACCGTCAGTAGAAAGACCCAATCGCACGTTTCGAGTTTCTAAAGAAAAATATGGATGTAGACGGTCAAAATGTTTCCCTGAATCGCCATCATATTGATGATTCAAGCTTTTATCAGTTTAAATTTTGGTTTTGTGCCATGAAATCATTGACGTTGTGTTCTAAGACATAAATAAACGCTGCAACCTGGGTGTTAGGGGGAAATATCTCAACTATTTTACTGTAATCAATCCAGACTTCCTTGGTTGAGCTTCTTTATACCTTGATTGTCCACATGTGGGACAACTATCCAATGACTCATTTTCACCAGAATATAAGATGAAATCATTTGGACATACATGAATCTTCCAATAACTAAGGCCCAGATTACGAACCAGCCTCTTGCTCTTATAGTAATTCGCAGGCAATGCATTTCCTTCAGGTAATAGTGTTTTAACCAAAGAAAATATCTGATCAAAACAGTTGTTTGACATTGTATTATATGATTTAATAGCCATAAATTTTGAAACTGCTTCTAATTTTCTTATCTTGCTACCAGTATATAATGCATCCTCAGCAGACCTCAACAACTCATAAAATTCAGATGGTGCCAACTCAGGAATTAAATCACTATCATTTTGAGTTTCATTTTGTTGAACAGATGGACCTATAACATCATGTACTAAATTTAGAAACCGTGATGAATCTAGAATCAAATTATTAGTATCTTCTCTGGAACTATGTTCACTATGTAGATACCAAAAAACATATTCTGGTTAAAAACCAAACCGCAAGATATGTCCCCTAACCTTGTCGAATGTGTCAAACATTCTCAGAGCACGTTTCTTACAAGGACACTTAATTATGCCTTATGAAACATATTCTGGTTTTGATGATACAAATGATAAGAAATCTTCAACACCCACAATATATACAGGATTTAAACCAGAACCATTTGGATTTATACACTGATTTATCCAAGCGCGATCATCTAATAATGACTAATGTCGATTTCCTTATTCCATATTTTCTAAAAAATATAAATCATTATTGTTTTTGAATAATTTAAAATTATAAAAACACTATATGAAAAAAGAAGATAAAAAATTACAACTACTTCTTAATAATTACAATTAAATTTTGGCAACACAATTTCCAGTGGATTGACGGCTACTCTTTTGTTCTACGGCTCATTTACTTGCATCTTTCTCACACTAAAATTACAATAAAGAATCTTCTCGGAGGTATGCTTATTCATTCTCAAGAATACGAGAATGTATAAGCATACCTCCGAGTAGTTTCTTCATTATGATTTTAGTGTGAGAAAGATAAAAGTAAATGAGGTATCAGACAAAAGATCCCCCTTTTCGTCGATGAATCATCATCTTGCAACAGTCACCGCCTGAACACATTATGAAAAATGTGGTCTTAAAAATACATATTCAAACTTCTGCATACGATATTGGATATGCATAAGTAGAAGCATATTTTTTATAATTTTTTGAGTCGGTGAAAGTTGATAGCAGAAGAGTCATCGAGAAAAAGGAGTGTTGTCAATCCACTGGAAATTATGTCAAGTTATTACAAGTTATTAGAATTTATTCCTACTTATTCCTATTTATTCCTATTTACTCCTTTTTATTCCTTTTTATTTCTATTTATTCCTAATTATTCCTAATTATTCCTAATTATTCTTATTTATTTCTAATTATTATTATTTATTGCTAATTATTTTTATTTATTTCTAATTATAAATATTTATTCCTAATTATTCCTAATTATTCCTATTTATTACTAATTATTCTTAATTATTCCTATTTATTACTAATTATCCGTATTTATTTCTATTTATAACTAATTGTTCCTATTTATTCCTATTTATTACTAATTATTTCTATTTATTACTATTTATTACAATTTATTTCTAATTATTCCTATTTATTACTAATTATAAATATTTATTTCTAATTATTCTTAATTATTCCTAATTATTACAATTTATTACTATTTATTTCTAATTATTTCTATTTATTACTATTTATTTCTAATTATTCCTATTTATTACTAATTATTCCTAATTATTCCTATTTATTACTAATTATTCCTATTTATCACTAATTATTACTATTTATTACTATTTATTTCTAATTATTACTAATTATTACTAATTATTCCTATTTATTCCTATTTATTACTAATTAATATAATTTATTCCTAATTATTCCTATTTATTCCTTATTATTCCTATTTATTACTATTTATTACTATTTATTACAATTTATTTCTAATTATTACTATTTATTACTATTTATTTCTAATTATTCATATTTATTACTAATTATTCCTAATTATTCCTCTTTATTACTAATTATTGAAATTTATCACTAATTATTACTAATTATTACTATTATTACAATTTATTACTATTTATTTCTCATTATTACTATTTATTACTTATTATTCCTATTTATTACTAATTAATAGAACTTATTCCTAATTATTCCTATTTATTCCTAATTATTCTTATTTATTAGTAATTATAACTATTTATTACTATTTATTTCTAATTATTCCTATTTATTACTATTTATTTCTAATTATTCCTATTTATTACTAATTATTACTAATTATTCCTACTTATTAGTATTTATTAGTATTTATACCTAATTATTCCTAATTATTCCTAATTATTTCTAATTATTTCTAATTATTTCTAATTATTCCTAATTATTCCTAATTATTCTTATTTAATCCTATTTATTAGTATTATTATTATTTATTCATATTTATTACTATTTATTCCTATTTATTACTATTTATTCCTATTTATTATTATTAATTCCTAATTATTCATTTTTATTTCTATTTATTCCTATTTATTCCTATTTATTCCTATTTATTCCTATTTATTCCTATTTATTCAAAATTATTCCTAATTATTCCTAATTATTCCTAATTATTCCTAATTATTCCTAATTATTCCTAATTATTCCTAATTATTTATAATTATTACTATTTATTGCTAATTATTCCTATTTATTGCTAATTATAAATATTTATTCCTAATTATTCCTATTTATTCTTATTTATTACTAATTATTCCTAATTATTCCTATTTATTACTAATTATTCTTATTTATTAGTATTTATTAGTATTTATTCCTATTTATTACTAATTATTTCTATTTATTACTATTTATTTCTAATTATTGCTATTTATTGCTAATTATAAATATTTATTGCTGATTATAAATATATATTTCTAATTATTCCTAATTATTCCCAATTATTACAATTTATTACTTATTCCTAATTATTCCTAATTATTCTTAATTATTCCTATTTATTCCTATTTATTCATATTTATTCCTATTTATTCTTATTTATTCCTATTTATTCCTATTTATTCCTATTTATTCCCAATTATTCCTATTTATTACTAATTATTCCTATTTATTACTAATTATTCCTATTTATTCCTAATTATTGGTAATTATTACTATTTATTGCAAATTATTCCTATTTATTGCAAATTATTCCTATTTATTGCTAATTATTCCTATTTATTCATATTTATTATTAATTTTTTGCTCTTTATTACTATTTATTCCTATTTATTGCTATTTATTACTATTTATTGCTATTTATTACTATTTATTCCTAATTATTACTATTTATTCCTAATTATTAGTATTTATTCCTAATTATTCATAATTATTAGTATTTATTTCTATTCATTACTATTTAGTCCTATTTACTACTATTTAGTCCTAATTACTACTATTTAGTCCTAATTACTACTATTTAGTCTTAATTACTACTATTTAGTCTTAATTACTTCTATTTAGTTCTAATTACTACTAATTACTTCTAATTACAACTAATTACTCCTAATTACTACTAATTAATCTTATTTATTTCTAATTATTCCTAATTATTTATATTTATTCCTATTTATTACTAATTATTCCTAATTATTACTAATTATTCCTATTTATTACTAATTATTCCTATTTATTACAAATTATTCTTATTTATTAGTAATTATTCCTATTCATTACTAATTATTCCTATTTATTACAAATTATTCCTATTTATTACTAATTATTTCTATTTATTAGTATTTATTATTATTTATTCCTATTTATTAGTAATTATTCCTATTTATTACTAATTATTCCTATTTATTAGTATTTATTATTATTTATTCCTATTTATTAGTAATTATTCTTATTTATTACTAATTATTTCAATTTATTACTAATTATTCCTATTTATTACTATTTATTCCTATTTATTACTATTTATTACTATTTATTCCTATTTATTACTATTTATTCATGTTTATTACTAATTATTCTTATTTCTTACTATTTATTTCTATTTATTACTAATTATTTCTATTTATTACTAATTGTTCCTATTTATTACTATTTATTCCTATTTATTCCTAAATATTCCTATTTATCACTAATTACTCCAATTTATTACTAATTATTCCTATTTATTACTAATTATTCCTATTTATTACTATTTATTCCTAATTATTCCTATTTATTTCTAATTATTCCTAGTTAGTACTATTTATTTCTAATTATTACTATTTTTTTTAATTATTACTATTTATTTTCAATTATTACAAATTATTCCTATTTATTTCTAATTATACCTATTTATTTCTAATTATACCTTTTTATTTCTAATTATTCATATTTATTGCTAATTATAAATATTTGTTCTTAATTATTTTTAATTGTTCCTAATTATTTCTAATTATTCCTAATAATTACTAATTATTCCTAGTTATTCCTAATTAAAAATATTTGTTCCTAATTATTTCTAATTATTCCTAATAATTACTAATTATTCCTACTTATTACTAATTAGTCCTATTTATTAAAAATTAGTACTAATACTTTCAATTTATTATTACAAATGACTACTATTAACAAAAAAAATTAAATATAATTAAATTAAAACTAATCAAAAAAAAATTAAAATTAATAAAAAAATGAAATAAATATTAAATTAAATACAATATAGATATCTTTAAACTTGATCTTCTATTGGTCTAGACTACTTCAAAAGTTTTTCGCCAAAAAAAACTAACTCAAACAAATTCTCAGTCTGAAAATAGGGTTAAGAGAGAGAGAAAGTGAGAATTGAGAGAAGGGTTTGAAAAAACTGATGGGGTATATATAGGTTAGATTAGTTGCGACGGGACCTTTTGCGACGGTATTCCTGTCGCAACAGGTACCTTTTGCGACGGGCCTCATCGCAAATACCTTTGTCCGCATTAATTGCTGTCGGCGGTTAAAAGGGTATTTGCGACGAGGCCCGTCGTAAAAGGTACCTGCCAACACACCTTTTGCGACGGGGTAATATTTCCCGTCGCAAATAACTTTCTCGACCCAAAAAAAAACCATTTACCGTCGCCGGGTATTTGCGACGGGGCTCGTCGCAAATACTTCCGAGCGACGAACTGTTTGCGACGGGAATATTCCTCCCATCGCAAATAACTTTCCCGCAGTTTGGTGCGCAATTCGCACCAAACCACGCATTACTTTTTGCGATGGGCCACCAAAACCCGTCGCAAATAACAAGGTATTTGCGACGGGACAACTCCCCTATCGCAAATAATCTCTAGACTGAACTATTTGCGATGGGATAATATCCGTCGCAAATAACCCATGGCAAAAGGTTGTTTTTCCCGTAGTGCGTGGGTTATACCACAATAAAATTCTTATGAAACCCACTTCTTTTTTCATGGGTTATGCTATGATAAAATGATGAAATGATTATGAAACCATCCTCTTTTCCATGGGTCATAATAAGATGAAATTTTTATGAAACCTATTTCATTTTATGGTTTATAATATGATGAATATTTTATTATCTTATAGAACACATGTGTATTATTTTAATTATGTGACGAGTAGGACCCATATCTACCTAAAATTAATTGCGTAATAATAAATATTATATGAGCTCAGAGGGTACATGATTAGCTAGCCCAATACTAAAGAGGAGCCTAATATATGGTTAGCCCAAGCCTGAAAAATAGTGTCCACTGGTGGTTAGCCCAGGATCGAAGAAAGTACATGGGTGGTTATCCCAATCCTAAAAATTTATGAATGTCTTGGTGGGTAGCTTTGACATAAGATTTTATATGATTATATATATGCCACAATTCTATGCCTTGTCCCAATGTTATGTTCTCATGGATCATGTTCTTTTATTCCCCTATGATTCTTTTCATATGAACTTCCAGCCTTTATGTCATGACTCAATATTATGATATTTGATATGTCGGGTATGGTTTTCAACTGTTATGATCATGTTATCATACCTTTATTCTCAAGGTATTCTTTTGTATCTACCTTATTTTTATTTACCCTTAATGAGAATATGAGATCACCATTTTTTATGTTTCCTTTCCATAGGTTATGAAGAAAGGTTTTTAAGTATGAGTAATAAATGGGAATATGTTTATGGGATAGATTGAAAGTATTTCAGGAATTAAGAAGTTTGAATTCTAAGTTTCTAAAGGCACTGAACTATTATGGTTCTTAGATGTTTTTTTGTAATGTAATTAATATTTATCTAAAAAGATGTAATATCCATGTGTGAGAAGCCTAGGTCACTATACCACTACTATTGTGAAATATATAAATTTTTTTAAAATTTACAATGTTATCCAATTAAAAGGTGAAAGTGAAAAAAATAAATTATACTTAAGGATAGTTCATAATCAACTTCTCCCTGTTATTTTAATCCCACCTAGAAAAGTTATAGAAATAATTTTAGAGTTATTGAATCAACAATGGAAATATTATTGAGATAAATTTGATATTATTGTGGTTCAGTAATACTTACATTCATAGAAAAAATTGAAATCATGACCAATGTTACATTGAGATGAGGAATCTTAGAACTCTATTTAAAGCTCCACTCAAATTTTCATTCACTCATTAAATTGGTATCATGGAAACTATTCAAAACATCCATATCTACTTCCATATTATTTAAAACTAAATCCCAATTTTCACTATGAAAATTTTCCAGAGTTGGTTCTCTCTATTGGTTCCACTAAGGTTGAGTTTTTTAAGTGATCTAAGACAGTTTGGATTATACAAAAATCATTTGTTTGATATGAGGATTTCTTATGATCTCACTCGGACACTTCTTCAACTTTTGTTAAATTTGATTGTTTTCGTTATTTGTTAAATGATCATAAAATTCAATTCATAAGCACCATGTCAATGAAACACCACCTAGCCCACCATGTACTAAGTAAAGAAATGAATAAACATAAACTCCTCTATCTTATTGGACTCCCACCTAGAAAGGTTACTAAAACTCTTCTAAAATTACTTAATTTTTGTCCCATACAACAGAAAATTAAGAACCTAGACCAACAACCACATATTTACCCCCCATGTTTTTTCATTTCATTTCACCCTTGTGTAAAATTATAACTTTTCAAGAACCATCAATGATAACATTCAAATATTGGGTTCCCCTTGTTAGAATTATCTATAACATTCTCCTTTGATTATGAATATCTTATGTGTATTTATTTATTTATTTACAAAATGAATATTTTACCAACCTAATAGGATGGATATGGTTTGAAAATGTATTCACACTAATCATATGATAAAAGAGTATGAATATGGAGTTAAATATTTTTTCAAGTTTTCAATAGATAATTCATATGACCCTTCTCAAACCCTTTATCTATGTTAAAATTGTTGTTATTCAAGAAAAATTAGTTCAGAAGATTTGTAATAACATTTGATTTTTCACACAATAGATCATAACTATACATGTTGGACTAAACATGGGTAAAACTGAATGTACACACTGATTGGAATGATATTGTGGTTATTGGATCATTTGATATGAATACTAGTATAAATGATGATGGAGATCGCATGGAAGAAATGAAAATGGAAATTGAATATGTCCTTCATGATTTTCCAAAGTTGTTTGAGAAGTTAAATAATTGTGCTAAGAGACCATTGTATACCATTTTTACTAAATACACAACATTGTCAGCTGTATTGAAGTTTTATAATTTGAAAAATAGCAGCGAATGGAGAGATACCAGCTTTATAGAACTACTTTCTCTCTATAATGACATGATACAAAGAGAAAATGAACTTCCTTACCAAACATATGATGTTAAAATAATGTCATGTTTAGTGGGAATGATCTCTAAAAAATATATTCTTTTCCAAATGATTTGATATTGTTTCTAAAGGACTATGAATCATTTATAAAATTACCTAAGTGTGGAAAAATAGATACAAGAATTATAAATCAAGTCCTTCAAAATTTGTATCATATTTTACTATAATTCCAAGATTTATATGACTATACGGATGTTAGGAAACCATGATACAATTTACATGGCATGCAGATACAAGAATTGATGATGGGAAACTACATCTTCCAACTTGCTCTCCTTTGTAAAAGAAAATTGGTAATGAGTTTCCAAAATTTGGAAATGATTTGAGAAACTTTCATTTAGTTTTATATATATATGGAATAAATTTTTTGGTTTATATATTAGTACTTATAATACATGTCTAGTTATGTTGGTAAATTATAACTTTCCACTATAGTTATGCATGAAGTAAAAATACATTATGTTGTCTCTACTTATATCTGGACCAAAAAAACACAGTAATGATAATGATGTATATTTAGATCCATTTATTTAAGATCTAAAATTGATGTGGGATTAATGTTTTATAATATATGATTCTCGTAGAAGTGAAAAATTCACATTGAGAACCATGTTATATGGGATGATTTATTCTTATGGAAAATTTTCAAGATATAGAATTAAAATTATTTTGGGGTGTCCCATTTTTGAAGAATGAACACACCTATTTCAGTTTAAAATTTACTTAAAGATAGTTTTTTCAAAAAAATAATTATTACCTCAATGATGTGAATACTGATCCTGGATGATAGCATTTTATGGGAATACTAAATATGGTACAACACTCTCCACTAATGGGTGATCAACTATTCGATAAAGTAAAATATATTTACACTATTTTTTGTCAACCATTTTTGAAAAACCTTACAAAATAATGTTGGAAAACGTGATCAATTCTCTTTGAATTTTCATTCTTGAATTGTTTATACGTCATACATTTTCTTGATGTCATGCATGTAGAAAAAAATATTTGATAGTGTTATTGGCATATTACTAAATTTTCCTATAAAAAAATATCACATCAAGGATAGGTTAGACATTATTATCAGGGGATAAGGGAAGTTTTGGAACCAAAAAGGGTAAACAGAGGGTGTTTCTTCCTTCAAAATCTTATACTCTATCCAGAAAACAAAAAATTCAATTTTTTTCATTTTCCTTAATGGTGTAAAAGTTTCATAAGGGTATTTATCAAATATAAATAATGTCGTGTTAATACCTATTTTGAATATATATGGACTAAAATAACATAAGTTTCATGTTTTGGTGAAAGATTTGATGATTGTTGCTTTACATTAAATTCTACCTAAAAATGTACGACATACATTAACTAGAATATTTTTCTTTTTTAAATCAACATGCAGTAACTTTATAGACATGTTGTTCATTCCAATCATGAATAATGTGGTTGTAATCATATTATATAAATTAGATATGTTTTTTCCACCATAATTCATTGATTTAATGGTCCACTGATGGTTCACTTGGTCAGAGAAGTTCAATTATGTGGTTATATCCATTATAGATGGATGTAACCCATTGAATGATATATGAATATTTTGAAAGGGTACATCAAAAATTAAAGTCTTTCATAAGGAATTAGGCATTGGTCACCCAAAGTCCCATAACATCGGATGCCTTATGGGTGAAGGTATTTCTGAAAAATATATTGTTACAATTACCATTAAAGATCATGATCAAGCTCACCTTTAAATTTTACATAATAGTGAATATGTTGATCCATACATCAAATCCCACAAATAAATTCATATAAATTTGAATCCATAAAGGACTAATGGATGGATATCAAATACAAACAATCAATAGTTTCTAGGATGTTTCTACGATCATATTTAAAAATATTTTTCTAAAAAACTAAATTAAATAGTCAAAAAAGTTTTATGGCTATCCTGGGGACCAAAATAATGTTATATATTATATTGGTTTGTAATTAATGGTTATACTATCTATAAAAAATAACATGATGAATATAGTATGATGAAAAATAGTGGAGATATACTTATGGGGGAAGCTATTCATATATCTGGTTTTAAGGATATAAATCTAATTTATACAAATATTTCATATTTCAGTATCATCAAATAGATATAGGATTTTGATTCTACAACATTTCTAGTGTTTATTTACCATTGAAAATGGGTTTGAAATAGTGGTTCAAATAGATTTAATGAAATAGGATTCATGATGGTGAATTTCACTATGAAAGGGTATCAAGACAAACCATTCCTAATGGCATCATAAGAAGATCAGGTATTTTATGTCCTGAATCTGGTAAAAAATATTTTTTTAATTGTTTTTCTATAGACTAAAATAATTATAGGGTAAGATAGAAATTAAATTGATGATAACCCTTTTATTGGTAGATCACAATCATTTCACATTGGTCCCAATGTATACAATATATTTTACATTTGAGGGGACCAAAAATATTGGATTTGGATTCTCGAGAGGGGAGCCAAATCCCTTTAACCTTTAATGAAAAGAAAGAAAGTTTAATGTAAATGTTAAAGTATTTTTAATATACTATTATTTATTCCATAATATTATGTGTTATCTACTATATTTATGTAATATAAATTAAATGTTTGACTAATCATATAAACAATGACTTCTACACATGATAATGTTTCCAATATCATGGAAAAATAGATAGTTGATACTAAAACCATAGAATTATTAGGGGATCCACAACATGTTGATGAAAAAAATAATGATGTAACATCACAGTTTTGTTAAAAAAATTCAAGGAAATAAGCAAGGGAATAAAAATTGAGGTTTCCCAAAATCAACAAGGCCAACCTATTGAACCCAAAAATTCAATGTTTGTTAGTTAGGTTGGGGTAATAGTGAGGATGAATGGGCCAATTAATATATATTCTCAGTGCCATGTTTATATTGTAATGAAGGAAACTATTTGGGAATATATTATGGTAATGTTATGATATACATTCTCTATTTTACCAAAAAATTAAATAATTGAACATTGATTTACTTTTCATTATCCCTTTTTGAGTCTATATATATTATATTATTTTTATAAGAGATGTTTCTTAATGGCCACCAAAAATCCCATAAAGGCTTCCTGACACTTTTTACCAAGATTCATATCTCGGATGCTTAGGGAAAGTAAATCCCCACCCACCAGTTATGTTTGCACACATTATAAAGCATGAAAAATGGAATTCTTTCCTCAGTCTTCATGATGACAAATCATTTTAGGTTAATTTTAATAAATAATATATTATTTGAAATTATTTATTTTATCGAATTTCATTCATTGATAATTTATGAAACAAAAAAGGAGTAATACAAATAAAAAATGTGCATCAAAACTAATATACCAATGTCTCAAAGAAAGGATGGGGTATGATTCACTAAAGAAGAAAACGATATGTATCTTTAATCTAAAATAAATGTTTTATGTGATATGAAACAATATATGATCTTTTTGTATATTTATATTTATGAATAAAAATTAGAATCCACTTCCATCCTTATTCATGTTCTATTAAAGGAGGACCATGTAAATAAAGAGGGTAATCTAGTTGATGAAAACACACAATCGGTATGGGAAGCATGTATAAATATGACATAATAGTAATTTGTTATGATTTATGAAAAATATTACATAAAAATATCTATTTATGTTCATATGTTTTTTATATGATTTAGAAACATGAATCGACAGTGACCGTACCTGAAGAAAAACTACTTTTAGTAGCCTTAAAGTATCTAGAACAATATGGCCATGGTATAGGTATAGGTTTTGGAGTGTCACCTTGAACATATTTCAAGAATATAAATCTATAAGAAGATACATATTAGATGATGAAATGAATACAGGTGAAAATAGAATCTTAAAGGATGTTATTGTCTGGTCATGTTTAAAATACTAATATATGTGAAAGTTTCAGAGAGAACCAGCATTGGAAAAACGATCAACACATGAATATCCAAATGAACCCACTAACTTTGAGGTTATTCATTCCCCTTGACTATATAACTTACCTGAGGTAATCAATTTTTTTCATTACTCTTTCTCCAAAATGTGAATAAAAAAACTTCTGATAACTTTATATTAGTACAATTATAAAAGTTGAAGTTGTATATTCTTTCAATATATCAACACCTATACACCTCTTTATTACTAGGAGTATGGTGTATAATATCCTAGGATACAAGATACACAATAGAAAAAAACTCCCAAAAGATCACATGAGATTTGGGATTGAAGTATCTCAAGAGTAGAGCATTGAGTTTCTTATTTCAATCGATGATTTGGATATTAAAATGGTCAATGATGTTATAGTAACTTTCATATAATTGTTGTTTAATCTTATAATGATACATTAGATATGTCTTTAACAATTTTTTTAATTAAAAACCTATAACAGTTGATAAAAAATGGGTTATAATGGGGTATGGTATTTTAAAAATACAAAATGATGGGGAAATAGAAGGTTGGATCAATATAATTCAGTGAATCGACTAAAAAAAGGACCTTCAGAGAGTACCTTCTCCCCACCAGTTCCATTATAGCATATATCAACATTACAAGTTCATACAGACACCACATTCAAAGATGGAGATATTTCCTACATTGAATATGAAGATTAAATATTTGTAAATTTCATTACAAAAGTGGTTTTTCTCAAGAGTATAAATGAGATTCTCAAGTTTTAATGGTTGAGAGTATTATTTGTGAATACATACATGAGGTAAATTTTTATAACTCTTTTATCCAAAAAATGATCTACTATGTTCATTAATGTTTATAACAATTCATATTTTCTATAGGTGTTTTTATTATTCATATATAAAGAGAAAACCCTATGAATTATGATTTAGATTCATTAAATCTTGTATAATTTCTATGAAATAAATTACTTTTTAAGTGAAATAAATTTATAAGAAACAAGATGAACTAATTGAGGCATTTGAGAATAAAATAATAGATGAAATACTCTTCTCGATGACTACAATGCAAGGGTAAAACTCTAAAATCTAATCATATAAAATATATTTTTGTTTTTTTATTAATTATTTTATTTTTTTTATAAAGTATTGGTTGTTTATTATAATCAATTTAGATACCCCAAATATTTATTTCTTGTAAAAAAATCACGTATTTCCATCAAACCTACCACACATGATGTGTATTGTGAATTTTTAATTCACCGCAATCTACTTTTACAAATAAAAATCAAATTATGTGTTTCATTTCTTATTTTAATGATATTTTTGTTATGGTATGGTGATCTATAAATATTGGTTAAATCATGGTATAACTTTATTCAATGAACATAAGAAGCCTATGAATTTCTTTAAATGTAAACCGATTAAGGTATATATAGAAATATTTAACTATCAAAACATATTTCAAAAAAAATATTTATTTTGGTCAATGTTTATATAGTGTCTAAAGCAAGATAACAACAACAATAATGGATATTGATTTTGAAAATTTATTAAAGATATCATATACCATGAAAAGACTAGCATATTCAAATAGGTAATTTAAAAAGGTAATTAAAATTTCAGTAAAAATATTTCTTAATCATATTTTTTCTATATTTTCTTAGTAATACCATGATTTCCGACAATCAATGTACTCAAAAGAAGAAGTAAGTTTGTTTCGATATAAGTGATCATAGTACATGGTGAAAAATTTTTTCCAAGGTCAAATTTTGGTGATTACCTAATATATTTATAATCTAGTATGGGTTATGACCTTATAGACTCATTTGGTATGTGAATCACTAGTATCATAATACTAATATATTATTTTTATTTTGTTTCTCAAGATATATGTATACTAGAGGAAATCAGTTTATTTATAAATTAATGGTAAGAATATATAGTGTCAAAATGTATACAAATATCATATATAGGTGACTTCTTAATACTTATTTAGTTAATTTCTTCATCATTTTATCTAATTTTCATTGTTAATTCCCTTATCATTTTTATCTAATACTTAAAGTGTGTGTTTTCTATTTAAAAATGAAATTTTAGTTAAAAAACATGTCACTCACTTTAAACCATTCAAACACACTCAAATTTTTTTCAAAATTTAGTAAATCAATCCCTAATTCATTTGTTTGTGTAGGAATCAACTTCACATCAATCAAACACCTGATGTAGTTTTCATGACTCTAAGTATATGTTTTCAATATAAAAGTGCCATTTTAGTTTAAACATAGACAAAATTGAAAAAACTAACTCATATTAATTTTAAACCATTGTAAAACAACCCATAATTCATTTGACATGTGTATTAATTGACTACGCTCTAATTTAACACATGATGTGGTTGGTATGACTTGAAGTACGTGTTTTTAATATAAAAGTTTCATTTTAGTTTAATATGTATCACATTTCCAAAACCAAGAGAATGAGATAATATTGTTTTAAAACTTTAGTAAAATGATTCATAATTCATTTATGATGTGTAGGAATCCATCACGCATCAATCTGACACTAGATGTGGTCAGTATGACTCAAAATTCTTGTTTTTAATATAAAGTGTCATTTTAGTTTAAAATGTGTCACTACCCAGAACTGAGAAAATGGGCTCATATTTTTTTCAAATTGTATTAAAATAATCTATAATTCATTTTTGGTATGTATTAATTGACCATATGTCAATATGAAACATGATGTTTATGGTATGACTCGAAGTGTATGTTTTCAACATAAAAGTACAATTTTACATTAAAACATGTGTCACATCGCCAAAACCAATTAAATGATCTTTTATTTTTTTCAACCTTTAGTAAAATGGGATATAATTTATTTTTTATGTGTAGTAATTAACCTCATGTCAATCCCACACACAATGTGGTCGGTATGACTTGAATTGTGTGTTTTCAATATATGAGTTCCAATTTAGTTTAAAACGCACATCAAATAGAGAAAACTAAGAAAACGATCTCTTATTGTTTTCAAACTTTTTTAGAATGATCCATAGTTTATTTTTTACGTTTAGGAATTGACCGCACACCAATATAACACATGATGTAATCGGTATGACTCGAAGCACGTGTTTTCAATATAAAAGTGTCATTTTAGTTTAAAACACATCACATAGAAAAAACCAAGAAAATAATATATTATTGTTTTAATTTTTCTAAAATGATATATAATTCATTTTTTATGTTTGTAAATTTACAGCCCATCAATTTGACACTCGTTGTGGTTGGTATGACTCAAAATGTTTATTCTCAATATAAAAGTGTCATTTTAGTTTAAAACATATTTCACTATCCAAAACCAATACAACTGGTTGATATTATTTTCAAACATTAAAAAAAATATCTATAATTTATTTTTGATGTGATGTAATTTACTACACGTTAATATGACACACAATGTGGTCACTATGACTCGAAGTGCGTGTTTTCAATATAAAAGTATCATTTTACTTTAAAATGCAAGTCACGTAACCAAAATAAAGAAACCAAGCTTGGATTGATTTAAAATTTTAATAAAAGATCTATATTTCATTTTTGGCATGTAGGAATCAACTACACATAATTTTGACACCTGATGTGGTCGATATGACTCGAAATGAATGTTTTTAATACAAAAGTACTAATTTAGATTAAAAAACACATCAAATAGAAAAAACTGAGTAAATGATCTCATATTGTTTTCAAACGTTATGAAAACAATCCATAATCCATTTTTGATATATAGGAATTGACCACACATCAATATCACACCTGATGTGGTTAGTATGACTCGAAATGTGTGTTTTTTATATAAAAGTTTCATTTTAGTTTATAACACATGTCACATCTTCAAAACCAAGAAAAATAGATTTTATATTTTTCAAACTTTAGGATAACAATACATGATTTGTTTTTGATGTGTAGTAATTCACTAAACATCAATAAAACACATTATGTAGTCGGTATGACTTGAAGTGCATGTTTTTAATATAAAAGGGTCATTTTATTTGAAAATAAGCATCAAATATCCAAAACAGATTAAATGAGTTTTTTTTGTTACAAAACTTTAGTACAATGATCCATAATTCATTTATGACATATAATAATTGATAACATGTTAATTCAACACACTATATGTTCAGTACGACTTAAAGTGTTCCTTTTCAATATAAAACTATATTTTTTCTTTAAAATGTGTGTCACATCACCAAAACTAAGAAAAAGAGGTTGGATTGTTTTCAAATATTAATAAATATATCAATAATTCTTTTTTGACCTATAGGAATCAACTTTACATAAATCTGAAATGTGATGTGGTCGATACGACTCAAAGTGCATTTTTTCAATACAAAAGTGTCATTTTAGTTTAAAACACAAATAAAATAGGCAAAACTGATGAAACAATCTCATATTGTTTTCAAACTTTAGTAAAAAATTAATAATTCAATTGTTACATAGAAGAATTGATTGCACTTCAATATGACACCCAATGTGGTAAGTATGACTCGAAATGCATGTTTTTAATATAAAAGTGTCATTTTAGTTTAAAATGCATGTCACATTACCAAAATAGAGAAAATGAGCTTCAATATTTTTCAAACATTAAGAAAATGATCAATTATTTATTTTTGTCATGTAGGAATAAACTGAACATCAATCTGACACACGATGTAATCGGTATGACTCAAATTGTGTGTTTTCAATACAAAATTTTCATTTTAGTTTAAAACACACATCAAATACCCAAATCCTAGAAAACGAGTTCTTATTAATTTCAAACTTTAGAAAAAATATCCACTGTTAATTTTTGATGTGTAGGAATCTACCTCGAATTAATCTAATACACGATATGACTGATACGACTCATAGTGTATGTTTTCAATATAATGTTATCATTTTAGTTTAAAATACCCATCACTATCCAAAACTAAGAAAATGGGATTGGATTGTTTTCAAGATTTAGGAAAACATCCCATAATTCCTTTTTTATATGTTGGAATTGACCACATATTAATCTGACACATTATGTGTTCAGTAAAATTTGAAGTGAATGTTTTCAATATAAAAGTGCTATTTTAGTTAGAGGTTTCAATTTCAAAGATTTTGGTCATTATGCTAACAAGTGCCCAAATATGAGGGTTAATAATGATGATCAACACCAAAAATCTCTAAATAAAAATTAAAAAATGGAAAACTTATGCAATCTTTATGGTTGAAGTGAATCATGATAATTAGGGTACACTAATACTCTCCTCCTTAGTTGGGAATTTCATGTTTGATTTTGTATGTATAAACCCTATACAAATATTATTGTTCATCATTTAGTGAAATTTAATTTTATTATATCCCACTACATGTATTCTGGAATAATGAAATCACATTTGATATTCTATCAATATAATATTGAACCCAAACTTCCAATGGAAATGTTTGTGTATAATATAAGAGCTTATTTTAAGGAATAAATAGTGAATTGTTTTTTGGAAGAATATATGTCTCTAGGTAATATTAAATTTAAGAGTTATGGATATTATCATGGGTGTATGAGTTTATGGTTTATCATAAGTTCAAATTCATTAACACCCCTTTTTAGGTTTTATGTTATGGGAGTTAATCAAGATTAAGGATATTTTAAGATACATATATAGAAATAAAATCCTTTGGTTTCATATATATAGTGAAAAATTTATTTTAGGTGTAATTCCTTTACTCTTTCTGGAAATATGATTAAAGGTACTGGTAACCTTTAGGTTTTATCTTATATTTGATGAAGAGATAATTATGGGTTACATTCATCCACCTTATAAAATTAGTACACTTCATTACTACCAGATAATATTTCTCTTTGGATCCTCTTTTTAGAATATACATTAAGAAAGTGATAAGGTTGTATGGAGTACCACATTAAATTGTATTTTATCATAATCTATAGTTTACCTCAATTTGTTTTATGAATTCTTCAGTAAGATCTTGTTATAGAGTTAAGTTCCACCATTGTGAGAATAATTAAAACCCCATAAAATATGATAAGAAATTTTTCAATGGATTTCAAAGGTTGTTGAGATCAAAAAATTCCTTAATATGAGAATTATTGAAATAATAGACTTCACTCAGGCATTCAAATGGATCCTTATGAATCCCTTTATGAAAATAAGTTTATAACTCCAACATTATGGATTGAAGTTGCAGAAAGAAAGATATTTGGACCTTAAAAAGCAGATGAGATGTAAGATAAGGTCATATCCATTCATCAACATTTATAGAAATAAAAAAATTTGAAAGAACTTTTATTCTGATAACCATTGACATGATATATAATTTTAAGTTGGTGATAATTTATTTCTATTATTTTTTCTTTGTAATAAAGAACGGAAAAACTAAACTCTAGGTATATCGTTCCCTTTGAAATAATTGATCATATTGGGATAGTATATTATCATTTGGTTCTTCCACCAAACCACTATTAGGTTCACGATGTGTTCCATGTATCCATCCTGATAAAGTTCATACCTGATCCATCATATGTATTGAACTCAGAGGTCATACCACTAGTGTGTGATATTTCTTATAAAGAACAACAAGTAGGGATTATGGATTAGAGAAAGTTATAAAAAACAATACCACTCACTTATTCAAAGTTTTGTAGTGAAATCACCAGTTTTATAAATCTATGTGGGAACTTGAAAATATTATGAGTTAGAAGCATCCTCATTTTTTTGTATCAGAGTGATGAATTTTGAGTGTGAAATTCATTTTAAGGGGGTAGAATGTAACAACAAAAGTTTTGTGAAATTTTATTGAATAAATTATTTTTTTATATCTTGTGTTATAATAAACACCAAGTTAATCTTTATTTACACTCAACACCAAGTTAAACTTTTGCTAAACACAACACTAGGTTAGTTTACGTTACACATGACACTAAGCTTTAACAAAACCATGATATACTATTAACATTATAATTAAAATAAAAATATTATATCCATGTTGTTAAACTTATCAATATTAATAGTAATAATTAGTTTTTGAATATTTTTTATAATGGTTTCATATAAATAAAACATATTTCTAAAAAAAAGTACTTAATTTTTAGTAAAGTCTTTATATGTTTCGAAAATACTATTTTCTCAAAAATATGATTTTTATTTCTTTTTGTGAGCATTAATAAAATTAATTTTTGACACTTTTAAAAAATGAATTTGTTAAAATAAAATTCATTTTTTAAATCAGCATGTAAAACTTATCTTAGGGTGATTTTTTGGTATTTTTTTGAAAAGTTTCATTTTTTGATGACTAGTGAAAAATAAAGAATTTTAATTGAAAACCGCCTCTTATTTTAAATTATTTATAAAGTAAAATTATATTTTAAATTGTTTTTAAAGTAAAATTAGATCAATTATACATCCATTAATCTATTTTAGGTCATTTTAATCAATTATATATTTAATTTTTATATAAAAACATTGTAAACTTTTGAACATTTTCTCTCTAAAAACTTGTTTTCTCATCATGTCAGTGGTATTAATTTTAAATTAAAATTTTCCACTTATATGAATTGAATTTGTAAAAATGGATTATATATTTGAAATAATCATAATTTATTTTATATAATAAGGAAAACTTTATTTTTGACCATAATGAATAGTGAAAATAGTAAAAATTAATTATCATAGTTAAGGTAAAAAATGGTTTATCGAGTGTTAAACTAAACAGATAGAGGTTAAAATGGCCTATAAACTTTTTTGAAAACTATTTTATATAAGTATTTAGAACTTATGCCTTCAATATTTTATAATTGTCTGTTGTTTTATCCTTATGACATAATAAAACTTAGGTGAAATTCTTTCTTTTTTAAAATTACAAGTTTGTCACCCACCTCACTTATAAAAGTCCAACCCCTCTCCTCTCAACCTCACACATTAAAATCCTTTTTATTTGGAAAATACCTTCCCAAATAAATTCTTAACTTCCATACTCCCATCCTATAATCCTTAGGTTTTACATAAATACAACCTTAGAAGTATTTTGGTGAAAACATAAAGAGGATACACGAAGAAGATGTAATGTTCATCAACGAGCGTATTTATTTTAACTATCCCTCCATATAGTTTAATTATTATTATTATAACATTCTGATATAATAACCTCAGTATCATACATATATTGTGATTTTTTTTTATCGTGACCTACGACCATCTCTGTTTTTGTCAAATGGGTTACGAAATCATCATTCATCTATATGGAAGACTACTACCACGCAAAACGATCTCAATCATTTTACATTACCAACTATCAAGGTTGGAAATATTGATTGATTTATTATTTATATATTATATATGATATTATTATTATTTTTTAATTATTATATCACACAAACCTTCATTATTTCCATTTTTTGGGAATTTGATATCGTCGATCATTTGTACGGTGAACTACCATCTCGCAAAGTGATATGATTTGTTAACGCTTTATATGGAAGGTAATAAGGATAGATAATAAAAATATGTGATATAAATATATGAAATAAAAAATATTTTTTAGTGATTATATATCATTTATATTTCTTTCTTTCAATACATTGATAAAATAGAGACAATGTTCAAGCGTATATATGATCTGTCATCTCCATGAAGGGTGTTTTTCATTTTCTATCACTAAATTTTATGGATTAATATAAATACATATATATATATATTAAATATATATAATTTTTATAATTTTTTTAAAATTATAGAAATGATAAAATCCTCAACACATTAAAAAATACCAAAAACAAAAAAAATCAAAGAATATATGAAAAACAAAGTGATTACCTGAAACATAACTTTTACATGAAATTGTTTATAAAGCAGTAATAAAAGTTCATAAGAAAATCTAATATGTTATGATATATATATTAATGGTTTCATAATATATTAATAATAAACTTATATTTATTTTACCATAGGTTTGAACATGTACAAAGGAAGTCAACACTTATGGTAAAGGATTTCTAGTCTCTCTTCTATTTATGGGAGACAAATGCAAATTCCTTATATGTTTTTTTGTATATATACTTCCCCTTTGACATGTTATATCATTAATATAATTCTTTTCGTGATATTATATGTTTTATTTAATGGTTTTCTTTCAAGGGTCTTATGATTCAAAGTTACCAAATTGGTAAGGGTTTTATGTTATAATCCCATCATTTATTGGGATTACTTATGATTATGCTTATAAAAAAAATATTATGATCCACCTCTCAAGAAAATAATTTATTTTATTATAGTCTAGTTATTTATATATAATTCATTTTTTCCTTCATTTTCATCTATTTATTTACTCAATAGTTCAAAAATATTGTTTTTGATAAAAGATGTCTTTTAGATCGAAAACCCATTTTCTTCCAAAACAATGTTTTTTAAATATGTTTTAATTTTTTTCACTATTATCCTATGATTTAAAATAAATTTTTTTACTAGGTTTGAATTTTTTTATAAAAAAATTTAAAGTAATATTCATATCATTTTCCAAACAATAACTCTTTGGATTTTACTGAAAATGTGAATGGAATTTTTATTTTAAGATGTACGACCTGAATAGAATTTCATGTCTTCAAGAAATATTTGAATTAGTTTTAAATCTTCCTTTATAGGTTTTCAAGTTTGTTTTTAAAGAAAATTATTTTCAAAATGTTTTATGTTTTAAAAAGTGTTTTTCAAATAGAAAATTATATTTTAGTCAATAAATGATTTAAATGATTTTTAAATATTTATTTATAATTGTTCAATATTATTTTCAAATAAATGGATATCTAATTTTTTTTATAAAATTTATTTTTACAAAGTAAATTTTCAAAGAAATGTTATTTTCCTTAAGAAACATTACAAGTGGTTTTTATTTAAAATTAATTTTCCTTATAAGATTAGATCTTTTAAGGTTACTTATGTTTTACTATGGATATGATCCCAGGATACCATTTTTATTAATTCTCTAAATTGTTTATGTTTATGATGACGTACTATTAATGAAACCCATTTCTCTTCCATGGGTTATACCACAATAAAATTCTTATGAAACCCAATTTTTTTCCATGGGTAATGCTATGATGAAATGATAAAATGAATATGAAACCTTCCTATTTTCTATAGTTCATTATAAGATTAAATTTGTATGAAACCCATTTCATTTCATGGGTTATTATATGATAAATGTTTTATTATCTTATGGAATACCTATGTATGAATTTAATTATGTGACGGGTGGTACCTATATATAACAATAATTCATTGGGTAATGAAAAATATTATATGATCTCAAAGGGTACATGAGTGGCTAGCACAAACCTAAAAAGGAGGATAAACTTTTGGTTATCCCAAGCCTAAAAAATAGGGTATGTTGGTGGCTAGCCAAAGCCTGAAGAAGGTACACGGGTGGCGAGACTAAGCCTAACATGTTATGAATGTATTGGTGGGTAGATTTGATATAATATTTTCTATGATTATGTATATGACACAATTCTATGTCTTATGCCAATGTTATGCTCTCATGGATCATGTTATTTTATACCCTTATGATTTATGTCTTATTTTTTTCCAATATTTATGTCATGACTCAAGATTATGATCTTTGATATGTAGGATATGGTTTTCAAATGTCATTATCGTGTTATCATACCCTTATTCTCAAGTGATGATTACATATCTCCCTTATTTACCCTTAATGAGCATCTAATCTGACCCTTTTTTATGTTTCCTTTCCCTAGGTTATGAAGAAATGTTTTTAAGTAGGAGTAATAAAGGGTAATATCTCTATCGGAGAGATTGAAGGTATTTTATGAATTAAGAAGATCACATTATATGTTTCCAAAGTAACTAAACTATTACTATCCTCATGAATTTTTTGTAATGTAATGAATATTCATCTAAAAAGATTTAATATCCATGTATGAGAAGCACAAGTCACTATACCATTCCTCTTATGAAATATACAAAAATTATAAAATTTATATTGTTATCCAATGAAAAGGTGAAAGTAAAAAAATTAAAGGATACTTAAGTATATTTTATAATCACCTACTACCTATTATTATAATACCAACTAGAAAAATTGCAGAAACCATTTTAGAGTTATTGAATCAACAATGGTAAGATTATTGAGATAACTTTGATATGATTGAGGTTCACTAATACTTACATCCAAAAAAATTGGAATTGTGACTAGGATTACATTGAGATAAGGACTCCCATAACTTCATTTAAATCTCCACTCAAATTTTATTTCACTATTTAAATTGGTATCATGACCACCATTAAAACATCCATATCTATATCCATCTTGTTTAAACCTCAATCCCAGTTTCCACTCTGACATTTTTTCAGAGTTTATTCTCTCTATTATTTCCACTAAGGTTGAGTTTTTTAAATTGATCTGAGATATTTGGGCTTCTACAACAATAATTAGTTTGATATGAGGATTTCTTGTGATCTCATTGGGACACTACATCAACTTTTTATGAAGTTTATTATTTTATCATTTGTTAAATGATCATCAACATCGGTTCCTAAGAACCATGTCAATGAAACATCAACCAGCCCACCATATACCAATGTAAAGAAATGAATAAACATAAACTCCTCCCTCCTATTAGACTCTTTCCTAAAAAGGTTTCAAAAACTATTCTAGAATAACTAAATTTTTATCCCATACAGCATCAAATCAAGAACTTAGACCAAAAACTATATATTTACCCCATGTTGTTTCTTTTCATTTTAACCTTCTGTAAAATGGTAACTTGTCCAGAATCATCTCCAATAACATTCAAATATTGTGTTCCCCTTATAAGAATTATCTTTAACTTTCTCCCTTGATAAGAATATATTATGTGTATTTATTTATTTTTATAAAAAATGAATATTTTATAAACCTAATAAGATGTATATGAATTAAAAAAGGATTAACACTAATCATATGATAAAAGAGTATGAAGATAGAGTTAAAAATTTTATCATGTTTGCAATAAAGCATGCATACGACCCTTCTCAAATCCTTTGTCTATGTTTAAATTATTTCTATTCAAGAAATATTAGTTGAGAATATATTTAATAACATTTTATTTGTCACGTAATAGATCATAGCTATACATGTTGGACTAAACATTGGGAAAACTGAATGTACACGCCTATTGGGATGATACTACAGTTATTGGATCATTTGATATGAATACTAGTATAAATGATGATGGATATTGTATGGAAGAAATGAAAATAAAAATTTAAGATGACCTTTATGATTTCCCAAATTTGTTTGAGAAGTTAAATAGTAGTGATAATAGAGCATTTTATACCATTTTTACTAAATAAGCCACATTTTCATATGTGTTGAAGTTATAAAATTTGAAAGCTTTCAGCAAATAGACTAAAAAGAGATTTACCAAACTACTTTCTCTCCTAAATGATATAATACCAAGAGAAAATGAACTTACTTTTCAAACATATGATGTTAAGAGAATGTTACGTTTAGTGGTAATGATCTATAAAAAATATTTTCTTTTCTAAATGATTTCATATTGTTTCTAAAGTACTATAAATCACTCATAAAATTACCTAAGTGTGGCATAAATAGATACAAGAAATATTTATCAAGTAATTTGAAATTTGTATCATAATTTCCAATCATTCCACAATTTATATGACTATATGTATTTTAAGAAACCATGATATAATTTACATGCCATGTAGATACAAGGATTTAAGATGGGAGACTACATCTTACAGCAAGCTCTCCTTTGTGTAAGAAAATTGATTATGAGTTTCCTGGATTTGGAAATGTGTTGAGAAACATAAATTTAGTTTTATCTACATATGGAATAAATTATTTTACTTTATAGAGTAGTACTTATAGTACATGTCCAGTTATATTGGTAAATTATAACTTCCTACCATGGTTATGTATGAAGTAAAAATACATTATGTCATCTCTACTAATATATGGACCAAAACAACCTAGTAATGATATTGATGTATATTTGGATCCATTGATTTGATATTTGAAATTGATGTGGGATTAATGTGTTATAATGTATGATGCTCATAGTAGTGAATAATTCACATTGGGGGCCATGATGTACGGGATGATTCATGCTTATGGAAATGTGTCAAGCTATAGAATTAGAGTAATTTTTTTGTGTCCCATTTATGAAGAATGGACAAACTTAGTTCGGTTGAAACATTCCTTAAAGATAGTGTTTTTTGGAAAGCAAAAAATATTACCTCAATTATATGAATACTGATCCTGGATGACAACATTCGATGGAAATACCGAACAAGGTACAACATGATCTTAAATAATGGTTGATAAACTATTCGATTAAGTAAAATATATTGAATCTATTTTCACTCAACCATTTTTTAAAAACCTTACAAAATCATGTTGGAAAAAGTAATCAATTTTAATTGAATTGTCGTTCTGGAATTGTATGTACATTGGAAATTTTCTTGATATCATTCATGTAGACAAAAATATATTTTATAGTGTTATTGGCATATTACTAAATGTTCTTGAAAAAATAAAATATTTCATCAAAGATAGGTTAGACATTATTAATATTAGATAAGGGATGTTTTGGAACCAAAAAAAGGTAAAATAAGGGCGTTTCTGTAAGATTTTGTGTCCTAGAACCAACTATTTTTACTTTGATTACATGGATATTTAATGTATTATTACATAATGTTCATTATTCTTCATGATTATGATGTAATAATGTCCTAGAGTATTTGTTTCATTGATAAGGTCATGGTAGTTCCCCACTATGATGAGAACCTTGAAATGCTATAACAATATTCTTAAATATAGTTCTGCGGTTGGATGACATGCTATGATGGGACACATAGCATGCAGACCATCAGGTGTGAGTACTGTTAAGTAGATGAGACTTCCTCTCATGAAGTTTGCACTTGGCAATCTCTAAGATAGGAGATTATGAGAACATACCCGCTAGTAGAAATTCCACATATTTTGGTGTCATCAGATAATTCTATCTACGATCATATGTAATGATCCTTAGACTTTAAGATTGTCATTAATACGTGTCATGACTTACTCACTTTGATTTACTGACGAAAACTGTTAGGCAGACAGTTGGCGGGAAGTAGGGTACATTGGGTGCATCACGAGTGGCATGTTATTAATGGATAAGACGAGTAAGTATTTGTCATTTCCATTTATAGAAGTTGATATCTTAGCCCTTTGATTAAAATAGAACCATCACATGAAATTCCATGGCCATGGTGTAACTATGAGTTTATTTCAGGTAGTCATAGAATGACATATCAAGCATAAAAGTTGATGAAACAGTCATGAAACTTTCTTGATGAGATATTGCGACAAAGGGATTATATTACATAGTGAGCGTTCCTATGTGGATGTTGTTATTGGGACTTTAAATTCTTTCTCTTTGGTGCATTGACCCGTTGCTAGACAGTACTCTTGGACTTTAGTTAAGCCCGCCTAATGCCAATGAGAAAGAATCCTTGAGGGTCACACACTAAGTGTTTTTAGTAGTCTCAGTTAAATTTTATTTGAATTTAATTAATGGAATAAATATTATTCTCAAGACCGTGGAAAAATTTTATTCATGTTAAATGATTGCATAAATTAAATAAAATATATTTATTTATTTTATTAAACATTTAATAAATATTTATTTACTAGTTTGTAAATAAAATATTTATTTAAGAGAATAAATTACTTATTTATTTATTAGGGTGTTCAATAAATAGAAGTGGAGTTTGAGTGGACCAAGGTCAGTCTATTAGTAAAATAATTATTTGCATGACGATAAATAATTATTTAACTAGTTGGCACAAATGAAAATAACACTGCTATTATTTTGTGACATAGAATTTTATTTATAATTTTGTTTTTCCCAAGTTGGCACACCATAAATAATGACATGGTATTATTATTAAATGCATGGTTTTTCTCTAAGTTCATGAATGTATTTAATTGTTTCTATGAAATTAAATATTGTAACTAAAATTCCATGTATATAAATAAGAAATTATTCCTATTGTTCCATACACCACACCACACGCCTAGTGAATTGAGAATTTTTTAGCAAAACAATTTCTCTCTCAAATTCTCTTCTCTCCCCTCTCAAGAACAAGAGACGTTCTTCATGGCCGAAGAACAGGCAATCAAGAATGACCAACACAAGACACTCTATTCATCATGTTATCACCTAGAGAACGAGCGGTGTCGATCAGAGGCCATCGGAGCATGTGGAGTTTGGATCATTACAAGTGAAACGAGATAATCTAAAAGGATCATTCCAAACGATCAATATCATCAAAGAAGAAAAATACCAAAGATCCAGGTATTATTTTTCTTTATGAAATTAATTAAATTAATTATAAACATGATGTGTGAGATCTTCTCTAAAGGTTTTGGGCCTATTTCTTCTTTATCTAAATCTTTGAATATATTCCATGGATACTAGCATTCATCATCGTATTGATCCCTAAATAATCATTGATTATGGTAAAAATAAAATTGGGTCTCGTCCCAACCATGCTTCTACTGTGCTCGAAAGCTTCAAGTGGTATCCGAGGGGTTACATCATAGTTTATAATTATTTAAATATTTTTTTTGATGAATTATGCATTTAATAATTTAGTTGATTCAATTTAAGTTAATCGTTCTGAAAATCTAAATCTCAAGAACTATTCCTCCTCTTTCATTTCTCGTTCACCCTATAGAAATGATCTTTTCTTTTAATTTTAATTAAAATAAAATAGAGGATCTCATCTGGAGGTTCCAAAGCTTCATGGTTGTACAACACTAGAACCCATGGCGTGTATTTATAAGTACACGTCGTGTAGTCAAGATTCAATGCATCGGACCAATCTTCCAAACCAAGTCGTGTGTTGGAGTCTTTCTAAGTCTTAAATGACTTCATGTGTTGATCAGAAATAGGTGGCATGCGGTTTCCGGATTACATGTCATGTGGCCCAATGGACACAACATGTAGTCCCTTTGGGTTAGGGTTGGACCATGTACCCCATACATGGCTTTCCTAAATGGAGACTGTGTAACGAGGCACTACATGGTGTGTGGCCCACTAGACACATCGTGTACTCTGAAGATTTCTGAAGTATACTCACGTGTCGTTTTCTAGGGCGTGTGCTTCGGATAGACGGTGAAAAATAATACACGTCGTGTAGTTGGAACTAAACATCATGTACTCATCTAAATTACATAGATTTATTAAAATTTATTATTATATTATACAAACCCTTGAGGTGTATACCATCGTGTAGGCATAAAGCTGAGACACAACACATGATAGGTGTTTTATATATATGTGTTTAATTTAACATCTGCGTAATGTTCATTTCTACTCACTGGGTAGTTATTAATAGGAATTCACCGGATTTCCTTCAAGGTACAAGTTACGTACAAATATAATTTTAATTGAATTTATTTGTTTAAAATTATGATGAATGATAATCAAAAGGAAATTCAGAAAAGGGTTTAAGATAAAAGGATTGATTAATTACATATGATAATTAATTGATTTGAGCGTGATTTATTTTAAACAATAACGATTAAAGAATTCATTTCTAGTTTTATTTATGCGTAAATATCATTGCATGTATGGATGATCATGAGTTAGACCAAGACCTTTGTATGTGGATGATTTCTTTTAATTTATTTATTTGAGTTAAATTTGTTGGCTTGTGATCCTTCTCCTCATTAATATGTTGGGCCTACGTGCCCAAGGTTTCATTTATGTAAAACCCCTTTTTACCCATCACCTACATGTGAGTTAAAAAATGCATATGTAATGGATGGAACTCCCAAGCTAGTGGAGGCGTTTCAAGCTGGAGCCGAGATGAAACCAATCCGAGGAGATACAGAGGTGTACAGGTGGAAGCTGTAAACACGAACCCAAAAGGTTCAAGGTGTTTCTCCCCTAGGTCAGGGTTAGTTTATCAACTGCTAGATAAACTAACCATTAAAAAAGCTCATGATCATTCCATTTACTTTATTTTATTTCTGTCCGTTTCATGGTTTATCATTATGGATGTGTTGTCATGATCACATAATTAATGAATTAAACAAGCATGCAGTATGGAACTAAAATAAACTAGGCTTACGCGTAAATATTATCAAGACATGGTTAATCAATTAAGTAAGTTCCACTTAATATTAACAAGCATGTGATAATGATAAGAAATTCATGTATAAGAGATAAAAAATCCCTCAAATAAAATATTAAGTTATAATAAGATTTTTGTTACTTGATTAAAAGAAAAACTCAATAAAACTTTGTGTTCGACCAACCCTTGTTGGGACAATTACTTTTATACAGGAAACCCTTATGAAAGGTTTCAGGTTGACTTAACCATATTACATCAAGAGGAGTAGCCCTTGATAGACTTGGTGTAATATTGGAGGCAAGAGTTGAGGAAATCCAAAGTCGTGATTTCTGAATTGGAGAGTCCACTCAACATATCAAGGTGCTTCAAGCCTACAGTTGGCAAAGACCTGCCTACCTAAATACCTTCTAATAGCTTGACCAACCCTTGTTGGAGTTATACGAAGGGGAATATGGATCTTTTACACTAGAATTTCATAGAAACTAGACATTCTGAGTTCAATGGTGAAGGCTATTGGGACTTGATAAAATAATGGGAGACTTAATAAAATTTATTATTTCTTATAAAATGTAATCAAGAAAGTACTAATGATCTTCTCTTTTAATTGTAGAATAAAAATGACAAACTCGTCAACCACACTATCCCTACAATCAATTCTGGATAAATACAACATCCTCACCGGTAGTAACTTCCAGGAATGGTTTACATGCCTTCGGGTTATCCTACGCCATGAATGGAAGTCTTACGTGCTGGAGTTAGCATCACTTGATCCACCTGCCAAAGAGGTGAGTGATGAGGATTTTGAGTTCTATGAGAAACATATTAATGATGTGGTCGGCATTCAATGTTTGATGCTATCATTAATTTCTAGTGAGCTCATGAAGTCTCAGGAAAACATGGATGCTTATAGCATGCTCAAGCACCTCCATGGTCTTTACCAGGAGAGAGAAAGACAAGAAAAGTTTGAGATCTCTAAGGAATTATTTTAGAGTAAGCTTGGAGAAGGTGCCCTAGCTGGGTCCTATGTAGTCAAGCTCATTGGCTACATTGAGCGCCTGGAGGTTCTAGGGTTTAAACTCCCCGAAGAACTGGGCACCAATCTCATTCTCACATCACTCCCTCAGAGATTCTCTAACTTTGTTTTCAATTTCAATATGAACAACATTGAGAAGTCTCTATATAATCTTATTATACTCATTCTCCAAGTGGAAAAATCTATGAAGTGTGAAAATACTTCGGTCCTTATGGTGAATAAGAGGAAAGGGAAGTCAAAGATCTTTAAGCCCAGAGCTTCTTCATGGACTTCCAAGAAAAGGAAGATTAAAGGAGGGAAAGGTAACAGGAGGTAGTTTGTTTAGCATGTGGCAAGAAGGGACACTAGAATAAGAACTACACCCAACCTAAGAAGCATGGGGAAGATTCAGGGTTTTTTTTATCAAATGAAATCTATTTTTTTCTACAAATTGGGTATTAGATACAGCTTTTTGTTCTTACATATGTATCCAAATACTAGAACCAAGTAGATTCAAGAATATTGATCAAGGGGAGGTAGATCTACGAGTAATCAATAGAGCCAGACTTTCTGTTGTAGCTGTCGGGGACTACTACCTCACGTTTCCAACTGGGATGATTGTTTCTGACGCTTCTGTCGGGGCGCACGCGCGCATCCGTCCGTCCGTGGAGGAGGACGCGCGACTTCGTTGCCCCGTATTCCCGCTTTCCAAAGGCGGGCGGTATTCGTTCCTTATTCAGGTACGTCTGCTCCTTGATCGAAACGGGATGATGGGATGTCGGTTCTTCCCTCCATGGATTCCTCCTCGGAGCTCATTACCTAGTCCAGGTCTCCCTCATAGATTTAATACGTAGTTCGTGAAACTCTTCCCAGTTCCATGTTTCTATGGACGTCGGTTAATTACACTGCTTCTGTCGGGACATTCCAAAGGGTCCGGTCAGGGCAGCAACCTTCAGTCAGGGGAGTAGTCACGTTGAGGCATCAGTAGCGTGTCTGGATGCTGGGGCGCCTGGCGTGTCTATCTGTTGTCCCTGGTCACAGGGCTTCTCGAGGTCGTGGAAGCCCGAGGCATCCCACATCGAGCGCGGGGAAATATATGCCATAGACACATATCTGAGGTTTCCCTCAGCTTCCTGGGTTTAACACAGGGTATGTTGCGAGTTTAACGTCCAATGGAGATGGATCAGCCCGATCAGAGCATTAGCTAGGATAGATCGGACTGAGGTATTTCCCTAGAAGGGATGGCGATACCGAGGCCAACCCATGGGCGGCTGTGAAGAGGAGCGTACCGATATGGTCGCACCGAGATATGATGATCCGGGTGAGAATCGGGATGGGTGATAGGCGTGGAGGGGGAGTGAAATGGGACCATCGCAGGGGTGACGGTGAGGTTGGTCTTGAGCCTTGGAGAGGCTTCCTACGTATCCCCGTGGTAGGGAATCAAAGTCCGTGTAGTTTGGGATGGTTCCGGTAAACCGGCATGAGGGTGGACCTTGGTCCGATGGGCATCGTCAGCGAACCGACGTGAAGGTGGGCCTTGGTCCGATGAGAGATGGGAGTTTGGCACACCGACAAGGAGACTGTTCGGGCCAATGATTGTTGGTCTTGAACCTCGAGAAGGTTTCCTACGTACCATGCCTTGACATGGATCAAAGACCTCGTAGTTCGAATGGATGGGTCACAATGGCTTACCATTGGACCGGAATGCAGTTTAACGTCGTGCTAGACGTGGGCGTGACCCGACGTGAAAGTAGACCCGTGAGTCCACTAGTGGTGGGCTTGAACCTCATGGAGGCTTCCTACATACCATTCCTTGACATGGATCAAAGTCCTCGTTGTTCAAAGGGATGGGTCACAATGGCTTACCATTGGACCGGAATGCAGTTTAACGTCGTGCTGGACGTGGGCGTGACCCGACGTGAAAGTAGACCCATGAGTCCACTAGTGGTGGGCTTGAACCTCGTGGAGGCTTCCTACGTACCATGCCTTGACATGGATCAAATTCCTCGTAGTTCAAAGGGATGGGTCAGGGTCGGTTCTCACTCTAAGCCCATGTGAGTCATGCTCGGTGTGAGAAACAAGAGGTTGCAAGGACCTGACAATCATGTCGCGAAGGGTGCGTCCGTGAGAAGCGAAGAGGGGCTTATGCATTAGGCGGCCCGTGGTGCTGGGACTTACTCCAGGATGGAGGCCCAAGGTCACAGTTTAGCGTCATGTGTTGAGGACGTGGTGCTTGGCAGTTTAACGTCCTGCAGCTCAGACGAGGTGGGTTCACTCCGCACCCCTAGGACTTACATAACCGGTACCCTCTGGTCCTTGGGGAAGGGAAGGTATCAGTAAGGCCATGGTCAAGGGGGGTTGTGGGACAAACCATCAAGGGGTCCACGTTAGCGTGGCTATGCGAAGAAGCCATAGCCATTAGCGTGCCTATGCGAAGAAGCATTAGGCAAAGCAACGCTACGGGTGGTATTGTCCATGGGACTTTGAAATCACATCGTGCAAACCTGGAGGGTCGCACGGGAAGAGGAATTTCTAAGAAAAGGAGTGTGATTTGTGAAGTGGAGTGCCTTGGCCTTGTCATGGGGCATAGGTGTGGGTGGAAGGTGCTTCGCGAAGTGGAATAGTGTTCGCGGAGCACTGCCTCGCGAAGAAGGTGTGTCTCGCGAAGCAGGGTCCTGCGAAGCAGTGTGCTTCGTGATGTGTAGCGATCCTGCCTTAGCATAGGGATCACTAGTATGGGTTGGGTGTTTCGTGAAGCACAAGTGCTCCGCGGCTGCCCGGGTTCCCTTGGGAATCCCCTTCCTTCGCGAATGCCCTTGAGCTTCGTGAAGGGCATCCCTCTCGGAAGAGGGGCTCAAAACGAGACAAAGTAGAGGCGTCTCGCGAAGTAGGAATACCTCGCGGAGCTCATGATTCTCGGGGCAAAGAGTGCTTCGCGATTCGGGAGAGGAGAAGCCAAAATGTCGGATTGTCCCTCTCCGGGACTCAGGGGGAGTCCGGTATTTATAGGGAAGGGGCGCCGTGAAGCAGAACTCGCGCGCCGCCTCTGTTGCTTCGCGGCGGCTCGCGAACGTCAAATGCGTTCGCAGAGCATCACCGCCTCTGGAGCTTTGCAGCGGCTCGCGAACGTCAAATGCGTTCGCGAAGAATCACCGCCTCTGGAGCTTTGCAGCGGCTCGCGAACGTCAAATGTGTTCGCAAAGAATCACCGCCTCTGGAGCTTCGTGAGGCCGCGAGGGTCGGGGCTTCGCGTGGATACTTCGCGTCGGGGCTTCGCGAGGATGCTTCGCGTCGGGGCTTCGCGAGGCAGTGCGCCTGCCTGCCTTTTTGCTCCTTTATCTCGGGCCACATTTTTGCGCCAACAAATGCCCCCCCTCAGACTTGGAGCCGCGGAGGGCGAAGGGTCGAAGTCTGAGGGAAAATCGCCAAAATTGCTGGAAGTTCGTGATGCCGCTCCACGAAGGGGACCCGCGATGCTGACTGGGGCCGTGGATTCGGACGCGCCGCGATGCTCCGCGCGGGGGAGACGTGCCGCGATGGTCTGGGGTCGCCTCCTATAAATAGGGGGTCAACCTCTTTTGTCTTCACATGATTTCCTTGTCCTTTTGTGCTCTCGACTTCGCGAAGCTCCGCGTACTCCGCGACAGCCCTCCGTGAATCGAGCTTCGCGGCGAACCGCAGGTCTCCAACTCCGCGTCCGCGCCAAGCGAACTCCTTGTTGGCCTTGTCCAGACTTCGCGGCCTGGTCTCGCGACCGATCTTTGTGATCCATCTTTGTGATTCAGCTTCGTGGTCGAGCTTCGCGATCCAGCTGAAAAAAATTATTTTCTGAGGGCCAGAGTTAAAATGGCCCATCAAGAGGCTGTATTGGGGGTGCTTGCAGATGCTGCTCGTCGGGATGAGATGGCCAACCGTCCAGGCCTGGGGGAGATGGTCCGAAGCCACTCGGACCACACTTCTTTGACAGAGCTGCTATCAGAGGGTCAGAAGGACTATCCGTAATGCAAGAAACTGCCACTGTACGGCTTCGGGCTGAGGGACGACGTCTTTATCCCTGAGGCGAGTAGGGATGAACCAGCTTGTTGGTTTAGGAGCATACCGTGCCAGCACCAATGGTTCAGGGCGGCCGATGGCCATGCGCTGGAGGACTTCACCCCCATCACCGCTGACTGTCTCTACAACCATGTGAACGACATTGACGGGAAACCACTGCATCCGGAGACTTCCCCTCCCCTCTACCATACCATGCTGAAGGCGGCTTTGCAGGATTTGAGGAAAGGATGGTACGATGAGTGGGACCTGCGCCAGGGTGGCAACTTTACCGATGATTGGGCCTGGGCCTACTGGGTAGGTGCCTCATGTGAGGAGTTCGGGGCTGAGCTGAGGAGAGTGGGGTTGTATGAGGCAGCATGGGCCTCCCAATTCCACATTTACCAACCTAAGCAACTGATGCCAGAACTGCTGAGCAGATGGTCGTCCAGGACCAACACTTTCCACTTGCATCACGGGGAGGTGGGCATCAGCCTGTGGGATGTCCACCAGATTTCTGGGGTCTAAATCTTGGGGGCCATGTATGAAGAATTCCTCCCCGTCATCAGCGCGTGGGAGGACACGGAGCAAATGTCGCGACTGGCGTCAGCGCTGATGGCACTCATCCCTGGAGAGGACAAGGAGGCAGTGAGGGATGTCCATTTTAGGAGATGGTTCAAGTGATTCCTGAATTTCCCAGAGAATCTAGAGTTCCCTCCAAGGCCTCGAACTTGTCCAAGAGCGGCCCAACGGGGCAAGGGGCACTCGTACTAGTGGGTCTTGGAGGACAGCCAATGGAAGACTTGGGGTTTCAGTGTCAGCACTGAACAACAGCCGATAGTCAGGATGGAGGAGTTCATCGCTGCTCTCATCTATGGTTGGATCTTACCGGTGAGGGATAGAAGCATGGGGGTGCGGCCCAGCTCGTTTATCATGGCTTCAATGTTGGCCATGGGGCAGCGGATCAATCTGGGGATTCCGATGCTCACCAAACTGTACAGAATGCTGCGGCACATTAGCGAGGGCAAGAAGCCGGCAAGGATATGCAGGCCCTTCCACCTCCTGTATGGGTGGGTCGCAGCACATATCAGGGGGATTTACGAGTATCCAAACCCCATTTTGCCGTCGGGATCGAACTTCTGCCCCTCCATCCTGAACGCAGTCGGGAGCTTCCTGTTCAAACTGGCCGTTCCGATGGTACTGAATCGGGTGTGGAGGGCGGACGAGTTTAATTTCCACCCCTTCCCCTTGCCGATGGGGATACTTACTGTTGACGTGAGGGGAACGGAAGAACATCGGGCCTACCTCCTGGCCTTTCGAGGTGGAGTTTTGGTGGCACGGATATATCGTGAGCCCCTCTGCGAACCGTACACCCCGCATCGATTTACGAGGCAGTTCCGGTGCCTCCAGTGGCTGACCCCACAGGTTTACTGGGAGGTGCGTCACGAGGAGAACCCATGTGTGATGAGGCAACTGTAGCTCATGTTCACACGAGAAGATGGGAAGATGCGGATTGCATTTCCTCCATCCACCACCGCTTTCTGATTGGTGAAGGAGTACGCTATTAGTTGGGAGTCTGCTTACCCAGGGGAGATGCTAAAGCAACCAACTATCCGGGTCGGTGACAGTGGGCCTCCTCTATCTCGAGGTCGGGGTCGGAGGGAAGCCAGGGCCGCTTGCGGTAGCGGGGCTGTCATGGCGGCAAGACCCGCACCGGCCGAGGATATGGCAACAGCGGTGGATCCGGTGATTCCAGAAGAGCAGGGCCATTCGGAGGGGCAGCCACAGAGGGGATTTCGTAGGATATCAACTCAGGCTCCGGGGAAGCGTCTGCGTCATGTTGACATGGAAGAGGACGTCATCTTCTCGGAAGCTTGGGACATTTGGGATGTCAACCGGCAATTCCTCAGCCCACCCGAGATGTGGGCCCACCTGAACCACCTCGGGATGGAATTACTGGGCATAGGCCCAGTTCAAGCTAGATTCATGGCATCTCTGGTGGAGGCAGAACAGTACCTGGACGATCTGGAGTATTACGTCCACTCCAGTGGTGTCCCTCGCCCAATGACAGAGCGGGTGAGGGTACTGTTGAATCAGACGGTCCCCCCGCAGTTATCGGCTGCTGATCTGAGGGAGCGCTTCCCCTTGCCATAGGAATCAGAATACTCCTCTCGGGAGGATGAGGCTAGAGGAGGGAGCCCGTTGGAGGAGGGCGAGGTCGGAGACCGAGGCTCAGAATCCGACGACTTCGCGGAGGCTCTCGAGGTAGCATTTCGAACTTCTCTCCTTACGATCCGTTCTTGGGTCACTATGTACTTCTCACCAATGTTTGGACCATGCAGGAGGAACTTGTTCACAGGCCTCGTTCTCACCACTTGGCGGGTGAGGATGCGGGACCTTCAGAACCCGCGCCCATGGCTGCGTCCATTTCTGCGTCTGGTGGGACCAGAGCACCCGTAGAGGCTCTCCCGGAATCTCCAGACCTCCCAACAATATATGGAGGGCCTCACCTCGGGGTCCCCTTAGTACCGGCTCAAGAGCAGCACCAGGAGGTCGATCTTTGTAAGTCTTCCCCACCGGTTCCCTTGTCGTCATATGTAGACTATGCCTGCCAACTAACGTTTATGTCCCTCTCTGTCGTACAGTTCTCCAACTGGCATGGGCTGCTGCAGCAATACTGGTCGGGATGTCTGGTGGCATCCCTCCTAGGGGCATGCCGGTGATGGTGGCGATAGTCCCCCCACCTCCTCAAGCTGCGACGCACACCATCACTGGCGGGACCACCAGCAGGGTCGTACCCGAAGTCATCGAGGTGGACTCTGAGAAAGAGGATCAACCGGTCGGTCCCAGTCCTGTCGCGCCTGCTTCGGGGTTAGGTGTCGTACCGGATTCAACACCAGATGTAGATCCCGCCGAGGAATTCCTACAGGCGTACCCTGTGTACGAACCTGCTGATCGCGCGGACTGGGACGAAACGGCCTCTGACGAGGAAGACAGCAGTATAGTCCACCGCCGGTCGTGGAAGCTGATCACGCGCTTTATCAAGGACACTCCCCAAGTGCAATGGCTGGCCGAAATGGGTAGACTCCGCTCGCGATTGCGCAAACTGTGTGTTGGGGGAGTGGATGCCCAAATTCCTCACGCACTCATCCGAGATCTTATGGCTGAGAAGATCCGGGAGCATGATCGGGGGCTCAGCGTGGGCTGGCAGCGGAGGAAGGAGACCAGCATCAAGAAGCTTTAGGACACTGAAGGCGAGGTCCAACAAATGCAGACCCGGGCAGACGAGCTTTCAGCCTCTCTTGATGCACAATCTGAGCTGGTCTCGAAACTCAAGGCCCAGCTGGAAGAGGCGGAAGAGCATATGGGACAAACCTCTAGAAAGATGGCTGCTGTTCAGGCTGAGGTAGAGAGGGCCAGGGCCAAGGCTGACGAATTGCGCCCTGCCGCTGCTAAGGAGGAGCGGGAGCTGATTCAGCAGCAGCAAGCCTTGGATGCTGCAAGTCAACGGGTGGCGGAGCTGCAACGCTCTTTTGACAGGGTCAACTCGTCCATGGGGGGAGTCAACCCCCGGGTATTGTAATAAACCCAAAACCCTTTTATTGGTACTTTCGTGCTTCAATTTTTTTCTTCTTTGTTTTTAATGTTGTGGCGCGCACGATTTCCAGTGTTTGAATTGCCTTGTTACATCCCTACAATGTTTGCGGGACATTCGGTGACAATTCCCCAATCCCACGTGGGTCGAGCCCGATGTGAGAAACAGGAGATAGTCTCCCTCTCATCCCTCCTAACATGGGAGTGGGGATCATGCTCCGGGCATCCGGGATTCGGATTACCAGTCTGGATTTCTGAAAGACGAGAGAGGCTTAATCGGAGAAGGAACTTTCAGGATAGCCGAATTACCGTTTCTTCAGCGTGCTCTTAAGCATAGATGGGGCAACGCCAGGGGTGCTGAAATCGGTCCAAACAGATGAAAATGGGAATGTGAATCACGATACCCAAGATTCGGAACACTGTGGGGATGGCGTGACAATAAGGGACAACCGTTAACCTTGGAGGAGAAGTGGTATCCTTACTGCATTAGCCTGTAATGGGGACAACAAATGAGGGTCGACCGTTGACCATGTTCGAAACACGGGACCATGTCACAAATGTTGTCGATCAATCCTTCAGGATGTTGGCACAGGACAGTTGGCGGACCATAGGTCAGACATCCATACTGTTAGTGGGTCCTTACAGATATGACCCGTCTTCCGAAATGTTGCCCCAGGACGGTAGGTGAGCCGATGCGGCATAAGACCAGGCCGTTAGGGGGTCCCATTAGACATGAAAGAGGATGAGGGTCCGAATAAGGGGCACGCAAAGCGTGGAATATGGAGTGATGGTTTGTCCGAACAGAATCCAACACTTAGGTAGTTACACCACCATGGTGGGAGCACACTGGATGGGTGCATCGGTCTGATCATGGATTAGTCCTTCCTTGGGACAGGGCCTCTCTGGCGAGGGAATCTGTCACTTCCCAGTGGGATCTTGGGACATCCTGAACTTGATCAGGGTAGAACTGCAGTTTAGTGTCATGCGTTGAGGACATATGGACTCCTGTAGTTTAACGTCATATGATAGGATGTGGAATAAAAGGGAAGATCCCATGGAGCATGTGGCGCGGTAGATATGAAACTGACGTGAATGAGGACTTGGAGCCCGAATCATACCACATACCCCCGGAGGAAACTCTTCAGGTCGAGGGACCAAAAGTGAGGATTGGGTTGGGCCCGAAGCAGAGTGGTCGGGCGTTCCTACGTACCCCATGAGGATGGGAATCAAGGCATACGTAGTTCTGGAAGCACAGTTTAACGTCATTTAGGACGAAGAAAATCCTAGCCGTGTTGGTACACATCCTGCCCAAAACTTTTAAGCCCACGTGAGTCATGCTCGGTGTGGGAAACAAGCAGTAGTGGTGGGAATTTCTCGACACAAAAAAGGGGTAGGTTAGGCCAAAGGGATGCTCAGTGAATACCGGCCCAATGACACTAACACGATCATTTAGCACACCTAGATGCGCGAAGAGAAAGATCCGAGTATGATGAAATTCCACTTGAACATGAGGAAGTGGAAATGTGTGAATCATGGTGCTCGAGATTCAGATCACGATGATGGCGGCATGACGATGGAGGATAACTGTTGATCGTGGCGGAAACCCAGTATCCATATCGTGTTGGCCTAGAATGGGGACAGAAAAATGAGGGTTGACCATTGACCATGTTCGAAACACGGGACCATGTCGCAAATGTTGTCAAATATCCGTAGGGACATTGGCCCGAAACGATTAGAGGGCCCTTAGGTCCAACATTCATGGAGAGCCCTTAAGCCTAGTATCCATGTCGTCCGAGGGTCCTTTGGATGTGGAAGAGGATGAGGATCCAAATAGCAAGTTCACGAAGCTTGGTCCTGGGATGAGGGGAATGTCCCCATGAAAATCCCATACTTCGGACTCTTTGTCGAAACACATCTGAATACGACAACGAGACGTATTAGATAGGGGGAGAATATTCCTTTCCCATGGGGAGATCTTAGTTTAGGGTCGTAGAATTCGGACTATGGATGGGTAAGGGGAGAAGAGAGTACATGGAAAGGCGGTTACAAAACCCGACGTGAATGAGGACCTAAGCCCTACTTACCATGCATTCTCTGGGGAAATGCTCGAGTCGAGGGACCAAACACGAAGGTTAGGCTGGGCCCGCGGGAAAGTTTCCGGGCGCTCCTACGTATCCCATAAGGATGAGAATAAAGCCATACATAGTTCTAAAAGGTGGCACAGTAAGGTACCAGTGCCAAGGGAAAAGGGGGAGTGCGGGCGTGGCCCTTGCACTAAAAGAAGCAGAATTTGATAAATCTTGTTTGTTCTTTAAGTAGAGTGGTTTTTTTTATGAAGCGACAGGCCTAGAATAGTAGGTTGTAATGTCGCCACAAGGATCAAGCCATGATGGACGTTGACAAATGGCATGGCATGTGACTAATACCCAACGTGATTCCCTCTACAACGAGGTCATCAGAATGCAATGCCTTTTTTCGTCGTGCGGCCAGGACGATAATGTCACAGTTTAGGGTCGTATGATAGGAACAAGCATGCATTTTATCGTCATGCAGCGCAGACGTAGCAGAGACGATGCCAGGAGGGGAATGTGCGCAATGTCATGAGACACAATCAATGGAGACATGATCCCACATCACACTATGCGTCATTCCAAGTGGGAGACCTCAGGCCGAGGGGCCTATATAGAGGTAAGAGGTGAAACATGGGGAGAGACTGGCTCCTTAAATGGGATGTACCCGAAGACAGGGTGTCTGGGAGGTCCTACGTATCCTATGAGGATGGGAATCAAGCTGAACGTAGTTCCGGATAGATCTTAGTTTATGGTCTTAGAGCTCGGACCATGGGAGCCCCGAAGGACGCCATATTGCAGCTTTGTACCCCTGACATGCAAAGGTGCACTGAGGGATAGCGCCAAAAGTGTCGAGATTCCACCTGGACATGATGGGGTGGAAAATGATGTGAATCTTGCAACCAACATTCGAGGACTGAAGGGGCTGGCGTGATGACAAAGGATTACCGTTGACCATGTTCACAACACAGTATCCTATCGCGTTAGCCTGAAATGGGGACAAACAAATGAGCATCGACTGCTGACCATATTCGCAACGCGGAATTCTATCGATTTGTTGTCCGAAACCCTCGGGGGCATTGGCCCGTAATGGTAGGAGAGCCCTTGGGCATTGTATCCAGGCCGTTCTTGGGGGTCCCTCCGGGTGTGAAAGGTTATGAAAGCCCGAATGGAGGGGAACACGAAGCTTGACAAGTGGAAGGAACTTGATCAAGTTGAATATGACACTCTTGGCCCTAGACCAGAGTACTCTTAACACATGGTTGAACCACTGCAAGGGGTCAAGAGACTCAACTTGAGGGTAACCAAGAGATGGGGGCTGGACCCGAAGCCTAGACATTCAGGTGGTCCTACGTATCCCATGAGGATGGGAATCAAGCCACATGTAGTTCTGAAGGGTGCCTTTTAATGTCATGCGGGAAAAGGAATAGGAGGACTGAACCTCAGAATGGGGGCGTGCGTGGTGCAGCTATTGCAAACCCGACGTGAATGAGGACGTAGTCCCTCACTACGCCACGCAGCCCCATAATCGGGGTCCTGAAGGCAGGACTAGAGAGGCGAATTAGCTGGACTCAATCTGGACCCAAAGACAGGAGGCCTGGGCATTCCTACGTATCCAATTAGGATGGGAATCACACTGAATGTAGTTCCAGATGAGCATCTTAGTTTATGGTCTTAGAGCTCGGACCATTAATGGTGACAACTTCCCGAGTAAGCACAGATGTCAACCCGATTCCTAAGCCCACGTGAGGTAAACTCGGTGTGGGAAACAAGGGGGGTATCCTCATCGCAATACTTGGGGTGAGTCAAACGGGAGTTGGTAGAGACCCCCGAAGGATACCTTCGACACAGCTTGTTTCCCCAACATGCAGACGTGCACGGAGGAAAAGTACCAGAAGTTCTGAGACTCCACTTGGACACGGTGAAGTGATGGAGGGTGTGAATTGTGCACCCGACATCTTGGGCCAATGGGTTGGTGTGGCGAGAGAGGAAAAATGTTAACCATGGCAGAAACGCAGCGTCCATATCGCGTTATCCTGAGGTGGGAATAGCAAACGAGCATCGACCACTGACCATATTCGCAACACGGGATTTTATCGATTTGATGTCCAAAACCCTCGGGGGAGTTGGCCCGTAACGGTAGGAGAGCACTTGGGCATTGTATCCAGGCCGTTCTTGGGGGTCCATCCGGGTGTGAAAGATGATAGAAGCCCTGATGTAGGGATACACAAAGCCTGGAAAGCAGGTGCGGACGTGTCCATGTAAAGCTTGGCATTCCAGGTAATAAACCAGAGTACTCTTAGGCACATTGGTGAACCGCCAAAAAGGGATCGACGAAACAGCTCAGTAGGGAGAGGTACATGGCGTGGTCATTACGAGACCGACGTGAATAAGGACATAGTCCCACACCACACCATACAATCCTCTCATGAAGGAAGGGCAGGCCAAGGGGCCAAGATGGGATGAAGATTCCCAAGGGATGGGGCTGGACCTGAATCCTAGACATTCAGGTGGTCCTACGTATCCCATTAGGATGGGAATCAAGCCACACGTAGTTCTCCGAGTGTAGTTTAATGTCATACGGGATGAGGAGGGGAGTAATGTACACCTAAACAAGGGAGGTGTACGGTATGGTGAAGAAGTTGTTGTGAATGAGGACATAGACCCACACCACACTATACACTCCTATAAGGGTGGACCCAGGTCGTGGCCCGGAAAGGCCAAGGGGCATGATGGTTAGGCATTGGTCAGGAAGGCCTGACCTGCTTGTAGTTTAATGTCTTTCAATGAGGACAAGGGTCGGGGACCCAAGAAGGCCAAGGGGCCTGAGGCTGGGCCTCATAAAGGAGGGCGTACGGCATGGTACATGATCCTGATGTGAATGAGGACATAGTCCCACACCATACCGTACATCCCTATGGGGAATCAGGGCTGTGGTCCCAATCGCTAGCACCGCCTCGGGGGAAGTTTGTCACCTCGGGATGGGGCAGAATGAATCACTGCACTCGATGGCTGGGACATCTCAGGGTGGACCCGAAGATCCAGGACACTGTTGACCATGTTCAAAACACAGCGTTCCTACGGTAACCTGATATGGGAGCACAAATGAGCGTTGACCACTGACCAAATTCTCAACGCGGGACTTGCATCGGCTTGTTGCTTGAAAACCCTCGGGGCGTTGGCCCGTAACGGTAGGAGAGACCTTGGGCATTGTATCCAGGCCGTTCTTGGGGGTCTCTCTGGGTGTGAAAAATGATGGAATCCCAGTCATGGATTGGGTGAAGCATAGCTATATCCATCCATAGAAGAGGCGAACATCTCCAGGGGGGATGTGCAATTGGGTCGAGGCTTGCTCGATGTGAATTGGGGAAAATGTGTGCACCCTGCCATGTCTTGACCGGAGGGGAAGATTTTGGCTTTAGGCTAGGCCAACAGACAAAATGTCCGGGCATTCCTACGTATCTCATGAGGATGAGAATCAAGCCGTACATAGTTCTTGAAGGCCATGCAGTTTAGCGTCGTGCGGTGAGGACGTGGGAGGATAGAAGAACGGTAGTGGGCACATGGTGCGACCCTTACAATCCTTGTGCAAGCGAGGTTGTATGAGTGGGGCTAAGAAAGCCTACTCCCTGCTGCACAAAGATTCTCCAAGGAAACTACCCCCAGGGGGGATAGTGGAAGATAAATGCTTGGGGCTGGGCTCAAGACGAGGCGTCCGAGCGTTCCTACGTATCCCATGAAGATGGGAATCAAGCCACGCGTAGTTCTTGACATGCAGTTTAAAGTCATGCGGGACGAGGGGCATCTCATTCGGGGGTGTGTACGGTGCGTCAAGTAATCTGACGTGAATGAGGACATAGTCCTACACCACACCGTACGACCCCGTGAGAGGGTAAGTCGGGGAAAGAACCAAGGGGGCCTGGGGCCAGACCGCGGTCAGGGAGACCTGACCGGCTTTCGGTTTAACGTCTCGCGGTGAAGACAGGGGCCAGGGGCCCAAGGAGGCCAAGGGGCCTGAGGCTGAGCCTCGGTTAGGAAGGCCTGACTGGCTTGCAGTTTAACGTCTTCCAGTGAGGACGGGGATGCAGTTTAAGGTCGTGCGGGACCATGTCGCAGTTTAGGGTCATGCAGGACCCTTTTGCCCTAGGCAAAGTATCGCTTGAGGAATTTGGCATTGGTGGGATGGGTTATACGCTCTCCATCTGTGGTCACCAAGGAGTATGCTCCATTGGGGTAAAACTTATGGATTATATAAGGCCCTTCCCATTTGGGTTCTAATTTGGGCGGTTTCCTACCGGGAATCATTGGCGCTCGAAGGGATAGTACCAGGTCGCCCTGTAGAAAAGAGCGGAGACGAACCTTCTTGTCGAAGGCCCTTGCTATCTTGTCCTGATGCCTTTCCAGATTGTGCAGGGCACGAAGTCGATTCTTGTCCAGTGCTTCCAATTCAGCTAGACGGATCTCGGCTACCTCATCTGGTGTTTGGTGATCATAAACTGCAGTGCGTAGCGATGGCAGCTGGATCTCAATGGGTAGGACGGCCTCATCTCCATACACCAAGGAATATGGGGTCACCTGGGTGGAGTTACGAGTCGTCGTCCGGTAAACCCAGAGGGCATTGGGGAGCTTGTCCAGCCAACTTTTCTTGTTCTAGCCAACCAACTTCTGCAGAATGTTAGAGAGGGTCTTGTTGAATGCCTCGATCTGTCCATTCACCTGCGCGTGGTAGTGGGGGGTATGGTTCGACCGGATGTTGTACTTGGCGTACAATTTCTTTAATTCAGCCTCTCGAAAGTTGGTGCCATTATCGGTGAGAACGGCGTGAGGGACCCCAAACCGGTGGATAATGTTGGAGCTCACGAAGTCAACGATGGAACGGTCCTTGACCTCTTTGAGTGGAACTGTCTCTGCCCACTTGGAGAAGAAATCTGTAGCAGTCAGGATGAACCTACACTAGCGGGCTGTTGCTGGTGGATACGGTCCCACTACATCAAGGCCCCATACCGCAAATGTCCAAGAGTACTTGGTGGGGTGGAGGGGCTCCGACGGCCGATGCAAGAAGTTGGTGTGCACTTGGCACGTGTGGCATCTCTTGGCATATCCAATACAATCGTGGATCATAGAAGGCCAGAAGTATCCCAACCTCCGGATTTGATGGGACAGCTTCGGCGCATCTTGATGGGCGCCACAGGAACCGGCGTGAACCTCCTTGCATAACTTGAGGGATCTCTACTCCTTGGATGCAACGGAGGAGGACACCATCAAAACTCCACTTATAAAGAATCCGTTCAAGACTGGGGCCGATTTGGAGGGTAAATTGCAGCGCGTGGCATCGGATTCGCTCGCGCTCAGCCTGGTCATCCGGGAGGTGACCATTTTGGAGATACTCGACAAAAGGTTCCCTCCAGTCGGGAGTGGCTTCAATCATTGCATCTGACGAGCCCGGGACCCCTGACGTAGAGGGTCTGGCAGTGATATGACTTACCCGCAGGCCATCATTGTCCTCTTGGGTGACGGGGGCAATGACTCTCCGGTGTTCCACATGTATGATCAAATCATCTTGCTCGGGTTCTGCGAGCGATGCGGCCAAACCAGCCAGGGCGTCCGCTTGGCCGTTCTGCGACCATGGGACATGGGTGACCGCTGGTCGAGAAGAGAATTGGGCCATTAGGCGGAGGGTGTACTCCAGCAATGGTGCAAGCTCCGGCTTCCTGACGACGTAGTCACCATTAACCTGTATGATTACCAGCTCAGAATCTCCCTTCACATGTAGATGGGGGACATGGATCTCAAGGGCCAACTCGAGGCCGGTGATGAGGGCCTGGTACTCTGCCTCGTTTTTCGTACAACCTTCTGACAACAGGAACGAGTATGGCAGGACGGCCTACGCCGGGGTGATGAAAACAATACCCAGGCCCACTCTTTTGAGCTTGGGATCGTTGAGCCTCCTACCGGTGGGGCTCCGGGAGGCGCCGTCGAAATTCATTTGCCAACATGGGACAGCATGATCGACTGAGAAGATCGTCTCGTCAGGGAAATCCAAGTCCAGGGATTGATCCGCGGAGGTTGGATGGGTAGCTAAAAAGTCTGCCAACGCCTGTCCCTTAATGGCATTTTGAGGCACGAACCTGATATTAAACTGCTGGAGAATCACCACCCACTGTGCTAGTCAGCCAATCAGCATGGGGCGGTTCAGGATGTACTTCAGTGGGTCCACTCGGGAGACCAATTGCACCTCATGGTGCTGCAGGTAATGTCGCAACTTCTGCACGGTGAATACGAGCACAAGGCAGCTCTTTTAGATAGGGGATTATCTGACCTCCGTATCGAGAAGCATGCGACTGAGATAGTAGAGGTTGTTCTCAGTACCCTCGTTATTCTTCTGGGCGAGCAGCGCACCGAGGGATTTCTCCAGGGCGGTCACATAAAGGACCAGCAGCTTTCCGGAGACGGGTGGCATCAAGACCGGAGGTTGGAGCAGATACTGCTTTATTTCCTCGAAGGCGGGCCGACACTCCTCATCCCATTAGTAGGTGGTGCCCTTCTTCATGAGCCGTGAAAAGGGCTTACACTTGCCAGCCAGATTCACAATGAATCGGCGTATGTAGGCTAAGTGGCCCTAAAGGCCTCGAAGCTCCCGAATGTTGCTTGGGGGAGGCATTTGGCTGATGGCCTTAATCTTCTCTGGGTCGATCTCGATACCTCGTTATCTGACAACAAAGCCCAGGAACTTTCTAGAGGTGACCCCGAAGGCACACTTCAGTGGGTTCATCTTCAGGTGACGGGAACGGAGGAAACCGAACACTTTCTCGAGGTCTTTGAGATGGTCCTGGCACTGACATGATTTGACTACGAGGTCGTCCACGTAGCATTCCACCAATGTCCCGAGGATCGGTTTGAATATGCGATGCATGGCCCTTTGATAAGTGGCACCTGCATTCTTCAAACCGAATGGCATAACCTGGTAACAAAAGGTACCTTGGGGAGCCCTGAAGGTAGTGGACTTCTCATCTTCGGGGGCCATCCGGATCTGGTTGTACCTGGAGTATCCATCCATGAAAGAGAGGGCTTGGAACCCGGTTGTGGCATCAATCAATAACTCTGTCACAGGGAGTGGGAAGTCATCCTTTGGGCATTGGCGATTAAGATCACGAAAGTCAATGCAGACTCTGATCTGCCCATTATTCTTCCTGGCTGGCACAATGTTGGCAAGCCATTTGGGGTACTGGACCTCCTTAATGAAGTTGGATTTGATAAGCTTATCAACTTCGGCCTCAACCATGGCACCATGAGAAGGGTGCATTTTCCTGGGAGGCTACTTAAACCCACGGTGTTTTGCCAGGAGGCCCAGATGGTGAACGGCTACCTGGGGATCTAGTCCTGGAATCTTGTTGTAACTCCAGGCAAACACATCACGGTGCTGTTTGAGGAAGTCTATGTACTGCTGCCGCTCCTCGGGGGACATGGCTGCACTGATCAATGTGGGTTTCGGATCTGCCTCGCTACCAAGGTTCACCTATACCAGTTCATCAACCGTGGTAGAGACGCCTTCTTCAAAGGCGAGGGGAGAATCCTCCAGGTCTTCCTCCCCACCCGTAGGGGGACTTCCCGCGACATAAGATACTACTGGGCTATCGAAACCCGAGGGGTAGCTGGTGCCGGCTTGGGCAGCGGTGGTCATCACATCGGGAGACTCACTTGCCATTGAGACCGTAGCAACAAAGGCATTCGATTCTATCCCATCTGGCCTTCGACCTAAGGGGCCACGTTTGATAATATCAAAGCAATGGTGACGTGTCGGCCTGAGTCGGTGGATTCCAGCCCGGCGGAAGAGACATGTATGGCGTACCACCGTCACCATAAGCTTGACGTCCCGGTACCGCACAGGGGAAGGAGGTTCTGGGATAACCTGAGCTTGGTTGATGTAGGAGTACGAGGTGATTGTCCGTCGTCGCTTGGACACAGAAACATGCCTTCCTTGCGTACCTGAAACAACAAAACATTTCCCCATGTCGGGGGTCGTGGCCACCAACCGGTGGATCGGAAGGATGTAGGCATCATCCACGCTCGCCCAGGGATCACTTGTGACCAGGGCGGGTTCATCCTCACTTATTAGGATTTGTTTATCCTTACTTTTGTAATAACCTGCATCCAGATAGCGGGCCTCACAAGAAGCGAAAGGGGACGCATCTCCTTGGAGCATGCCTACTTGACAGTTGAGGGAGTTCTTGAGGCACTGGTGATACGACGAAGGGACCGCTGCATGCAGATGGATCCATAGCCTACCCATCAACGCGTTGTAGGCAGTGTCCTGAGAGACGACCATGAACTCGGTGCTGGAAATTAAGCCACCGAACTGAGTCTTCAGGCGGATATTGCCGACCGGGGTTTGCTCGGTCCTGTCGTACCCCTGGATCCTGAGGTCAGAGGGAGTCAAATCACCTTTAGACAGACCCAGCTTTCGCAACGTCTGGTTCGGAATTAGATTGATCCCAGAACCCGTGTCAACAAGCCAGCGGTAGACTTCCACACCATTGAAGTGGCCAGTGATGTACAGCGGGTGAATGTTCCCCTGTATAGGAGGGTCCTCATCTTCACCAGAGAACGAGATAACCGCCTGACATTCGGTGTTTTCAATCATCTCGGTATGGAAGGCTTCTGCAGCTGCTACCTCCGTCTCAAACTGGAGGGGGCTCCTTAGGGCCTCGGCAAGTGGCTCGCGCATTTTGGATAACAGGAAAAGGGCCTCAAGGATGGAGAGCCTCGCCAGAATGTCGGCCAGGTGCTTCAAGACATCATATTTGCGTGCCAAACGCAAACCTCTGCTTACGGGAGGCCGTTTGGAATTTGGAGGTGAAGAGGCTCCTGCTGGTTAAACCGGCGATCGGCTAGTACCGGGTACATCCTGTTGCCTACTAGTCGAAGCCTGGAGAGTAATCACCGGACTAGGATCGAACAGCGAAGGCTGTCCTGTAGCCGGGCGAGACTGACTATGATACGAACGAGGAAGCTCTCCCCGATCCAGTAGCACGAACGGTGGTGGAGGTAGAGCCGAGGGTGTTAGATGGGGTTGCACGTGCTGAGCTCTGTGATGAGCCTGTTGTCTGGTCTCAGTGGCGTTCACGGCTTGACTGGAGGTTCCCGCTGACGTACCTCGATGGCCGGCGCGGTTGCGATTCCGCTGACGTTGTCGTCGGCTAGAAACATTGGGGAGGTTCGCCTGGCGCTCCTCCTCGTCGGGAGTCATATAGGGATTTACCAGCTCCACGGTATTAACCGAAGCGTACCCCTGACTGTTGCTCGAAGAGTCATCCACCGCTGGGTAGATTCTGGGAGGAATCCCCATTTCGAAGGGCATAAAATCACCGAGGGTGCGGGATGACGACGGCACCAGCGGTGTGCGTTGCTTCTTCTTGCGTCACCGCTGCTTGCCCTTTTGGGAAGGGGCCGACTGTGAAGATGATGTGGAGGCACCATCTACTTCTTCCGAAGGTTCTGACTGCTTCAGGCGCGCCTGGATGATACCATGGGCATGGACGATGGTTTTTCGAGCCATCTAGTCATTGTATTTCCAGGATCCGTGGTCGGGGGCCTGCTGCCACTCGCTTTTGTTGTCGCTGCCGATCTCTGATCCTGCAAAGACACTCGCTACTTGTACCGGTGCTGGGCCCAACTTGATTATGTTGTTGTTGACCTAGTCTTGAAGCCAGTCCTTAAACACAAATCATTTCTTGAGGGTGTGCCCCATAATCTGGTGGTAAGGGCAGTAGTTGGGGTGATCGGTGAGATTTTCCTCTGTCGGCCTTCTGCAATCGGGCAGGCGCACAATCCCTTGCTCTAGAGCACTTCGGAAATAGCCAGGGACCTGATTTTCGTTAAACGAATAAGTCCGGTGCCTTATTTCCGGATAGGGGGCCCTGGGGGCCTGGCCCTAACGAGGGGCCGGAGGGGCCTGCCGAGGAGGCGGCGCCTGATTGTCCCGCCTAGGTGGCGGCGGCACATTGCGCGGGGGAACCTGTCGATTCTGAGGTGGTCACTGCTAGGCAGGAGCCTGTGCTTGAGGTGGAGGAACTCTACGGGGTTGCGGGGGTGGTGCCGCCAGCAGTAACTCTAGCTGCCTCGGGGCTTCTATTTGGGCCACCGCGGCGGGTTCAACCCTGGCGGCCCTCCTGGCTGGGATCATGGGGGGCAGCAAACGTGCCATACTAGCCTGTTGCAGGGCTTCCTCGAGGCGCTGAGCCTTATCTGAGAAATCCCTGAACCCTCCAGGGTAGTTCTGGGTGATCAGAGAGGGTACCAGCTCTGTCTTGACGTTCCCCACACACATCGTCAGTAATTGCTCCTGAGTCAGTGGCATATCGAGGGAATACGTAAGTCCCTTCCACCGGGCGATGAAATCGGCGACCCACTCATCAGGCCTCTGCTTGCACTTGAAGAGGTCTGCAATGCTGGTCTTCCGCGTGGTGGAGCTGAACTGGTACAGGAACTGTCGGCAGAGATCCTCCCAACCGGTCACCGATTCGATAGGGAGCTGGCTGTACCAGACGAATTCTGGACCTTCCAATGTCTGTACAAAGCATCGGAGTTTGGCGGCTTCTTTCTGAGCCAGGGTCCCCAGCATGGGGCCACACCTGGAAGAGAAATGATCCAAGTGCTAGGGCGGGTCCCCTGTCTTGTTGAAGGGTGAGAAAGTGGGGTTACCAAAACCCGGAGGCGCGGGCATATCATCCACCCACGCGGGATAAGGCTTGCCATCCGGTGGGACCGCCACCTGCCGCGTTTCTAATGCTTCAAGGCGGGCTGTGAGTGCCGCAATAATATCATTAGGGCGGGGGTCCCTGTCTTGACAGGGATCCCTAACCACAAGTGCATTGCCAGGTTCTTCAACATGGTAGACGGCTTCAGCCGCTCATGGGTCAACTGGCTGGACGACCTGCAGGGCGACTGGGGGAACCCGGACTGGATTCTTCGGGTTTCCCCATCGCTCAGGGGGGGTGGCGAAACGTATCGCACCCTCTTGCCATATGTCCCGGCTTCTACCCTTTCTGTGGTAGTAGCATGATCAGGGTTTCCCAGAGGCATCTCACCGGGGGGGGATTGTTCCTGCCCCTGCTGCCCCGGCCTGGGATTACCATAGTCGGGTTGCCGCTCTGCGGCACGCTCAGCCAAGAGTCTGTCAACCAGTCTCTTCTGCTCGGTAAGCTGCTGGCGTAATGTGGCCTTCTCAGGATCTTCATCCGTTTTCTGCATAGAGGCGGATGGGTCGGAGTGCTTGACATTTCCGATGTGCTCCTTACCCTTGCCGGTGTTTCAACTGAGTATCAGCGACTCGGTGGGTACGGGGAGGCCTAGCAGGCTTCTCTGCTGAAGGGTAACCCTCCCTGATGGGTCCAGCAGTGGCGGTACACCCTCGAGGGGTAAGTCTCCATCAAGTAGTTCGAGCTCGTCTTCCTTGTCCACGATGTCGGCCATGTGGACCGCAACGTCTCTCGAGGGCATGTCCTCAATGACGCATAGCGAATCGGGCTGTCGTCGGATAGGGTCAAAGAGGAGAGCGGCATAGTGTCCCCAACCATGGACTTGCACATGGGGGTGGCTTCCCTGACGATCTTGCGGAGTTCTTTGAAACTCTGAACACATTTTCATTGAAGGGCGCTCTGGCGTCCTGGCGACTCAGGGTGTTGGGCCACAAGAAGCACGACTGCATCGATCAGGCAGCACTTCTCGCTGATTTCTTCGAAGTGCTCCTGACTTTTGGGGTACAATACTCGTTCGTAATGGAGGAAGAAATGTGTCGCTCATAGGGTTCGACAAAATCACCCCACTTCTTCAGGGGTAAGAGACTCCGGTACGCGAAAATTCAGCGCTGCCGTCGGCCAGAATTTTTTCGGGAAGTAATCTGCTACAAGAATACTCCAGAAGCTCCTGGGCTCGGACTCAGGGTCTGGCCCTGTGTTTCCCCACTCGTCAACCGGGGGTGGCTGAGGGACCGGTAGCGGTACCAAGGTGGACCTCTGGGATAGTAAGCTCGGCGGCAGAGAATACGGAAAACGAGCTGACTGGCCGCCGAACTCTGGGCCATCCTCCGAAGTGCAAGGTGACCTGGCCACGATGTCACGGTACGATGGGCTGATGACCACAGCTTCCGGCATAGGAATCGCAGCTACCGATGCCTGGTCACATCGTCGTTCTACCGTCGTTAGCCCCCAAAATAGCTCTCCATAGTTTCGGGTAGAGGTAGAGGGCACTTCTGGTGACGATGGTGGCGATTGTACGGCCGAGACCTGCAGAATTCCCAAAATCACTTCCTCCTGGATATACCTGCGGAGGGAGATGGGGATCTGGTGGACCTCATGTTCCAGAAGAATGAGGCTAACGCGTCTGGTTCCTGCCCCAGTCCTTGATACGGAGGAGCGGGGAGAAGGCTCCATGGCCGAGTCGCATTCTGCCTCAGAGTCGGAGAAGCGGGCGGGTTTGATCTCCACCCGGGCTTTCCCAGGACTCTTCTTGTGGCGGCGACCTGCTCTCCTGCCCTGGGGTGGCTCTTTGGGAGAGGGTTGATCCCCATCATGGAGTCTCGAGGCGGCGCTGGCGCCGTGGCGGAGAGGGCCCCCACTCGAGATGGCCGAGGTGAGAGGGGCACCAGGACAAGTGTCAAAGGGTATGTGGGGAGGGCCTCCACGAACAGCACCCGTGTGGGCGGGGCCTCTGTTGGAATTGGCAGGAGCACGGGGAGGACCTCCATGGTCGATGCGGGCAGAGCGAGGCTGACCTTGACTCCTTGAGTTGCTGGGGCGAGGAGGACCTTCACCGGTTGCAGAGAGGACGTAGGGAGGGCCCCCACGTTGGAGAAGGACCGGATGGACGGCTCCTTCATATCGGCGGTCAGGGGCAGGAGGATAGACTCCATACCCTGTAGAGTGGATACGGGAAAGGTTTCCGCGCCGAGCGTCACTGCTGCGGGGCAGGTCTTCCTTCGGGATGGGGGTAGCACGAGGCATGCCTCCATGACGGACTTCAGAGCGGGGAAGGCCCACGCTCTGTGGAGTCATGGTACGGGGAGGACCTCCATACGGGATGACATCACTGCGGGTTAGTTCGCGGCGATCACCACTTGGGCCTGCAACCTGGAGAGTCAACTCAGCCTGCCCGTGGGGCGGTCGGGGTCTCGATCCTGGTTGGGTAAAAGAGTGCCCCTGCTCAGTGTATGCAGGGGCTTCATAATGCACGTCGGTGGTGGCTCGGACCACTATAGTTGTCGACGTCGACACGCTTGTGCGAGCGTCCTCGGCCCGGGCCCGGTGCTGACATCGGGTCAGGCGGGCTGGTGCAGGTGGTGCAGGGGCATGGCCTGCCTGCTCTTCCTGCAGAGTCGGACGGCGGCGCTGGCGTAGCCGGGCGGGAGCTCTCGTCTGGAGCCCTTGGGTCGGGACCCTGAGCGGGCTGAGCCGGACGGCGCCCGCCTCTTCGGCGTAAGGCGAGGAGTCACCAAGGCGTTCCAGGGACAGGCTCCCGAAACGGTTGAATGTTGGGGTGGGGATCAGGGGTTCCCTGCGCGGCCTGTTAGGGCAGCGTTGACGGCGAGGCCTGGATGCCTCCAGGTCCAGGCCGGCCATATCCCTAGTTGGGATGACCCCTTCCTCCTCGTACCTACGCACGAGGTTGTTGATCACCCTTCGCTGGATGACCTCTGATGGGGAGAGGGGGCGTGGGCGCCCCATATTCCGCAATGTGGCAGCCGTCGTAGCAGGAGCGGCGCCATGTGGGGCGGCTGTGGTAATGTTGCCCCTACCCCTGCGTAGGCTAGCGGGTGGTGATTGCATCTCTATAACAGCAACCTGGTTCCTGAGAAACGAAGGGATCAACTCATCAGCACCGAGAGGGAAGAGGATTGACAACCAGTGCCCCAGTGTCCTTCCATTCTCCACGTCTGTGAGAAGGATCCACGCCAACGTGCTGCGGAACAGAGTGCCCCAAGTTCTACTTCCCCGACTTTCGGTGAGTTTCACGATAGGCCCGCTATTTGCTTGGCGGGACCAGGCACCGGATATCTGGATACGGCGACACGTCAATCTACTGTTGTCTCAAACACTACTAATCTCCATATTGAGGAGAAGACTTTCACGTCGGGTTCACCATTTCTGTTTCCGACGCTTCCGCCGGGGCGCGCGCGCGCATCCGTTTGTCCACGGAGGAGGACGCGTGGCTTTGTTGCCCCGCATTCCCGCTTTCCAAAGGCGGGCGGCATTCGTTCCTTTTTCAGGTACGTCTGCTCCTTGATCGAAATTGGATGATGGGATGTCGGTTCTTCCCTCCGTGGATTCCTCCTCAGAGCTCATTACCTAGTCTGGGTCTCCCTCATAGATTTAATACGTAGTTCGTGAAACTCTTCTCAGTGCCATGTTTCCATGGACGCCGGTTAATTACACTACTTCTGTCGGGACATTCCAAAGGGTCCGGTTAGGGCAGAAACCTTCAGTCAGGGGAGTAGTCACGTTGAGGCATCAGTAGCGTGTCTGGATGCTGGGGCGCCTGGCGTGTCTATCTGTTGTCCCAGGTCACAGGGCTTCTCGAGGGCGTGGAAGCCCGAGGCATCCCACATCGAGCGCGGGGAATTATATGCCATAGACACATATCTGAGGTTTCCCTCAGCTTCCAGGGTTTAACACAGGGTATTCCGTGAGTTTAAAGTCCAGCGGAGACGGATCATCCCGATCAGAGCATTAGCTAGGATAGATCGGACTGAGGGATTTCCCTCGAAGGGATAGCGATACTGAGGCCAACCCATGGGCGGCTGTGAAGAGGAGCGTACCGACATGGTCGCACCGAGATATGACGATCCGGGTGAGAATTGGGATGGGTGATAGGCGTGGAGGGGGAGTGAAATGGGACCATCGCAGGGGCGACGGTGAGGTTAGGCTTGAGCCTTGGAGAGGCTTCCTACGTATCCACGTGGCAGGGAATCAAAGTCCACATAGTTCGGGATGGTTCCGGTAAACCGGCATGAGGGTGGACCTTGGTCCGATGGGCATCGTCAGTGAACCGACGTGAAGGTGGGCCTTGGTCTGATGAGAGATGGGAGTTTGGCACACCGACAAGGAGACTGTTCGGGCCAATGATTGTTGGGCTTGAACCTCGAGAAGGTTTCCTACATACCATGCCTTGACATGCATCAAAGACCTCATAGTTCGAATGGATGGGTCACAATGGATTACCATTGGACCGGAATGCAGTTTAACATCGTGCTGGACGTGGGCGTGACCCGACGTGAAAGTAGACCCGTGAGTCCACTAGTGGTGGGCTTGGACCTCGTGGAGGCTTCTTACATACCATGCCTTGACATGGATCAAAGTCCTTGTAGTTCAAAGGGATGGGTCACAATGGCTTACCATTGGACCGGAATGCAGTTTAACGTCGTGCTAGATGTGGGCATGACCCGACGTGAAAGTAGACCCGTGAGTCCACTAGTGGTGGGCTTGAACCTCGTGGAGGCTTCCTACGTACCATGCCTTGACATGGATCAAAGTTCTCGCAGTTCAAAGGGATGGGTCAGGGTCGGTGCTCACTCTAAGCCCACGTGAGTCATGCTCGGTGTGAGAAACAAGAGGTTGCAAGGACCTGACGATCACGTCGCGAAGGGTGCATCCGTGAGAAGCGAAGAGGGGCTTACGCGTTAGGCGACCCGTGGTGCTGGGACTTACTCCAGGATGGAGGCCCAAGGTCACAGTTTAGCGTCATGTGTTGAGGATGTGGTGCTTGGCAGTTTAACGTCCTGCAGCTCGGACGAGGTGGGTTCACTCCGCACCCCTAGGACTTACATAACCGGTACCCTCTGGTCCTTGGGGAAGGGAAGGTATCAGTAAGTCCATGGTCAAGGGGGGTTGTGGGACGAACCATCAAGGGGTCCACGTTAGCATGGCTATGCGAAGAATCCATAGCCGTTAGCGTGCCTATGCGAAGAAGCATTAGGCGAAGCAACGCTACAGGTGGTATTGTCTATGGGACTTTGAAATCACATCGTGCAAACCTGGAGGGTCGCACGGGAAGAGGAATTGCTAAGAAAAGGAGTGTGCTTTGCGAAGTGGAGTGCCTTGGCCTTGGAATGGGGCATAGGTGTGGGTGGAAGGTACTTCGCGAAGTGGAACAGTGTTCACGGAGCACTGCCTCGCGAAGAAGGTGTGCCTCGCGAAGCAGGGTCCTGCGAAGCAGTGCGCTTCGCGATGTGTAGCGATCCTGCCTTAGTATAGGGATCACTAGTATGGTTTGGGTGTTTCGTGAAGCACAAGTGCTCCGCGGCTGCCCAGGTTCCCTTGGGAATCCCCTTCCTTTGCGAATTCCCTTGAGCTTTGCGAAGGGCATCCCTCTCGGAAGAGGGGCTCAAAACGAGACAAAGCAGAGGCGTCTCGCGAAGTAGGAATACCTCGCGGAGCTCATGATTCACAGGGCAAAGAGTGCTTCACGATTCGGGAGAGGAGAAGCCGAAAGGTAGGATTGTCCCTCTCCGGGACTCAGGGGGAGTCCGGTATTTATAGGGAAGGGGCACCGCGAAGCAGAACTCACGCGCCGCCTCTGTTGCTTCGCGGAGGCTCGCGAACGTCAAATGCATTCACGGAGCATCACCGCCTCTGGAGCTTCACGGCAGCTCGCGAACGTCAAATGCATTCGTGAAGAATCACCGCCTCTGGAGCTTCGCGGCGGCTCGCGAACGTCAAATGCGTTCGTGAAGAATCACCGCCTCTGGAGCTTCGCGAGGCCGCGAGGGTCGGGGTGCTTTGCGGGGGGCTTCGTGTGGATGCTTCGCATCAGGGTTTCGCGAGGATGCTTCGCGTCGGGGCTTCGCGAGGCAGCACGCCTGCCTGCCTTTTTGCTCCTTTATCTCGGGCCACATTTTGGCGCCAACAATGATCTTGGTCTTAAAGGGTTTTTATTATGTTCCTTCTATTACTAAAAACATTATTTCTATATCCAGATTAGATGCAGATGGATTTGTTTTCACGTTTGGAAGTTAATATTGCTTCTTCTACAAAGATAGCATTTGTTATGGTAGGGCACATTTATACAACAGAATTTACGTGATGGATTACACAAACCAAGTAACAGAAATCGGTAACAAAGATATTTCACATGACTCATACCACACCCAACTTTGGCATCACCAGCTAGGTCATGTTAACAAGAAACACTTGAAAAAGTTACATCAAGATGGATATTTAGATTCTTTTGAACTAAAACCACTTGGCATATGTCATGCATGTTTACATGGAAAAATGACCAAATCCCCATTTTGTGGGAAAGGTGAAAGGGCTAAAGAACTTTTTGAATTGGTTCATACCGATGTGTGTGGACTATTTCCAGTTGAACCAAGGGGAGGGTACTCATACTTCATAACTTTTACTGATTATTTTAGTAGATGTGGATATATATACTTAATGAGGTATAATTCAGATTCTTTTGATAAGTTCAAAGAATAAAACAATGAAGTTAATAACCAACTTGGTAAGAATATTAAGAAACTATGCTCAGACCGAGGTAGAGAATATCTTAATCTAGACTTCATTGATTACTTACAGGAGTTTGGGATCTTATCCCAACTCACTCCTCCAAACACGCCCCACTGGAATGGTTTGAGAGAAAGGAGAAACCGCACCCTGTTGGACATAGTGAGATCAATGATGAGTCATGTGATTCTTCCATTATCCTTTTGGGGATATGCGTTACAAAAATCGGTACACATACTAAAACAAGTACCAACTAAATCAATAAATGGTATTCCATATGAGTTCTGGAGTGAAAGAAAAGTCATGTTATCGAATTTACATGTGTGGGGTAGCAAAGCGTTTGTTAAGTCATCTTCAGGTAACAAACTCTCACCCCGAGGCACAAAGTCTACCTTTATAGGGTACCCTAAGGAAACAAGTGGATATTACATATACAACCCCTTAGACAAAAAGGTTATAGTGGAAAGACATGCCATGTTTCTTGAAAGGGATAACATCTCCAAAAGAGATAGTGGGAGTGAGATAGACTTCAATGAAGTCGAGGCTCAAGGTACACAAGATTTGGTACAGGAATAGATTCCACAAATCCCTATAGAAGAAGAATCTATTCTAGAGACACAAGTATTGCATATGAGTAAAAGAGAGGTTAGAGAACCGGAATGGTACTGTTTTCTAGTTACTGAGGATGGTGAATCAATATTAGTTGATAATAATGATCCTCTAACCTACAAGGAATCAGTAAGTGGCACAGATGTTTCCAAGTGGAAAGAATCCATGAATTCTGAAATGGATTCCATATACCAAAACCAAGTCTGGATTTTAGTAGATCCTCCAGTTGATGTAAATCCTGTTGGTTACAACTGGGTATTCAAGAAGAAACTGGACATGGAAGGACAAGTAATTACCTATAAGAAATGACTGGTTGCAAAAGTATTTAAATAGTGTCAAGGAATTGACTATGATGAAACCTTCTCACCAGTTGAAATGCTGAAATCCATTTGAATTATACTTTCCATTACGGCTTACCATTTCTATGAAATTTGGAAAAAGGATGTCAAAACATCATTCCTTAATGGGAACCTTCAGGAAGATCTCTACATGACACAACCTGAAGGGTTTATGACTCCCAAGGATACCAATAAGTTATGCAAGTTGCACAAATCCATTTATGGATTAAAGTAAGCATCAAGGTCATAGAACATTCGTTTTGATGAATATATAAAAGAATTTGGTTTTATCAAGAATGAATTTGAGCCTTGTGTCTACAAATTATTTATTGGGAGTGCAGTCATTTTCCTAATAGTATATGTTGATGACATATTACTTATTGGAAATGAATTATGAGTCTTACAGTCTGTTAAGTCATGGTTGAATCAATTCTTATCCATGAAAGACTTGGGAGAGGTAGCGTATATTCTTGGGATTAAGATACATCATGATAGATCCAAGAGATTGATGGGCCTAAGTCAAAGTACATACATTGATAAGATTCTAAAGAGATTCAGTATGGAAAAATCCAAGAGGGGATTGTTTCCAGTGTCACATGGCATTCATATTTCCAAAAAAATGTGTCCTCAGACACATGAGAAAAGAAAGATAATGGCAAGGACTCCATATGCATCAGCTATTGGGTAAGTCATGTATGACATGCTATGTACTAGGATAGATGTCTCCTACTCATTGAGTGCGGTAGTCATATATCAAGATGACTCAGGTGACCGCCATTGGATGGCAGTCAAGACTATCCTAAAGTATCTGAGGCATAATAAGGATATATTCATGATTTATGGAGGAGATGAGGAACTAGTCATCAGAGGATATGCAGATACTAGTTTCCATACTGATCAAGATTACATGAAGTTGAAAACGAGATACATCTTTACTTTGAATGGAGGTGTAGTGAGCTAGAAGAGATTAAAGCAGTGTGTGGTCACAGATTCTATAGAAGAGTTTGAGTATATCGTAGCTTCTGAGGAAACTAAAGAAACAGTTTGGAGCGAAGCTTTTTCCAGGATCTAGATGTGATACCTAGTAGTAAAGATCTCATCACAATGTACTGTGATAAAACTGTAGTAGTGGATCTCGCAAAAGATCCAAGGTCACATCAGCAGATGAAGCACATACTACGGAAGTATCATATTTTGAGGGATTTTTCTTAGAGAGGCGAAGTTGCAATGAGCAGTATTTCTATAGAAGACAACGTAGCGGACCCCTTTACTAAAGCCTTGCCTCAGTAGAAACATGATCTTCCTGTGAGTTCTAGCGGACTGAAAATTGTAGGTAGTTGGCTCTATTCCAAGTGGGAGTTTGGAAGAGTTGGTGTCTTGGAACGAATTTTTTTTACTTTGATTACATGGATATTTAATGTATTATTATATATTGTTCATTTTTCTTCATTATTATGATGTAATAATGTCCTAGAGTATTTTTTGCATTGATAAGGTCATGGAAGTTCCCCGCTATGATGAGAACCTTGAAATTCTATAACAATATTCTTAAATATAGTTCTGAAGTTAGATGAAATGATATGATGGGACACATAGCATGCAGACCGTCAAGTGCGAGTACTCATAAGCAGATGAGACTTCCTCTTATGAAGTTCTCACTTTGTAATCTCTAAGATATGAGATTATGAGAACAGGCCTGCTGGTAGGAATTCTGCAAGTTTTAGTGTCATCGATACACATGAGCCTCGGCCCGATTGGTGAGGACTTTTAAGTGCATCCATGAGACCCAGGATCAAATTCAGGTGTAGGGACAATTTCCAAGTACTGAGAAGTACTGTAGTAGTACTGTAGTAGGTACTATAGCAAGTACTGTAGTAGGATTGTGCAGTACCGTAGTAGGTACTCTGGAAGAACTGTAACATGCACTGTTTGGCACTGTAGCATCCGGTAATTTTCCCCTGTTTGGGCCTTCAGGCCACCGATTTGGTCCCCGAGTCCTTTAAGGCCTTCGGGCCACCCAAGGCTTTGGGATAGTAATGCCTTCAGTCCACCTCAAGGCCTTTAGGACACCTTAAGTGCAGATGAAAACCAGAAAACCTATAAGGAACAAGCTCTATAGAAGGATGAGGAAGGATCTTTCGCAACAGAAGAAGCTATACGGATTTCAAGAATGATAGGGCATGGAACTTACCATCCGGACAAGCCTGTGCATGCATGGGATAACTTAGACAAACAACCATGCGAAGGTGGAGAGCTGATTTCATGATGAAGATGTTGGGAAAGAGCAATTCCAAGTAGTTAGTCTGGGTTGTATGTAATGTTTGAAGCCTACGAGCAATGAATTCCTCTAAGGCCTATGGGCGATTTAATACTTACGCATACGGGCATTTTAAGGGTTCCACCTCACCCCTTGAAAGTTGGATTATCAAAAATCAATAAAAAAAATAAATTCCTTTGGGCCATTAGATGAATGGTGTCATCAGATATTTCTATCTGCGAGCATGTGTAATGATCCTTAGACTTTAATATTGTCGTTAATACATGTCACAACTTATGAACTTTGATTTACTGATGAAAACAATCATGTAGACAGTGGTATGGGAGTAGGGTACATTGGGTGCATCAAGAGTGGCATGTTATTAATGGATAAGTCGGGGAAGGATTTTCCCCTTCCATTTATGGAAGTTGATACCTCATCCCTTTTATTGAAATAGAATCGTCACGTGAAATTCCATGGCCATGGTGTAATGATGAGTTTATTTTAGGTAGTCAAAGAATGATGTATCAAGAATAAAAGTTGATGACATAGTCATGAAACCTACTTGATGAGATATAGAGACAAAGGTATTATATTACACATTGAGGGTTCGTATGTGGATGTCAATGTTACTACTTTAGGTTCTTTATCTTAGGTGCCTTGACCTATTGCTAGACAGTACTCTTGGACTTTAGTAAAACCCGCCTAATGCCGATGTGAAAGACTCCTAGAGGGTCACACACTATGTGTTTTTGGTGGTCTCGGTTAAATTCAATTTGAATTTAATTAATGAAATAAATATTATTCTCAACACCGTGGAAAATTTTATTCAAGTTAAAATGATCGCATAAATTAAATAAAATATATTTATTTATTTTATTGAGCATTTAATAAATATTTATTTACTGGTTTATAAATAAAATATTTATTTAATAGAATAAATTATTTATTTATTTATTCAGGTGTCCAATAAATGGAAGTGGAGTTCGTGTGGACCAAGTTTGGTCCGGTAGAAAAATAATTATTTGCAAGATGGTAAATAATTATTTAACTACTTGGAAAAATTAAAATAACACTCCTATTATTTTGTGACATGGAATTTTATTTATAATTTCATTTTGATCAAGTTGGAACACCATAAATAATGACACGGTATTATTATTAAATTCATGGGTTTTCTCTAAGTTCATGAATGTATTTAATTGTTTCTATGCAATTAAAAATTGTAACTGAAATTCCATGTATATAAATAGGCAAGTACGCCTATTATGTCATACGCCACACCACACGCCTTGTGAATTGATAATTTTTTAGCCAAAAAAATTCTATCTTGAATCCTCTTCTCTCCCCTCTCATTAATTAGAGACGTTCTTCAAGGCCAAAGAACAGGTGATCAAGAATGACCGACACAAGACACTCGATTCACTGCGCTAGCACCCGAAGAATGAGCGGTGTCAATCGGAGGCCATTGGAGCACATGTGGATCACCCCTAGAGGGATTCTAGTTTGGATCCTTACAAGAAAAACAGGATAATCTAGAAGGGTTATTCCGAATGATCAACATCATTAATGAATAAAAATACTAAAGATAGAGGTATTATTTTCCTTTATGAAATTAATTAAATTAATTATAAACATGATGTGCAAGATCCTCTCTAAAGGTTTCATGCCTTTTTCGTCTTTATCTAAATATTTTATTATATTCCGTGGAGATTTTCATTCATCATCATATTGATCCCAGAATAATCATTGGTCATGGTAAAAATCAAATTGGGTCTCGTCCCAACCATGCTTCTGCTGCGTTCGGAACCTTCAGTTTCTTCCTCTGAAAGCTTACAATCTATCCAGAAAAGAAAAATTATAATTTTTCATTTTCCTTAATGGTATAAAAGTTCCAAAGGAATATTTATCAAATAATAATAATGTCATTTCAATAACTAATTTGAATATATAAAGAGTAAAAATCACACAAATTTCATATTTTTATGAAATATTTGATGCTCTTTGTTTTACATTGCATTCTACCTAAAAATTTCTGATATAAATTAACTAGGATATTTTTCTTCTTCAAATCCATATGTAGTATGTAACGCCCCGACCCTAGTTGCCTAGAGTCGGTGCATTATTACATAACATTGGCATGATCACAAGAAAGATCAAATCTCGAAAGACCGATTGGTTTAGTAGCCTTGGAAACACTAGATATATTCATAAGTTTTACATTACATCATAAAATGAAAAACTACTACAACAACATAATGTCTCCATAATCCACACTACTATCCCCTCATAATATCCCTGTAGGTCATTCATAATTTACTTCTTCACATCCTGGGGAAAAATAAAACATAGAAAAGGGGTGAGCTCAAATGCCCAGTAAGGATAACAATATAGCGGAAACTTTCATAAATAAGAATAAACATTTAAGGCAATGCATTACTAAAACAAAAGCCTTTTAAAATTGAACTTCAACATGGTATGGCAAAAGTAAAATGAAATAATGCCATTTACTTATTCACATGGATATTCTACTAATCGAATAATCACATGCAAAAATCAATAACCACTTTCATAATGTTGGAATGCATAATGCCAGACTATCATAACCACATAGCCAAGGCCTCGTGCCAAGACTACAAATAAGATTTTGTCAAGGCCTTGTGCCAAGACACTAGTTTGTCTCATGAGACCTACCGATGCATCGAGGAGCTATAGCGGGCTCCACCCGTCACTTATTAAGTCCAATGCATTCCCATATGAAAAGGTTTAAACATAACATAAACATTCGTATTAAAACTAGCATACGAAATGTCAATAATTTCACCATAAACTATGAATGGTATAAAAATAGCACATCCATAGTCAAACATATCACAAAACCTTCAATACAATATAGAAGTTTTGTATCATAATAAATCAACTTCAAATAATCTTAAAATCCATCAAAGGATGTTGACATAGATGAAATCAAAATTCTTTTTAAAGAAATATCTCCTTTTATTTTGAAATCATTTAAGATCGATATAAAATAAAACATTTTCTTTGAAAATATTCTTATAAGCTTGTAAGGAAAGCTTTGAAGATTTTATAATGGCGTAAAATAACCGCACCCACCGTATAAGTTAAAAAAACATTCTTACCTCAATTATGTCGAAAAGGTTAAAAAGGACCTTGTTTTGAAAACGACGGAATGATTCCTTTATAAACCTCTTATAAAAAGTCAAACAAGGGTATAAATGACTTTAACCCATATTCTTGTAAATAGTAAAAATGTTTTGAAATACATTTCGAAGAAACATGGATGTGGATGATAAAGAGATCCCAGTAGATTATTACGTATAATACAACCTCGGATAACGAAGAGATTGTGAAATAACCCTTACCTTGTACTTTTCCTTGGTTGTGGTAGGTTAACCTCCTGTATAATGGTGAAATAATTGTTATTAAATTATACAAGAATCATATACATTAATATGATATCATATATGATCTTTTAATATTGATTTGATAATAATATCTTAGTATTATCGTTGTTTCGGGTGTTAACTTACTTGTTTTCTTTCATATGTTTTGTTACGTAAGACATGTTTGTAAAGGATAGGTTGTATATTATTCATATCCAGAATGATATCAAGTCCTTAAACATCATTTTTAAATCATAAAATGATAATTACGCTTTAATGGTTACGATGGAGAATGAATCTCATCGCGTTCGTGGAGACGGTAGTCCGTACGTACGCACGAGCGACAATATCATTCTTTTGATATTAAAATAATATATAAATGGATGGTATATCATATATACAGAATCATTAACATGTTATATTTATTATTTACATGAGTTACACATCATTATTATACCCATCCAAATAATATTATATTGAATAACAATTACACCACGACGTGGAGACGGTAAGCCGTACGTACGCACGTATGGTGACATGTTATTCAAAGGGTGGATAGAATACTGAATATGATTGTACCATATTTATAATAACATCACAGTATATGTGAGATACTGGAGTTATTATTTCAGAATGGTAAGAACAAAGGAAGAAGAAGTGGAAGAAGAAATGAACTTAGAAAAGGGTGGTGAGATCATTACCTCTTCTTCGGGTTCTTCCTTTTGATTTGATCAAAAGGGCTCCTTAGGTTGGCTTTCTGATCAAACTAAGGCCTCTAGGTTGTATTGAGGGATGTTTGGAGAGTATTTGGGCAGAGTTTGGCCGAACCAAAAGGCTTTAGAGGTGTGAAGAAATGAGAAGGAGGAGTGCCCTTTTATAAGAGGGGTGAGGGGCACCTTTGGAAAAGCTAGAAATATTAATTTATAATAAATTCATATTCGGTTTCTAAAGGCTCCAAAGTTGACTATTCAAAGGATGAGGTGGGGATAGGTCGAAAACAACTCATCCAATAGAATTTAGACAGGTTTGGGTACTTATATTAACCTTATCTTTAAGTATTAACTCTAAGTTAATTAGTTTCACTTTTACAATGTCTCTTTGTATTTTTATATAATATGGTTAATAAACTTACTATATACATCCAAGCGACCCCCAAGTGGTCCATTAATGATTAACCTATCATAATATAAGTCTCTTGGCCGAACCTTAGATTTTTAGGAATTTAATATCAATTAATAATATAATATTTGTTTTAAGAACTCTTTTATGTCAATTTTGACACTATTCAATAGTTGATTTTTTTGAAACTCCTAACAGATTGATTACTTCGAACAAAGTCAATTAAATCAATCCTAATATATCATATTATCATATAAAATTAGTTTAATTCATTAAAAGTTTCATATTATAATTATTTGGGTATTTATAATATCAATTATTTTAATTTTTCACTATTATAGTAATTACTGCATCATCATTGTGTCATAAATAAAATAAATTATTCAATGTCTAAAAATTATAAATAAAATAACATTATGTAGGAAATCTTTTTAGCTTTCTAATTAATATTTATAATCTAAAATCCAACATATATAACTCTATGTAAAAATTGTTGTTCTAAAAGATATATGCTTGTGTCATTTTTGTATTCATTTTAACTAAATTAAAATAAAGTGTCATTATCACTTACAAGTGGATCCATGGGGTCCCAAAATAGACCCAAAGATGCCCATGGTCGACCATGTATCAACCAATAGGGTTAAGACACGTTTTAGGGTAATTTAGTATTATTATAATATTATTTTTTTAACCCTTATTTACCGGATTTACCCTTAACCATGGTAAATAAAATATTTACCGCAGTAATTATTCAAAATGTCTAAAAATAAAAGTTACCCATTTACACAATTTGAACATCCTGATTCCAAATATGGAATCAATTTTCCTAAATTCAAAACACAGAAGTGGCAGAAATTAATTTAAAATTAATTCCCGCTGTCAAAACAAAAAGCGTGTTTTTAAGAGATAATAACTATCAAAAGATTGACACTTGTTTATGTTCGGTTTAATTGTAAAATTATGTCCAATGACCAACATTATATTAAATGGTAAAAATATATTCTAAATATACTTTAAAACTACTAAAATTCATAATTTATCACTATTAATTATTTTGATTAAAAAAGTTGTTTTTAATTAAAATTTAGTAATTTTCACTATTCATCAAAATATGAAAGTTATCCGAAAAGTACCAAAATTTCACCTTAGGCTAATTTTGATATTCCGAATCCAAAAATGAAGTCCATTTTGAAATATAGAATATATATGATTTCAAAAAGTAGGTATTACTATTCACAACGGCTAGTTTAATTAGTTGTGGTGTGTGTTAGAACTCGAGGTTGCGTACAACACACGCTATCGCATTATTCAAAGGGAAACGTACCGTAGAAGCTTGGGGTGTTACATTCTCCCCTCCTTCAAATAATTGCGTCCTCGCAATTTCTAGGGTATTACTGCATAAAAAGACTCGGGTGGTTCTTCATCATAAGTTCCTCGGGTTCCCACGTTGCCTCTTCCATCTTATGATTTCTCCACAAAACTTTTACCAGACGCGTCGTCCGGTTTCTCAGTACTTGTTCTCTTGTATCAAGAATCCTGACGGGCTCTTCACAATAGGAAAGATCGGGTTCCATTTCTAATTCCTCATAGGTGAGTACATGCGTTGGGTCAGGCATGTATTTCCTCAACAGAGATATGTGGAACACATCGTGAACTTTGGAGAGACTTGGCGGCATTGCCAATCGGTAAGCTACAGCCCCAATTCGTTCTAGAATTTCGAAAGGTCCGATGTACCTGGGACTCAATTTACCTTTCTTACCAAAACGTATGACTCCCTTCCACGGAGATACCTTTAGGAAAACATGATCACCGACTTGAAATTCCAAATCCTTCCTTCGATTATCGGCATAGCTCTTCTGCCTACTTTGAGCTGCTTTGATGTGATTTTGGATTACCTTCACCTTTTCCACCGTTTCCTCCACCAGTTCTGGGCCTACAAGTTTTCTTTCACCAACGTCATCCCAACAGGTTGGTGTACGACATCTCTTTCCGTATAACGCTTCATATGGTGCCATTTGTATACTCGAATGGAAGCTATTGTTATAGGAAAATTCTACCAGTGGTAAATATTGATCCCACATACCCTGAAAGTCAAGTGAGCAAGATCTCAACATGTCTTCTAAGGTTTGAATAGTCCGTTCTGATTGTCCGTCTGTCTGAGGGTGGTAAGCAGTGCTCAAATGAAGTTCAGTATCCAGGGATTTCTGAAGACTTTTCCAAAATCTTGAAGTAAAACGGGGATCACGATCAGAAACAATTGATAGGGGTACTTCATGAAGTCTCACAACTTCATTAATGTATAGTCTTGCTAGACGTTCCAGGGGTAGATCTTCTCTTATAGCAAGAAAATGTGCTGACTTGGTAAGACGATCAACAATAACCCATATTGCATCGTTCCTTCTAGGAGTCTTTGGTAGCCCCATGACAAAGTCCATCGTAATATTGTCCCATTTCCACTCCGGTATGGGAAGAGGTTGCATGAATCCTCCAGGCTGTTGCCTTCCAGCTTTCACTTGTTGACAAACCATACACCTTGACACAAAATCAGCAATCTCCCTCTTCATGTTGTCCCACCAAAAATGTTCCTTCAAATCTCTATACATTTTGGTGCTCCCAGGGTGTATAGAGAAATTGGAACTATGAGCATCATCCAGCAATTCCCTTTTTAGATCAGGTATATTGGGAACACAAAGTCTCTTCCCGAATTTCAAAATTCCATCTTCATACACAAAGTCTCTCAATCTCCCATCATTCACAGCTTTAATCTTCTTTTGGAATTCGTCATCATCGGTCTGAGAACTCTTAATCCTTTCTAGTAAAGATGGTTTGGCAACCATTTGAAAAAGCATTGATGTTTCACCTTCCCTGGTTATTCCCATGTCCATTTTCACTAGATCCATGAAAATTGGATCCCTTTCAATTCTCATATTGTTCAACACTCCATGGTCTTTTCTACTCAAAGCATCTGCCACCTTGTTTGCCTTCCCCGGGTGGTAGTGTATCGTACAATCATAATCCTTGAGTAATTCAAGCCATCTCCTTTGCCTCATGTTGAGTTCTTTTTGTGAGAAAATATACTTCAAACTCTTGTGATCAGTATAAATCTCACATTTTTCACCATAGAGGTAGTGCCTCCATATTTTCAAAGCAAAGATCACTGCTGCTAACTCGAGATCATGAGTAGGATAGTTTTGTTCATGAATTTTCAACTGTCGTGATGCATAGGCAATAACTCTATCATTCTGCATAAGGACACAACCAAGTCCTTTCTTTGATGCATCACTATAAATAACGAACCCATCATTCCCCGATGGTAGAGTCAATATAGGAGCATTGACTAATCTTCTCTTCAGTTCTTCGAAACATTCTTCACACTCTTTTGTCCAAACAAATTTAACCCCTTTACGTGTGAGCTTCGTTAATGGGTTAGCCAATCGGGCAAAATTCTGGACGAAACGTCGATAATAACCTGCCAAACCAATAAAACTACGTACCTCAGTTATACTCGTAGGTGCTGGCCATTCTTGGATTGCTTTGGTCTTAGAAGGATCAACAGAGATTCCATCTTTAGAGACAATATGGCCAAGAAAATAAATCTCCTGAAGCCAGAATTCACACTTGCTAAACTTTCCATATAATTCATGCCTCCTCAGAGTCTTCAAGATAATGCGCAAGTGATTTTCATGATCTTCGTAGGTTTTGGAGTATACCAAGATATCATCAATAAATACCACCACAAATTCATCGAGATACTCCTTGAAAACTCTATTCATCAGATCCATGAATACAGAGGGTGCATTAGTCAATCCAAACGGCATTACAGTAAACTCGTAATGCCCGTACCTGGTTCGAAATGCTGTCTTCGGAATGTCTTCCTTCTTTACACACAACTGATGGTATCCAGATCGAAGGTCAATCTTTGAAAAGTATTGAGCTCCATGCAGTTGGTCAAATAAATCATCAATACGAGGTAGGGGATACTTGTTCTTTATCGTTATAGCATTGATCTCCCTGTAGTCGATACATAACCTCATAGATCCATCTTTCTTTTTAACAAAAAGAACAGGGGCTCCCCATGGAGAAACACTAGGGTGAATAAATCCCTTATTACTCAATTCCTCTAGTTGTTTCTTTAGTTCGACTAACTCTACAGTGGCCATTCTATAAGGGGTCTTCGATATAGGTCTTGATCCAGGAATCAAATCAATGGAAAACTCAACTTCTCGTTCTGGAGGATGTCCAGGTAAATCTTCCGGAAATACATCTACAAATTCTTTCACAATAGGTACATCCTCTATTTGAACATTCCTTTCCTCACCGACAGTTATTTCATTCTCTTCCTCCCCAATAATTGAATTAAGTTGAGCTACTGGGGGTGGATCTAAATAAGAATTAGGTGGTGACGATTCTGCTCTAAAAATAAGGTGTTCCTTATCATTATCATCAAGAATCGTAACCTCTTTCTTCTTACAATAAATCTTCGCATCATAGTCCGAAAGCCAGTCCATACCGAGGATTATATCAAACTCAATCATAGGTATGACGATGAAATCAGCAGATAAAGAAAATTTATGTGCTCTAATGGGGACTGATTCACAAAACTTTGTTGCAACGATACTTCCGTTAGGAGTTTTAACTGACAACTCCCTTATTAAATCAAATTGGAAATATCTAATTTTCTTAGAAAACTGGGAAGATATGAAACAATGCGATGATCCAGAATCAAATAATGCATTTGCTAAACTTTAGGAAACCATTAAATTACCTGCCACCACGTCTTTCGGAGCTTCTACCTCAGCAGTAGTGATAGCATAAGCCTGGCCTTGATCCCTTGGCCTTTTCTGAGGTAAGTTCTCCTGACGCTTAGGACATGCATTTGCATAATGCCCCATCTCCCTGCAATTGTAGCACTGAACGTTGGTAGCTTCCTTCTTCCCTTTGCAATCATGAGCTTGGTGGCCTTTTTCACCACACTTGTAACAGACTCCCATTCCCTTCAGGCAAGCACCGGGGTGTTTCTTCCCGCACTTACCACAAGATGGATATTCAACCTTTCCCTTCTTCCCCTTATTTCCATTCCCAGATTGATCAGCAGGTCTCTTCTTCTCTTACTTTGCTTTAAAGTCATAAGACTTAGAGAATTCCTTTTCGGTCTTGATAGCACATGAGACAATGTCTTCGTACGATGAAAAGGATTGTGAGACTAATGCTCGACGGAGAAATGGTTTTAACCCATCAAAGAAACGATCAATCTTACTTATTGGGTTGCGAATATAATCACCAGCGTACCTCGCTAACCTTGTAAAGTTAGCCTCATACTTTGTGACATTCTCATCCTCCTTTTGTCTCAGACTCAGAAATTGCCTTTCCATATCTGCTCGATGGTCGCGAGGAAAGTATTTTTCTAAAAACAGATCTTTGAACTCCCTCCATTCCATGTTTGATACTTCATCATCTTCCTTCATGTTTTGAATCAATGACCACCATTGATCAGCATCTCCAGTGAGGCGGTAAACTGCCATGGTAACTTTTTCCCTTTCACTACTCCCCAAAGCCTGAAATATTTTCTCTAGGGAAAATATCCATTGCTCAGCTACTAAGGGATTTGTACTCCCATTGAACGTTGGTGGTTGTTGTCTCATGAATCGATCTAACATTGATCCTCCACGCTGCGGATCAGGGTGCTCCATACGGGTAAGGTTATTATTCATAACCTGAGTAAGTTGTCCCAGTACGGTGATTAGCTGATCAGCACCAGTTGCATCACCAGCCCCACTATAATTATCTTGAGCAGGAGGGCAATCCCTACATGGAGTGCGTGCATTGATATGGTTTCCATTTCTTCCACTAGGCGCCATTTCTAAAAAAATGGCATAAACTAGATCAGTTTATGCATCAAAATACATAATCCCATACTTATAAAACACTTAACATAAATTGAACTATTTATGGATATAATCCATAATCATAAAAATGTTTTCTTTGAGGAAGTATATACTCATAAACCCTTCATAATGATTTGTAAAGATAGTGAGAGTTATCCTAAGCATATCCCCCGGGAGTGTCGTAACCAAGAGTGCAGCAAGGCCCGTTGTCGTGCACCAGTTCCCGTTCGAGTCTAGCTCAAAGCGGTGTTTTCGGGTTTTACCCCTAGGTACATCTGTTCCAGAGCCGCCTCTACCTGCTCGTATCCAGACAGGGATGTATTGCTCGAAAAACTCACAAAATCTCTACAATACCAAAATTCTAGGAAGTTCTTCTATACTAATCCTCAAAGTTCATCTTAGGTCTACGTGCTCTAATCAGAGTTTATCTAAATCTAGCTTCCAAGGTTTGTACTAAACTTCCTCTGATACCAACTGTAACGCCCCGACCCTAGTTGCCTAGAGTCGGTGCATTATTACATAACATTGGCATGATCACAAGAAAGATCAAATCTCGAAAGACCGATTGGTTTAGTAGCCTTGGAAACACTAGATATATTCATAAGTTTTACATTACATCATAAAATGAAAAACTACTACAACAACATAATGTCTCCATAATCCACACTACTATCCCCTCATAATATCCCTGCAGGTCATTCATAATTTACTTCTTCACATCCTGGGGAAAAATAAAACATAGAAAAGGGGTGAGCTCAAATGCCCAGTAAGGATAACAATATAGCGGAAACTTTCATAAATAAGAATAAACATTTAAGGCAATGCATTACTAAAACAAAAGCCTTTTAAAATTGAACTTCAACATGGTATGGCAAAAGTAAAATGAAATAATGCCATTTACTTATTCACATGGATATTCTACTAATCGAATAATCACATGCAAAAATCAATAACCACTTTCATAATGTTGGAATGCATAATGCCAGACTATCATAACCACATAGCCAAGGCCTCGTGCCAAGACTACAAATAAGATTTTGTCAAGGCCTTGTGCCAAGACACTAGTTTGTCTCATGAGACCTACCGATGCATCGAGGAGCTATAGCGGGCTCCACCCGTCACTTATTAAGTCCAATGCATTCCCATATGAAAAGGTTTAAACATAACATAAACATTCGTATTAAAACTAGCATACGAAATGTCAATAATTTCACCATAAACTATGAATGGTATAAAAATAGCACATCCATAGTCAAACATATCACAAAACCTTCAATACAATATAGAAGTTTTGTATCATAATAAATCAACTTCAAATAATCTTAAAATCCATCAAAGGATGTTGACATAGATGAAATCAAAATTCTTTTTAAAGAAATATCTCCTTTTATTTTGAAATCATTTAAGATCGATATAAAATAAAACATTTTCTTTGAAAATATTCTTATAAGCTTGTAAGGAAAGCTTTGAAGATTTTATAATGGCGTAAAATAACCGCACCCACCGTATAAGTTAAAAAAACATTCTTACCTCAATTATGTCGAAAAGGTTAAAAAGGACCTTGTTTTGAAAACGACGGAATGATTCCTTTATAAACCTCTTATAAAAAGTCAAACAAGGGTATAAATGACTTTAACCCATATTCTTGTAAATAGTAAAAATGTTTTGAAATACATTTCAAAGAAACATGGATGTGGATGATAAAGAGATCCCAGTAGATTATTACGTATAATACAACCTCGGATAACGAAGAGATTGTGAAATAACCCTTACCTTGTACTTTTCCTTGGTTGTGGTAGGTTAACCTCCTGTATAATGGTGAAATAATTGTTATTAAATTATACAAGAATCATATACATTAATATGATATCATATATGATCTTTTAATATTGATTTGATAATAATATCTTAGTATTATCGTTGTTTCGGGTGTTAACTTACTTGTTTTCTTTCATATGTTTTGTTACGTAAGACATGTTTGTAAAGGATAGGTTGTATATTATTCATATCCAGAATGATATCAAGTCCTTAAACATCATTTTTAAATCATAAAATGATAATTACGCTTTAATGGTTACGATGGAGAATGAATCTCATCGCGTTCGTGGAGACGGTAGTCCGTACGTACGCACGAGCGGCAATATCATTCTTTTGATATTAAAATAATATATAAATGGATGGTATATCATATATACAGAATCATTAACATGTTATATTTATTATTTACATGAGTTACACATCATTATTATACCCATCCAAATAATATTATATTGAATAACAATTACACCACGACGTGGAGACGGTAAGCCGTACGTACGCACGTATGGTGACATGTTATTCAAAGGGTGGATAGAATACTGAATATGATTGTACCATATTTATAATAACATCACAGTATATGTGAGATACTGGAGTTATTATTTCAGAATGGTAAGAACAAAGGAAGAAGAAGTGGAAGAAGAAATGAACTTAGAAAAGGGTGGTGAGATCATTACCTCTTCTTCGGGTTCTTCCTTTTTATTTGATCAAAAGGGCTCCTTAGGTTGGCTTTCTGATCAAACTAAGGCCTCTAGGTTGTATTGAGGGATGTTGGGAGAGTATTTGGGCAGAGTTTGGCCGAACCAAAAGGCTTTAGAGGTGTGAAGAAATGAGAAGGAGGAGTGCCCTTTTATAAGAGGGGTGAGGGGCACCTTTGGAAAAGCTAGAAATATTAATTTATAATAAATTCATATTAGGTTTCTAAAGGATCCAAAGTTGACTATTCAAAGTATGAGGTGGGGATAGGTCGAAAACAACTCATCCAATAGAATTTAGACAGGTTTGGGTACTTATATTAACCTTATCTTTAAGTATTAACTCTAAGTTAATTAGTTTCACTTTTACAATGTCTCTTTGTATTTTTATATAATATGGTTAATAAACTTACTATATACATCCAAGCGACCCCCAAGTGGTCCATTAATGATTAACCTATCATAATATAAGTCTCTTGGCCGAACCTTAGATTTTTAGGAATTTAATATCAATTAATAATATAATATTTGTTTCAAGAACTCTTTTATGTCAATTTTGACACTATTCAATAGTTGATTTTTTTGAAACTCCTAACAGATTGATTACTTCGAACAAAGTCAATTAAATCAATCCTAATATATCATATTATCATATAAAATTAGTTTAATTCATTAAAAGTTTCATATTATAATTATTTGGGTATTTATAATATCAATTATTTTAATTTTTCACTATTATAGTAATTACTGCATCATCATTGTGTCATAAATAAAATAAATTATTCAATGTCTAAAAATTATAAATAAAATATCATTATGTAGGAACTCTTTTTAGCTTTCTAATGAATATTTATAATCTAAAATCCAACATATATAACTCTATGTAAAAATTGTTGTTCTAAAAGATATATGCTTGTGTCATTTTTGTATTCATTTTAACTAAATTAAAATAAAGTGTCATTATCACTTACAAGTGGATCCATGGGGTCCCAAAATAGACCCAAAGATGCCCATGGTCTACCATGTATCAACCAATAGGGTTAAGACACGTTTTAGGGTAATTTAGTATTATTATAATATTATTTTTTTAACCCTTATTTACCGGATTTACCCTTAACCATGGTAAATAAAATATTTACCGCAGTAATTATTCAAAATGTCTAAAAATAAAAGTTACCCATTTACACAATTTGAACATCCTGATTCCAAATATGGAATCAATTTTCCTAAATTCAAAACACAGAAGTGGCAGAAATTAATTTAAAATTAATTCCCGCTGTCAAAACAAAAAGCGTGTTTTTAAGAGATAATAACTATCAAAAGATTGACACTTGTTTATGTTCGGTTTAATTGTAAAATTATGTCAAATGACCAACATTATATTAAATGGTAAAAATATATTCTAAATATACTTTAAAACTACTAAAATTCATAATTTATCACTATTAATTATTTTGATTAAAAAAGTTGTTTTTAATTAAAATTTAGTAATTTTCACTATTCATCAAAATATGAAAGTTATCCGAAAAGTACCAAAATTTCACCTTAGGCTAATTTTGATATTCCGAATCCAAAAATGAAGTCCATTTTGAAATATAGAATATATATGATTTCAAAAAGTAGGTATTACTATTCACAACGGCTAGTTTAATTAGTTGTGGTGTGTGTTAGAACTCGAGGTTGCGTACAACACACGCTATCGCATTATTCAAAGGGAAACGTACCGTAGAAGCTTGGGGTGTTACATAGTAAATTTATATACATGGTAAAGATTCCAATCATGAATAATATGTTTATAATAATATTATGTGAATTAGATATGTTCTTCCCACCATCATTATTTTATATAATGGTCCACCTAATGGTTATCTTAGCCAGAGAATTTCAAATATGTGGTCATATCCATTATATATGGATGTACCCCATTGGCCATTATATGAATATTTTGGAAGGGTACATAAAGAATTGAATTTGTTTAGAAGGATTTATTATAGAAAAATATATTTTTGAATAAATTGTTGAATTCTACATCGATTACCTATCATATTTTAATAGCATCGATCTCCCAAAATATCATCATAGTGGATGCCTTATGGATAAAGGGATTTCTGAAAAAGATGTTGTTACAATTACCATTACAAATAATGAGCAAGATCACCTTTAAATTTTACATGATAGTGAATATGTTGATATATATATTGAATACTACAAATAAATTATTAGAAATTTGAATCCATCAAGGGATAATGGATGGATATCAAATACACAAAATAAAAAGTTTATAGGGTGATTTTGAGATCATATTTATAAGTATTTATCTAAAAATATAAATTAAATTGTTGAAAAACTTTTATGGATAGCTAGGGGACCAAATTAAAATGTTATATCTTATACTGTTTTTGTAAGTAATTATTATACCATCTATACAAAATAACATGATGAATACAGTATGATGCAAAACAGTGGAGATAATATTATGGAATAATCAATTCACATATCTCGTTTTATGGATAGAAATCCAATTTATATGATTATTTCATATTTTAGTATAATCAAATAGATAAAAGAGTTGGATTATACAACATATCAAGTGTTGATTTTCCATTTCAAATGGGTTGTAAAAAAGAGTGCAGTGAAATTTAGGGAAATGGGAATCATGAAGGTGAATTTCAGTGTGAAAGGGTATCAGGATGAGCCATTCATAATGGAATCACAAGTAGTGCAGGTATTTTATATGTCAGATCTAGTAAACAGTGATTTTTTAATTGTTTTTCTTTATACTAAAATAACTTTAGGGTTAGATGAAAATTTAATTGAGGGTAACACTTTCATTGGTAGATCATAATCATTTCATGGTGGTCCCATTGTAGACAATGTCTTATATGTTTGAGTGGACCAAAAAGATTGGATTTGGATTCTTGATAGAGGATCAAAATCCTTTCAAACTTTAATGAATATAAAATGAGTTTAATGAGAAGGTTAAAGTTTTTTAAATATACTATGATTTTCCTAATAATATCATGTGTTCTATACAATATTTATGTAATATAAATTAAATGTTTGACTACTCATATAGACAATGAATTATGAACAATATAATGTACCAATATCAAGAAAGAATAAACACTTGATACTGAAACTATATAATTATTATGGGATTAACAATATGTTAATGAAAAAAATAAGAATGACATAACATCGCTTTTTTGACTAAAATTATCGAGGCAATAAGAAAGGGAATAAAATTTGAGTTTGGTAGAAATCAAAGAGGTTAACCTATTAACCCTAACAAGTCAATGTTTATTAGTTATGTTGGGGTCATAATGAGGATGAATGTTCCAATTTATATAGATTCATGGTTCCATTTCCATCTTGAAATGAAGGAAACCATTTGGGAAGATATTAAGGTAATATTATGATATAATTTCTCTATTTTAATAAAAAATTATATAATTAAACATCGATTTACTTTTCATTATCCCTTATGGATTTTATTTATATTAAATTATTTTCATAAAAAATATGTCTTAGTGGTCACTAAAAATACCATAGAGGATTCCAGACACTTCTTACCAAGATTCATCTCAAGGATGGTGAGGGAATGTAAATCCCCACCCTCCAGTTATGTATGCACACATTATAAAGTAGGAAAATGGAATGCCTTACTCAGTCGTCGTGAAGAAAAAAATTAGGTTCATTATAGTTAATAATATATTATTTGACATTATTTATTTTATCTAATTTGATTCAAAATTGTTAATTTATGAAATAAAAAAGAAGTTATAAAAATTAACAATATGAATCAAAACCAATGTACCAATGTCGCAAAGTAAGGACAGGGTATGCTTCCCTAGAGAAGAAAATGGTATGTATTTTTAATCTAAAATAAAATATTTATGTTTTGTCAAAAATAAATAAAAAAATATTTATGTGATATAAAACAATATATATTCCTTTTTTATATGTAGATTGATGAATAAAAATTTGAAGCCACTTCCATCCCACTTCATGTGATATTGAAGGACTGCATAAATAAAGAGGGTAATATAGTCAATGAACATATGCAATCATCATGGGAAGCATGTATAAATATGAAATAATAGTAAGTCATTATGATTTATGACAGTATTATATAAAAATATCTATTTATGTTCATATGTTTTTTATATGATTTAGATACATGAATTGACAGTAACCACACCTGAAGAAAAACTAATTTCAATAGCCTTGAATCATCCAGAACAATATAGTCATGTTAGAGGTGTTGGTTTTGGAGTGTTACCTCAAACGTATTTTGAGAATACAAAGATTTAAGAAGATACATATCATATGATGAAATGAATATAGGGGAAAATATATTCTTTGAAATTTATTATTATCTTGTTTGGTTTAGAATACCAATATATGTGAAAGGATCAAAGAGAACTAGAAGTGGAATAAATATTAGCACATGAAGATCCAAATGACCCCATAAACATTGAGTCTATTCATTCCCCTAAACTGCATGCCTTACCTAAGGTTATGGTGCATAATATCCCAATAGGAATGCTACAAAATAAAAAAAACACTCAAAGATCACATGAGAGAGGGGGTTGAAGTATCTCAAGATTTGAGCATTGAGTTTCCTATTCCAATAAATTATCTAGATATGATAATGGTCAATGATTCTATAGGAACTTTCATTAAATAGTCATTTAATCTTATAAAAATGAATTAGTTGTGGCCTTAAAAAAATTAAATGAAAAATCTATAACAGTTGATAAAAAATGGTCTAAAATGGGGTATAGTATTACAAAAAAGATGAAATTATTGGGAAATGGAAGGTTGGATGAAGATAATTTAGTGAATCAAATAAGAAAACAAAAGGACCTTTCGTGAGTACCTTCTACCTACCAATTCCACTATATCATATATCAACATTACAAGTTCATACAGACACCTCATTTAAATATATAGATACTTCCTACATTTATTATTAATAATAAATATTTGGAAATTTCATTACATAAGTGGTTGGACTTGAGAGTATAAATGATATTCTCAAGTTTGAATGGCTAAGAGTCTTAGTTGTGAATACATAAATGTGGCACATTTTCATAACCTGTTTATCCAAAAAAATGATCTACTATGTTCATTAATGTTTATAACTATTCATATTTTCTATAGTCATTTATATTATTCCTATATAAATAGAAAAACTTGTGAATCACAATTTGTATTCATTAATCCCTATATCATTTCTATGAAAGAAATTTCTTTTCAAGTGAAATAAATTGATAAGAAAAAATATGAACTAAGTGAGGCATTTGAGAATAAAATAATAGACAATAGACTCTTTTAGATAACTACAATTAAGGGTTCAAACTCTACAATATAATCATATAAAATATATTTTAATTTTTCATTAATTATTTTATTTTATTTTTGAAATCATTGGATGCTGATTGTAATCAATTTAGATACCCAAAATATTTATTTTTTGGATATAATGCATGGATTTCCAAAAAACTTGCCACATGTGATGTGTATTGTGAATTTTTAATTCACTATAATCAATATTTTACAGATAAACATAAAATTATATGTTCTATTTTGGGTTTTAATGAAAATTTTTTATGATAAGGGGATCTATAAATATAGGATAAAGTATAGTATGAAGTTAGTCACTAAATATAATAAGCCTATGAATTTATTCAAAAGGAAATAGATTAAGGAATATATATAAAAATATTTAACTATCAGAACATATTTCAAAATAATTACTTATTTTTTTCAATGTTTCTATAGTGTCTGAAGCAAGATAACAAAAATAATTGTGGATATTACATTTTAAATTTTATGAAAGATATCATATACCATGAAAATACAAGCATACCCAAATAGGTAATTTCCAAAATTGGTTAATATTTTAAAAAATATATATTTCTTAATTGTATTTTTTCTATATTTTCTTATTACTACCATGATTTCCAGCAATCAATGTACTCAAAAGAATAAGTAAGTTTTTTTAGATATGAGTGAGTAGAGTACATGGTGTCAGAATGTTTTTCAACACCAAATTTATGTGATTACCTATTATGTTTTTGATCTAGTGTGGTATATAACCTTAGAGACACATTTGGGATGTGAAGCATTTGTATCATAATGCTAATATATTATTTTTATTATATTTTTTAAGTAGATATATAATGGAGGGAATCATTTTTTTAGAAATGAATGAGAATAATATATAGTGTCAGAATGTATACAAATATCATAAATAGATGAATTTCTACTACTTATTTTGTTAATTTTCTCATCATTTTATCTAATTTTCCTAGTTAATTTATTTATTATTTTTATTTGATACTTAAAGTGTGTGTTTTTAGTTTAAAAATGAAATTTTAGTTAAAAATGTGTGTCACTCACTTTAAATGTAGAAAACACACTTAGATTGTTTTCAAAATTTAGGAAAGTGACCCCTAATTCATTTTTTATGTGTAGGAATCAACCAAACATCAATATGACACTCGGTGTAGTTGTTATAACTCTAAGTACATGTTTTTAATATAAAAGTGTCATTTTAGTTTAAAACATGAATCACGTGGGAAAAATGGAAAAAATGAACTCATATTATTTTCAAACCTTTAGAAAATGACCTATAATTCATTTAACATGTGTGGGAATTGACTGCACTCTAATTTAACACATGATATGGTTTTTATGACTCAAAGTACATTTTTTTAATATAAACATGTCATTTTTGTTTAAATTGCATCACATGTCCAAAACCAAGAAAATTAGATCATATTGTTTTCAAACTTTAGGAAAATGATCCATAATTTATTTATGATGTATAGGAATCTATTACACATTAATCTGACACTTGATGAGGTTAGTATGACTCAAAATTGTTGTTTTCAATAAAAAAGTGTCATTTTAGTTTAAAATGTGCATCGCTATCAAAAACTCGGAAAATGGGATCATATTGTTTTCAAACTCCAGTAAAGCAATCCATATTTCATTTTTGGTATGTATGAATTAACCGCATAACAATATGACACATGATGTTTATGGTATGACTCAAAGTGCATGTTTTCAATATAAAAGTTCCATTTTAGTTTAAAACACATGTCACATCACCAAAAAAAGTAACCAATCTTGTATTTTTTTCAAAAATTATTAAAATAAGATATAATTTATTTATTATATTTATGAATTAATCTCATGTCAGTCCCACAAATGATGTGGTTGGTATGAATTGAAGTATGTCTTTTCAATAAAAAAAGTACCAATTTAGTTTAAAACACACATCAAAAAACCAAAACCAAGAAAATGAGTTCATATTATTTTATTACTTTAGGAAAATTACCCATAATTAATTTTTGATGTTTAGGAATTTACTTTACACCAATCTGACACATGATGTAGTTGTAATGAGTTGAAGTACGTCCTTTCAATATAAATTTTTCATTTTAGTTTAAAACACATCACATAAAAACAAAGAAAATGAGCTATTATTATTTTCAAAATTATGTGCAATGATCTATAATTTGTTTTTGATGTGTATGAATTGACCACGCATCAATTTGACACCTGATGTGGTCGGTATGACTTCAAATGTTTGTTTTTAATATAAAAGTATCATTTTAATTTAAAACATGTATCACTATACAAAACCAAGAAAACATGTTGAGATTGATTTCAAACTTTATTAAAAATATTCATAATTCATTTTTATGTGTTGTAATTGACCACACATTAATATGACACACGATGTGGTCACTATGACTTAAAGTGCATGTTTTCAATATAAAAGTGTCATTTTACTTTAAAACGTGTTTCACATCACCAAAATAGAGCAACCAATCTTGTATTATTTAAAAATTTAAAGAAAAAGATATATATTTCATTTGTGTCATGTATGAATCATCCACACATCAATCTGACACCCAATGTGGTCAATATGACTCAAAATGCATGTTTTAAATATAAAACTGTCAATTTAGTTTAAAACACACATCAAATATCCAAAACCAAGTAAATGTGCTCATATTGCTTTCAATCATTATGAAAAAAATCCAGAATCCATTTTTGAATTATAGGAATCGACCACACATAAATCTAACACCCGATGTGGTCAGTATGAATCGAAATGCGTGTTTTAAATATAAGTGTCAATTTAGTTTAAAACACATGTCACATCATCAAAACCAAAAAAACGAGCTTTTATTTTTTTTTTTACTTTAGGAAAATAATAGATAATTTGTTTTTTATGTGTAGGAATTGACCATGCATTAATCCAACACATGATGTGTTCAGTGTGACTTGAAGTGCATGTTTTGAATACAAAAGTATCATTTTAGTTGAAAACATGCCTCAAATATCCAAAACTGAGTAAATTATCTTGGTTAGTTTTAAATCTTTAGTAAAATGATCCATAATGTATTTATGACATGTAGTAATTGATAACATGTTAATCCAACACACTATGTGGTCGATATGGCTTTAAGCATTCCTTTTCAATATAAAAGTGTCATTTTACTTTAAAACATGTGTCACATCACCAAAACCAAGAAAAAGAGGTTGGAATGTTTTCAAACATTAATAAATTGATCAATAATTCTTTTTTGAACTATAGGAATCAACCGCATGTAAATATGACATGTGATGTGTTAGAAACTACTCGAATAGCATGTTTTCGATACAAAAGTGTCATTTTAGTGTAAAACACCAATAAAATAGGTAAAACAGATGAAAAAATTTCATATTGTTTTTATACTTTAGGAAAATGATCCATAATTCATTTGTGACATGTAAGAATTGATCGCACATCAATATGACACCCAATGTGGTCGATATGACTCAAAATGCATGTTTTCAATATAAAAGTGTCATTTTAGATTAAAATGCATGTCATGTTACGAAAACCAAGAAAATGATCTTAAATGTTTTTTAAACTTTAATAAAATGATCCATTATTCATTTTTGACATGTAGGAATGGACAGAACATCAATCTGACACATGATGTAGTAAGTTTAACTTCAAGTGTGTGTTTTCAATACAAAAAATATCATTTTAGTATAAAACACACATCAAATAGACAAATCTAATAAAATTAGTTCTTATTATTTTCAAACTTTATAAAAAAAATATCCACAATTCATTTTTGATGTGTAGGAATCGACTTCACATCAATCTGATACACGATATGAATGATATGACTCACATTGTATGTTTTCAATATAAAGGTGTCATTTTAGTTTAAAACACAAGTCACTAGACAAAACTGATAAAATTGTCTTAGATTGTTTTCAAGATTTAATAAAATAACCGATAATTCATTTTTGATATGTAGTAATTGAACACATATTAATCTGACACATCATGTGTTTGGTAACACTTGAAGTTCATGTTTTCAAAATAAAAGTTCCATTTTAGTTTAAATTCTGTCTCATATAACTAAAACTATGAAAAAAAATTAATCATTTTCAAACTTTAGTAAAATGACATATAATTCATGTTTTATGTGTAGGAATTGACCAGATATCAATCTGACACACGATGTGGTTAGTATGATTCGAAGTACGTGTTTTCAATACAGAAGTTTCATTATAGTTTAAAACACACATCAAATAGAAAAAACCATGAAAATGATCTCATATTGTTTTCAAACATTAGAAAAATGGTAAATAATTCATTTTTCATGCGTAAGAAAAGAATGCACTTCAATATAACACATGATGTGAATGATATGACTCAAAGTGTTTGTTTTTAATATAAAGGTGACATTTTAGTTTAAAATGCATGTCACTGTAAAAAATAAGAAAACAAGTTCAAATTGTTTTAAAAATTTAGGAAATCAATCCATAATTCATTTATGACATGTAGAAATTGGCTGCATGTCAATATGACACATGATGTGGTCGGTATGAGTCAGACTGCATGTTTTCAATATATAAGTTTCATCTTAGTTTAAAACGTGCATCACATAGCCAAAAAATGAGAAAACAATATTGAATTTTTTTCTCATAATTTTATATTTTGTTTCTTAATTAATTTCCTTATAATTTTTATATGATACTTATTTAATTAATTTTTATAAAAATAATGCTTGAATGTGAACAAGAAATTATGTGGCAGTTGAAGGATTTTTCTCAAAAGAAAGTGTTCTTGAATTGGAACACATTGGTAGTGATAGTTTTTTATTATCACGGGTGTGAGCCAATTTAATATAACCTAGTTTTGATAACAAAAAGAAATGGTGTCACATGTAAGGATCAATTGAAACTCAATATGATACACGGTATGTCTGGTATAACTCAAATGATATGTTTTTAGTTTATAATTTACACTTTGATTTTAATTTATTTCTTGATAGTATTACAAACATAAGAATTTTTTTTAATACATTTTCATTATTTTTCTCAATCTTGGGTGGTTTTTTTGATAATTAATTGCATAATCATGGGTCAGGGGATAAAGACAGAGGATCATTGGTGTTTTTAAATTTTTGTGATAAATTTCACTTACTAATATAATTATAAAAACCAATGTTTGAAATGGCTATAATATAGTGTCTTTTTCTTTCATTTGTGATGTAAATTTTATTTCAATAAAATTATATAATTGATCCCTATATTTTCCTATTGAATATCTTCATATTTTCTTTTACAGTGTACTATAATTTTAACAACACATCGCAATAACATTCCCCTTTATCAGCACTAGTAATAGCACTGATAAAATATCCCTTTATCGGTGCTATAAAAAGTGATGACAAATGGACCCCTTATAAGTGCTAAACTTACACCCATAAAGGACCCCCTTTATTAATGCTAAATAAAAGAACTGGTAAGGACCTAGAAATTTTATAGGCACGTTGATTTTTGATGATTTTTTGTACTAAAAAAGATCTATTTTAGCACTGTAAAAGGTCACATGTGTAGTAGTGTTTCTTTCATTATTAATTTAGGCAATATTACTCAAGATTCACCCATTGTATCCTACTTCACCATGAATATATGTCATCATGGTTTTAATCAATACATAAAATTACATGACTAATAATATCCATTAATAATAATATTAAATTCTAAGGAACAATACACATGTTCATGGATAGAAACATCCAATGACATATATAAATTTAGATTTCCTATGGGCAGGTCATGTTCTCATAATCTTCTACACTAGAAATTATAATGGGAGTACACCATGAGAAAGTGCATCAAAGTCCTATGAGTCTCCATCCCCAATATCCTATATAATTTTTGTCCCATCAAATGATATTATCCAAATATATAACATATATTTAAGAATATTTTCATTCCACTTTTGGATTCTCATCATAGCAGGGAACTGTTATGACCTTTTAGTGAGACATTTACTCTTAGAACATTATAACATACTATGTAACATAGAAAAACAATCATGATGTGATAAGAAGTTTATTAATATTCAAAAAATGAATATAGATAATCATAAAGTACAGAGAAGTTGGTTATAGCTATGAAACTCCAACACCCATGACCTTTCTAGGTTTAGAGTTTTAAAGAATTATGAAAAATATTACTTAAAAAAATAATATATTTCTTACCCAATGGAAATTTTTTCCATTATACCCATATTTTATTATTCCATAATATATCTTCAATATCTATTACAAAATTATCTATACACAATACAATTTTAAATATATCATATATAATTTTGTTCTTTATAACCTATGAAAATGGAAACATAAGAAGGGTGAGATCAAACACTTAGTAAGGGGTAGCGTACATTGGAATCTATCAGAGAATAAACAAGGAATGAATGATATGGTAAGAATAAATTATATTCAAATAATGTTATATAACTAATCACATAATCTCAATAATAACTGATTTCATAGTGATGGAATGAATAATTTCAAATACTATAACCTTAACTTAAAGGCCTCTATGAAGACACCATACATGTCGTAAAATCATCATATAAGGAATGAAAGATAATTGGGTAGGCATACACTGAATACCAAGTCTAGTTTATCTCATGAAACCTACCTAAGTATCAAGGGTATATCTAATATCCAGACCCACCCATCACTTATTAAGTCCAATGTATTCAATAAATGAACAATAAAACAATACATAATAAATATACCTTATCAATAAATAAATATAAATATTGAATCGAGTATAAAAAATTTCAGTATTCCATAGTATATAATTAATCTTCCTTAGCTGTTAATAATCATTTTTATAGAAATAAAAATTATACCAATTATCAATGATTATCTAGTCAATAAATGAGTTATATTTCTTGGTAAACCCCCATAATTCAATTTATATAAAATAGGATCTTTATACCGTATAGAGTAATGGGTATAAGACTACTTCAATAACAAAAATAATGTTGAATACATCCATGATAATAAAGAATATGGATATAAAATAGATAATTAGTTAATTATAATTGAAAACTTTAAAGTAAATTTATACCTTTTGGAAGATACAAGTGAAACTTTGAAAATAACTTTTTTTAAAACTTTTATAATTTAGTTGAAAAAATAGAGTTAAAAGTAACTTCCAAAACTATTTTCATGATATGTCAAGAAGACTTTTAAAACATTCCTTTTAAAGTAATTTATAATAACAGAATCTTGAAAATAAACTAAACTTAAGTAATTTAATGTGGATTGGATGGAAAAAATATACATAAATGTAATGAAATCCATTTTTAAAAACTTTTATGAAAATAATATCCATTTGTTTTGAAAATATCACAGAATACTGGGAATAGATAATAATTTTGGGAAAAATAACCAAACATGGAAAGGAATCTAAACAATTAAGAATAGTCATGACATTAGGAAAAGTTTTTCTTTTATAAAATGTTTAAAAAGATATTTTTTTCATAGTTTTGTAATGAAAGTCAAAATTGACATGTTTGGAAAACATTTAAATCATTCTTTTTAAACTTATGAATGGAAATCCAAATTTTAGATAAATTGAGTTTAAAAACTCAGTTAAGTATAAAAAATCATTCTTTAAATGGGTTATTGAATATAGGCATGGAAGAGAAATGTTCTCATAAAAAATAGATAAATGAGGCTGTATTTTCTTATAAACATTCTCTTAGTTGTTGTGAGTACCAAAGAGAGGGAAAATGGAAAGAATACATAAAAATCCTAGAAATAATCATAGAAGTAGAAAATAGATGGGATTTAGGGGAGTAAGAACACACAATCACCTCAAAGGAAATAGAAACAGAAATAATCTTGATAAAGAGTGAGATTATACAATAATCCCTTAAATATATTGTAATAGTTGAATCATAACCACTTGAAAGATGAAACATGAAATAAAACATTAATTACAATGAATAAAAGGGATATCATGATCAAATCCAAAGAATACACAAAAATTATCGACATAAAAACCCAAATAAAAGGATGGATGACTTAGTTGATACAAGAATATTTATTAAACAAACCATAATATTGAGAAATATCATTATCAATTGTACTTGAACCATAATCACCTCAAAATTAGAAAATGTCCAACAATGGACCAAGAGATATAAAATGACCATCCATTTATAACATTTGGTATATATATTTCAATGTTAATATATAATCATTAATTTATAATCATTAATAGATTTATATAATGAGTTTTTAAAAAATGGATATATTTATCTATGTGTAAGATTTTAAATATATGATGTGTATTTATCTATATGTATATATTTATATGCATATGTACTTATCCATGTTTATACTTATATTTTTATGTACTTATATATATATAACTGTAAATCTCCTCTATAAAAATTACATTTGAAAACTCATCAACTGAAAAATTTACATCAGAGATTTATATTGCAATATTTTTATATAGTAATTTATAGATGTATATATTTACTTGTATTAAAAAAATATAAATATTTATAATTATATATATATGTATATATGCATGTATATACTTATAGTTTTATGTACTTGTATAAATTTATGACTATAAATAATTACATTAATGTTTTTGTATATACATGTACATATGTATGAACATATAAATGTTTATACTTATTTTTTTGTGTACTTATATGTCGGGACCCGACCCATACCAGGGCTCGAGCCGTAACTACCCAAACCCGCCACCATAGGCCAGGGGTGGCGGTAAACACCGAAGGCACAACAAACTCAGGGAGGCCTTTCCTAAGAACATGTATACACACACATCCAACTCAATGAAAAATTGTCTAGGAAAAGGAAAACAAGATACAACACTGCTATATATATAAACCACAAGTATGAATTGACCTCTAAACAGTAGAAGTACATGTGTTGTAAAGTAAACTGAAAGGAAAAAAGGGGAAATACATGCCCAACCAAAAAGGTGAAACAACTAGGTAGTAACTGAAAAAGTAAAACAGTTGTGTAACACCCCGGTAATTTGTTTTATAATTTTAAATACATTAAGTTATGAAAAATAATAATTTAAAATTAAGTGTTTTAATAATACTTATAAATAATTATAATTTATATCTTTCAAATTAATTAATTAAGGTTCTAAAGAAACAAATACTATTTTAAAGTATTGTTTTATGTAAAATAATATTTTAATATGAATATATGTATTTGATTAATTTTTATAAATATATTATTTAATTAAATATTTTAAGAATAATATATATCTTGATTATTATAATTATTTTTATCAAATTATGTTACAAATATATTCACTATTAATATGACACCCAATGATTTTATGGTATATTTATTCATAAATAATTTCAATTCATTAGACAACATATATGCACACAACATCGAGTCTCTCTGAAACAAAACTTTTTTATAGTTATAACCTAGCTGTTAAACTTAATTTTTTCACTTTTTTTATTTGAATTTTGAAAAATGGGCATACACCATTGCGATCAGTAAGTTTTTTAGAGTCTAATAGGATCAACTTATTTTTTGGTGAATAATAACTTGACCCTTCTGAATAGTAATGTATCCTTATGAATAGTAATGTTACCCTTATGAATATTAATATGACCCTTATGAATTGTAAACTCACCCATGAAAGTATAAATAAAATTTAGGCACCTTATAAATGAAAGTGGATGTTCTAAAAATTAACAATTAAGTATTGGTATTTTTGTGAGTAATAAATATTTAATTACAATTTTAAATCAATAAATTAATAAAATTAATTTTCATAAAATTTATTCATAAATAAATATTTTATTTTCCTGTGATTTTAGAATAATTTTAGGAGACCTCAGTTAATTTTGGAAAGTATTATAAAATCAGTTTTAAATTTAAAATCTGTATTTTTCAAGTAAATAATGATTTTATTTAAAAACTAAATTTATCTTATTTATAAAATTATTTTAATAAAATGGAGTTTATTTTTTATTTCTACACATTTAAAAATGGTTAGGGTGAATTTTTGATATTTTTTCTGAAATACTTGAATTTTTTGTGAATAGTGAAATTCGTTAATTTGCGAGATATGCTAAATAAATGAATTTCTGCATTGTGCTTGAGCCATGCATGATGTAAATGGACATTGTTTAGAACTAGTATGCACTTATTACTATTTTGTGTCAAAAAATCAAGACTATTCATAATATTGATCCAAACTAATAAAATAATTATTAACATAATGGAAAAACTCTCCTCTCCCCCACTACAAAAAACAACCCCTCACTCCCTCTTCCCATCACTCCTATAAGCCCTGAAGCTTCTCAATGTTATGCCTAAATAATATTCCCTAGTCCCTCCCCACGACCAGGATCTCTTGGTATTTCTAAAATATCAAAACCCCTTCCCTTAAGGAGGTTCTCAAAGATGATAATTCAAGAGGTAAATCCTCTTACTTTTTCATTTAATTTCATTTCAATTTATCTTCTTTTCTTATTCTCGCATAACCTCCACTATCCAACTGATCTTGATAAATATAGTATCATCTATATACTATAATTATATCATGTTAATTTAATAACCATTATCAATCTCCTTAATCTCTCCCTCTCAATTATTTTGTATACGAAATCATTGTCCGAGAGGTGCCAATTTACAACCTTCGTAGATGACGAAGTTTCGTTCTTCAATTTCTTCTTCAAGGCTGGTCATGAAACCATTTTTATAGTTGAACCATATTATAAAATATTTATTATATATTATTTAATTATTATGGAACCATCATTTATACATGATATTAATTAATAGAACAAAGTTGTGATCGAAAAACTGCCGTAAAAATCTAAACGATCATCATTAAATGTCTTATCTATTGATTTGTCCTCGTACCATGTAATAAAATGAAATATATAAACAATTACACTTATTTATGTTAATTAATAATATATAAGTTCAATTCTAGATAATTATATACATTCCACATGAACTCCATTACTTATAATCAAGCGAACTGATCATGAAATCAGGGAAATGAACACTCCAGAATAGTGGAATTCAATATTATAAATTATCAATAAGGACCTAAATGAACTTAATAAAACTATAATGAATCAAATATATTTAGATAAGGTTTTTAATTAGTTAATTAATGGATTTAATTTGATTATTCTATACATTAAGTTCAAGTACAAAATACATTCGGACATTAGGTAAGGGTTTTCTACCCGAACCTCCATTTTCTTTCGGATTACTCTTATTCTCTATTTACCTCAATGGAATTATCAATTATTATTTTACTCCTATGAAATTATTTTTTAATGTTCTATATATGTGTACCAATCATAATCCTTATTTATTTTAAGAATAGTTACATTTTTTAAAAGGATTATTCAGAAAATCTTTCCCGATAAACAAGCCTGATTCAAGGGAACTTTTTGAATTCTTACCTATTTTCAGGTACACTCTATATTATATATTAATCCACCATTATTTTTATAAAATAACACATATTATTATTAAAAAAACTAACTTATTTTAATTTAGTTTTTATACATAAATTTTTCCAAAAGAACTCTTCTTTTCAAAGTAAAGGAGTATTTCTCTCAAGAATTACTCGGTGATTTTTGTAAGATTAATTTCATCTATTTTAACACTATTTTTTATTATTATGTTTAATTTGGAATAATATTTTATGATATAATATACCATGTTTTATTTAATTGTTTATTATTAGTTTTATTGTGGGTGTGCTATCTTGAAACCATTCACCGTATTACTCTGAATGGTTAGTGTTTATGTTTAATGTTCAGGGAAAGTTATTTACATTTCATATGTTAGTTTCAATATGAATGTATATATTGTTTATTTTTATACCTATTAATATTAGGAATGAATTGGACTTAGTAATTTACATATGGGGCCTGTTATAGCCCCTCGATGCATCAGTAGGTCTCATGAGACAAATAGATATGGACTTGGATGAGGCCATTCCCATGTTCAGATATGGTTTTGGATGAGGCCTTACTCATTTTTAGTTGTCTTGGTCGTGGCCTTGATGGTGTGATTCAGATGTCCGATATTTGTTTTCCCTTGATAAATCATGTGATTATTTGACTAGTATAATATCCCTGGAGAAGTTTCATTTGACTGTTTATATGGCTTTATTTATTTGGACTTTATTCCTTCCATATCATGCTCAAGTATATTTTTAAAGGCATGTGTTTTTAGTTATTCTTCATACCTAGTGTTTATGTTTATGATTACTTTTTTTGTATTAATTACCTTTAATGAGCATCTGACCACACCCCTTGTATTTTATTTCCCTGGGGTTGAAAAGATGAATATTATGTATGACTTTTAGGGGTGATTTAGGAGTTATGGAAGTTTCCAATGGAAATGCTATATTTTTTTCCTTCAAGTTGTAATGTTGAACTTATGTATTTATTTGGTTTCAAAAAACTACTAAAATATTTATTCCTTTGGGATACGACTTTCTTGTAATCATGTTAATGTAATGAAATAAGGCATCAGATCTGAGCAACTGAGGTTAGGGCATTACAAGATGAGAGAGCCCTACTTCTGAATCCCAAGCTACGACCACCGTACATGGTCCAATCACATGTATCCTTAATCTTCTATGAAGCTGTGATCAACTGGTCCATCATCTTCATATGGAATGACATGTGCATAAAAATCCATTGTAGGGGTTAGTCTAAACATACTTAGTAGGATGCCCTGAAAAGGAGAAGGGGTAATAAAAGATACAACTGAAGAGGGAAGAAGTAGATAGAAAAAGGTAAAATAAAGAATATAGCTCAACCCAAAAAGAGAGTGAAGTAACCTCATCCAAACATAAGGATCTAGAAAAGGTGAGAAGATGAACTTCTCGTTTATTCTTTGTTACCTACAATAGGAGATTAGACTCATCCAACCACAAGAATCCATACACATAAAGCATGTGGAATACCCTACGCATCTTCACTTCTCTTAGAAGGAGAGTAACCAAAACCCAAGGAGTGGGTAATAAAATAGGATATATAAATATGATCAGTCAAAGAAGCTAAAACTAGATACTAAGGGTATCTCTATATCATAGCTCTTCTAAAGAAGAAGAGTAGCCAATAGTCCAGATGTATCCACCAATGATGCCCAGCATCCCACACGTCTTCCCTGAAATACAAGTCAAATGAAATTAAAAACATACCTTGATACTATCCGCTTTGGGAAGCATTGTCTCTTCCCCACGGTTTTAGGTCATGTCACATGGAAATGTCTCAGTGGGGAAATAATCCCTCTTCCTAGAGAGTCTAAAGTTACAACATAGCACATCTCATCACTTTACCGTACAGTCGAGGATTCAAGTCTCAAGGTCAAGGACCCATTCCCAGCCCAGCTAGAGGGTTCCACTCTAGTCATTAGGTATCCACACCCTAGTACGTTAGGGGGGGTCATCACCCAGAAGTCAACGAGGACCCACTACCCAGCCTCACTAAATGGTAATCCACTAGAGGGTACTTCCCAGCAAGTGTCATCGATGAGACCCACTACCCAACCCCACTGAAGGGTAGTATGCTGGAGGGTACCTTGAACTTCCATCAGGGAACCCACTTCCCTACCCAGTTGGAGGGTAAGCTTGAAACTGCTCTGGTCATCCCTACTGTATGGTACTTCTCAAAAATCATTGAAGAACTACAATGTTCATCCCTACTGGATGGTACCTCTCAGAAAGTATCGAGGAAAATCCACTGGTCATTCCTGCTGGATGGTACCTCTCAAAAAGTATTGAGAAAACTCAACTGGTTATCCTTGTTGGATGGTACCTCTACATAAGACAACCTGGAACATTCACATAGCATCTTGTAAAGTGGTACACGATGCGAATGGAGCTCACACGATGTGTGACACCACCCCATCGCCTGGACATGTACCTAACCATTCTCAGGTACTAAATTGCGATCAAGAACCCCTAGACATGATTGTGTACTCCGAGAGTACATGGCATATCTATCCGAAAGGATAACAAGTTCATGATGCTCATTATTTATCCGAATGGTGAAAACATAATTTCACTAACATGCCACCTCAAACAATCCTAGAACATTTGACTGCATCGCTTCATACATATTCCCTACTCTAATGAAAAACGATGTTGTCCTAAGTTGTGGGTTCTCTTTAAATATAGTAGAAGGATCTTCTATCGATATTCCTTTAATTTTTTCCACAATTTATGATATCAATAAAAAGGATTCGCATGTCCAAATGGATTATGTTGTTGTGATCCTTTTGAAAAATTGCACAAGATCGACTATTCATTAGCCCCAGATGGACATATGATGGAAAAGTTGTATATCCATTAATTAAATTTGGATGGCCTCATGGGGCCCACACCTTAATTCTGAAACAAATTACATGGATCACACCATTGCGATCCTTGCATAAAAAAACACAGGATCAACTATTCATTCTTCCAAAAAGGAAACCAGGTGAAAAAGTTGCATTTCACCACAACACGCTTGAGTACGGCTTCATGGGACCCATGCCTTTATTTGAGTTTAAGCACCTAAAATCGGTCTTGAAATGTCAACCTCAATTTTAGGGTCACAACACGCTACTGGCGCATTGATTGGACATCGTATGCAGAACTTAGGATCGATTAAAAAAAACTAAATAATAATAATTATATTATTATTATTATATTTAAGCATTTCATGAAACTGATCCATGAGCCTAAAACATAAAATTTCCACACCAACCTCAAAATGTCCGTCATGAAAGCTGGTTCATGTTGTCGTAGATGGAACGTTAATTGGACACTCCATGTAGGAGTTACACTCGAATTAGTGTCTGAAAAATATTATTATTATTATTATTATTTTTAGGGTGTTTTATTGAAATATTCCACAAGTCATCAAAAAGCACCCAACATTGGTATTAAAAAAATTTCATCAAAGATAGGGTCACAAGGCCACTAACGGTGTGTGAATTGGATGCCTCATGGGGAAGTTACAGCCGATTAATATTTTTATTAATAATAATAATATTATTTTTATTATTATATTTTCTTTTTTTTTATTTTCTTTTTTTTTAAACCCGCATGGGGGCAGTTCTCATGGTTGGACGGCTATCATTGTCGTTGTCTCACTCCGGCTGCCTCTACATGCTGCCCACCTCGGTGCTCCGCCGTCGTTCAACTGCGCTTGGCCACCGTCCTATGGCGCTCTGTCATCGTCCCACTGCACCACCACCTTCTGTAGCTATTGCAACTCCTCTGGGGATGAAACTCAAAACCAGGCGTAGATCTGGTCTCCTCGTATTGAGGGATTCATAGATCTATGCTTCACCCCATGTTTCGTTAACATTCCAACAAAGTGAAAAGTTAATGATGAAGAACATATAAAAAACACAAAGAACGGGAAATCCAGGAATTAAATGACCGATGGTCATTGTTAGTTTGGTCATCAATAATCATTAAAAAAATTAACAAAAGCAATCAAACTTCAATAATTTGAAATCAAAGATGTGGAAATCAATAGAATCCTACCTTGATTTGATCTAATCGTCGTTGGAAATGTGTTCTCCTTGATTCTACTACAATCCTGTCATGATGACCTGCCTCCAAAGATACCCCTCTTAGGATATAAATAAAGAAAGGAAGATAATTACCCCTATTCCCGCCTTCAGTAGGCCCCGAAGTGGCGACTAGCACCAAGGGTATAAAGATATAACAATATAGGAGCATTACCCCCTATAAGAAAACAATATGGGTAGATAGGATGAATCAATCACAAATAACTCAATGAAATATATAAAAAGAAGCCAAACCATCCCAAAATACATGTATAAATCAAAACTGATACATAGAAAAGTCTCCAAATAAAAACCCAAAAAGAATAAATGCTAAGGCAGCGACACTACAACACCTCCAAATGCCCGAACTAGAAATGTCCATCAAAGTCCAAAAATTCCTCCTAGGAACTTGAAAATACTTTTCATATATATAGGGTGATAATACAAGAATACTCAGTAGGAAAACCAAATTCTCTCATCCACAAGTGGGAGAATCATACTAATGCCCCTATGAGAAAACAGTAGAAACCAACATCACCTAACAAAGAATATTATCCATCCTAACCTCACCAAGGCATGCTAAAAAAATAACACATGTAAAGTAAAGTAATATAGTAAGCACATAGATATTTGGGTACCCCATACCAATTTCCCACTAGTTAAATGATCATTTCTAACAGTGAATATCCTGACACTACCACGCTCTTCCACAAGCCCCACTTTCACAAACTTCCCACACACACCTATGCCACTAACAACATCACATCCCACATGCAGACACCTAGGTCACAAACCACATCTCATCCCACTCGAAAACACCTAAGCCTCATCCTAAAGACACCTGGGACAGAACACATCACCTGTAGACACCTGGGTTTCTCAACCACACCACAACCTGCCCGAAGACTCTTGGGCTACCATATCCCACATAACCAATACTATACATATGGTAATACACCTCAATCCATTACATTATTCCTGGAGAGTATTGGGCGATCAATTCTTAGAAGAGGGAGCATGGAATAGCTAATAAACATCCATCCATCCTCCCATCAGGATGTTGGGAAAGACACCCCCCCCCCATGAAATGGGGGTGTTTAGAACATAGTGCTCAACATGGGTGGGTTACGTATGGAAATCATAAGGAAATACAAGTATATATATATATAGGTATCAAACACTCATCCCAAACTATGGGTTTCAAACAAACAACTAACTCACAAGACCACCACCTTTTTTGCCACCTCTAGATGTACAATGCTAAACAGCAATCCCCAAAACCCATTTCATGTTCCAAACCAGATTATTTATACATAAACAATAATAAGTGAAGAACTACAACCAATCATCAATTTCCTTATTAAACATATCCATTTAAACTCATTAACATAATATAATATGTCATTAATACTTGGGTAGATATAACATAACCACCCACGTTGCATGAGAACAACACTATACAAGCAGAACATAAGCCACAAGTCACATTACACTTTTAGTCCACATTTATCTGCTTAACAGGTTTCAAAAATATTGAATAATATCATATTAACAACACATTAATTCATTAAATTCCATCCTGTTGTTGTTAATTCATTAGCTACTCACAGTCTACATTCCATTCCAAATAAACCATTTTTCTCGATTCTTCCCAAGAACAAATATACCATTTTAGTTCCATACTCCCATGGAAACTAGAATTAAATCACACAATATAAAAACCAACACACAGAAAATATCTTTACACAATAACCCATTTCTCTTTTACTAATAAGAGAACATCATCACTAATTTAGAACCACATCCCCTTTTTCACAGCCCCACTATATAACTATACCACACCCACCATTACATCCTTGTTTCACCATTGTATCATATCAACCATAACATCCCTATTACACAACCACATCCCATCTACTTCCCCCACACATGTCATAACATGTCCATATTCTTTCCAAAATCTCACTGGAACCAACCCACATTATGCAATCATGTCCATAAAATTGTTAAAACACACAATAGAGCATAACATGCTTCCAAATTGAGCATGTTTTCCCTTATTCAATTCCTCTCTATTTAGGATGTTATCACAAAAACTAGTTTTCTCCTGGGGAAACCATTTATTTAACCGAATATACATGGTTAATCAATTTCATATATATAGACTTTCAACAGAATATTGAAAAAAAGAATTCTGAAACCATCATGGGTGCGCAAACAAATACCACCAACAGTCATGATTTTCAGAAAGCATATATCCCATAAAATCACAATATCAATAAATAATAATGCAGAACATGTATCACTTCTCCCAGCCTCGCATATTGATCTTAAATCAATTCAATTATCTTTATTAATTTGGTATTATGATATCTTCATAAAGGATACATTGATACACCCACCTCCCATGATATACAAATAAAATAGAGACAAAAGGATCCCTACTTAGAGAAGAAGTGATCAGTATTTCCTCATTGGACCAAAGTAGGGAGTGTGCAAGAAGTACGAGAACTCCAAGGAAATGTAAAGGCCACACTATAAATGTTAAAATATCCAAGGAAGAAAGGTTTTAATGACGTCCAATATCAAGGGAAAAGGGAAGCGTACAAGGAATAAAGGATCTTGACTTTAGAAGGGCTAGATCCTATATCAATAGGGGAAACAATTTTAAAATCCATTAAAGTTATATCACATTAAACCATGTGGTATTGAGCATTTAAAATCCTCTAGATATTAAAAAAATATAAGATATGGTCTATAGCCTTTGGAACAACTATAAAAAACATTAATTATTCCATTTAACTCATTTTACATCAAAAGGGATGTTAGAAGCGAAAGGCTAAAAAAATATAGAAAATTATGGAAATTTGGAAAACTATTGAAACAAATCACTACCAGTGAGTCACCGCCAGATGAATCACTGCCAGCGAGTCACTACGAGACAAGTCACCTTCAGTGGGTCACCGCCATCGATTCACCACCAGATGAGTCACAGCCAGCGAGTCACCACCAGACAAGTCACCGCCAGTGATTCACTGCCATGATGAGCTACTACTAGGGTGAGCTACCTCCAGAATGAGATACTGCCAGAACGAGCCACCTCCAGAACAATATACCACTGGAAAACTTGAATTTTGGAAAACTCTTGAAATGATACCCGATCGAAATGACTCATATGTATCAAAAACACCTCAGACTTCCCCCCAAACACCTTAAATGCTAGATTTTCACAGAGTAATGGACTAGAGAGGTCTAATCAATTATAGATCCACCAAAACTTTATTTTGGATTTTCCAAGGGATGAAGAATGTGATCTCTTGGTGGAGGGAGGATTAGCGGCTAACCCTAATCAAAATCCCATAAACATGAATTTATAGGATTTTATTTGGTTTAGTGTATCCTATTAATCGCGCCCACCAATGTTCGCAGGATACGAACATCTCACGCCCTGTCAGCTGAGGTCACCCCTACGGTAAAAAACACACTATAAACTCAACGGTGGTCTCATAGTTGCAATTTGAGTCCCCATTCAAAATTAATTAGGATTAATTTCCAAATCAAATAATATTATTTTATTATTTTATTTATGGTTACATACTTGATAACTTTTTCCATATAATACCTGCACCTGCACATGTTATGTCTTGTCTTGGGTAAACGTCATGGTTCAGACTCAACTGTGGTCTTAGATTTCTGATCTGAGTTACCATTTGAGAGATATCACATTTTTATTATGTGTATAGTATAAAATATAATAAATATTTTTTGTATAATTTATTACCAGTGCATCGGGCCTTAGAATCACACACTGTCTCAGCACATAACTCTATAAATATATGTAGAAATATTCCAAATTCTTACAATGAAAAACCCGAGTCTCTACACCATTCCCTCCTTTAATATTTTCATCCTTGAAAAGAAAAAATATGGAAAAAAAACTTGGGATACTGAGCTCACGCCTGGATCTCCCTCTCCTAGGAATTCTCCTACACATTTTAGTACTACCACAACATGTGAACCAAAGGGATTGTCTGTCCACATAAGGTTCACTCTTGGTGATCCTCGATAGACACCAAGTGATCTTCAAAGTGGCTCTATATTTAAAGTCTAGCTCGACCCAGTCAATTATTTTTGTAGGATCATGCACATATCTTTTCAACTGCGACATGTGGGAGATATCGTGTTCCCACTCTAGCTATTGAGGGTAGGTAAAGGTGGTAGGTAACCTTACTAACCCTATGCACAATCCTGAAAGGCCCAATGAAACATGGGGGATAGTTTTCCTCCCTGGACGAACCTATACATCTCGCGTCATGATTGGAATTACTATTTGTACTTGGAATAAGGTCACGTGATTCCCTCCTTCAGAATATCCATCTAGTGAAACACCTAAGGAAGTTTGGTCACACAAGATTTCATAGTCGATGCATCACAATTGAGACTCTCTTACATGCTCGAGAAGCTAAGGAGTCAACACCACTGACTGAAGAGAAATTGTACCCTCCTACTCTACCAGGGCTAGCTATATTGAATCTAACTACTTTGAAACTTCTTACACTAGGTGTTCCTATAACTACTATAAATATGATCTATACCAACAGTTTGGCCAAAACTGTTGGTATAGGTCACTTATATGGACCTATACCAACGGTTTCAGCCAAACCTTTGGTATAAGGGGTACCTATACCAATAGTTTGTCCAAACCATTAGTATAGGTACCCCCTATACCAACAGTTTGTCTAAAACCATTGGTATAGGTCTCAAAATCAAAGAACTTATACCAATGGTTCTCAAAACCGTTGGTATAGGTACATGTATTTTTAATGGAATCTTCTTATAGATGAAATTAAATAAATCAAAATATAAAATACTTATGATAATAAATATATATATTTATGAAATTATGTTCAAAAAAGTAAGTTAGGTTAGTGGTTAGGTCGTTCAATCACAAACGGGAGGTGCTGGGATCAAAACCAACCGATGATTATTTTTTGAATTACATATACCAACGGTTTTGAGAACTATTGGTATGGATTTTCATATTACTTATACCAATAGTTTGGAGGCCTATACCAATGGTTCCAAACTGTTGGTATAGGGTATTTTTCCAGTAGTGTAGGACTTTCCTCTAAGGGAATCTGATACAATGTTTCCCTTTCCTGGTGTATAGACTATCTTGAAGTCTTACTCCTACAAGAGGTTCAACCATCATCACCACCTCAAGTTTAAGTCTCTACGGGTGAAGACGTACCTCATACTCTGGTGTTCTACGCAAACCACCATGTGTTCCCCTGGAAGGTAGTGTCTCCACATTCTCAAAGAGAATATAACCATTACCAACACTAGGTATTGAGTCATGTAATACTATTCATGGGGTCCCCATCACCTCGAACTGTACTTAATAACTATTGTATCAAGGTTGAAGTTGAGCACATGAGCCTCATCCCGGTTGGTGAGGACTCGGTAGGTGCATCCAAGAGACCTGAGATCAAATCTAGGTGGAGGTGGATTTTCGGGGTACTGTAGAAGTACTATAGAAGCATTGTAGCAGCACTGTAGTAGGCACTGTAGTAGTAACTATTTGGTACTATAGTATCTGGAACTATTCATCCATATGAGTCTTTGAGCCACCAGTTTGGTCCTCAGGTCCTACAAGGCTTTTGGGCCACCCAAGACCTTCGGGTCAATTGTTTCTCAAGGCCTTCGGGCCACCTTAAGGCCTTAGGGCCACCCCAAGGCCTTCAGGCCACATGAATGAAGAAGTACCAATCAGAATACAACATACAAGGCTTCATATGAGGATTCAGGTTAGGCACAATCACTGGATTAGAGCTAACCAGAATTGGAATAATGAGAGGTTATAACTTTGCCATCGGTACTAAGCCTATGCAGCTTTGCATAGGATAGCTATCCGACCAGCCCTGTGAAGGTGGAGTGCTGATTTCACGAAATATGCTGGGGATGAGCAGTTCCATGTTGTCTGGTCTGGGTGATTCTCTCTAAGAACTACGGGTCATGTAATTGTCTTTAATCCTTCAGGTCTTATAAGGGTTATACCTCACCCCTTGAAAGGCGGATTATCAAAAATAATAAAAAAATAAAGGTTTACATTGAGTATGTAAAGGTACCAATGAATAGGGTAGGTGAGTACACTCATCCAACCACAAGAGGGAAAAAACGGAAAGTATGTGGAATAACTTGCTTGTATTCACCTCTCTTGGAAGGAGAGTAAGCCCAAACTAGCCACTCCACCACACCCACTAGTGGAATTCCATGAAAAATAACGTTGATAAAAAAACTCCACTGGTAATGTCAGGGTGTGCTTTGATACTTCACTACACAACCCTGCCATGAACGCACAAGATAGAGGGACTCATCCACATCACCTTGATACTATCCAATTTGGTTGGAACTGACTCTCCCTCATGGTTTTTCTCACATCACAAAAATGTGTCTTAGTGGGTTAAGAATCCTTCTTCCTCAAGTATTAAAATCTATATCTAACAACACCGATACAAGGTTACACGGATGCCCCATGTCACCCTGAAAGCACCTCGATCATGAAGAAAGGAGAAAAGCGTACCTCAAAAAGTGCCTAAAAAGTTCTTCTAAAAAATTTATAAAAGACACGGGGTGTACCTGTTATCATATCATGCTCTACAGGATCATAGAAATCCAAACCGGATAGCTATTCGTGGCCCAACTTCTAGATTCATGAGCCTGATGTGGGTCGCATGGTGGTGGTGGTGGAAAGACCTCATAACGTTATCCCCCACCTCTTTCTTCTCCTACTCCTATTCCAATGCTGCCTTTCTAGGGACCACATTATCCCCACCAGGGAGATCCCTGATTATAGCACTACCTCTGCCATGGTGGTTCATCTACTATCTGACTGGTGTTCTCAGCACGTTTGGCCAGGAAGTTGCTTGTCATGTGACCTCACCTGTCACATGCATAGCATTGTCCCTCTTTAGGATAACTCGATGCTTCCTAACCATTCAACATTGAGATATTTTCAACTGAAATCTTCTAGCTTTCAAAGAGACTGCAACTCTATTGTTCCCACTACCATCTCTAGCTATGTGGCATCTCTATAGGAAAAAATCTATCTATCACCAGCGCCTACTCCAGCACCCCAATATAGGTGGGGATACACAAGGGTGCTATGATATCACAGATCTCTCTGTGGAGTCCCTTCTCAAACTTCTATGCTCATAAGTATCCATCACCATTCATGTCCAAAGAGTAGTGTGTAAGGTCTACGAACTAGGTCACATACTCAGCCCCCATCATCCATACATGCTAAATCTATAGGAGATCCTAAATTCGAATGGATCGCAAGAAGGAGGGGTAATACTCTTCACAAAAAAGATACTAGAATTAATCACTTTAGAGTGATGACTCATCAAGTATCTGAGTAACCGGGCTCCACCATCACTCATCTTCTCTATTGAAAAGGCTAGATTCCAAAACCACAATATGATCTATCAGTTTCTATGCAATTTTGAAGAGGCGTACCACCAACTCTAGCCAAACCTCTACTACCTGAGTGCACTCAGCCTATTCACATCCTCAACCTACTCTTCTGGGGCTGTATGCTTCTCAACAGGTGGAGGTGTTGCTACCTTCCCACCTAGTGGAAGGGGATCACATGATGGATCCTGAACTGAGGCCTTATCACTCACAGAGTCTTATTCATGAACTGGAGCTGGTATCCTAGTTGGATGTCATTGAGGAGGCATCCTAAATTTTATCAATGACTATCGGGGTTAGATAAGGATATGTGTGTGTGTGTGTGTCAATAAAAATGGGGAGATGACTCAAGAAGGGCAGTCAAAGACTCAACCCTATATGATGTTTGTACCATTATTCCCTGCAACAAGTGTCTCGAGGTGAAAATTCGACAAGCGGGTAATCAGGGTCCTGGTGAATGGATACGTCAGCCGCCAGTACCATCACTGGAGTCCCTAATCTAAGATCCACTATAAAGACACTTCGACATTGTTTCCCTAAACCCAACCAAGACCTTTTTAGAGAAATTTCCACACAACGTCCCAAGGTTTGAACCACCTATGATACCACTTTTTCATGACCCAGACCATACAGGGGCTCGAGCCGCAACTACCCTAAGCCCACCTCCATAGGCTAGGGGGTGGAGACAAGCATCGAAGGCACAAAAAATTTTAGAAGGCCTTTGCCTAAGAACCTATACACACACATAGACAATTCAATGCAAAAGTGAAGAGGAAAAGTAAAATAAGATACAACACTTCTATATATATAAACCACAAGCATGAATCGACCTCTAAAAAATACAATTACAAGTGTTATAAAGTAAACTAAAAGGAAAATGTGAAAAAATACACACCCAACCAAAAAGGTGCCACAACCTGGTAGTGACTGAAAAAGTAAAACAACTTAGAGAGCACTGCTCCTGAATCCCAAGCTACAACCACTGTATGCGGTCCAAGCACCCATATCCCTAATCTCCACTAAATTCATGATCAACCTATCTATCTTCTGTATATGTCATGATATGTGTGGGAAATTCCCATGTAGGGGTGAGTGTAAAAATACTCAGTAAGATGCCCCAAAAAGGTGAAGGGTATTATTAAGAGGTACAAATGAAGATGAAATAAGTAGATAGAACAAGGTACAATAAAGAGTTCATATCAAACCAACAAGAGAGTGAAGTAAGATCATCCAGACACAAGGATCTATAAACGATGAGAAGATAAACTTCTCATCGAATCTTTGCTACCTATGGTAGGATAGTAGACTCATTCAGCCACAAGAAACTAAACACGGAAAGCACAAGGCATACCCCACACGTATTCACCTCTCCTGGAAGGAGAGTAAAAAAAACCAAGAAGTTTGTACTAAACTAGGATATATAAATATGATTAGTCAAAGAATCCCAAATGAGAGAGTAAGGGGATCTCCATCTCACAACTCAACCAAAGAATAAAAGTATTCAATATTCTAGAAGTATCCACCAATGATTCCCAACATCCCGCATGTCTGCCCTAAACTGCAAGTCAAAGGGACTCAAACACCACACCCTGATATGATCTACTATGGGCGACACTCTCTCACCCTCACAGTTTTAGGTTGCATAACATGGGTGTGTCTCGGTGTGGAAAGTGTCACTCTTCTTTGAGAATCCAAAGGTATGTCAAAGCACATCTCGTCATTGTGTCGCATAGTCAAGGAGTCATGTCTCAAGGTTAAGGACCCATGTCCAACCTAGCTAGAGGGTTCCACTCTAGTAATAGAGTATCCATACCCTAGTATGTTTTTGGGGATTATCACACGGAAGTTGATGGGGACCCACTGCCCAACCCTGCTGAAGGATAAGCTGTTGAATGGTACTTCCTAGCAATCATCATTGATGGGACCCACTACCCAACCCCACTGAAGGGTAGTACGCTAGAGGGTACCCAGAACTTCCATCAGGGAACCCACTGCCCAGTCCAGCTGGACGGTAAGCCTGGAACTACTCTGGTTATCTCTGATGGATGGTACCTCTCGAAAAGCATCGAGGAACTACATTGTTCATACTTGTTGGATGGTACCTCTCAGAAAGCATCGAGGAAAATACACTGACCATTCGTGCTAGATAGTACCGCTCGGAAAGCATCGAGGAAACTCCACTGGTCATCCCTACTAGATGGGACCTCTATGAAATCCAACCCAAAACATTCACATCACATCTCATGAAGTGGTACACAATGTGAATGGATCTCACACGATGTGTGACCCCACCTTATTGCATGGCCATGTACCTAATAATTCTTGGGTACTAAACTGTGATCAAGCACCCCTAGGCATGCTAGAATACTCCCAGAGTACACTACATATCTAGAAAAAAGGAAAATGAGTGCATGATGCTTGTTGTTGATCTAAAGGGTGAAAACATATTTTCACTTACACGCCTTCTCAAACAGACCCAGAACATTTGAATGCATCGCTTCATACATCTTCCACACTCTCACAAGAAATGATGTTGGCCTAAGTCATGGGTTCTCTTCAAACATAGTAGAAGAATCTTCCACCGATATTCCTTTTATGTTTCCACAATTGATGAGATCATAAAAAAAGGCTTTGCACATCCAAATAGATCATACCATTTTGATCCTTGATAAATAAATACACAAGATTGACTATTCATTCGCCTGAAACAGACATTCGATTGAAAAGTTGTATATATCCACATTACACACGGATGACCTTATCGTACCCACGCCTCAATCCCAAATCAAAGTATATGGATCATTCCCTTTTTATCCTTACAGAAAAACAAATGAGATCGACTATTCATTCATCCAAAACGGACACCTAGTGAAGAAGTTGCATTTCATCGCAACACACCTAAGTTGGGCTTCATGGGTCCCACTCCTTGATTTCGGTTTAAGCGCCTGGAATTGGTCTTTAAACATCCGCCTCAATTTCAGGGTCACGACATTGTTGGCGGCACATCGATCAGACATCGTAAGCAGAAGTTAGGCCCAATACAAAAAAACCCTCAAAATTAATAATAATTATTATATTATTATTATTATATAGGCATTTCGTGCAACTGATCCATGATCCTGAAATGTAAAATTCCCAAAATGGACTCAAAATTTTTGTCTCAAAATATGTGTAGCGCAACCACAAACAACACATTGATCGGACTCTCTATGTATGAGTTACGCTCGAATGAGCGTCTGAATAATAATAATAATATTGTTGTTATTTTTATGGTGTTTTATTGACCCATTCTAGAGTCATTGAAAAGCACCAAACATCAGTCTTAAAAATACCACATCAAAGACATGGTCACAAGGCTGCTGACGGTGTGTGAATTGGACGTCACACAAGGAAGTTACAACTGATTAACCATTTTATTATTATTACTATTACTATTATTATTATTATTATATTTAATTTTATTTATTTATTTTATTCACAAAACCCGCATGGGGGGGTTCCCACAGCCGGTCGCCTACCGCCTTCGTCGTCATTCTGTTGCGCTCTATCGCGCGTCGCCACCTTCTGCGGCCACCACAAGCCGTCGCGGAGCACAGGGAACACCCCAAAGCTCAAAAAATCGATCTGAGACCAAATTTGGGATCCTCAGATCCTGATCTACATAAGCGTAAGCTCTGCTCAAAGACCCATCATCGTTTCGATGTGACGAAAAGTATTCGTTGATTCCATTCACTGTCACGCCTCCTCCGGCGCCCAAAACTCAAAATTGGGCATATATCTGGTCTCCTTGGATTGAGGGCTTCATAGATCTATGCTTCACCCCACATTTCTTTGATGTTTTGATTAAGTGAAAAGTTTACAACAAAGAATGAGTGAAGAATGTGAAGAATGGGTGATCCAAGAATTTAACGGTCGATGGTCGTTGTTAGTTTGTCCATCCATAATCATTAACCAAGGAGAAAACGCAATCAAACTTCAAGAATTTTAAATTGGAGATGCTAAAATCAAAAGAATCCTACCTTGATTTGATCTAATCATCATTGGCAATGCGTTCACCTTGATTCTACAGTGATCCGCCAAAGCTTCGCTATGGATTTTCCAAGGGAGGAAGGATGTGAGCTCTTGGTGGAGGGTGGATTAGTGGTTGAACCTAATAAAAATCCCATAAACATGAATTTATTGGATTTTATTAGGTTTAGCGTATCCGTTTAACCGCACCCACCAACGGTTGTGGTATCCGAACATCCCACGCCCTCTCACCTGAGGTCGCCCCTAGGGTAAACCCCGTGCTATGAACTCAACAGCGATCTCAGATTTCCAATCTGAGTTTCTGTTCCAAAGTTATTCTAAGTATCATCCAAATAAAATAATATTATTTTATTATTTTATTTATGATTACATCACCGAAAACTATTTTTACAGAAGGCATGGGCCGGCACACGTTATGTCCTGTTTAGGGTAAACGTCATGCTTCAGACTCAACTATAGCCTCAGATTTCTGATCTGAGCTACCATTTGAGATATATCATGTTTTTTTCACATGCATAGTATAAAATATAATAAATATTTTTGTATAATTTATTTCGAGTACATCAGGTCACGGAATCGCACGTCGTCTCAGCGCCTAGCTCTAGAAATATATGTAGAAATATTCCAAATTATTACAATGCAAAAAACTAGTTCTCTACATTATATTTATGTAAACTTGTAAATAATTAGATTAATATATATGCATGTATGTATATATGTATGTATGTATGTTTATATATACGTGTATATATATATATAATAATATTTAAATATATGTATGTACATTTATATATGTGTGTGTATATGTATATGTATATGTATGTATGTATGTGTTTTTTTATATATGTTTTCTAGAATTTTTTTTTAAAAAAATGGGTAGGTTAATTTTTTTTAAAATGTGTGTGAAAGGCGTAAGCCAAAAGGCAGTTGGAACATTGTGCCTTTCTGCTAGTTTTTTTAAAAAAAATAATATTTTAAATATACAATTAGTATATATATTAAAAACAAAAAAAATCAATAGAATTTATATACTATTTAATATCCAACAGTACTTTCATTACAGTAGCCTGGATTCTGATAGAAATGCTCACTAAGATCTCCCTTTTATAAGAGTGTTTTCCCTGTAAATCATTTTGTATTTCTGATATGAGATTCAAGTTATCCCTTTCCTGTATAGAACATTCTGCATTTCCGATGTGGGATTAAGAAATATTTCAAGTATGTGGCATTGAAAGATTATAAATATAAACTATAATATCAATATAAATTAAACTTAAAACATGGATTAAAAATATAAGAAATAGTTCAAGATAAAAATAATTTTGAAACAAATGTTGATGAAAAATAATTTATATGCTTTCAAAGCCACCTACTTGAAACTTAAAAATATTTCATGTATGTGAATTTAAAATACAATAAAATATAAAATATAAGACTAATATAAATGAAAATTAAAACATGAATTAAACATATAATAAATAGTTGAAAATAAAAAGTATTTCATAAAAATGTTGGTGAAAAATAATTGATAAGATTTCAAAACTACCAACTTGAAACTTAAAAATGTTTCAAATATGTGACTTTTAAAGCCTATAAAATATAAACTATAAGACCAATATAAATAAAAATTAAAACATGGATTAAAAATATAAGAAATAGTTGAAAATAAAAATAATTTCATAAAAAATGTTGATGAAAAATAATTTATAAGTTTTCAAAACCACCTACTTGAAACTTAAAAATGTTTCAAGTACGTGGCTTTGAAAGACTATAAAATATAAACTATAAGACGAATATAAATGAAACTTAAAACATGGATTAAACATATAAGAAATGTCTAATAATTAATTAGTTAATTAGAAATATAATTATTAATTATATAATTATTAATTATATAATAATTAATTAGTTAATTAGTAAAATAATTACTACTTATTCATTATTAATTATATAATTAAGTAGTTAATTGGGAATATAGTTATTAATTATATAATAATTAAATCGTTAATTAGTAATATAATTTTTAATTTTTAATTATATAATAATTAATTAGTTAATTAGTTATATACTTTTTAATTATTATTAATTATATTACTTGTTATAATTAACTGATCTTTGTGTGCGGTTCAGATCTTCTTGGGGTTTCATCACCTTTTGGTTCTCAGTCTCATTTCGCATTTTCCGCATCTGCGTCAGGGTTTTCCAATCACGATCATTGTTGTTGCTGTGGGGAAGCTTCGCCATCCACACCCTCCAGTTGACGTGTTGTTGTGGGCTCTGATCCACTTTTTTATGTTTCGATTCTCCCTGGTTGCCAGTTCATCTGATTACTGGGGTTCTGTAACGACCCAAACTTTTTGAATAGTATATTAATTTACTCTTAACAATTTAATAGAGATGTTAATGGTTAATGAAAAAAGAAGAGTCAATGGCTTCATCCAGTAGACTCGAACCATTTGAAGCCCACTTATCAGAGCTTCGGAAGGAGGTGGAATCTTTGGGCTTCGCTTTGGACCAAGACCAAGCCGAACTCCAGCGTGTCAAGCTTGAACGGAATCACCTATGTAAGAAGTTCAAGTTAGTGGAGATTAATACTAGGGTAATGTTATCCGAGCCTCCCTCAGATTCTCTCACCTTAGAACACCTTACACTTAGGTCATATGATGGTGTTATAAGGAGCTATGTAACGAGACCGTAGCTACTTTGTGTAATCCTTTGAGATAAATAAAGTTGTAATTTCTTCCTATGGTGAAGTTTGTGAATTTTCAGATGTTCGGAAAAAAATAAGATGTATCTTATGGATGAATTTTGAAATAAAGGATATTTTAAAATATTTATATAAACCTTAAATAATTAATGATGTGTAAGGATTTTCAAAAAATGGTCTTCTACAAATGTATTCAGTAAGAAATTTAGAGTCTAATAAGATCAACTTAATTTTGGTGAATAGTAAATTATGAATAGTGATTTTACACTTAGGATTAGTAATGTGACCAAATGGATTAGAAATCTCACTTAAAGAAAGTATTAATATAATTTAGGCACCTTGATTAAGTAATGTGATTCAATAAATTGGTAAATAACTATTTCAGAAATTATTAGTTATGTATTAGTTTTTTCGGGTGAATAATGTTTTTTATTTAAAAATTAAATTAAAAATATTTAAAAAATTATTTTTATAAAATGGAGTTCTTTTTTGAATTCAGATCATCAATATTATGTTAAGGTAAATTTTTGGGATTTTTCTGAAAAAGTTGAATTTTTGGTGAATAGTGAATTTTCAGTTTAGAATTTCAGGTGTTTAATGACATCATTAAGGATGTAATAATTATCTAATAATTATGGTAGACTTATGAATAGTAATATAAGGTATTAGGTGTACCAAGTGGCCAATACCATGGACAAATACCATGGGCAAGCCCATGATTTTTCCAATACCACCAATGAGGTGTCTCTTGGCCATTAATGCCTTGTCCCCTCACTTCCCCTATAAATACCAAGCCCTTATCTCATCCTTTCCATTCCAAAATCCTCCTCAATGCATTTCTCGTCTCCTTACCTCCCAAGGAGTCCTCCTAAGGTTCCCTCAATCCTCCCAAGGTCCCAAACATCAAGATTTCGAAGATACTCTTCAAGGTAAGGGATTCTTTCACTCTTCCCATTTTCAAAGTTCTACTTTAATGTCAAGCCTTTAAAGTTTCTTTTTTCCATGTTGGGTTATGATATATATACTCATCATACTTTACTTTAATTTTCACATGATTAGAGACTCTATTTAATCTCATCAATTCATTTTTTTGAAGTTTTAAGTGACGCCGTTAGGCTGCCGAATTCTTCATAAGAGAAATAGTATTCTTGTCTTCCTTTCAAGTTTTTCATTTCATATGGTATGTCCTTCAAATTTCATTAACATGTTCTTATATCCTTTATATTCTGTCCCTCTACTATTTTATGTATCATTTATGAGTGGGTGACCCATGTCCCCTCTCTTTTCAATGTTTTCTAAAACCCAACAACATAGCCGTTATGTAGCTGAATTTTCATCTCAAAATGTCTCTCTCTTTTTCTCAAATTATTTTATTTTATTAAGTGAATACTAAAAACTCTTTATTCTATAGGGGTATTCACATATATATCAAAATTTTCTATTTTAAATTCTTTTATTTACATACATGAGACTTTCTTTCCTTTTCCGTGTGTTTAAAGTGATATAAAGATCACATCTTTAAAGTAGTTTTTAAAATGTTATGACTATGAAATGAAATCCATTTATTTTATTCTATATGGGTTGTTTATGAAATGATTTATGATGATATATGTGGATCACATGATAATAAAGACAAATTAATGGTGTGCCCTGATAGCGCTTCAATGCATTGGGTAAAGACTTAATCTCTAGAGATGACCATTTTAATGATACCTTGGTGAATAACCTTGGTAATTTTTTTTATGACACCTTGGGGATGGACCATAGTGATACGAAAATTATTGTCTAAGTTAAATGTTGTAGCCACATCTTCAAGTTATAAAACATGTTATTTTTATTATGATATTCCTCATGATATCTTTCTCATGCCTTAAAGTTATTTATCATGACTTTATTGATGTATCTCAAGTTCACATGTAAAATGTTTCTCTTGTTTCCCTTACTGGGCCTTCTGCTCACCATTTCCTTTGATGTATTCTCCCAAGTTATGAGATGTTGTAATGAACATAGGATAAACAATGAAGAAGCCTTTCAAGTGTTTAAGAAGAATGTTTTATGTCGCCATGTATTAAGTTTCTGGTTTCCAAGACACTAAACCTTAAAGATCCTCATTTTTTTAAAATGTAATGAAAAGTTATGTTATAAAAAAGGCGGGATGCCATAGGTTCTGTCTGCATCGTGTTTCTGTCCATAGTATTCTAGGGAATTCTCGTCATCCATGGTTTATCCAGTTGATGTATTGCCTTGGGATCTGAGTTTGACCCATGATCCTATGATTTATGGTCATTGTTGCTGAATCCTTTTTGGGTCAGGGGCAGTTTGATTCACATAGGTTTAACGTATCAATATTGACGTGCGCTGATGTTGATCAAGTGATCATGGATTCTCACGGTGCTTCAGTCATTGCTTGTGGTGAAAAAATTGTGGATCTTGATCGGGTGGGAAAGTGATAATTCTTGATCTACAAAGGTTCGGATGTCCCACCCATCTGTCAAATGGGGTAGTGTTGCGCAGATCAAGGCAAATCTGTCTGTTGTTTCATAGTGTTTCATTTTAGGTAAACACTCCATAATATCTTGTCTTATTTTACCTGAGGGTGATTCTCCAATGAAAATTGAATATTTATCTATGCGGCTCTCGACAATCTAGGGGTTATCATCCTAGAAGTGCATTTATTTAGGGCACGACTTCTTTTATGTGCTCTTCCCCTCTGATGAGCTAAAGATACAGGCATGGGGTTTTGGATCAATTTCTCTCAAACCAGGTATTATTCATTTTTGTGAATGGGATATGAACTTTAATCCTCTTGAATTTGGTTAGTCTTATGTCCAACTTTGGGTAAGGGTTTATGGTCTTAAATGGATTTTATGGCACCCTAAGATATTGTATGATATTGCATTATCAATTAGTGTTTCAATCAAAATTGATAAGGAAATAGAGATGGTGATATTTGGACACTTTTCCCGCTTTTTTGTTGAAGTTTATTTGAATTTCACTTTAGTGGATCGTGTTCTACTATCTACTAAAGATGATGATCTTGATTTGAGAAACGTGTATGAAAAAATGCCAAAATTTTGTTTGGAATGCATGGTAATTGGGCACAACATTTCGATTTTTAGAAAATCTGTTGTCTGTGATTTTTTCTCCCTACGTGGGCATGATTTTAAGACGTGTTTGAAAAAAAAGAAAAATGAAGCCATGAATGCCAGTGGACATGATCAATATTGGGTCGTAATAGCCTCAAATGATGATATTGAGCATGGAAAGATTGTACAAACACATGTGGATGATGATCTTTCTCCTACGTTGGAGACTCCTGGAAATGGAAATGAAGGGGCTGGATATCCAGATGAAACCTCTTGATAGCTTCCAGGTGACACTAGGAGAGTGGAGGAAGAGGGTACATCTTTTCTAGACACTCAATTCACTGGTAAAAATAAATTATGGTCATAGATTGTTTCTAGGGAGCAGAATGTAGGGGAGGGAAGTTTGGATCAAGTTTCTCCAAAACCCACTGAGATTGTTAGCTGAAAATTGATGGATAAACATCCATCACCTGTTATGGACACAATGGAGTTGATTTAGCATGATACTAGGGTGAAGGATGAGGCGGCTGATGCTTTCCATGTCACTAATGACTCTATAGAGTAGCCCCTCATTGTACTAGAGGAGGATTAGCAGTAGGAGAAAACATGGAAGCATGGGCAGCATCTGAAAAACCATGGACTAGGACGCGATAGAGATAACTGGGCTAAGCATGGCTGGTCTACCAGGGCTTCCTCAAGGCATCTCACTCTGGATCATATTAATCTCAAGAAAAAGTATTTTGTGCTTCTTAGTTAGAAGAATTCGCAGTCAGAATAGGAATCTGCTGATGATATCTCTGATCTGGATTATGGGGATGAACGTGGTTCAACCCATTTGTAATTCTCTTTTCTACATGAGGGAATTTCCTCTATTGGTCATATCCTCTCTCTTTTTCATGATTTGTCTTTTATTTTTCAATAAATTTTGGCAGGAGCAGGTTCGCTTGACTCCTGAACCTTTCTGATATTATATAATTAAAAATTATATTACTAATTAACTAATTAATTATTATATAATTAATAATTATATAATTAATAATTTTATAATTAATAATTATATTTCTAATTAAATATTATATAATTAATAATGATATTACTAATTAATTATATAATTAATAATTAATAATTATATTAATAATTAACCAATTAATTATTATATAATTAATAATTATATAAGTAATAATCATATTACTAATTAACTAATTAATTATTAACTATTTTTTATATGTTTAATCCATGTTTTAAGTTTCATTTATATTTGTCTTATAATTAATATTTTATAGTCTTGTAAATCCACATATTTGAAACATTTTTAAGTTTCAAGTAGGTGGTTTTGAAAGCTTGTAAATTATTTTTCATCAACATTTTTTACGAAATTCTTTTTATTTTTAACTATTTCTTATATTTTTAATCAATTTTATAATTTTCATTTATATTGGTCTTATAGTTTATATTTTATAGGTTTTCAAAGTCACATACATGAAACATTTTTAAGTTTCAAGTAGGTAGCTTTGAAAGCTTATAAATTATTTTTCATCGATATTTGTGTCACGACCCCCTCCCACCAAGGATGCCCCTCCTGAGCTAGCAATGGTGAAAGGGAGATAATGACCCCCGAGTCCCACCTCCAGTAGGCCCCGGGGTGGCAACTAGCACCAAGGGTATAAGTTTTCACAAATATGGGAGGCAAAAGCCTTTTATTATTTAAGATCTGGAAATAGGACAAGTCAACCACCAAAAAGAAAAAGAACAAGTGTATAGAAATAAACCCAAACCAATCCCACAAGCATGTTTAAATAGTTCCAAAACAAGGTACAAGTACAAGAAAGCTCAAAAGTACAATACCAAAAGAAACAAGAGTATAGCAACTGCAACAACTCCAACTGTCCCGACTAGTAGGGTCCCGCACGGCCATGGTAGTCCTCCTGGAAACCTGAAAGTAAACGTAGGGTGAGCATACAAGTATACTCAATAGGGAAACCTAAAGATCTCATGCACAAGTGGGGAGACATCCTAATGTCCCGTGAGAACAACAGAAGAAACCTAGCAAGGAATTCTATCCACCCAACCTCACTAGTCACACTCACCAAAAACACAATCACAACAGGTAGTAGTATATAAGAACAAGAGTATTGGGTACCCCGCACCATTTCCCACTAGTTAGCTGCTCTTCCTGCCCGCACACACCTGGGCCTCAAGAACCACATATCCCGCCCGCACACACCTGGGCCTCACAACCACGTATCCCACCGGCACACACCTGGGCCTCACAACCACGTATCCCGCCCGCACACACCTGGGCCTCACAACCACGTATCCTGCCCGCACACATCTGGGCCTCATCCCGAAGGTTCTTGGGAAACAGTAAAACATGTCCGAAGAGTCTTGGGCTAAAATCCTCCCCAATCGAAACCTACCCGAAGAGTCTTGGGTGTAAGGTCGCCTCAAGCCATCACAGCCTAGGGAAGGAGCGGGAAGGATCTAGTAACTATGGTAAAAACACCCTCTCCCATGAAATGGGAGTGTTCGGTACTAAGTGCTCAACATGGGTGAGGTGCGACAAAACACAAAGATACAGATATATATATATATACCAAACACTCAGCCCAACCTATGGCTTCTAATCGGAGAACTGAGCATGTGCCTCGGCACTGCTACTACGAAGTATGCATACAACAAACAACCCCAACCCCATTTAGGTTTTCATGTTTCAATAGAATCATCTTATTAGTTCCTTAACTGCTGGGCAACTATCCACAACAAACCATATCAATCGTTCGTAAATCATATCCCTACCATCCACAAATCAAGTTAGGAAAACACAAGCAACACAATCAAGTCAGTCTTATTAACCAACCAACCCCATTGATTATTATTTCTGTTCCATTACTAAGCTCCACCATTCATTAACTCTTACAAATCTTATTTATTATTCACAACCCATAGTTCGTTCACATTCAAGCCCAAACCTGCAGCCCCGCTGCCAACCACCATAACCACAATTACACCAAAACCTGTACTTCATTATCCCTTTAATACCATTTATCGCAGCCCCACTGCCCATCACCAACATAACATTCACACCAACCCACAACCAAGCCAACTGCTTCCCCGCTGCTCACCCGATCCACAACAACCCACAAATCACCCCCATCACATAAACAAACCCTAACCAGCACCCACATGTTTATTATTTTAGTTTTGTTCAACAGGGGTGATCACAAAAGGGTTCCATATTTTCATTTAATCAGCTAACTTTACATGATTAACCAAATTCCACATTCAACAAAGTTCCATTCACAAAAACGGTTTAGAAGGATAGGGCAACATTTAATTGTGCAATCAAAGGCCCCCAACGACCGTGATTTTTAGTAGGCATAAGCCTATTCAATTTACCACATAATATCACGGGATATAAAGATAAACATAACAACTTCCTCATCCCCGTTCTTTAACCATTTATTATCTTCATTTAATGGTTCAACCATTTCTCATGAAAACAAGAGGATACCCACCCCTCATGATGCACAATTTAGAGAGACAAAAGTAAGATCCCTACCTCAATAGGTTCTGATAACAACGCTCCCCCGGATCAACTTTAGAAGACATCCATTGGCATCCGTCACTTCTGTCAAAACCCGGAAAAACCTCCTCAGGTGGAAGTTGGAAAGGAAAGGCTGAAGGAAAGACAACGGATCCAAGCTCAGAAGTTCCGCCTCATCGTTACGATCCCGTGGCCACTGACGGATCATAAATCGTAGCTCAGACGAAGAAGTTATGGAAGAAAAAGAGCCTTTGAGTCTCTTGGGAGAGCTCTGCTCAGAGGAATGGGGAAAAGAGGGGTGAGTTGAAAAGGAGGAGGGGACCCCTCCTTTTATAGGCGAGAAAAAAAAAGTACACGGCGTGTACTTTATGGTACATGGCGTGTACTTTACGGTACATGGCGTGTACTCGGCCATTCACACGGTCACCACGTAGCTTCCAACATGGCCTTCAACGCGACACACGGCCGTTGACTGGTCAACACATGGTTTGAGGGTAACGCGTACGCGGGGAGGGACTACACGGTGTATAGTTTATGGTACACAGTGTGTACCCATTTATTTCACATGGAAAGGACACGGATCCAACAAAGCACATGGCCGTTGACTGGTCAACTCACGGTTTGAAGGTAACGCATACGCGGGGAGGGACTACACGATGTGCAGTATGGGGTACACGGCATATACCCATTTATTTCACACGGAAAGGACACGGCCTTTAACACGGAGTATACCCGGCGATGGGGTACACGGTGTGTACTCACACTACACGGCGTGTAGTTTCAAAATTCTGAAAAGTGTGGGAAAAGTCCATTTTACCCTTCAGAACACTTCATGACCCTCTTTTTGACAAAGGAATGGGCCGGAGAGGTCCGGGCCATTACATCAAATACTTCTTAAAACATTCTCATCCCCGAGAATTCAAAATCCAACCCAGATAAACTCAACAAGATACCTCTTAGGTCCCTCGTTATAATAGGAACCCATTCAACAACCCTTATCATATGTGTTAGGAATTTCTTCTCCTAAGTCGAGATATTATCCTCTTTAGGCGGCACTAACTCACCTACACGGGTTTAATCGCATCCTCATTAATGCATCTTGATTAAGAATTGGGTCTTCCCACTTTCATACATTAGGATTTTCCAACTTTCACTACCCCCAACACCACACAACCAACACACTACCCAAACATGTGGTTTGGGGAAATTACTTCTCCTGTGTCGAGATATTATCCGCTTTAGGCGGCACTGACTCACCCGCACGGGTTTAATCGCATTTACATTAATGCGTCTCGATTAAGGATCAGGTTTTTTTCTTTTTCCACACATCCGTACATGTTACACACTTCCAGAGAACAAGGAAACAAAAGGTCTCATAACCGACAAGCCAAGCATTCCATATATCAAAGGTACAGAGTATAACATCAAAACAAAGCTCAGAAGAACAAAGAAAACACAAGTCAAAATAACTATGGGTACTGAGCGTGCATCTGAGTCTCCCTCTCCCAAGTTCTCTCCTCGAGGCCGCCATGCCTCCACAACACACGAACCAAGGGAATAGTTTGTCCACAGAGCACCTTCTCTTTATGATCCTCGATTCTGACTGGTCGTTCCTCGAAGGTCGCGTCGTCTCCCATATCTAACTCTCCCCAATCGATAACATGAGAGTCGTCATGTAAGTATCGATATAGCTGGGAGACTTGGAAGACGTCATGAACCTTCTCCAACTGAGGTGGCAGGGCTAGATGATATGCCACCTCGTCGACTCGCCTCAGCACATCGAAAGGTCCGATGAACCTAGGGGAGAGCTTACTCCCCTTCCCGAACCTCTGATTCCCCCGTCGAGGGAAAACCTTCAAGAACACATGGTCTCCCACCTCGAACTCCAAAGGCCTCCTCCGACAATCAGCATAAGACTTCTCTCGGTCCTAAGCCACTTTCATCCTCTCACGTACAAGCTGTAATTTCTCTGTGGTGCTCTGCACTACCTCTGGTCCAAGAGCACCTGTCTCACCAACCTCTGCCCAGTAAATGGGTGAATGACATGGCCTTCCATAAAGAGCCTAAAATGGTGCCATGCCAATAGTAAAGTGGAAGCTGTTGTTGTAGGAAAATTCTACTAAAGGCAAGTGTCGTACCCATGATCCTCTGAAATCCAGAACGTATGCTCGCAGCATGTCCTCCAACATCTGGATAGTTCGCTCTATCTGCCCGTCGGTCTGGGGGTGGAAAGCAGTGCTAAGGCGTAGCTGGGTGCCAAAAGCATGTTGTAACCCCCTCCAGACTTGTGAGGTAAACTGAGTATCTCGGTCTGAGATAATGGTCTTCGTAACTCCATTAAAATGCACCACCTTATCTACGTACCTCTGTGCTAAGTTACTCACCGGGCCCGACTCCTTAATTGCTAAGAAGTGAGCTGATTTCTTCAGGCGATCCACCACCACCCAGATAGCATCATAACCACCCTGAGCTCTAGGTAGTCCCGTGACGAAGTCCAGCGAGATGTCATCCCACTTCCACTCGGGGACATCTAAAGGATGCAACAAACCACCGGGAACACGGTGTTCATCCTTCACTTGCTGACACACTAGGCATTTAGCCACAAACTCTGCCACTGCCTGTTTCACCCCGGGCCACAAAAACTATTCCCTCAGGCCTCGGTACATTTTTGAAACTCCTGGATATACCGCCAAGGCTGAGCTATGGAACTCACAGAGAACTCCCTCACGCATCGCCTCCGAAACAAACAACCTTACATGGAAAAGCATTCGATGTCGGCTATCCTCTGACCATCCTTCTGAATCGTTTCCCTGATTGACATGATCCCGCATCACCTATTCCTCAGAGTCCCCCCACTAAGACTCTTCCATCTACTGTAACAAGGAGTACTACACTGTCATCTAAAACAAACAGCCTCTAACACCTTCTACCCTTGCATCCAAGTGCAAGGCGTCCGACTCTCCCGTCGCTTTCCAAGCATCAGTGGATTCCCGAACCACTTCCTTATGTGACTTCCTGCTCAGGGCATCATCCACAACGTTTCCCTTACCTTCAGTGTAAGATATCTCGAAGTCATAGTCTTGGATAAACTCGACCCATCTTCGTTGTCGTAAGTTCAGGTCACGCTGATAGAAGATATAACGTAGGATCTTATGATCTGAGAAGACCACAATGTGCTCCCCAAAGAGGTAATGTCGCCACAACTTTAGTGAAAACACTACTGCTGCAAGCTCTAGGTCATGGGTGGCATAGTTACGCTCATGAGGGCACAACTGCCTAGACCTATAACAGATCACACCCTTCTTCTGCATCAGTACGCACCCCAAACCAAGGCCAGAAGCATCAAAAAACACCTCATACAACAACCCTTCCTTTGGAAACCTGAGAACTGGAGCACTGACCAACTTCTCCTTCAGGTAGTCGAAAGCTTCCTGGCACTGCTCTCTCCATAGGAAGACCTGGTTCTTCCTAGTCAAAGCTGTCAATGGAGCAGCAACTCGAGAGAAGTCTGAAACGAACCTCCGATAGTAGCCTGCTAACCCCAGGAAACTACGAACTTCTGCCACGCTCTTGGGTGCTGCCTAAGAAACAACTGCCTCCACCTTCGACGGGTCCACTGACACTCCATGCTAAGAGACTACGTGCCCAAGGAAGTGTACTTCTTGTGTCAAGAAATTACACTTCAATAATTTCTCATAAAGCTGGTGGTGTCTAAGAACTTCCAAGACTGCCTTGAGATGCTCAACGTGCTCCTCCTCTGATCTTGAGTAGATCAGGATGTCATCGATAAACACAACGACGAACCGGTCCAGAAACTCTCAGAAGACAAAGTTCATAAGTCCCATGAACACAGCTGGTGCATTTGTAACTCCAAACGGCATCACTACAAACTCGAAGTGCCCATACATACACCTAAAAGCCGTCTTCGAGATGTCACTATCCTTCACCCTCAGCTAATGATATCCAGATCATAGGTCGATCTTAGAAAACCAACATGCTCCCCTCAGTTGGTCGAAGAGATCATCTATCCTTGGAAGGGGGTAACGGTTCTTGATCGTTACCTGATTAAAACATCAGTAGTCTATGAATAACCTGAGACCACCATCTGCCTTCTTCACGAACAAAACTGGAGCACCCCATGGCGACACGCTGGGTCGAAAAAAACCCTTATCCATCAGATCGTCAATCTGAATCCAAAAATCCCGCAACTTCAAAGGTGCCATCTGATAAGGGGTCATTGAAATCGGACGGGCACCAGGCTGTAAGTCTATCCCGAACTCAACGTCACGTCAGGGGGGTAGAGTCACAACCTCCTCGGGAAAAACATCTAGGAACTCCCCAACAACCTCCGGGACATCCATCATCTCTATATCATCCGGTACCACTGATAACCCGCCTAATAAAGAAAGGAGAGGCTCCACACGCCGGCTTCCCACCTGATAGCTCTTCTCACCAAAAGAAGCTACACGCTGCCCGTCCACGTCAAAGAACACTCTTCTCCGGAAGCAGTCGATAACGACACTAACAAAAAACAACCAGTCGATGCCTAGGATGACATCGTATGGCTGCATCTATAACATAAGAAGGTCCCCACTAGATTGATGTGGTCCCAACGTCAGGCCACATCCTCGGCAAACACAAGATACTCTGGTCTGGCCTCCAACTGGTGTACTCAGCACCAGTGGTATGAAAATTCTCTCTACGTCTAGTCCCAAAGCATGGGCTAGAACAGGTGCAACAAAGGAGTGTGAAGCTCCCGAATCGAACAAAGAAGAAATGAGAGTGCTGAACAAACAAATCGTACCTCACACCACCTCTGGTCCTGCTGGAGCTTCCAACTCTGATGCGTGCAATTGTCCATGCCCAACTCCTCTGCCTCTCTGATGTCGTCCACCTCCCCAACCACGCCCTGGTCGAGGTCCCTAAGAAGCACCCTGAGGTCAGCCTCCTCCTGCAAAGTCTGCCCTCAAGGGAGCATGGTCCTGCTGCTGCTGGAAGGGCCTCACCGGCAACTGGTGCTGCTGAGGTGGGTGCTGAACCTACCCACCTCCACCGTACTGAACTCGGGTCGGTCACTGACTCTGAATCTGCCCGAAACCTCCATAAGAAAAACACTTCGGTCCTGGGCTTGTGAAAAAGGGAGGAGGACCTAAAGATCTGAACTGGAACTGCTGGGGTCTGCTCCCCACTGGCCTGAACCTAGAAGGTCCCGTCACAGGAGACCTACTGCTGACTGCCTTCCCCTTCGACGAACCTGGCTGGATTCCCTCACATGGTGAACCTCCCAGCGAGTGCATCCTCTCTACAACCTCTTCCTTCTTCTATACTGCCAAGTACGTCAGAAGGGTGAAGGGGGTGACAGCATACTAGAGTGAAGGATGAAGCTCCTCCTCTAAACGTCTCACCTGAGACTCCTCATCTGGAAAGAGATTCGGAGCAAAGGGTAGGAGATCCTTGAACTGGATCCCCAACTCTCATACTGACATACTCCCATGCTGAAGGGAGAGTAACTCCTGCCGCTTCTCCGCCTTGATCATAGAAGAAAGGAATTCCTCTCAGAATTCTTTCTCAAAGTCAGCCCATGGAACCTCTTCCTCTATCCTCTCTCCGAGGTAGAGCGTCCACCACTATCGCGCCGCACCTCTCAGCTGACTGACTACTAAGGGAACCCAATACTCCCTCGGAGCACGGATCAAGATAAAATCAATCCCTAGATCCTCAAGCCACCCCTCCGTCTCCGTATCCGAAGTACTACCCTCTTACTTCTTGAGGGTTTGTCGCTGGAAAGAACAGAGAGTCTTCTGCCACTGGCTATCTTCCTCCTCTCGGTCAATCCTCAACTGATCGACCGCCTGAATCTATTGGGCCTTGGCCGTCTGAGTCACCAGGGGACGACGTCCAGGTTCCATAGGTGTACGGAAAACAAAGATCGCCTAAGCCCAAGTAGTAAGGAAATTTCTCAGGGTTTCATTTTATCATTTTATTTCAATTTATTTCCCAGAACACCCAAATCAAGTAAAACACAAAAATGATGATGCATGTACCTTCCCTAGGGTATCTACCCTGCAATCAATGTAGTCTCACTTGATCATTCGGTAGGCTCAGAGTCCTTGAATCGGATCACGGGGGGCCCTAAAATCTCGTGTCCTAGCCGGTCTTCCCTGTCCTATGTCACGTACCAAGATTAACCAACACTGTTGCCCTACCATCCCATGCAATCCTCATTGTGCCTAACTCCAGACTTCATCCTATCTCTCAACCATCACCTCTGATACCATTCTGTCACGACCCCCTCCCACCAAGGATGCCCCTCCTGAGCTAGCAATGGTGAAAGGGAGATAATGACCCCCGAGTCCCGCCTCCAGTAGGCCCTGGGGTGGCGACTAGCACCAACGGTATAAGTTTTCACAAATATGGGAGGCATTACCCTTTTTATTATTTAAGATCGGGAAATATGACAAGTCAACCACCAAAAAGGAAAAGAACAAGTGTATAGAAATAAACCCAAACCAATCCCACATGCATGTTTAAATAGTTCCAAAACAAGGTACAAGTACAAGAAAGCTCAAAAGTACAATACCAAAAGAAACAAGAGTACAACAACTGCAACAACTCCAACTGTCCCAACTAGTAGGGTCCCGCATGGCCCTGGTAGTCCTCCTGGAAACCTGAAAGTAAACGTAGGGTGAGCATACAATTATACTCAGTAGGGAAACCTAAAGCTCTCGTGCACAAGTGGGGGGACATCCTAATGTCCCGTGAGAACAACAGAAGAAACCTAGCAAGGAATTCTATCCACCCAACCTCACCAGCCACACTCACCAAAAACACAATCACAACATGTAGTAGTATATAAGAACAAGAGTATTGGGTACCCTGCACCATTTCCCACTAGTTAGCTGCTTTTCCTAATGGCGAACGTCCTGACGCTACCACACTCTTCCCGCCCGCACACACCTGGGCCTCAAGAACCACATATCCCGCCCGCACACACTTGGGCCTCACAACCACGTATCCGGCCCGCACACACCTGGGCCTCACAACCACGTATCCCGCCCGCACACACCTGGGCCTCACAACCACGTATCCCGCCCGCACACACCTGGGCCTCATCCCAAAGGTTCTTGGGAAACAGTAAAACCTGCCCGAAGAGTCTTGGGCTAAAAGCCACCTCAATCGAAACCTACCCGAAGAGTCTTGGGTGTAAGGTCGCCTCAAGCCATCAAAGCCTAGGGAAGGAGCAGGAAGGAGCTAGTAACTATGGGGAAAACACAATCTCCCATGAAATGGGAGTGTTCGGCACTAAGTGCTCAACATGGGTGAGGTGCGACAAAACACAAAGATACAGATATATATATATATACCAAACACTCAGCCCAACCTATGGCTTCTAATCAGAGAACTAAGCACGTGCCTCGGCACTGCTACTACGAAGCATGCATACAACAAACAACCCCAACCCCATTTAGGTTTTCATGTTTCAACAGAATCAGCTTATTAGTTCCTTAACTACTGGGTAACTATCCAAAACCAACCATATCAATCGTTCGTAAAGCATATCCCTTATATCCACAAATCAAGTTAGGAAAACACATGCAACACAACCAAGTCCCTCTTATTAACCAACCAACCCCATTGATTATTATTTTCGTTCCATTACTAAGCCCCACCATTTATTAACTCTTCCACATCTTATTTATTATTCACAACCCATAGTTCGTTCACATTCAAGCCCAACCCTGCAGCCCTGCTGCCAACCACCATAACCACAATTACACCAAAACTCGTACATCATTATCCCTTTAATACCATTTATCGCAGCCCCGCTGCCCATCACCAACATAGCATTCACACCAACCCACAACCAAGCCAACCGCAGCCCCGCTGCTCACCCGATCCACAACAACCCATAAATCACCCCCATCACATAAACAAACCCTAACCAGCACCCACATGTTTATTATTTCAGTTTTGTTCAGCCGGGGTGATCACACAAGGGTTCCAGATTTTCGTTTAATCAGCCAACTTTACGTGATTAACCAAATTCCACATTCAACAAAGTTCCATTCAAAAAACGGTTTAGAAGGATAGAGCAACATTTAATTATGCAAGAAAAGGCCCCCAACGACCGAAATTTTTAGTAGGCATAATCCTATTCAATTCACAACATAATATCATAGGATATAAAGATAAACATAACAACTTCCCCATCCCCGTTCTTTAACCAGTTATTATCTTCGTTTAATGGTTCAACCGTTTCTCATGAAAACAAGAGGATACCCACCCCGCTTGACGCACAATTTAGAGAGACGAAGGTAAGATCCCTACCTCAATAGGTTCTGATAACAACGCTCCCCCGGATCAACTTTAAAAGACGTTCGTCGGTTTCTGTCACTTGTGTCAAAACCCGGAAAAACCTCCTCGGGTGGAAGTTGGAAAGGAAAGGACGAAGGAAAGACAACGGATCCAAGCTCAGAAGTTCCGCCTCATCGTTACGATCCCGTGGCCGCTGACGGATCGTAAATCGGAGCTCGGACGAAGAAGTTATGGAAGAAAAAGAGTCTTCGAGTCTCTTGGGAGAGCTCTCCTCAGAGGAATGGGGAGGAGAGGGGTGAGTTGAAAAGGAGGAGGGGACCCCTCCTTTTATAGGCGAGAAAAACAAAAGTACACGGCGTGTGCTCGGCCATTCACACGGTCACCACGCGGCTTCCAACATGACCTTCAACGCGGCACGTGACCGTTGACTGGTCAACACACGGTTTGAGGGTAATGCGTACGCGGGGAGGGACTACACGGCGTGTAGTTTAGGGTACACGGCGTGTACCTATTTATTTCACACGGCAAAGACACGACTCCAACACGACACACGGCCGTTGACTAGTCAACACACAGTTTGAAGGTAACACATACGCGGGGAGGGACTACACGGCGTGTAGTATGGGGTACACGGCGTGTACCCATTTATTTCACACGGCAAGGACACGGCCTTCAATACGGGGTATACCTGGTGATGGGGTACACGGCGTGTACTCACACTACACGACGTGTAGTTTCAAAATTCTGAAAAGTGTGGGAAAAGTCCATTTACCCTCCAGAACACTTCATGACCCTCTTTTTGACAAAGGAATTGGCCGGAGAGGTCCGGGCCATTACAATTTGTTACGAATTTTTTTTTATTTTCTACTATTTATTATATGTTTAATCCATGTTTTAAGTTTAATTTATATTGATATTATAATTTATATTTTATAGTCTTTCAAAACCACGTACTTGAAACATTTTTGAATCTTAAATCGAAAATGTAGAATGTTCTGCGCATGAAAGGGAGAACCTGAATCTCATATCGGAAATACATAATGATTTCCCGGGCAAATACTCTTATAAAAGGGATCTCTTGGTGAGGGTTTCTGTCAGAATCTAAATTGGTGTAATGACAGTACTGCTGGATATTAAATAAGAGATAAATTACGTTGAAATTTTTTGTTATATATATATATATATATAAATGTATATTTAAAATGGATTTTTTTTTAAATTCTCGCTGTGAGGTGGCAGTGCACCTGCCGCCTTTCACACACATTTTCAAAAAAAATAACCTATAACTTTAAAAAATCCAAAAAACATATATTAAGAAAACGCATGTATGTATATAATAATATTACAACCGTTCAGCATAGGGGGATTACAAATAAACAAAGAAATCTATTGTACCAACAAGTACTCAAGGAGAACTCAGAGACCTCCTACAAGACTCATAAAGATGCAACACTAGGTTGCACCCCTGTGGGCATATATATATATATAATATTTAATTTCTGCATATAATGGAAATAAAAAACTATTTTCAAAAATAGGTAGATTTGGAAACTATTGCTCAATCTATCGTTGAATCCTAGGGGATGTGGGTGGGAGGGTGGGCGTTGTTTCAAACAGCGCCCATTTTAAAAAAAAATTAAAAGGAAGTTGTTGTGTGAAACAATGCTATCTTCAGAACATTTGTGAAGAAGTCATTGTCTTGGAAAATGCCTTCTTTAGAAATGATCTGAAGAAGGTATTGGTTCAAACAGCGTTTTCCCTCATTTTTCTTTTAATTTTTATATTTTAATTTTTTTGCTAGGTTTTGTTATATATATATAACACATTTTAAATAAATAATAATGATGATGTATATAATTAAAATAATATATATGAAATAATAATAATAATAATATTATTATTAGACATAAATAGATGAAAAAATGAAAATGAAAATATTATTATTAAATATACAAAATATTTTTTATTAAAATAATTAATATTTTCTTTTTATAGTCAAATAAATTACAATCATATCATCATTAAATATTATTATTACTAAATAATAAATATGTGTGTATATCTATTCCGACTTAATGATTATTTATAATTAATAACATTATTAATTATATTATTATTTAGTATTATTAAATACATAAATAATTAGATTTTATATAACATTTAAAATAATTACTTATTAATGAATTTATTATTAAAAGATTAATTACATTACTATTATGATTATTCTAAATGATTAATAATTGTATTATAAATTGTTAATAATAACATTATTATTAACAATTATATAACCTATGCTCACATTTTAATTAATATTTATTTTAAATTATATTATTAACTAATTTATTAGTTACATTAAGAATTACGTTATTTACATTATTATTCCTAACCATTGTTGTAATTCTTGCAAATAATTTAAAATATTATTGTTGTTTATTACAAATGTAATTCAAAAATAGTTAAAAATAATAACAAAATTAATATATATTATTTATTATTTTTTTACGTTCATTTTATTTTCAATTAATTTTTATTTGTATATCCAATGTTTTAAATTTCAATTAAATTTTATTCACACTATATTTTATGCACATAGTTTTTTTGAAGGGTAAATACTATTTTTTTCATCAATAAAATTTGTATCATGTAAATTATTTTTGATTTGTTATATTTGTTAAATTATTTTTATTTTCAGCTTTTTTTTATATGTTTAATCCATGTTTTAAGTTGCATTTAAATTGTACTTATAGTTTATATTTTATGGGCTTCCAAAGTCACCAAAATGAAACGTTATAATTTTTTAAGTAGATGAGTTTGAAAGCTTATAAATTATAAACCATATATATAATATAAATGAAATTTGAAACATTAAATAAACATAAAAAAATAAATGAAAAAAATAATAATTTCATAAAAAACATAGATGGAAAATAATTTCAATGACACAAAACATTGTCCATTCAAAACATAACATTTGTACTTACAATTTTTTTTATAGAAAAAGTTTTTTGTGTAAATTGTTTTTTTTGTTTATTATTTTGTTGACATTCCTTTTATTTTCAATTTTTTTTCAGAGTTAGCGTTTTAAATTTTATATAGATTTTATTTATACTCTATTTTATGTGCATAATTGTTTTGAAGTGTACATGTTATGTTTTTAATTTATAATTTTTTTGTCATGTAAATTATTATTGGTTGTTATATTTTATATTGGGAATTAGTTTTTTTTTATTTATGGTATATTTGAAGTTTTGGTGACGTACATAAGCATGTAACTATGAATGTATATAATTATATTTAAATTTTATGATAAAAAAAATAAAGTGGGGAGGGAGGAGAGAGAATATGCACGGAGGGAGGGGTAGGCGGCCATCCGTAAAACATGAGGTTATTTTGATCCTCAGCGTGCCGGGATAATGTACGTGTTTTCCGGCCCACCCCACCCCCATTCTCTCTCCTGCGAAAACCTTTCCCTGCGCTGAATTTCCTCTCCATATTTCCTGTGCGTTCGCAATCCATATCCCCCACCCCGCGGTATAGAAATAGAAAAAAGGGCAGACAGTTCATTGTTCGCGGGGAGCCACTCCGGGAGGTTGTGAGATCATATCAACGCATCTTCCTGGACTCGGCGCCTTCCTTTCCTTCTTCCACATAAAATTTGAATCAATTCATATATTCATCCCGCCCTCTGCAGTTTCATATGTCAGTTAAATCTTTATTCAGACCAGGAAGATAGGAGGCGGGAGGAAGAGAGAACAACCAAGGAGAGTTACGGGAAGAAGGTGAACGGGGGCGAGATGGTCAGCGGCACGCCGGAGAAGAAATCGGGTTGTGGCTTACTGGATGCGGTGTTCGGCCGCCGCGGCTTCTGGACTAAAAAAGCCGCCACCGCCCATTCGCAGTTGCAGCCAGACGGCCCCGCCGCCACCGTCCCCGTCGCCGACGGGCCCTCACCCGCCCCCTCCGGCGGGGACCATGGCCACGACCGCATCATACCCCGCCCCGGCCCCAACCACACGAAGCAGCAGCAGCAGCAGCCCACACCGCACCACCCGAACGAAAACCCCGGAAGGAAACCTCGCAATAGCGAGACGACGTTAGCCACTTCCGCACCGCCACGCCCGACCACCCCCCAAAAACTGCCCAAGGAGTCCATTGGCATCTCCGGCGAGCTGGAGACTTTAATCTCAAATTATCAGACGGCGAAGGGCGGCACCGGCCTCGTCCGTGCTTCTTCCAGCAACGTCATGCTGTTCGGGAACATGGGCAACCTGAGACAACCCGCGAATTGCAACTACCTTCCCCATGACGCTCCGGCTCCCCGCAAGGCGGCGGGAGCCCCTCCGCCGGCGTCCATGTGCCGGGCAATATCGACGAGAATGGACCCAGAGACCCTGAAAATAATGGGTAACGAGGATTTTAAGAACGGGAGGTTCGAGGAAGCGCTGGCGTTGTACGATGCCGCCATATCCATCGAACCGGACAAGGCGTCGTACAGGAGCAACAAGAGCGCGGCATTAACGGCCCTGGGAAGGATTATGGAAGCATTGTTCGAGTGCAGGGAGGCTATCCGGATCGATCCTCATTACCAGAGGGCTCACCAGCGCCTCGGCCGGCTTTATCTCAGGTGAATCAGCCGCCGTCTCCTTCATTCGAAATCGATCTTGGATTCAAGTTCATACCAATTGCAGGCTGGGAGAGGGAGATAAGGCGCTGTACCACTACAAGCATGCCGGATCAGAGGTCGACCCGGACGACATTGCCAAAGGTAGAAATCTGCAGACCATGCTGAACAAGTGCACGGAGGCGAAGAGACAGAGGGACTGGAGCGCCCTGATAACAGTGACTTCGGATATTATATCCACCTGTGCCGATTCCGCTCCACAGGTAATGAAGCAGTCATGTGTTCGGAATTAATGTCATTTCCACCGCACTGACATGGGTTTGTTGATGGCAGATATATGCATTGAAAGCAGAGGCGCTGTTGAGGCAGCGGCGGCTGGATGAGGCGGACGAAACGCTGAAAAGGGGTCCCAACATGGACGCGGAGGAGTGCACAAAGTTCCTTGGCCCCTACGGCAGTGCCAACGTGTTCCTGGTCCAAGCACAGGTTCACATGTCCGCCGGCAGGTCGCCTCTCCTCCCCTCCCCTCCCCTTTGAGATCTTTTAGATATATACAACTCATGGCGTACGTGCGTGCATGTTTGGGGGCGGCCTTCAGGTTCGACGATGCGGTGGCGGCGGCGCAGCGCGCCGCCCGGCTGGACCCGAACAACCGGGAGGCGGGGGCGGTGGCGCAGCGGGCGCGGGCGGTGGCGGCGGCCCGGTGCAGCGGGAACGAGCGTTTCAAGGCGTTCGAGTTCGCTGAGGCGTGCGGCGCCTACGACGAGGGGCTCCTCCACGACCCCTCCAACCCCGTGCTGCTGTGCAACCGCGCCGCCTGCCGTTCCAAGCTCGGCCGCCTTAGGGAGGCCGCAGACGACTGCACCGCTGCTCTGAACCAGCGCCCCTCCTACTCCAAGGCCAGGCTCCGGCGAGCCGATTGCTTCGCCAAGGTAATCCGGAAACAATCACTCAATCCAAAACAAATGATATATACATAGACATCAAACCATCATCCGTGGAGAGTGAATTTTAGTTTGTGTGGTGATCAGATGCAAATGTGGGAGGCATCGGTGGAGGATTACAGGGCGTTGGAACGGGAAAGCCCGGGGGACGAGGAGGTGAGACAGCGTTTGGAAGACGCCCGGGGCGAGTTGAAGCGGCAGCGCGGGGAGTGACATGGGGGATAGAGATAAATTATGGGGCATTCGCTCGTTCGTTCCTCGTTCTTGTAAACGGCTGGTAGGCCCGATAAAAGAGAGAGTTTTGATTTGAGAGGTGCGATTGAGTAATGCTGATGTTTTTGTGGATGATAAATCTTAATGTAAAACATTGTTTCATGGGATGGCATGCCTGTTTGAGTTGTTTTTTTGATCCTCCATTGTTAAATCCAACTCATCATATATTGTTCCAAGGAGCACATTATCAGGTTTTCACTCACCATTGAACAATTAACATCCCACACAAAAAAATCACCAACAAATTTCATTGCAAGTATGGTGATTTGGAAAAATATTTAGGAATCCCATATTCAAAATGTAAATCAAATTCAAAATCTCCTCCCTATTTCAGTTTTTTCAGAATTGGATCATGTGCCCCCCACCGAGAGTTGCCCTATTTCAGTCAAATCAAGGTGTTCTTTGACCAAAACAACGGTGAGACCGAGTCGGTGTGAATCACACCGATTTTGATTATAAATAAAGGATGGTGAGTTAGTCCATAATTAATTTCTTCTTCAATTAAAAAATTCTCCTAATAATTTTCCCAACATCGGTGTCATGAGGGCGTCGAAAATTGGTGTTCGGCTTTCCCTAAATCTTAGTGAAATCCTCAAAACAAACTTCCACCAAGAACCCAACACCAATAAGAGAGGACGTCTCAAACCCTTTTGGATAGTGAATTAAATTCACACACCAAGAGATTAGATCTGTCTTCTCCATCTACCTACATCTTTTTCAAACAGTAAAAAATGTTTGATCAAAGGCGGAAGCTAGAAGATGGATTCTAAATCCTTTAAAGTGATGAACCAAGACATGGTCAAACTTGACCGTTTTGATGACAACAACTTCTCTCGATGGCAGGACAAGTTGAAGTTTCTTCTTAGGGTGTTGAAGATTTTTTACGTCCTGGAACCGAACCTTCCTCCCATTCCCAATGAGCCTACACCAAATCTCGATGACACATCCGTTAACGTGACTCAAGTTGAGCACATTTGGGCAATGAAGAAAAATGAAGATGAGTTTTGTGTCAATGAAATACTCTCAACCCATTATTTAACCATCTTTATGACCATTTTCATCAAATGAAGTCCGCTCGAGAGATATGTGATTCAATCAAGTTCAAGTACAAAGATGACGATGAAGGTACCGATAAAATTCTTATTGAAAAGTATGTTAACTTAAAAATGGTTCATAACAAGCCATTGTTGGAGCATGTTCACGAGCTCAACGTTATTGTAAACAAACTTTTTTCCCTTCAGATTAATATACAAGAAAATTTCCAAGTTGGTGTAATTCTTGTTAAATTGCCACCTCAGTGGAAATACTTTGGTAAATCACTCATTAAAAAGAGTGAGGACATTTCCTTGGAACAATTGCAAAAGCTTCTTCTTATTGAAAAAGAATCCATATTGAGAGACATGGGTATGGCTTCACAATTTGATACTAAGATTAATATCGTTGAGGGAAATGCACAACCAGAATCTTCCTTACATGTTTAGAAGAAAAGTCAACAATTCAAGAAGAAATGAAATCATACCAAGTAGAAAGGAAAATGCTTTATCTATGGAAAACTAGGGCATTTTGTAAGGGAATGTCGCTATCGAAATAAAGTTGATAAACCCACTACAAATATGCTAACCGAAGAGAATCTAGTGGAAATGATATCTGAATTCAATATGACTTCGATGAAGATGAGATGATGGCTTGATTCTAGAGGAACGATGCATGTTTAAAAGGATCGTTTGATGTTCAAAACATTTGATGATTGTACTATCGTGAAAGAAGTACACATTGAATATAATGCATTCATCATTGTCAGCAGACAAGGAAGAAGAGAAATAAAATTTACTTTAGGGAAGAAGTTGACTCTTCTTAGTGTGTTGTATATACCTGAAATTCAAAAGAATTTTGTCTATATCGTTCTTCTATGTAAGAAGGGATTTAGGGTTTCATTTGCAGCCAACATGTTTATCTTATTGAAGGGAGGCATGTTTGTGGGGAAAGAGTAATCAAATGATGACATGTATCAACTATCCATTCACTACCACAAATCTGAGTTTCCGCAACGCCACCCTTTAACAGCGCTAAAAAAAGAGCTGATAAACGGTACTTTTTGTTGAAACAATGGGTGCTCTAGACCCAACTATTCAGTGCTTTTGATTACCAGATCATGTATACAGTTAGCTATACTTGAAGTCATCTTACTATTATAGTGTAGAATTTTCTGCGTCCACTATTGAAATGGTAATGTCTAAAGATTAATTGTCATATCGAAAGGTTATAGCAAATCCCAGGTTATAATGAGAACCTCTATATACTATGACATTAATCTTAAATATATGTTCTATGGTCTAGATACATCTTACTGATTGGACACAGTAGATTTTTGACCATCATGTGCTGGGGGCTCATAAGTATTGAGACTTCTTCTCATGAAGTTCACACTTGGTGATCTCTAGTAGTAAGATTAAGAGGACTGACCTGCCAATAGAAACACCACATGTTTCAGGTGTCATTGGATGTTCATATCTATGATCATGTGTAATGGTCTCCTGACTTAAGATCATTACCAATGTATGTCACTTGATTACGTACTTTGATGCAAGACGAAAACCAAGGCGATGAAGTCGTGGCGAGGTAGTTTGTATCGGGTGCGTCATTGGTGGCATGACATTGGTTGAATGGTCAAGAAAGGATTTGTCGCTTCTGGGTTATGGAAGTAATATATCTCAAGCCATGTTAATATGGATGACAATACCTTTATAAGACCATGACCATGACAGTCAAGGGTAAATCCGTCCAGTTAAATCAACAAACTATAAAGCAAGAAAAGGGCGATGACACGTGAGTGCGTCCTACTTTATGAGATATTACAGACAAAGAGATTATATTACACAGTGTGTATTCGTAGATTGGTTTTCGCTGCTGTGACAATCCTTATTTCTTCAGGGGCCATGATGAGTTTCTAGATCCCGCTCTTGGTCTGTGAATACTATTCACGACTGTCGAAATAAGGGCATAGAGGGTCACACACAATAGTGTATTCAAGAATCTGCCCTATTCAGTTGAATAGGAGTTTTGGACATGGTGGGCCCCACCACAGGGGTCTCAGATTTGTCCAAAGTTAAACGATCACCAATGTAATAAATAAATTCATATTATTCGAGTTTAGAATAACGAGTATTGAATTTATTTATTAAATGTATTTGTGAGTTTTAAGTAAATACATGAAAAATATTAATTAACGAATATTAAATTATTCAAGGTTCAATTAATATTTATGGGAGTGAAGAGTTGAGTTAATGACTTAATTATTATCATGTAATATATTTTAATATATTACAAGTAAGTGATAATAATATTTATGACCTAGTTTAGTAGTCATAAAATGTCATTGATAGTGCGTTAAGTATTCGGGGCCGGTGAGGCAATACCGTGTATTTTTATTTAAACACTATAAATAGAAGAGGAGGGGCATTTTCCAAACACTATTCATGGAGCTTATCTCTCATCTCCTATCTCCCATAATCTAGAGAGAGATGCTCTGGATCTAAGGAGCATGGATCAAGCATTCTCTAATGCATCTCCAGTAAAGCGTTGCGGTGATCATTGGAGCGTCGAAGGCATCATCGCAATTCCACGCTAGCACCCGGATTACGACGAACGGTGCTCTCGCAGATTCCTTGAAGCATGTGTGGATGACCTAGAAGAATTCAACTTCGGATTCTTCGAGCAGCGATCGCCAACGACGAGCAGACGTCGTGTGCGACTTCAGAATTAAACCAGGTATTTTTACGGTTTATTTTGTGCTTAAAATCCTTCATGCGGGATCCTTGGCTTTGATTGGGTTTCCCTTCACATACATCGACAAGTTTATGTTGATCGTCAGTGAATTGTTTTTAAAAACCCACCTGTTTGGGGCTTACGTTGCGTGCTCGGTTCCAACACTTTTAACAGCGCTAAAAAAGCACTGTTAAAACTACCCCTTTATCATCGTTTTTTAGCACTGATAAAGATACTCCCATTATCAGTGTTTTTTTAGCACCGCTAAAGGGGACCCCTTTATTAGTGTTTTTTTATTAGCACTGATAAAGGAGATTCTTTATAAACACTTTTTTACTAGCGCTGTTAAAGGGTATATTTCAAAAAAAATCATTAAAAATAATATATTAATATATAAAAATAAAAATATATTTATATTGATATAAATATGTAAATATATTTATATTGATATAAATATATAAATATATTTATATTGATATAAATATAACATATATTTTTTAAATATGTTTTAGATAACTATAAATAGATATTTACATTTAATATATAAGAAATTGAGTGACACTGGCTTAAAAAAATTTTAAAAAATATTATTAATTAATAATTTTCTAATTATCATCGACTAATAACCATTTAATAACAATTTGAATACACAAAAAATAAAAAAATTAATAAAAGATCTAAAATAAGCTGAAAATGTAACTCAAACTTCAAATGACCATAACTTTTGATCTGTGTGTCCGTTTAAGCTCTACACCACACCCAATCGAAGCATGCGACGAGTGACACACGCTAGAGACAAAAAGAAACTCTTTGTCACATTTTTCGAGG